>JAQPPZ010016847.1:4800000-6000000 GCA_028583015.1 Wollemia nobilis | reverse complement strand
GCACGATGGGCATGCAAATACGTACTCTCTGACGAAGGATGGAGTACGTCACAAATTGAAGCCACTGAAGGAAGTGGATGAGAAAGTGTGTAGTAGTGCCAGAATCTGCCTGGTGGAAGGAAGACAGTTTTTGGAAGGTCTGAAGAGGGATTCAATGTGTTATGCATTAATCCCTACTGTTAAGAAAGAACAGTACACAGATGTTCCAGCCGAGGCCGAACACCTGTTAGAAGAATTTCCAGACATCATATCAGACAATGTGCCTGAGGGTTTACCATCGATGAGAAAGATCAGTCACCATATTGATTTGGTACCCGGATCTAGTTTACCCAACAAGGCAGCCCACAGAATGACTCTTGTGGAAAGTGAGGAGCTAAGCAGACAAGTCCATGAGTTGTTGAAAAAGGGACTGATTCGAGAAAGCTTGAGTCCATGTGTGGTACCTGTAGTACTAGCACCAAAGAAGGATGGGGAGTGGAGGATGTGCAGAGACTCCCGAGCTATAAACAAGATCACCATCAAATACAGATTTCCATTACCAAGGATGGATGATATTATGGACTGTTTGAGTGGAGCCAAGTACTTCACCAAGATTGACCTGAAGAGTGGCTACCATCGATTCGGATCGAGAGAAGGGGATGAGTGGAAAAGCGCTTTCAAAACCAAAGAAGGTTTATATGAGTGGTTGGTCATGCCATTTGGGCTAACCAATGCACCAAGCACTTTCATGCGGTTGATGAATGAAGTGCTAGAGGAGTTCTTGGGCAAGTTTTTTATTGTCTATTTGGATGACATTTTGATATTCAGCGAGAACCCCGGAAGAGCACATGATGCACATCGGGAGGGTTTTTGAGAAGTTGAGGGAAGAACAGTTGTTAATCAACTTGAAGAAGTGCAATTTTGTGAAGAAGGAGTTGGTATACCTGGGATTTGTCGTCTCAGTTGAAGGTCTGAAGATGGACCCAGAGAAGGTGAGGGCTATCATTGAATGGCCTACTCCAAGAAGCACTTTTGAAGTGAGATCATTTCATGGTTTAGCCAGTTTTTACAGGAAATTCATCAAAAATTTCAGCAGTATTTGTGCACCCCTTACAGAGACAATGAGAGGGGATAGAAAAGACTTTAAGTGGACCTTGGGAGCTGACAAAAGCTTTGATATGTTGAAGAAGAAGGTCACTGAGCAACCTTGTTTTAGCACTTCCGAGACTTTAACAAGGTATTTCAGGTAGACTGTGATGCCAGTGGTAGTGCCATTGGAGCTGTGTTGAGTCAAGAGGGTAAGCCTGTTGCTTACTTCAATGAGAAACTCAATGATGCCAGGAAAAAGTATTCGGTGTATGATCAAGAATTCTATGCCATAGTTCAGTCCTTGAAGAAGTGGAGACATTATTTGCTGCCAAAAGAGTTTGTGTTATATACTGATCATCGGGCCTTACGGTATATAAACAGCCAGGGAAAAGCGAACCGAGAGGCACTTGAAGTGGGTTGAGTTTCTCCAAAGTTATACCTTTGTGTTAAAGCACGAAGCGAAAAATCAAACAGAGTTGCGGATGCCTTAAGTAGAAGGCAGAATTTGCTGATTGAAATGACGAGTGGAAGTGGTAGGATTTGGAGAAGCGAAGGGCCTGTACCGGAAGATCCTGATTTTGCGAAGCCCTGGAAGGCTTGCTCGGCACTATTATTCGTGGACGGGACAAAATGGTTGGATTTTCTAATCCAAGATGGAATGTTGTTCAAAGGAAGTAGATTATGCATTCCAAGGAGTTCCATGCGGGAAAACTTAGTCAAAGAGAAACACAACGGAGGACTGAGCTGGACATTTTGGCCGGGATAAGACCATTGCCCTGGTAAGTGAGAACTATTATTGGCCACAACTGCAGCAGGATGTGAACAAGTTTGTGCAAAGTTGCAGAATATGCCAGATGGCAAAAGGAGTAAGGCAGAACACAAGATTATATCAGCCATTACCTATGCCTGAGAGGCCATGGGAGGACATCAGCATGGATTTCATTCTTGGGTTGCCGAGAACACAGAGGGGAAATGACTCCGTATTTGTGGTGGTTGATAGATTCTCCAAGATGGCACATTTTATTCCCTGCCAAAAAACAAGTGACGCGGTTCACATTGCAGGGTTATTCTTCAAGGAAGTGGTACGACTTCACGGTCTACCAAAAAGCATAGTTTCTGAGAGAGATACAAAGTTTGTTGGATATTTTTGGAGAACATTGTGGAAGAAGTTGAAGACAGACCTGAAGTTCAATTCTGCATACCACCCACAGACTGATGGACAGACAAAGGTGGTAAATAGAAGTCTGGGTAATTTATTAAGATGCTTGATAGCAGATAAACCCAAGGGATGGGATTTGGTTTTGCCGCAGGCGGAATTTGCATACAACAATTTTGTCAACAAGAGTACAAAAAAATCTCCATTCCAAGTCATATATGGAAACAGCCCAAGAAATGTTTCTGAGCTGAGGAAATTAGATAAAGGAGAAAAGTGCAGTGCCGAGGCTGAGGAATTTGCGAAACGGATGAAAGGCCTGCATGAAGAAGTAAAGGAACAAATTACAAAAATGAACACTCAGTACAAGACAAGAGCAGACCAAAAGAGGCGGTTCAAAGAGTTCGAAGTGGGAGATGAGGTCATGGTCCATCTTAGGAAAGAAAGGTTTCCAACCAAAACTTATAACAAATTGAAGATGAAGAAATTTGGGCTGTGTAGAATACTGGAAAAACAGGAGTCAGGTAATGCATATAAAGTGGAGTTGCCAAGTGGGCTTGACATTTCACCTGTGTTTAACATATCGGATTTGGTGAAATACCATGAAGGGGATAGTAGTGAGGCACCATGTGCGAGTTGTGGAGTATCCCAACATCTACTCCAACCACAGATGAGATAGAGGAAATACTTGGACATAAGAGAAGGCAGAAGTACCAAAAACAGACAGTATTTGGAATATTTGGTCAAGTGGAAGGATAGACCGGTAGAAGATGCAACTTGGTTGTCCAAAACGGAGGTTGACCGCCTGGGTCTCCCTCCAACAGTTCAGAAGTGAGGATCACTTCTCAATCTACCCCGGGTGTCTGATGCAGGAGCATCCGAGGGCAGCAGAGCAATCCTGCACCAACCAACAAGGAAAGAAGCCAATGCAGAGGGAGGGTCGCGAAATCGCGACCAAATCAGGAAGCAGGGCTACGGCGGGCGAAGGGTCGCGAAATCGTGACATGTCGCGATTTCGCGACCGAAACCAGCAGCGGAGGCAAAGGCGGACGGAGGGTCGCGAAATCGTGACCGAAACCAGCGACAGAGGCGAAGGCGGACGGAGGGTCGCGAAATCGTGACCGCAACAATGGTAGGGGCTTCGGCAGGACGGAGGGTCGCGAAATCGCGACATGTCGCGATTTCGCGACCGCAACAGAGGCAGGGGCTTGGGCAGTACGGAGGGTCGCGAAATCGTGACATGTCGCGAAATTGCGACCGTAGCTTAAAAACGAAGGCGCAGCAGAAAGACATCACGATATCGCGACATGTCGCGATATCGCGACCAAAGCAGAGGAAAGGGGGACTCGATGGAAATACGTCGCGATATCGTGACATGTCACGATATCGTGACCGGTAGCATTTTCGCGACGAAAGAAGAGCCGAAGACCAAGAGGCGGAAAGTGACACGTGGCGAACACCTGGGCAACGAAGCGACACGGGGAGGCAAACGAAAGGTTCGAGAAGAGGAAACGAAGGGCCGCCAGTTGGAAACGGAGCGTCACCCAAGAACCTTTAAAAAGGGAAACAAAGGCATGCACAAAGGAGGGAGGGAAAAAGTTGCTAATTCGAGAAGATCATCACGTGGCATTGGGCGAAAAAGATGCCATTCTTTTGCAACTTAGGAATAAATAGCCGTGACTATAATTTTCGTCTGTGACTGTAACTTTGGGCCGCATGCGAATGGAAATAAAACAATATTTTTTTTTTTTCTGTGAATATTGTGCTGTCATCTTCGACGCATGCGAATGAATAAACTGTTCTTTTCTTCCCCGTGAATGTGGTGCCGTGACTGTAATGTTCGGTCGTATGTGAATAACATAAGATGTTTTCTTTTTGTTTCTGTGATTCTAGCTCTCGATCAATTATAAAAAGGATTTCTTTGTCACAGTGATGTTGGTTCTCGATCAATTTTCATTTAGCTTGATTATGGCATTAAAATCTCCAATGATCATGAATTGGACTACTTGGTCTTCACTTCTCATAAAGGCTTCAATACCACTCCAAACTTCTAATCTACCTGACTGAGTTGTAGGTCCATAGACATTGATAAGGATGAAACAAATATTTGTAAAGTAGCAAGTGACTAAAAAGGTTATCCAATGCCTAGTTTTATGGATGGTTAGACAAAAGGTTCTATAAGGATTCCAAAAATTTAGGATTGCCCTTGTTGCTCCTTCAGAATCCATACCATCTCATTCACATTTTGCCCAAACTACTTTCATAGTTTTTGAAACTTCTTCTTTTGTCATTTTAGTTTTTTGGATACAGAGAATATCAGGTTTATTACTTAAACATAGGTCCCTAATACACGTATGCTTTGAGGGGGTATTGGCACCTCTTATATTCCATGAGATGATAATCATGTCTCATTAGGGGCTTTTGGCCCCTCTCACGTATTACCAATATCATTTTGTTGTTTGGTAAAGAGAAGTTCAACTTCTCTAACGTAAAATAATAATTCCACAGTCAAACTGGTCAAATCCAACCTGGCAAAAACTAAAGTAGCTAATTTTATAGAAAATCATCAGTAACTTTAGGAAGCTCATTTCATGGTCAATCTGGTCAAACCTGGCCTAGTGAAATTTGAAGTTGTAGATTTTTGTGAAAGGATGTTGATTGCTACAAGAACCCCATTTCCGCGATCAAAACAGTCAAATCTATCCTGGCAAAATTTAAAGTAGCGGATTTCAAAGAAGATGAGAATGCAACGAAACTTAAGGAATGCAACGAAAAATTAGGGAAGATCAAACGTCACTAAAATCAAGACACGCCTGCATTTTCAATTGTAGATCGACAACAAAAAGTCTTCTCAAGAACAAAGGACGATCTAGATTGACCTGTAACCATTCCAGCTTTGAAATTTAGTTGAGAGCCAAACAACTTAGAGCTCAAAATTACAGCATCAATGGAGTACAACTCCATCTTTTTTTCTTGAAAACCAATGAGAAGCTGCCACTTCAACATTTGCTGATCTGGCAAGAAATTCCTTGTAATATTTTTAGTTTTTTTACCATTGTAAAATATATATAAAGAGGTCGAACCCTCATGTTTAAGGGTCGGCTCTAGAGTTTTTTCCTGGTATACTATTGTAATTATCGTGAGATCAATAGAAGAAGCATTGCTTGGATGTTTACCTCTAACTTTTATCATCATCAATTGTGAGTTTATAAAGTGAGTACATTTCTACTATTGCTGTTAAGATTAGTCAATTCTGTTGATATTGGATTGCTAATTTGAAGTAACTTGGAATGGTTTGTGCCTAAACAAATGTTGTAGAAGACTTCTATTTTTTTTAGTTTAAGTGTTAATCTAATTCTGCTATTTGAATTATTATCATTTTAGATGTTTGAAATAGTTTTTTGAGCATTTCATTATTTTAATGGTGAAGATAATAAGTTTTGATTACTGTTAGTCTCAAGTGTTGCGTATTGAAAATGTGATTAATCGACAGATTTTTGATATTTGTCAACGTTGTTAGCTCTATCCGACCATTATTTTCTCAACTATTTTCTAACCCTTATCTCATTCCTATCCCTAAACTTACACCTTTTTTAACTTAATCGAGTCAACACCTGAATTAGTTGACAAGGTATACCAGCCTACTCTGGATGTTGGATTGAAGTTAATCTCTAATCCATCTAATGTCGGGGTTTGAGTTGTGATAAGCGGATATGTGCCTCCTAGAAGTCAAATATTCATAGTCATAGTTTAAGTTTATCTTGATGTCAATTCAGACCCCAATAGGGCCTCTATAGAACCCATATCATTTCAATAATAAAATGTTAATATCAAGTAGAACATTATAGACATGTAATATATTACCTTCAATATGCATTTAAAAATTCTTGATTTTCAACGACTTAATATTTGATAATCTTACTATTGGCTAGTCTTTCATTCACACCTTGTGATGAGTAAACAAAAAACATAAGTAATATTTATTGGAAATAAATTCCCTCTCACTTTAGGATCTTGTTGGTTAACCAAGGTGTGAGTTACAGAGTTGGGTCGAATGTCCTCGCTCTTTTCCACTTTTGGAATAGTTTCAAGTGGACTGTTTGCATACCTTACAATGGGTTCAACCTTTGTTTAGTGGTGTTTAGTGGTAGAATGTGTTGTTCATGATTAGATTTGCATTAATTATTTGATCTAGCCCTTTAGGTCTCAACAAATTGAATGAATACATTTTTTAAAGAACATGAAAATGGATCACCTTTCAGAAATAAAAAACAAAGAAGGTAAGGTAGGGTAGAAAAGAAGGGTGAAATATTGCAACCTTAACTGTCAATTATTCTTTCAACTTGGCATACTGTTATGTTTTCCAATCGTAATCAATAGAATAATAAATTGTCCATCTTTTTAAAATCAATTTATTACCTAGCAAGGGGTGAAATAAGTTTATAAAACAGACCAATCTATTTAAATCATAATTTTCCTTGTAACTAACAGGATATATCTGCGGATAGCAAATGCTCATGTACACAGACCGGAGCTATCAGTCCCAAATCCTTAAACTATGGATTTAAACACTCTCTTAGGATAGTTTAATAATTATAAAGATTCAATCTTGCTGGGATGATTTTACCAGTAGCATAGCACATAGCAAAACTAGAGCCAGTAGGAAAAAAACTAAATTTCATAATGAATAAACCTCAATGAAGCTCTTCACATAACATCAACAACATGCCTAAATCGATTAAACTCATAACAATTAAAAAACCATAAAAATTTAAGTAAAAATAGGAATAAAGAAGAATGCACCGTCAACACTCAAGAAGTAGATTAGGCACTTGGCCACGCCACTTCATAGTAATCAACACCACAAAAATCCCACATCCATAAAAGAGGAGTTCAAAAAAATAGTTTTAATAAAAAATTCTGTTATAAATTCCTGTATCCTTCTAAAAGACTCAGAAAATCGCTCTTATAGACCAGAGCTTTCCCATAAGTATCCACCTTTACGTGTGAATTAATTACAATCGCAAGATATTTTTTATATATTAACTCCTCTGAGTACTTCCAGACTTTGTAAGATTCTCATACATTAATGAATTTGGACATGTCACAGGAAGATAAATATTTAAATAATTAACCGCAAAATATTAAAGGCGACCCTCTTCATTGAAAACTCAAAAGTCAGCACCGTCTGAATCGAGAATGGGTAGCATATTGATTGAGCACAGGTACCGCAATCTTGCTTCCATAAAGTCTTCATTCGCGATAAGTTCTACAAAATCTGGGTGGATCAATAACTTCCTACGTCTTCTACCCTGGAACAACTGTATTTGCCCACTTTACCTTAAATTTCCAAGTTCGTCCATGCTTTTGCAACATTTAAAGCAGCCACCAACAATTTCTTGCAAAAAATAAAAATGGGCAAAAGGTTAGAACATTATAATTACAATTAATTTAATTAATTTTTATTTTTCCAAATGTTTAAAATTTAAATTTTTGATTTTTAATTATTTTCTAAAGTTATGGTAAAAATAATTCCAGGTTGAAGATCATGCTTTCCCAAGATAAAATCATCACTCACTTCCAAACTTCAATTCGGATGATTATCAATTTGTCGAGATCCATATTCAAAAGTGTCGAACTTTATTTCCATGGGTGGAGCTTCATTTTCCCATAGCTAGATACATCCTCCAATTTGCTAGGCATTCTTTTTTACCGCAGGAGATTCATTTCAATTGTTAAACTTCAATTTCTCATTACTGAAAATTTCATTTTTTAATGTCGAGAATGATTTCTTGCTTTTCTAAGTGGGCGACATTTTCGGATGCTCATTTCTCTAAAGATGTCTCATTTTTTCCCTAGAACATGAGCAGGGCTTTGGGATGCTAAATTTGTTGATTTTTTTAATATATTTCAAGGTCGATGGAACTGTGAGACCCAACCTTTTTTGATGGCTTCCCATTTCTCCGACCAAGAGCATACTATCTCATTTTTTTGCCCAGTTTTACATAGCAAATTTCATCTTTTGAAAACCATTGGGCAAGGTTTCGAGAGTCCACTTCCTTTCAGCAATGTTCATTCTTCCGTCCAAGTTGTTACTTAGCATTTTCCATTTTCTTTTCCCTTTGTAAAGTGTGGGCAGGGATTTGGGATGCTATGGGAGTGCAATGGAGTCCCATTTCTCCACCCTTGATTCTTTCTGATGGCCTCCCATTTCTCTGCCCTTCTCTTAACACTTAGTAAAATTCTCAAAAATACACATTGATTCGAATGGCTCCTTCCTTTTGCATTCTACATTTTTAAGGGTTTTTGAAGGATCCTCAATCCTCAGAAATGATTTTCAGATTTTGGAAAATGAATTTAATTGCCCGAAAGGTGTCCATTTCACTTGGTGTGAAAATATGATAAAAATTGAAAGTGCGTAGATTTGAACAAAACTCTATAGGTATCCAAATGAACCAAATGGGTATCTGAATCCACTGAGAAATCTTGAAAATTCACTCCGGATCAAGAGATACAACATTAATAAGTTTGTTGGCTACAATTAGAAATTGCTATTTTTGGAAAGTAAATCATGCCTAAAAACATGCAAACTTGGCATCATTGGAAAAATTAGCTCATAAGAATTCATCTAAATTTTCAATCATCCTAAACGGATTATATTAACAAAAGAAATGGCATTTCCAAGATTGGAGTAAACATTACGGCAAGAAGAAGATTATTTAAAGAACCTTAGAAATTGATTTTAATATTTCAGACCTTAGGAAGACTTTTGAAAATAAAAAAATTCAGAGACAATTTAACTAAAAATAATACCATTGACACATGAACATTAAAAAAAAATTCAATTCAAATCAATGCTCTTAGGCAAGGGATTTCTAACACATTGATACAAGATAATTTTCCAAAAATGATATGAGTAAAACTTGGAATAAAAACCCAAAAACTTCACAAGGGTCCCCTATAAATAAAAATTAATTATTTTCAAATTAGGGGGGGTGTTGCTTCTCAACACTTACAAAGCACATTACAAACATTATAA
Source organism: Wollemia nobilis (assembly GCA_028583015.1). NCBI lineage: Eukaryota > Viridiplantae > Streptophyta > Pinopsida > Araucariales > Araucariaceae > Wollemia > Wollemia nobilis. The sequence goes on along the minus strand of JAQPPZ010016847.1, from coordinate 5,990,740 downwards.
ACTTATAATATCAACTTTTTTCATTACAAACTTTATAAACTTAGAACATCAACTTTTGTCTTTTAAATTAATTAAATATAAATGTCGTCATAGTATGAAAAATGTAAATTTATTGGATATTATTTTTTGTTGTGAACAACTAATTTTTTTTTTTTTCAACGAGTTATATGGGATTGAAATGGGTCCCATTTGTATTACATCATCACCACATAGTGGTATTACAACAAAACATAAATATTATCCATGTATTGTTTGGCAAGATTCGAACCTGGGTTTCTCCTTGAAATGTTAAGGAATTTAACCAGATGAGCTAATGCCACTTGATTTTTCAACGAGTTTACACAGGTTTTTATGAGGGGTCTCTGTCCCCTCATACTAAGTGGGGTTTGAACCTTAAATCTCTCAAAAAGGAGCCAAAGCCCTTACCACTATAGTAAGCTTGCAACTTTTCAATGAGTTTACACAGGTTTTTTGTGAGGGGTCCCAATCATCTCATACTGAGTGGGGTTTGAACCTTGGACCTCTTAAAGAAAGGCCAAAACCCTTACCATTGCAATAAGCTTGCAACTTAATAAATAAATAAATTATTTTTACCTCTCATAAACCATACATTTTAACGATAAATGTTAAAGTTAGTAATTTTTATTGGTTAAATCGAACACCTCTTTTTTCAATGACCATTATTAAAATTGATAATTTTTGTTGGTTGAATTAAACATCCCTTATTTATTTTGGTGAATTGAGTGAAAGTTATTGTCTTATGCTTCATATGGACTAATACGATAACCATTAATCATAATTAACTATATCTTTTTTTAATTTTATACAAGAGTGAGTGCGACAACGAGTGCAAGTGTGAGCCATGAGAGTGCAGTAGGAAGTGAGTGCAAGCACAAGCGTGAACCAAGAGAGTGTAGTAGGAAGTGAGTGCAATAGGAAGCGAGTGTGAGCGTAAGTCAGGAGAGTGTAGTAGGAAAAGAGTACGAGCACGAGTTAGGAGTGAGTGCAACAATGAGTACGAGTGTAAGCCAAGAGTGAGTGCAATAGTGAGTGCGAGTGAGAGCTAGGAGTGAGTGCAATAATGAGTGTGAGCACGAGTTGGGAGTGAGTGCAATAGCAAGTGTGAGCGTGAGCCAATAGTAAGTGCAACAACAAGTGCAAGCGTGAGCTGCAAGTGAGTGCAACCAGAAGTGAGTGCAACCGAAAGTGAGTGCAAGCGTGAGCCAAAAGTGAGTGTGGGTGCAAGCTAGGAGTGAGGAGGAAGTGTGAGAAGGAAGTAGAAAGCAAAGTGTGATTTAATTAAAGAAAATCCAGTGTGAACCGAGAGGAAGTGCAATCTAAGAAGGAGTGCAAGCCGATTCAATCATGGCAAAAGAGAAGCAGGTTCATTTAGAGTGCATCAATGCTTCAAACCCTTACCACAAATATGTGGAATGCTAGGAAAATGAAGTGATAAGGGCTATTATGAGCCAAGAGGGAGTGCAAGCTAGAAGCGAGTGTGAGGCAGGAGAGAGTGCAAGCTGGGAGTGAGTGTAAGTCAAGAGGGAGTGCAAGCCAAGAGTAAGCCCCATTAGCTAGTATGGAAGGAAAGTCATATTTGAAAGACCTAATGGGAATTTAGGATGCCCTAGTTGGAAATATGGAGGCTTGATTTGGAGATAAGAAAAAGAGTGAATACATGGCAAGTTTGATCTAGGTAGCAGATATTACACTATAAGTTATCAAGGATGAGATGATTAAGCATGATATAATGATTCTTAAAAGTAGAGGTTTAATATATAAGTTCCATAGATCATGGCAAGGGTGTTTTTGGAGGTTTAAAATTAGATCAAGTGAAAGTGAGGATTAAATTCAAATTACTCCGTGACTTTTCTTCCTAAAGGTTTTTTTCTCATCATCTTTTCTAGTTCAAAAATTAGGGATAAAATAATGGTTGTTGGCCCATGGTTTAGGGGAAGAGATGCACTTTATTTGAGACCATGGAATGAAATTTTTTTTGTTGAGAAAAACTATTAAGAAACTTCCAGTATGGGTTAGGCTTTTTGAACTTCCATATCAGCCTATAAATAATGATGTTCTGAAGAATATTAGAAATACCCTAGGGGAATTCATCAAGGAAGGATTAACTACTAAGGAGCGAAAGCATGCTATATAGACTCGAATATGTGTTGCTATGGATATTTTGAAATCTTTACCACAATCCATTAAGATAAAATCTGAATCAAGAGAATGGTATCAACAAGTAGATTATGAAAATATTGCATTTCGTTGCCACAATTGTTATGAGATTGGACACATGACAAGAGTTTGCAAAGTGAAAACTATGAAGAAAGAGATAACATATTCTAGCCATGAGATAAAATTCAATATGAAGCAAAGAAATCATACAATAATAGAAGCTAGATCAGATCTAGGATATTCCACTTCGAAATAAGAGGCAAATAAAGCCCATATACAATGTCATTTGGCAAGTTCAAAGGAATTAAAGGTGCAAAAGAAGATGTGGAGAGAAAACCTAAAACAAAGACATCAAAGGAGGTCAAGTATTTTCTAGGCAAATCATCTTCCTTTTTCTCAAGTGATATAGAATCCTCTCCAAGTAATAAGAGTGAAAGAGATGAAGATGTTATCCCTTGCACTTAAAGATTTCAAGAACATCATAATAAAGAAATGAGGATAGAGGAAACCCATAAAAAATTAGGTTTTTTAAAGCAGAATAAAGATGTAATTGGTACAAAAGAGCATCCTTGCTCTTTAGGGTTTATAGGGAAACATAAAGAAGACTGTTCTTTTGAGGTTATTCTTGCTCTTTAGATCCTTTAGAACAAAGAAAACCTAAAGATGATAAGTCTTACTATGAGCAATGTGAGAAGATTGAAGAGATTGATGAAGATTCCTTACTCTTTAGGGTTTATAGAGAAACATAAAGAAGACTGTTTTTTTGAGGTTATTCCTTGCTCTTTAGATCCTTCAGAACAAAGAAAACCTAAAGATGATAAGTCTTACTATGAGCATTGTGAGAAGATTGAAGAGATTGATGAAGATGAAAGTATTGCTAGGAATGAAAAAGAGAGGAAGACCCAAGAAGCAAAAACAAAGAGAAAAATAAACCTAGAGGGATATTGATATGGGAAAACAAAAGCAAATATCACAAGTGCTAACAAGAAGTGGGGCTAAACCCACAAATAAAATAAAAATATAACAATGAGAATAATATCTTGTTATATTAGGGGAATGCATAAGAACCCTAAAAAAGTATTAAGAAATTATGAGGTTGTTATAGATAAGATATTTATAGATATAGAAGTTGGACAACAAATATTTTAGCCATTAGTGGTGTTGAATTTCATCTTGGAAGAATTTAAATTTTAGAAGGCATATGATATAAAATGAGTTAATTGTGGAAACTTAGCAGTTTGAGGAAGATGGAGAATATATTTGATAGAAAGGAAAATGAAGAATATCTTTGATCAAAAGGTAAAGTTGGACGTGTTTTAATTAACTTTAAGAAATATAATGATAGCAATGTAATGTTTTGTTTTTGTAATGGGAGTGGCCCCCAATAGAAGCTACACATGGCTTATTATTATTTTTTTACCTATAACTATGAATATAAATATAACAATATTTGTCTATAATATGAATTCTATAATAAGCCAATTATGCCTTGGTTCAATGGTTGGGACATATGGATGATATAGTCCACACCAAGGTTCAAATCTCAGCATCACCAAATAGGTTATATAGATCAATGTGACTAAGTTGATGTAGAAGGGAAAGGACAAACCTTTCAAAACCCTAGTTTAAAAAAAAATCTATAACTAAATTATTTTTTTCCTCCAAAAAAATTATAATTTTTGTTTCAAAGATTGAAAATAATTACAATGTTACATGCATGTTATAATTAAATTAAAATTAACTATATTCAAATGACATGATATATTTGTAAACAATAGCACTCTACATCAGCTACAATTTTTATGATGCATCTTCACTACTTATTTATGCAAAACAATCACAAGAATGCAAAAAACAATAAGAAACAGGGTACAATGCTCTATACATTTAAATCATGCAAACACTTAGCAATTAATGTACTAAAATCATCTAATTAACATAAAATAACATCATATAAGGTTTGATGGTAGTGTTTGTGATACCCAAAACATGTCAAAAATGAGGTAATTTATTGCCTCATCATCTAGCCCATTCCATGCCCTCCCAAACAATAATTACACTATCCATAATGTATCTACTTTGCACAAACCCAGTCTGCTCAAGGCGAATAATAAGTGGCAATAGAGGTCTAAGGTGTAAGGCCAAAGCCTTAGCAATAATTTTGTAACTCACATTGAGTAAAGTAATAGGCCTCCAATTGGTGAGCACTTTTGGATCCCCTTGCTTAGGAATGAATTTAATATTGCCCTTATTAATTATAGAACTTAAATATCCAGAAGCCACTGCTTCCTGATAAACATAGAATAAATCTAGGCCAACCATATCCTAGTACTCCTTATAAAATTCATAAGGAAATCCATCTAATCCTGGAGCTTTATCATTAGCCATCCTAGATAGGGCTTCAACAAGATCATCCAATGACAAAGGAAATTCACAAGCTCCCTTTTGAAGAGCTCAAAGCTTATTAGGAACAACTACACAACAAGCTTGAATTGTAGTATGTCGTTCATGAGTTAATTCCTGAGAAGCAAAAAAAATTTGATAATGCTTGACAAAAACTTTAATAATATCAGGAAGCGATGTCCAATGAATCCTTGCATCTTGAATAACACTGAACTGAAAGGCTTGTCTCAAGGGCTTTATTTCTTGAAAAAATTCTTTTGAAACCCTATCATCAATTTTAGCTAATGAAGCCAAGCACGAAGCTGAGCTCCCCTCGCTTCATAAAGCTCACCTTTTTTAAGCTCGTGCCTAAGAATTACAACTTGGGCTTGAAGAATAGAGCTTAGAGGGCTCACTTCTAGTTTGACAGAAGCTCGAGCCAGTTCAGCTTTAAGGGTTGCATTAGAGATTCGTCCCCGCTTGACAACTTCAACTCCTAAATTCCTGAGAAGAACAATTATTTTGGAGATAGTTGCATTCCACTAGGAAATTTTACCATGAATTCTAGTTGGTCTGGGAACTAGATTCCAAATCCTGTGAATATGAGTAAGCATAGTTTGATGTTTCGAAAAAGAAACATTCATATAGAACTGAGACTTGAAATGACGAGGTGGAGGTGGAGAACAAGAAATAGAAAATGCAATGGCAGCAATGATAAGAAATGATGGTATCAAAAACAGTTGAAACAAAGGGCAGAGAAGCTGACAAGCGATGGAAATGAAAATAAGAATGTTTAGATAGCATAGCTCTATCAAGCCGCTTCAAAATATGAGCATTGCCCTTGAAAGTAGGACCAGGTATACCACATTGACTCAGAAAAATCGGAGGGTATAAAGCAGGAATTAGGGTCACTCAACCCAAGCTTATTCTTGAAAAAAACCATGCTTCCCACTCTCCAATATTCCAACGCATAGGGAGCAAACCAAGTTTTTCAACCGGTTTCTCCACCATATTGAAGTCACCACACACCACCCAAACCGCTTCAAGCAAGGAAAGAGCAAGCCATCGCCATAAAGCACACCTTTTCAACACATTATTAGAAGCATACACATTAATCAAACCAAAAGGGATACCACCAACTTCAAAAAGAATCCAAACTACTTGATTTGAGGGGTCCACCCCCATGTGACAATATGAGAATGCCACCTAGGAGAAATGAAAGTGACAGCTCCTCCTCTGCCAGGAGTATGATGGAAATAAAAAAACTTATTTGTCGACCATAAAAAGGTACAGGTACTATCCAAAATGAAGTTAACAACTTTAACTTCTTGCAAACACAAAAAATGCAAACTGCCATGCAAGTGGGAAACATTCTGAATCTCTCTCCGAATCTAATGTTTTTGGACTGGATCCATCAATCCTCTTACATTCTATGATAAAAAATCATCGAGGACGATCGAGGTTCATTCCCTCGGGAATATCTTTAATATCTCCCAACTCTCCTAGGAAAGTGAACGAATTGATGAGAAATCGTTCATGATTTTCCCTAAGAAAGTTAGTTTGATGTCTCTTTTCTTGATGTAACCCATCACGAGCTAGACTACGTGAATGATGGGACCTAGAGAATGACACATCCTCAGGTAACGCTTGCTTAAGAATGAAAGTAGTAAAATTATTGGAAGAAGAAGATACTAGAGGTGGTGAAACTCCATCTGAAGCAGGTACAGAAGAGGACCCTCTGGTGCTGAGGGAGACGGCTGCACTGGAGCAGTGGGAGTCGAAAGGGCTAGCATGCGTGGTGTCGAGGGTTTTTGCACCGAAGGGTTGGAACTAGAACCTCCCTACAACACCAACTATTTAGGTTGACGATTTTTCCTGTTTATCACAATAGTCCATTCATCTAGATGATTCTTGGCTCTTAGAGTTGGAGTTGTCAAAGCAGGGGGAGGAACAACAACATTGCACGATTTGAACTTATCAACGATAAGCAAACAATATTAAATTTTATGCTCTACAAATTGACAACGATAGCAGGTGTTGGGCAGATTAATGTATACAACACATTGCGTAAAAACCTTGTCACCAATATTAAGGTCAATAGACTTAGTAATGTCCTTGGAAAGATCAACTTTGACACACACATGCCTGTTAGGGCGAACATTATAGAATTTATTTTGTTCTAAGCAAACCACCTTCCCAAGGGTGGAAACAATACTTTGCAAGAATGGCCAAAAGGTCGTCGGAAGACCACAAAACTTAGCCCAAATAGGAACTACCAAAGAAGCCTCATTATTGATAGAGAAATCTCTGGACCATTATTGAAAGATAAGTAAAAATATTCAGACATACTAGGGACCCCGACTAAAAACTTCTTGCGCATGCTGAGCATCAACAAAGCGAAAAAAAAAAAACCTTTTGAAAAAAATTTGATATTCTCTATCTTAATGCCATAAGGTTGTCAATACTGTTGAATCCAAGATCGGATCAGAGCATCGTTCAGGATATGACCTAGGAAATATCCTATCAGGGTATGCTCTTCTAGCCACTTACATGCATTATCAAACTCAATAACAAGAATTTCAACAACAGGATTGACATTGTTACCTCATGGAAAACTTGCGGCATGAACTTGCGGGGTCTCTTCTCTAGCGCCATTCCTTACTTTGGCAGCTTCAACATAAGGTGAATCTACCGTTTGAGCAGCAGCCTTTAAAAGAATGAAGGTAAATTCCCAGCTCCTAGGGTTTTCTTACACTAACCTAATTTTTGCATAAAATTTCTTTGATTTTTCTGCCAACCATTGCCAACTAGTCTTTGGTTCAACGATTAAAGGTAAGATTTTTTCTTTTAATAAAAATGATATCAAAGGAATTTATTTCTTAAGAGTTAAAGGAAGATGACAAATATTTTTTTTGTAAGTAGTGTTTGTATTTATAGCGGGTTTTAACAAGGATCCCAAAACCTGATTACATAAGCAATGGGCCTAGGGCATCAATCCCTTGAAACTGAACACCAAAACAGAAATCCCGCCCAGCGATAACAGTAAGCATGAAACAATCCCTCTCAGCGGGAAACAAACAAAAAATAAAGAAAGTAGTTTTGGAGATCCCGCCCACCGGGGAGTAGCCAAAAACCACCATCGAGAAGATCCCGCCCAGCAGGAAGCAAAGAAAAACCATTACAATAAAATCCCGCCTCGCGGAAGCGATCAAAACCACCACAAACGGTCCCGCCTAGCGGAAGCAACGAGGAAATCCCGCCATCCGGAAACCAACGAGAAAGAAAGGATCCGCCTCGCGGGAAAACCGACGGATTTGGCGGATCCCGCCCTATGGAGAAACCATCCCGCCCATCGAGAAAACATTTCGTTCAGCGAGAGCCATCCTGCAAGAAGCCGACAGCCAGCACGAGAGAGGATCCAACCCATTAGGAAGTGACCGAGAGAGTTGCACCACAAGGAACCCGCCCCGGGAAAACAGAAGAGGATCCCAGCAGTAGGGACCAAGAATCTCGTCCAAGCACAGAGCCCATCGAGGATTCACAAGAAAAAGGGGGAAGTTGTCCAAACCCTAAACCGTCACCTCCATCGCACCGAGAAACGTAGGGGACTAGATCCACGCGAATAACCTGCAAAAAACCCCAGGAGGAAGCCTGAGGGAAAAAGGGAAGGGATCCCCAACCAAATAGGGATCCCTGGGAAGCACCAGTCCAAAAAAACAACCAAGGAAACCCTAGCCGGCCGGGAGGGGCGCAGATAGTGGAGAAGGATCTCCCCTCAGGAGATCATCTGCAAACAACCACTCCCTGGGAGGGATGACCTAGGTTGAGCCAGGGACTGGGCAGGAACCAGGAGCCATGGGAGGGGGAGCAGGAGAGGGACCAGAGCCCTCCCCTCTCTACTTTCTTCCCTCTCCAAATCCCTCAAGATGACAAATATTTTTAATATAAAGATAAAAGATAAATTAAATATAATTTAATTAACCTAATAACAATTAATAAAAACTAACCTATTAAAAAACAATATAACATCCCGAGGGACAACGCAACATTCCAGGCTTTGGCTCTTCAAGAGGTCCAAGGTTCAAACCATAGCGTCAGCGAGTGTGTCAAAGGGTGGGTGTGTGATGGTTGTGTGTTAAATTCCCTATTGATAAGTGTAGCTCTCAACTTTATGAAGGATGATAGTTGGGAGGAGACTTCTCAACCCTATACATCAATTTTAAATATTTAATACACTACCTAAATAAAAACAATATAATAAAAATAATATATTGTTTTATTATATTAATAAAAACAACCCAATAAAAACTATATATATAGTTAAATTTTAAAAAAATTAATCTATACATAGTTAAATTTAAAAAAAAATAATTAAATTATTTAACTATGTTCTTAGAGAAAATAGGTAAATGTAACAACAATGCCAACTATTGGTTTAAAACGCTGGCACAAATGTTAAATATATATAGTTGTAAAGTTAAACCCACTCACATGAAATTATAAGGAGAATTAAGGTCTCATTCATCATTCTCTACAAACCTTATTATAAATATAATCAAATTTAAAATTATAATAAATTGAAATTTGAACATTTTACAATTAAAAGATTTCAATTTTGTTAAAATGGTGATATTTTTTTATATTATAATTTTTTTTGGCTGGATAATAAGAGGTTGTACTTGGGTTCTCCACTTTTGACAAATTACATCTCTTTTCTTTAAAGCTTGAAAGTTTACAAATAAATACACTTTTCATCTTAATTGAGATGTTATAGTTAGAAATCTTAATTGAAATGTTATAGTTAGAAATCTACATCATTTTACATAAAATGTTTGAATTCTTCATTTTCATTTTCTAGATCTTTTTAAATTTTTGTATGAATACAATTATTCCATAATTTAGCATATTTTTTGACATTTTTCTATAGCAGCCTTCACAATGTCAAAATTTTACCTCTACTATCTATGCCTTGCATATTAGTAAAGTAATATATATTTTTTCTATTAAACATCTGGAACTTCATATTAAAACAAACTATTACATCAGAAGCTCATAACATCATAATAGGCTAAAACCAAGAACTACAGATAACTGGAAGGATTCCAATCATAACAACTATAAAACAATCATAAAGTGTTGTTTTTAACATACAAAGTGTTACATCTTATAACACAATTACAAAACCATTTATATACATCAAGATCATGAATATCATCAAACATGGAGCATATAGCCCAATCATTTGTCTTCAATTGATCCAAGTCCTCAAAAACTTTCTTTGATTTGCAGCTGCCCTTCAATGTCCATAGCAACCTGTTGACCTGCAATAAGATTTTGAAGCGTATGAGTCTCAAATGAGACCCAGTAAGATTTCTACAATGTTGCTGAAAAACTTCATCGTTACGAGATCTCCATATCATCCATAAAATTTCAGAGGATAGAATGAGCCAAAACAGATTATAAGTTTTTTGCAACTACTGAATATGCCCACAAACAACTTGCATTTTAAACTCAATTGAGTTACAATTCCAGCCAAGAATACTAGAGCAAAAAAGAAGCCATATTTCTTTAGCATATACACATTCAAAAGATATGACAAATAGTCTCTGAAACTTTACATAAAGAGCATATAACCAAACAGTTAGGATCAACCATAGTAGGCAGCCTGTATAACAGAAGAAGCCATCTAAAAAAACTTTTTTTTGGTTCAAGATGCCTGGACCATATATGCTACATAATAAAAGAGTAATGACTAATAGATAAACTGAAACCCCATTTAGTGATATTGTGATGATAAATAACATCCGTATTAGTAATATTAAGATACAACTGCTTCGGCTTAGGCTTTATGAATTTAGAACCATCATTCCAACAGATAAAATCAAAAATTTGCTGCTCATCAAAAACAAATTCAGGATTGATTAGCTGTCTAAAACATTTTTGAAGCATAGAGTAAGTTCTCTGCTAGGAATCAGGCAGATAAAATTCCTGTTTCAACATTTCCCAAGACTTCAAACTAGTAGGACATAGAATATGCTCAAAAAAATAGATACCATTTGAGCCCAACTACGAGCTGAACAACCCTGTAAAAGGGCTAAAGGCTTTATTTTTATGTTTCAAGTTCCACCAAACAGAACTCTTCACATATATTTTAAAGCTGGAATTTATAGGCTGAAACCAACCCTGCAAATTAGATCTCACATGTTGCCAAGCTTTCCAGATAGTTCTAAAAACAACTGAACCAGTTGGAACACTACTAAAAGTGCCAAAAAGAACATCAAAAAAGGATAATCCATGCCAAAACTTCCTTTTGTGAGGAACAACAACACAAATATTATGCCTAATTAAAACTTTCCATGGTTCCACACCATTAATGCACTTCATTATCCATTTAACAACAAGAGTCATACCCTGTTTACACAAGTCAATTAAACCCAAACCTCCTCTAAATTTGCATAAAGCAACCCAATCCCATTTAACCATATGCCTTTTCTTAATCCCATAATCACCAGCCCATAGGAACTGTTTAATATATTTCTGAATTTCAAAAATTTGATTAGCATTAAAAGACCAAACTGAAGCATAATAAACAATATAGGAGGATAAGATCTTTTGACAAATCTAAAACCTTTCAACAAAAGAAAGTTGTTTATTCTTCCATTTATCCAATTTTAGAACAACTTTCTCCTTGACCCAGCTCCACATATCCCTTAAATTGGGTTGAACAACAAAAGGTATCCCAAGATATCTTACCTGAACATTAGGTCCACACCATTGAAGCTCATATTTGTTCAACCAAATAGGAGGATTAAAATCCCAACTCAAAATTTTGGACTTAGCATTAGAGATTTTAGCTCCAGAAGCATTGCAAAAAAGATCCAGTTTATGAAAAAGATTAGCAAAATTATCCTCCACTAACTCCACAAAAAGCGTAGTATCATCCGCAAATTGCATATTAAGAAGCTCTTGAGAAGAAGGTAAACTAACACCTCTAATAGAAGGACCCAACGAGTTATCTCTTAACAAGTAGTAGAGAAGGTCATTAGCAATAACAAACAATGCAGGAGCAAGGGGACAACCCTGCCTGATTGATTTTTGTAAAACAATAGGATTAGATAAACTCCCATTAACTTCAATCCACGTAACAACATCAGTCATAAGAGTTTTAACCATTTTGTAAAAATTGTTAGGGAACCCAAAAGCAACCAAAACAACCATAATATACCCCCATTCTATTCTATCATAAGCCTTCTCAAAATCAAGAAGAATCATGCCAATATTTTGACCAAACCTATGAGCCCAATCCATAGCCTCCCATCCAGTAATTAGATTTTCCAGAATATATCTACCTGTGAAAAAATCGGTCTGGGTAAAATTGATAAATTTAGGTAAAATATCCACCAATCTAAGTGCAATTTTTTTTGCCAATATCTTATAAGATACATTCAAAAGAGTAACAAGCCTCCAATTCTTACTAAAAGTTTTGTCTCCATCTTTAGGAAGAAGTATGATAACCCCTGAGTTAATAATGCTACCTAAAGAACCACGCTTAATAGACTCATCACCTTCTGTAAATCCTCACAAATCCAATTACTATACTTCTTATAGAACTCAATAGGCAGCCCATTAGGTCCAGACACCTTATCACTGTTTATAGCTTTAATTGCTTTGCAAATTTCATCACAAGAGATCGGCCTGTCCAGAATTTTAGCCTCTTGATGGGTAATTTTCCTCGGAATAAGAGAACAACAAATATTCCTATCTCTAACCCGAGAAGAGTCATCTTCAGAAGAGAAAAGAGAGGAGTAAAACTGATGAAATATCTCCTTTATTTTATCCTCATCAGTAACCAACTAATTTCCATAAGAGATAGAATGGATATGAACTTTATGAGTCTTTTCCTTCAGATAATCAAAATAGAATTTGGTACCCCTGTCGCCCATTTTTAACCAATTCATTCTAGCTCTAGTTCTGTAACCATTAATTTTCTTAACTTGAAATTTTCTAAGCTCCTCCTTGATCATGATCAACTCCATATGCAAGTCAATATTTGCTAGGCTGAAGTTGAAGAGCAAATTCTATTTGTAAAAATTGCTCATTCAAAAGGACCTCTAACCTCTTATTGGCTTTGGCTCTAAGTCTTCCAACAGTTTGAAAGGTTTTAGTCCAACTTTTCACATTGCAATTCCATCTATCAATGGTTGAACAATGCTTAAAGCAAACTCTATTAAGCTCCCTTATAGTAAAAATAGCATTAGAACAGTCTTGAAGGTCCAATAATGAAGTGTTCAAGATAAACTTGTTATATTTGCTAGTCGGCTTAGAAAAAGCTCCCGACAATCTCAAATTAACCGTAATAGAAAAATGGTCAGAAAAGGCAGTAGGAAGGACATTAATTTTGCTGCCATTAGCACAATAATCAAAACTAAAAAAATTGCTATTAGCATAGGCTTTGTCCAATCTGCAATATATCCTATTATTACCCTTTTGCATATTACACCATGTGTACCATAGACCGAGATGATTAGCCCTTTGACCCAACAGAGGATCACAAAGGCAAAAATGGGCCTTAACTTTAGACCAAAAAAACTGTTCCTCTCTTTTCCATTCAAAAATTGCCCCACCTTGTTTATCATCACAATGTTCCACCATATTAAAATCCCCCATGAGAAGCCAGGGCAGATTGGGTAAACCCAACAACCATTGTCATAACAAACATCTACTTTTGTAGTCATTAGGTGCATAAATAGAACATACACCAAAAGCAGAGTTCTCATCATTTAGAATAACCCAAACAACAGAGTTGCACGAAGAACATACATGATTGACAGCCTTCAAAGACCATTTTAAAGACAGCATAAGGGCAGAGCCACCCCTACCAGGGCAATGATATGTATAATATACAGAAGAATCCTTCCAAATAGCATTTAAAGCTGCACGAAGTTTAAAACCTGTGGCTTTTATCTCATGAAGCATAATACAATCAAGAGAACCAACAAAATTCACCAGATTTCTAACAAAATATTTCCTATATGGGGATTCAAGACCCCTAACATTCCAACTCAGACACTTAAATGTCATTAATATCATAGACAGGAGAATTTTTGCCTCTAGCAAGGCATTTTAAACTTCTTAAGGATTTACCCATATTATTAACATCAGAAGAACGCCTACGTTTCTTCTTTTCAAAATTTTCCCACCCTGAACTACCAGGAGCAAGCACGTCATCCTCTGTAACATCACAAACAGAGCCTAAAGGCTCACTGCTAATATGAGTGTCAACATCAAAGAATTCTTCATTGACATCCTTTTCTGGTATACTGGCTGAATCCCTTTTAATTAGTTCTTTATTATTGTAATACTCTGCAGCCCTAACATTAATAGAATACAAGACTAATTATTGGGCACTTAATCTACCCTCAAACTGTATGTGACCACCAACAACAAAATTATTGCCACTTAATCCCTCTTCCACACTATGCCTGATAGTATTAGGAGCGACCAACTGAGTAATAGAGTCCCCATTTTTGCCAATTCTATTATTCAGTTCCTCACACATAATAGAATCACCCACAAAAGGGGCGACATAATGAGTAAAAGAGGAATCAAAATTAATCACTGTTTCACTATTGTGTTTATTCAAAACATCCAATACATCATTTTCTATGTTTAAAACAGACTTACCAAGTAGATTGTTCTTATGTACAACATCACCCAAAATTATCTCATTATCCATAACTATTTTATCCTGCATCATAGATGTTCCAGGCATTTTTACCCTTTTATCTTTACTACAAAAAATAAAAACAGATTTATTCTGAGAAAAAGAAAGATTGCCAGGTGAAGAAACTCCAGATCCAAACTCAACATTGGTCGCGACAGAGCCATAAATACTTTGACCATGCGTAGAATCAACATTATTATTATTCATCTCAGGAGACCTGGCCGGAGTACGATGCTTATTTACACCTTCATTATTTTTTTTGCCCACTGGAAGACAACCTAGGATTTAAATTTCGTTTCCTTGCTAGCAAAATTGGATGATTTTTTCGGAGGTGCCCCTCACGTCGACAGATAAAACAGGCGTTGATTCCACCCAGAATCCCAACTTGGCAAACAAATTTAATATCCCCAAAATCCAGTTCAATTTCATGTGGAAAGTCAATGCCAGGAGTAATAGACAGAAGGACGCGAGCATCCGTGTGCATGAGAGGAGAACGAGACTCCTCAACCCTCAAAACTTTGCCAAACGGTGATAAAAATTGAGATAAAAAACACCAAAGTACAGGTGGAACATTCTTTATGATTACCCATTTGGGATATGAAACGGAAAATAATTTGTCATTTAATAGATTGGGAGACCAGGGCACAACCCTAAACACTGAGCTCCCTACAGACCAATATTGTTTTTGAACCACCTTAGACTACATTTCTGGATTATTGAATACAATTAAGAAAAGCCCCTTTTGAATCATGCGACATAGTGAAAACCTAATATTTAATTTTTTGCCCCAAACATTAGATAACCAGCCATCAAAGAAATTTCTGTAGGGTAATGATGAAATATCAATAGAGACAAAGAAAATGGCACAAGTCTTAATCCTAGCTTGTTCCCCATCTAACGTCGTTTTCATTGCATGATTAGGAGAAACGGTAACTCGCACAACCCCATTAGAAGAAATCTTACTTGTAACATCAAAAGCCGACCCCACAAGAGCATCAACACTGGTCCCCCTAGCCAACACCTCACGAAATGATGGTTTTTGCATTGTAGCATTCCCGACACACTCCTCCTCCATGATAACTTCTTCTCCCGTCATCCTCCCATCCACACGCTCCACCATATCAGCATCCCGACATGAATTCCCATCATCAGAAACTAAGATCTCCTCTACACTATCAGGTGGTTTTTGCACTGTAGCATTCCCGACACACTCCTCCTCCAAATCTCACTATCATATTACTCTATACCAAATCTGAATTGTTAATTTCCTTCTAAAAACATAAGTACAATTATCAAAATTATAATAATTAAGCCAAATAAAAACACATTATTGTTACCAAATAAAACAAATATTACCAAAAAAATAATAATATAATAAATCTTAATCATTAATTAATTTAAGCAATAACATATTAATTTCAATTAAACTTTCTATTTTCTTTTAATAACATTCTATTATTTTCTCAATGTAAAAATTGATAACTCATAACATTTTTTTTTTGATAAGATTTCAGTATTTTCTTCTAATTGGATGAAATTCTACTATTACTATCTTTATAACTTAAGTTGCATTGCTAACAATACTGACTTCTACTGCGAAGACCAAGAAAAAAAAATACCTTTGACCAACTAACCTGTTGTGAAACTTTACTCACAATATTTTTTATTTAAACGATTTATAAATTTCTACACTAACCTTCGCAATCTCCCCGTGTGGAAACGCCTCCCGTGCCTTTTCCACGTGGCCGTTTTGAGTTTCCAGTTCTACTGCTTTGGTGTTCTAAGAATGAACGAAAAAAATTATAGTTCCAGTCAGAAGGCACGTTTTATGTCTGGTTTTACAGGCAACTTAATTATTTGAAATATCCTTTCTAATACGGCATTATGGTGGCAATCAAACAAAATTGAGAAATAAACACCACAAGCATTCGTGCCAAATTTAAGCACAACTACAAATATCTTGGTTGTTGAACATATTGTCATAACTCAACACTGATTATATACAAATTTTACTTCTAAACGACAATTTGCGTCCTGTCATGAGAACAGGCTTGAGAAGCTTCAATTGGGATCGATTCAATGCGATAAGGTAATGACCCATTTCATCATTACTATTTTTTCTGTCATTCCTATGGCAGTTCCTTGTTTACTATTTGGAAATTTAATTCATTCAACAGAGATAAACTGGTATTTTATACTTTTGGCATGTGTGCCAAGTGGGTTGGGTCTAATGGATGGTGGGTGTTTCAATTTTGGATCCATGTCATGTTTGTGCCCTGATCCAAGCTGTGGATTGAGAATCTTGGCTTCTGTCATTTTGGGTTGTCTGAATTCATTTTGTTTTACTTTTTACGATTGGGTTTCTTTGATTTGCTATTATTGTTTGCCAAAAGTATGCCTCGTATGTGAATTGAATTAATCTAAATAATAGAAAAAATGTTTCAGTTTGAAACGGGCCTCACCTATTTTATATGATTATTACTTATTACAACAGCTTGGTAATTATCTATGTATAACTTAGTAAGGTTTACATCCGGGTCTCCAATGTTGAAGAATTTAACCAGTTAAACTAATGCTATTTGATAGGGTGGTTAATTGTTTTACCTGCTGAATTACTGAATTGTTTATGGAGCCTGGTGCATATGGCTGAAGATTTTTCAGAGCTTAGGACCTACTTTCAGTTAAGTTTCTTGCCCATGATGAGACTCTCAGGTTCTTTCTAGATAGGTGAATCCCAGTTTTGAACACCGCTTTCAAAACACACCAAAATGAGGTTCTTTCCAAATGTTGACATTGCTTCTGATACTATGTTAGAATTTGGGACAAGCTGCATTATTTATATGCCTATATCATGATAGGACTTTCGAGCTATCCCGAAGAGTGTGAATTACAATTTTAAATACTTATACTACCTCCTGAGCATCATAGTATCAAGACTCCTATTCTAAATGGTTTTGTGTATGGTTTTGTATGTGTGAATTGAGTTTTTTACGAGCTTCCAATCACCATCCAATGCCTCTTTATTAAATTTTCTTGTAAATATGAATTAATATAGATTTTGGAAGCACTGAGCATCAGCAACTATTCAAAGAACTTGTTATTTCTTCATGAAATGTCACCTTATTTCTTCCAGAATTATTCTAGATTTGCAATCAGCTGCAATGGTATGATGTTTCAAGATGGCATCCTATCAGGTAGGGAAAATCCTCTTGCGGGGTATTTCTCCTTCTATTAGGTATAACCCGTGGAGCACTAGGATCGCTTCACCGCTGGTGAACAGTGCATACCATCTGCTGAAATTTCTTCACAGCTAAGCTTAGAATTTGATTGTCTTAATAAAGAAGATTGGCATCTGAACCGTGAGATTCACTAACTCAGAATGAAAAAGAAATTCATCTCTGTTGTTGGATTCTTGCCAGCAGATGAAGCAACAAAACTTCTGCAATAAAATGATTAACCAGACAAAAAACAATAGCAGTACGCAGTAATAAGAGAGCATTCACAGATGAAAAACAGTCTTTTTATTCCTCTTGTATGCTATATATACATACATATTACAATGCTCATCATCATTAATTCTCTGCCCAAACTGCTGTATTTATTTACCCACCACCGCACAACTTCTCTGCCATTGCTCTTATCCAAAGAACAAGGATAAGGATTGACACCTCATCATGGGGCTGGACTCCATGGTTAACGTCAACAATCTCCCCCTCCAGACTCATGAGGAGGGCTTCTGCAAGCTCAAGCCTGCCATTTTACTACAGAACTCATGCTTGTCCCTAGGAAGGGACTTGGTCATCATATCTGAACCATTCTTATTGGTATGTATCTTCTCAAGATGTAATAGCTTTTCTTCAAGGACATCCTGAATCCAATGATACCTCACCTCGATATGCTTGGACTTGGAATGAAACCTTGGATTTTTACTAAGGTGGATGGCACTCTGACTATCACAAAAGACAACATACTTGTCTTGCTTCAAGCCCAGTTCTTGAGAGAACCTCTTCATCCACAACATTTCCTTGCAAGCTTCCGTGACAGCAATATACTCTGCCTCTGTAGTAGACAAAGCCACACACTTCTGTAACTTAGACTGCCATGAAACTGCTCCCCCTGCAAAAGTGAACATGTACCCTGATGTGGACTTCCTGGCGTCTACATCACCAGCCATATCAGCATCTGTATATCCAACCAATACAGGCTTATCATCTCCAAAGCATAAACACAGCTTGGAAGTACCCCTGAGATACCTTAGAATCCACTTCACTGCTGCCCAATGTTCTTTACCTGGATTAGCAAGAAACCTGCTAACAATCCCAACTGCATGTGCTATATCGGGTCTTGTGCATACCATAGCGTACATCAAGCTTCCTACGGCTGAAGCATAGGGAATTTTCTTCATCTCATTTTTTTCTTTCTCACTTGAAGGACATTGCTTAATGCTAAGTTTGAAATGACCTGCAAGTGGAGAACCAACCGGCTTTGCATTATTCATGTTGAATCTTTCAAGCACCTTTTCAATATATCTTTCTTGTGATAGCCATATCTTCCCAGCCTTCCTATCACGAGAGATCTTCATGCCTAAGATTTGTTGTGCTGGTCCTAAGTCCTTCATGGCAAAGGACTTGCTTAACTCCTTCTTTAACCTGTCAATCTTGTTAGCATCCTGTCCAACAATTAACATGTCATCAACATATAGCAGCAGAATAAGAAAGTCACCATCAGAGAATTTCTTAACAAACACACAATGATCTGAATTTGTTTTCTTGTACCCATGATCCACCATGAATGAATCAAATTTCTTGTACCATTGCCTTGGGGCCTGTTTCAACCCGTATAAGCTCTTCCATAGCTTACAAACCATGTGTTCCTTCCCTTTGACCACAAAACCTTCCGGCTGTTCCATATAGATCTCCTCCTCCAAATCACCATGGAGGAAAGTTGTCTTCACATCTAGTTGCTCAATCTCTAGGTTCATACTAGCAGCCAATCCCAATACTACACGAATTGATGACATTTTCACAACGGGAGAAAAGATCTCATCAAAATCAATGCCCTTTTTCTGCCCAAAACCTTTCACAACCAACCTCGCCTTGTACCTTGGCTGTGAACTCTTCTCTTCAGTCTTCAATCTGAAAACCCACTTGTTCTTGAGAACTTTCTTTCCCTTAGGTGGCTTCACCAACTCATAGGTGTGGTTCTTATGCAGGGAATCCATCTCCTCTTGCATAGCTTTTAACCATTCCTCTTTATGTTCATTAGATTCAGCTTCTTGATAGCTTTCTGGTTCATCCCCATCTGTAAGCATGACATACTCATGTGGAGAATACTTCTTAGATGGTTGACGCTCTCTAGTAGACCTTCTCAATTGAAGCTCTGTTGGTGGTTCTTGAGGGGGCTGCTCTCCTTGATCAACATCATGTGGAGGAGCATCATCACCACCTGCATCATCATGGTTTACTTGCTCATCTCCCCCATCATCATGTGCCACTGGAGGAGGGATTGGATCTAAATCAATGAGATCATCCACATAAGGTTGAGGGCTTTCAACCTTCTTAAAATTTTCACTTGTTTGGTCTTCAAGGAATACCACATCCCGGCTTCTGATTACCTTCTTATTAACTGGATCCCATAACCTGTAGCCAAATGCCTCATCTGCATAACCCAAGAAGATGCACTGCTTGGCCTTATCATCAAGCTTGGACCGCTCATCTTTTGGTATATGCACAAATGCCCTGCAACCAAATACTCTTAGGTGTTCATAGGAGATATTCTTCCCGGACCACACTCTTTCTGCTACATCTCCATTCAAAGGTGCCGAAGGAGATAAGTTAATCAAGTAAACCGCAGTGCGCATTGCCTCACCCCAAAAATATTTTGGCAATTTAGCTTGTGAAAGCATACACCTTATTCTCTCCACAATGGTGCGGTTCATCCTTTCTGCTACACCATTTTGTTGTGGAGTCTTGGGAACAGTTTTCTCATGGCGAATGCCATGGCTGCTACAATATGTCTCAAATGGTCCAATGTATTCACCACCATTGTCTGTGCGAATACATTTCAGAGGCTTCCCTGTTTCCCTCTCCACCATAGCATGAAAATGCTTAAAAATATCCAACACCTGGTCTTTAGTTTTTAAAGCATATGCCCACACCTTTCTGGAGGCATCATCTATGAAAGTGACAAAGTAAGAAGCGCCACCAAGAGTTTTCACTTTCATAGGACCACACAAATCAGAATGAACTAATTCTAAAACATTTGATTTTATTTTAGAAGTATTTTTTTTGAAAAAAATGAAAAACTTGTATTAATACAAAGAGCAATTACAAGCGGGAGAGAACACATCCCAACCAAGAACAGCAAACAACACTACAAGAGAAGAGCACAAAGTCAACCCAGCACAACACAAAGCAAAGAAGTCAACTGGGCGCGAACAAGCGACATGTCGCGAGATCGCGACAGTCAACCCCGGCTCCTCCACTGCGGTGCCAACAGTCACGAAAACGCGACATGAGAATCGCGACGACAGCACCCTCCAGCAACCCTTCGTCAAAAATGTCGCGAAATCGCGACATGAAGACCAGCTTGCTCCATAACGCCAAAAAGGTCGCGAAATCGCGACAGAGAGCCTCCGAATCATCCAACCATCAAAAGTGTCGCGAAATCGCGACGAATTGTCCTTATGGCATCCAGATCGCAAAAGCGTCGCGATATCGCGACAGTTTTCTCCATTCCGCTGGTAAGCCAAAATTGTCGCCAAATCGCGACGAGATTTTCATACAGCAGCCATCGCCAAAAAATGTCGCGATATCGCGACAAAATATCCACTTTGCACCACATCAGCAAAATGGTCGCGATTTCGCGACGGGTTTTCCTTATGACACCAGATCGCCAAAAGTGTCGCGATATCGCGACGAATTTTCCTTTCGGCGCCCAGTTCTCAAAACTGTCGCGATATCGCGACGAATTTTCCTTTCGGCGCCCAGTTCTCAAAACTGTCGCGATATCGCGACGAATTTTCCACTTTGCTCTCCATCTGCAAAAGTGTCGCGATATCGCGACAATTTTTCCAGTTAGCCCCAAATTGCCAAAACTGTCGCGATATCGCGACAATTTAACCATGCGCCTTCCCCGAGGGCCGCGATGGCGCGACATGTCGCGATATCGCGACAAAAACCCGCCAAAGGCCGAGAGGGCGCAACCTGTCGCGATATCGCGACGCCTTCCAACTTGAAGCAGCGACGACGCTACATGTCGCGATATCGCGACAAAAACCTTCCTTAGCATAAAAACACTGCACATCATTTCGAAAACGTTCAAGGCCTTGTCGGATCTCTCGCATCCTCCACGGGCATGTCACCGTGGCACTGCATCCCAACCTCCCTTTCAGCACCCATCTTAGCAAGGAAATCGGCCGCCTTATTGAGATCTCGATTCACATAGACAGGTATCACATCATCTAATTCCCTCCAAAGCTCTTTGATTTGGGAGACTAAGATCCACAACCTCCAAGTTTCTCATACAATCAAGAGCACCCACCAAGATTTGGGAGTCAGACTCAATAATAATCTTCCTGTGTCCCTGTTTGGCAGCCCAGAAGGAGGCAGATTTAATGGCAAAGGCCTCGGCTTCATTGTTTGTGGCACATCCCAGACCCTGCAGTTCCCAATAGAGCAAAGACCCAGCATGATCGCGGCACACTACTCCAATTCCAGCACTTCCCGGATTGCCTTTAGCAGCTCCATCAGTATTGATTTTGATCCATCCTTCAGGAGGAGGTTTCCAACTACCACTCACCTGCCTTTGTTGAATAACAGCTCCCTCTTCCAAAGGCTCAGAAGCAGACTGAATTTCCCCCTCGGCATGAATGGCAACCGTTTCCGCCACTTTGCTCCAAATGACTTGCCATATTCCTTCAAGAGGGGAGAAGGTTTCACGGAAAATACGGGCATTTCTCTCCAACCAAACTTGCCACCAGATAAAAAATAAACCAAGCTCCCAGCCAATTCGAAGAGCTTTGGATTTAAATCTACCTTTCTTCCAGCTTTCCCAAATGTTGTTTCGAGACAAGACCCCATTAGCCTGAAGTTTAAAGTGGGAGAACCAGCGCTTCCAGATCTATCGTGTGAAAGAACATTCAAACATTAGATGATCCGCAGTTTCCTCCTGCTTGTGGCATAACACACATTGAGAAGGGCCAATGATGCCTCTGAGTCTGAGATTGTCATAGGTGAGAATTCCATTATGCAAAAACTGCCAAGCGAAGAAGTTCACTTTCGGCCAGCCCTGGGGATGCCATATCTTTCTCCAATCATGAACCAAAAAAAGTGTGGGGGGGGCTCTGGAGGATCTCATCATATCCCTCTTTCACAGTATAAACCCCAAGGCTCCCATAGCCCCAGGCCAGTTCATCCTCCTCATCTCTCCCAGTAAGAAACCGTTCTGCCAAGATTTTTCCCAAAGTAGGTACCAACTCCGGAGGGATTGGTATTGGCCACTCATCCAGCCGCTTAAACTTTATGATCTTGTAGTCCCCCAATTGACTAGTGTTAAAGTAGCTCTCAATTTGGATCCATCCCTTATCTTCTATAGCAGATTTTATCGGTTGCTTGATTTTATTTTAGAAGCATTTTTATGAAATGAAACTCTATGTTGTTTACCAACTAAGCAGTGAACACAACTATTCAATGGTGTACCTTTCATGCCGGGGAGGAGCTGCTTCTTGGTGAGGATTTGTAGACCCTTCTCACTCATGTGGCCCAACCTTTTGTGCCACAAATCAGTAGACAAATCTTTCTCTGTTGTGTTCACCTCATTCATGCATGACTGTGTATGTGTCTTGTATAGAGTGCAACACTTATTTCCTCTTGCCATCACAAGAGCCCCTTTGGTAAGCTTCCACTGACCATTACCGAAGTGATTGTGGTAACCTTCCTCATCCAATTTTCCTGCAGAGATTAAATTTAAACGAAGGTCTGGAACGTGTCTCACATCCTTGAGAACCAATCTGCAGCCCATATTTGTTTCAACACATACATCACCCATCCCCACAATTTTTGAAATGCC
Organism: Wollemia nobilis; assembly: GCA_028583015.1. Classification (NCBI taxonomy): domain Eukaryota; kingdom Viridiplantae; phylum Streptophyta; class Pinopsida; order Araucariales; family Araucariaceae; genus Wollemia; species Wollemia nobilis. Next base: position 5,967,387 of record JAQPPZ010016847.1, on the reverse strand, counting down.
ACTGTTACCCATCCTCACAACGCCGAAGTCACCCGACTTGTAGGATGTGAAGAAATCCTTCCGTGGAGTAGCATGGTATGATGCACCGGTGTCAATTACCCAATCTGAATCATGACATGTGAGACTAAGGCAAGATTTTTCACAACCTGCAAATATAATTATTTCTCCATCTGAAGTAACAACAGTGGTGTCCTTCTCTTCTTTCTTTTCCTCCCCTTTTTCTTCCTTTTTAAGCTTTCGACACTCCCTTTTGAAATGACCCGACTTATTACAATAGTAGCAAACAATGTCTTTTCTTGATTTAGATCGTCCCCTTGACCTTCCACGGTTGTTGTTGGGCTTTCTACTTTTACTTCTTGCCTCGGTTTTCTGTGACAAGTGCCTCTGTTTGAGAGGAACCCAAGGATTTTCTTCTTGTTTCCTCATTCAACAAACTTCCTGTTACTTGACTCATCGTGACAATCCTGGTATCATAGCAGTATCATAGCAGTACTATGATACCAGTTGTTGGATTCTTGCCAGCAGATGAAGCAACAAAACTTCTGCAATAAAATGATTAACCAGACAAAGAAAACAATAGCAGTACGCAGTAATAAGAGAGCATTCACAGATGAAAAACAGAGTCTTTTTATTCCTCTTGTATGCTATATATACATACATATTACAATGCTCATCATCATTAATTCTCTGCCCAAACTGCTGTATTTATTTACCCACCACCGCACAACTTCTCTGCATTTCTCTTATCCAAAGAACAAGGATAAGGATTGACACCTCATCATGGGGCTGGACTCCATGGTTAACGTCAACAATCTCTTGATTTCTTAGCTTCAGTTATAGCTTCAAGGACATCGGTGCTTTGATTGAAACCCTCTTGTCACCCTAGAAGCTTCAGATGATGTCCAAGTTGCTAACAGTAGTTTTGTTTGGCAATCAGCCATTACTATTTTTGTTGCAGAATATAATATAGTATTATAATAAAATCAACCTTGGGTTAGGTTATGTGTGGCCCATGCCAACCCTTATACAATATAATAATATATCCCCAAATATCTATTCCTAGGTACCCTAACAATTTTCATTAACATCATTTGCTTACATGAGCTTGCTCTTTTTCAATTTTAAAGCATGTTTGTAGTTGTGGGCTTTACATGATTTTCAAGTTGCTCACATTTTTTACTCTTTGTTCATGGGACATGTCTGTAAATCAATAGTCGGGACTCCTTGGTGCTTAATTATGTCATTTATATTTGAGCATCTATGACTTTGCTAGTTTTATATGCTCATTAAATTTAAATTCATTAATTTTGATTTTGTAGGTTTGATTTTTGTTTATCAAGAACTTACAATTTTGCCTGACAAGAGGTGCTCCTGCAAGAGGAGAAACTGCATATCCCTTTGTCAGCTGAGAACTAGTATATATGCAAATATGCACTTTCTGCTTGATCAGCTGCATAACAGAAACATGAACATATGTTTTGCTTCTCCAACTTTCAGTGATAACAGGGTTATCCAGGCCCCAACAATTCTATGTGGTCTAAGGAGTCAATATCCATTGCATGATGGGATTTCTTTGAAGGCTACGTTAAAAACAAGGATCTATCATCAGTTTGGATACTTTGATGCATTCCCACGCCTGAGACATGTGCATCTTGAGAAATATGTCATCAGGAAGAAGAAAATCTCTGGCAAACCAAAAGCACATGCAGTCCTTAATGCTGCAGAGTATAGGAAGATGAAGGCTGAAAGTCAAGGAAAACTATTTGATGATGAGGATGATAAGGACGTCTGTCCTGTAGATTGTGTTAAAGAGTTCAGAACCAATGCAGAACTGGAGGAAATTCTTGAGGCAGCCAAGAAAGCAGATTCTCTAGTGGTTGTGGATTTTTATCGAACAGCTTGTGGAAGCTGCAAGTATATTGAACAGGGCTTTGTGAAGTTATGCAAAGGAGCTGGTGATGAAGAAGCTTCAGTCATTTTCTTGAAACACAATGTAAGACTTGGTCTTCTTGTATGGCATGGCATAGCTTCAATTATTTCTTGAGTTTATGTTTTTTACAATGAAAAAAAAGTATCTCCATGAAGCCTGGGACAGCACTTATAATGGTCAAAACTTTGGGGTGTACTCCTAATTTAAAATCGCTTTGTCTTTTTTGAAGCTAATCTCCATTACTTGATCATGTCAGCTACAAGGTCTACACATATTTCTGGTCATTTTTTGATTTGTGATCCTTTTCATTTTATCCCAGTTATTACTGTTGTGGTATTCAAAGTCTAAGTTCTTTGGTGTTGGCAGTGAGGAGGGATACACAGGGTATTCATGATAATTTTCTCAAGCATACATCATATAAATAAATTTACAACAAGATGTGATGTTATATTAGTTTAGCTTTTGCTGAAAGTACATAATGGCAGGTAATCACCAGATGGCGATGATGCCCACATGAGATGACTCTCTTCGATAGTCTGCAAGTAAAATACTCTCTAGTAACTTTGACAATGACCATGAAGATATGAAACTGAGCAAGGGCCTCATATAGGGCCAAAGTCCCATACACAACGGACTGGAGATGATGGTCAGGAGCAATCACGTGCCAACAACCCATCACATGATTACATTACTGATATACATTCAGAGAATGGAATAATTAAATATTTTTTACACCTTTGGTGATCCCTTGCCTCAATGATTCATTTTAGGGGTTTATTAGATACTGTGATTCACCTTAGGTATTTCATATCCCACCTAAGTGCTTCACTCACTCCAGAAATTATTACATTACGTGTGCACTTAACTTGCTAAGTACAATGCAGACTAATGACAAGTAACCTAAGTACAATTAAACATATGGGAGTCAATCATAGGCTAGCAATTTTATGCAGGACTTGGAAAGCTTACTTTAAATAATAATAATAAATAAATTAAAATTCCATACAAGGCATATCACTGATTCAGAAACTCTGAAGTATAACACTGCAATACAAAGAAGCATTACTGGGGAGTACTGTAGAACAACCCATGAGGAGAGTAGCTGAAAGCTTATAAAAAAAAGAGCGTAATGCAAAATCACTTATGTGGAGGGATCACAAGATAATTGTCAAAAGAAAAATCACAGGTTGAGAGGAATCAAGATAGCCGTTGATCAACAAGGGCTGCGGGAGGAGAGTCTCATCATTATTGTTTGGCCACCGATCCCACCCTCTTGGCTGATTAAGCTCAGGTGGCTGTCATTCATCATTCCTGCCATTAAGATCTTCCCAGGAGGCAGGCATGGTGGATGGGGCTACTTGTCATTCAACTTGTAATTCCATCTTGACACATCATATTTCTGGGAGGATTGGAGTTGGGTGGTGCCACAATCGTGAAATCCTTTGGATGGGCTCTGATGTGGCTTGTCCTCTATGCAGGCTCCAATGTAGCCGTGAAACCCTTGTTGAGCTCCAATATGGGGCTTGGAAATTTGGGACCCTTTGTGTGGAATTGGCTCAACTCTGCTTCTGGGACTTAAATGATCCTCGTAAGGCCACTTTGTCAGCTTACTTCTGAATCAGCAATATAAATTTGTAATGATGATCATGCCACACCAAGAAAGTCCTCAGAAATTGGTTCTTGAGAAAACAGAGCAATATTTCTGTTTCCAGAGTAAATACAGAACTTCAATTCCTAATATCCCGTGCTTGGGCTGTAGATTTTCTGTGGCTTAGTGTATTCCTAAAAGAATTATCTTCAGGCAATGCGAAGTGGGTAAAAAAAATAAAAGAACAACAGACACATTCCCATAGCCTTGGGTCAAAACCAGAAAGTATGCACTTGGTAGAGTCAAGTTTGGTGCAGATAGAGCACTTAGGAGTTGAAAGACCAATATGCTAAAGCTGTGTGACAAAAGGCAATCCTTGATACAAGAAAACCTATTTAAAACAAGCCTTTGTGAACCTGAACTTTCCAAAAAGTAGTAATATAAAAGATGGACATGCCACTTGGGCATATGAGGCCCTTTGTGGGAGCAAAGGATTTTTTTTTTCACTTTACCTTATATATTTGTTCAATTGTGTATCTTTTTGGGTTTCGACTCTTTGACTATGCTTATTGTAAATTGAGTCTTACCAATCCAACTAAACCCATGGTATAATAAAAGCCAAGGGCACACTTTTATTTGATTATTTTAAGCTAGCATTTGAGAACAATGAATTGAGTTTAGATAGATTGATTGATGCTTTCTCAGGAATTTTTCATATAATTTTCATCACTTTGTTTTGTCATTTTCTTCAGAAATGTCAAAACCCTAAAAGGAATGATATTAAACTTGGGCATAGCAATGGCTAGAGTGATGAGTTCTAGCAGGACAGCCTTCTTAGCGTTCAAAATGCTTTGGAACAAAATGATTTTAATTACCTTATGACTGCTTGGCTTGCAATATATATGGCCTGACAAAGTCTTACCAATGCATGTTTATGAAATTAGCCGTCACTTGAAGGTAGCCACAAAACATGAGCCATCATAACAATTTCTTAGTATGCCATCCAAGAGGAAAGCAATGGCGTGGAAAGCCATAAAAAATCTCTTAGTATACTGCATCAGAAAATTCTGAATGTGGTCTGACAGAAAACTAGCCCAATCATATCGTTCTCTTGCCATATTTAGACATGGTGCCACGTATGGTATGAGACAAGTGGGCATATCCAAGGCTCTCTGTTCGTTGGATAATTTAGACATGCTCATGTTCATCGCACACTGCAGTTTGTTTGACTTCAGATGTTGCATCTTCAGTCTGCAGCTTCCATGCTTCGTTATCTTCGCTACTTTTGTCATACTGAGGTTGCTGAATTTTTCCATAAAAATCTGCAGCTCGTAGGGCTCCAATCCCTCCTTCTTCACCAGTTTCGTGGAAGTCAATAAGCCAAATACTCTCCGAAAATTGTTTGGGTAGAACGACACATGAAATTCCTTGTCACCAAGCATTACTCTCTGCTCCTTTTCCTTTTAGCATCATAAGTTTGCAGCATTTCCAATAGGTATGACTTGAAAAAATCTTTATCAAACCCAGGAACCTACAAGATAAATTGCACTCTTGCACTCTGAAATGTGGTCTTCAACTGATGATCCTTTGGGTGCTCCAACCACCATGTTCTACAAAAATCACCGATAGGTGTCATCTAGGTTATTTCTTCCAAGGGAATCTGCATCCAATTCTTCCCCTTACACTTCGCGTGTGCTGAAATTGTTGGTTCTTTCCCACGTACTTGTCTATCTGGGGTGCGGGTTTGTGACCTTGACTATGCTTTGTGTTGCTGAGTTCTCCATCATTCAACATCCATCTTGCACTCCCTCTCTATACCACACGCGTGCTCTTCCTAGTCTCTCCCAATGCCAACTCCAACACTTCCACTACGGGTATGAGGTTATGCTCGCTACACAGCTTTAGGTGGAAATCTTCTCTACAGCTCCAGCTGCTCGATCTTTTCAGAAATCCGTGGCCTCTGCATTCCTCCTACAGTCAACTTCTTCGGTTTCCTCCAATTGGTCCAATTGTTTCCTGGGTGATTTGTCTTCCACTAACATCTCCATGTGGCATGCTCACCCTTCTCATTTTTCGTACCTTTGCTTGCAATCAGCTATACGACCATGATTGTTTGTACACTCCACTACCAGAAGGCCCAACTTTTAGATGATATGGTCTCAGACAATGCAATCTCATACAAACCAGCTTCAGAAAACCTGGCTGCATATGGTTTGGTCTTGGATGACTCTGTCTTTGAGGGCCTGATTCTGGATGGCTTTGTCTTCGCAATCTCTCGGCCTCTATATGGTAGCGTCTTTTACACCTCAGACAACTCATACACATCCTAGTTGTGTTTCCTTCTCTCAAATAGTTCGTACGATTTAAGGGAAAATAAATTGCAGCAATCTTTCGCTCTTTCCTTTGCACAATTTAGTCTTCATTTCTGCTTTCATCCTCAACTACAAACTTTTGCTACACCCCTTGTACCTGCAAAAGAAAAACAACTTTTGCCAGCAATGGGAAGGGATTTTCATAAAAAACCCTCTGGCACAATTTTTATTTCTCGGCAACTTTGGATTTCATCAGCATGGCAGTCTGCTCCTGTAACACAACTTTCTTTCTCCTTAGGGCAATCTCCTTCTGCACTGTAGTTCTAGTTCGCTTTTGTGCGATGGTTGTCATTTGGAATGCTTCTGTCCGTACAACCTACGTTCTTCTCTTCTTGCAACGCTTGTCTTGTGCTCCATTTAGCTTCTCTCTAGTGTTGAGCATTTGAATGCATAATGGCCAGCTCTTGGCATCTATTTATAAGATGAAAGTAGTAGGGGGACAACTGGCTTGCATGCGACAACTACCCCTTAACTATCACCTCACCTCCCTTAACTACTTTCCATGCAATTGGATGCTTTGCATGTTTCATTTATTCTATTTCTGCTACCTTGCACATAGCTGTTTTGTACTTTTTCCGTATGGTCACTTTTTTAATTTTCTTTGTCGTCTAGATGGCTTAGGCGGCCAAATGACCTACTTGATTGTCTTGATGGCTCATCCTCTGGTCTCACCAGGCAACTTGTTTTCCTAGATGGCCTTCTTTGCTGATCCAGACGACCCTCTCTGACTGACTTTCATCTCGATCTATCAGATTGATGCTTCGGACGACCTTGGTGGCCAGATTGCCTACCTCCCCATCCTAACTATCTCCTCTGTCACCGACTCCTTTGCAGCTGTCTTCCGAGCTTCGGTTCAACTCTTTCAGTCCTTCGCTCTTCCAACAACTCCATATTTTCTTTGGATGGCCCAACTTCTCCCCCTTCAGTTTCTCTTCTTCCAGATGGACCTACCATTGTTGTTGACCAGACTGGTTCTTCGGATAGCCTGGTTGCAGTCTAAATCAAGCTTCTTCTTCTTGGATGACCTCTAGTAAATACAAATTACTTGGCCCTTAAATTTGATGATCCAAGGGCCATCCAAGGTCTCCTGTCATCTCCCAAACAGCAAAAGGGTGGCGTAGATGGCCCACCTTGCAGGCTGTATGGCCTATGGGTGGTCTGAGGGAAATTTCTTTCCCTCAAACGATTGGGAAGGAGGCTAGACGATCTCCTCACTTGCCTGGCTGATCCATATGGCTTGGGAGTCCTAATGGCCCTCCCAAATTGCCTGAATTGCCTATGTATGCCTTAGGTCATTAGGTAGCCTTTGCAGACCACTTCGACTTCCCAAGGAACCATTCAAATTTATTGGCGGACCTCGACTTCTCCAATTCATCTGCCTTACTGCCTCAAAGATATTTTGGTTTTGAGGTACTTACTGGATCACCACATTCGGCAATAAGTTCATGTTGCTTGCTGGTTGGGCATATTGTCTCCTCGATGTTCCTCATCTCACTCCTTCCCAGTTTCAAGCCTGAACTGGACTGTTCTAATCTTCCTCATCACTTCTTAAGCTCGTCAAGGATATGCTACTGGATTCTTGTCTCAAGTTCCCAAATTCTACCCTGCTTGGCAATGATTGCACATGTACTTCATGGATATCTCACCATTCTACTTCACTTGCTACTGGTCTACTGCCGAATTGGTAGTCTGTTTCCAAAATCTCAACTTCCGGTGCATAGTCATCAGCAACTCCGAACACTTTCTTGTCTATTGTGCACCTTTTAGGGGTCGCCTCTAGACTTGCCCCCTCTTTGGAAATTTTTTTTCTACCAACTCCTTGGATATCTTATTGCATCCTTAGTGACTCTTGTGCATGTTGTCTTCATAACTCCGCTATTTGGTTGTCCAGTTGCTCACTTTGTTCATGCGAGTTTTGCGTTTCCTCACGTGTCCTTTGCTGTGCACGTCCAATGGCTGCAAGCAAAATCATCCCTTCATACTCATTGCCTTCACTTTGAGGTTCTTGTGTTGGTGGTGCTCCTTGTTCGACATACATCGCCGCCATTCATTGTATGTTCTCCACATTTAGTGATCTCAATTTCTCTTCTTCAACATCCGAGAAACGAAGATGCACACAATTCGTCTATGCTTCGTAGATCGAGATTGCAATTCTTCTTGTTCCATGACTAGTTGCATGTCCATTTCCTGCTTATTTGTGTTCTCCTCATACATCCATGATAGCTATTGTGCAAGTTCGTTGTCATTTGAGTCACTATCATTTATTGCACCGTCGTCCTCCTTAGTACGACTTGATTCTCCAACCTCCTGAATTGACATTCCTTGGAATGATTTTGAAGATTGACTTGGTGCAACTGTCAACCTACACATAATTGTTCCTTCGTCCGCTGGTTCGAAATTTACCATATTCAGTTATGCTTGCATCTTGTATGACTTCAACTTCGAATCGTTAGCTATCTCAAGACACAATGTCTCGTCTAGTTTCTTCAACCTTATTGCGCCATTGATCATCACCTCCTCTACTTGGAAGGGTCCAAGCCATAAAGTCTTCAACTTCCTTGGCTTGATCTCTCTCTTGCCATTAAACTTCAAGACTAAGTCACCTATTCTTAAATTCATCTACTTCAGGTGCTTATCATGCCACAAATTCTAATGACCTTAGGCAACCTTCGTGGCCCACTATGCCATCACTCTCTTCTCATCTAGCTTGATGAGTGTCGTTAGCCTCTCCTGGTCACCAAGACGGTTTTGTACTGCCACTCTCAAACCAGGTACCAGAAACTCCACTGACACGATTGCTTCCTGTCCAGACATCAATTGAAACAAAGTGTGGTTAATTGTTGGCTTAAAAGTATTCTTGCATGCCCACAAGACTGTTGGAAATCTCTCCTCCCAATTAGCATCTTCAATCTTGCACGTCTTATACATTATGGAAACTAAGACCTTATTCATCACTTCCACTTGCCCATTTGCTTTGGGGTAATACGGACTAGACAACGAATGCAAGATCTTAAACTCTATGGTTCTAAATGGGTTCATTGACAAAGTGATTTTCGCAATCACTCATCAAATGAAGAGGTACGTTGAATCTCATAATCACTTGCTTGTACAAGAATTTCGCAGTGCTCTTTGCGGAATTGTCAAGCAATGCCCTTGCCTCGACCCACTTTGTCAAATATTCAATGGCTACCACAATGTATCGACATATTCGTCTATTGGTTTCCAACAGTCCCACCAAATCTAGACTCCACCTCTTGAACAACTCCTGTGGCTATGATGCGTGTAATGGCATGGAGTACCTCCTTAGCGGCTTGCTAGCTCTTTGGCATGTATCGCATGCAGTCACGAACTCCTTCGCATCACGATAGCTGGTGGGTCACCACATCCTTGCCATAAGCACCTTCCTCGTAGTTCATCTTGCCCCATATGCCCTCCTAACAACCCTTCATGAGCTTCCTTCAAAACTGAATTCGCTTCTTTGTCCATTACATATCTCCACAATACTCCTTCCAGTCCGATTTTATATAGTAAACCAACTATCAACTGAAATGGCGTTGATTTGATGTTGATCTTTTCTTCTCTGCTATCGTCAACTCCTTTGGCAGCTCTCTCATCGACAAGTATTCACCCATGTACCATGTCGGTAACACAATGATTGAGAACAAATGAGCATCCAAAAATTTATTCAGCACTCCTCCCTTCGCAGGCCCTCCTAAGTGGATCCTTGGCAATTGTTCCACTAATATGTTCCCTGGTTTGACTACCACTCAAAACATAAACTCTTGCAACGTGATGAACCACTTGCTAACTCGTCTGTGAATAGTTGACTTGTTGATCAGGTAGAGCAATGCCTGATGATCCACATAGAAAGCGAAAGGGTTAGCAAGCAGATAATGTCTAAACTTTTGAATTGCATACACAATCCCAAGGCTTCCCACTCCGTAGTGCTGTAGTTTTTCTCTACGTGAGATATATGGGTCGATCCAACCCATTTTGCCCCTCCTAGGCCAACCCACATCCAATCGCAAAATTAGATGCATCTACGTGGACATTGTAGGTAGGAAAATTGACATGCCTATATAATTAGTGAATAATTTTTGTCATTTTGTGTTATTTGTAGTTTGTATGCAAAGTGTTTGATGAAATGTGTGTACGTATAATAAAGTTATAAAGTTGTGATGTAATATTATATGTGATAATGTGTAATGTTTAGTGAAGTATTAGTTATGTATGGACAAGTCATAAAATGAGTCATCAAATGAAGTGTAAATGTAACTACTTTTTAGTTGTATAAATGAGACGCCTCATTCATTGGAGTAATAGTTGTTGAAGGCCGAAGTGTGTGGTTAGTGTTGTTGGAAAGGAAGGAGATATTCTGTACAGGCATTGTACTATGCGTGTAATGCAAGTGTCATACAAGCAGGAGTGAATGCAATACTATCCATTTCATCCTTCATCTATGTGATTGTGTATATTGTGTGTGATGTCATTGTTGTAGCAAGGTAGATCTGCAGGTTGTTCTTTATAAGATTTTTGTGCAGGTTGGATCTGAGTTGTAGTCCAGAATTGTTGTATGAGGAAGAGCCGACGAGGAGTGCGGTACAAGTCTTGCTGACGAAGGTTGCCATACAAGTGGAATCACTGATGTTCAAGTGACTGTTGTTCAAGCTTGTGTTGTACAAGTTGAGTCACTGTTGTACAAGTGGAGTGTTCAACAACTACCATACAAGTGAAATTGTCAAGTCATTGCTGTACATAAGAGATGTTACTAATTGCGTTCTCAGTTGACTCCTAAATTTGTCATATCAAATTGTTCCTCCAAGTTTTGGAATACTCACCACTATGCTATAGACATGAAACTCCTTTTCCCAATTTGAAAATACTAGAATGGGTGCGCAAACCAACTTTGCCTTTAGCTCCTCAAAGGCCTTTTGGTGCTCCTTCGTCCACTTGAAAGGAACACCTTTGCACGTCAACACATCCAGAGGGTGTGAAACTTGTGCAAAGTTCTTGATGAAATGCAATAGAAGTCAACATATCCCAAAAAGGACTTCAATGAACTCACGTTGTATGGTTCTTCCATGCTTATCATGACTTGTATTTTTCAAGATCGGTCTTCAAACCCTCGTTACACACTACATGTCCTAGCAACTTTCCCGTACGGTATTAGCAACTTACATTTCTTCGGTTCAAGGACAATTCAACATTCGTACACAACCACATACACTTTTCCAATGCCTTCAGATGCTCGTCCTTCCTTCCGTACAATGATCAACCATCGAAGAATACCTTGAATTTGGTCATCGACAACTGTTCAAAGATATACAAAATTATCCTTTGAAATGTGGCAAGGGCATTGCACAAACCGAAAGGCATTCGGTTATATGCATAAATCTCGTTCTCAACAATGAAAGTGGTCTTCAGTCTATCTTCCTCTACAATACTGATTCAATTATAGCTCGAGAATCCATCCAAAAATGAATATATCTCATGTCCTGCTACCTCTTACAAAATCGAATCAGTAAATGGTATGCGAAAGGGATCGTTAATGGTCATTGCATTTGAACTTCGGAAATCCACATAGATGTGGATCTGATTGCTTTCCTTCTTCAAATTAATGATGATCGGTGACACCCACACACTCACTGTCACCTTGAAAATTATTCTAGCATCCAACATCTTCTCAATCTCTACATTGACCAAGGCCGCATACTTTTGATTCATTCTGTATGGCCTTCTTCTCACAGGTTACGCGCCCGACACCAATGGAATCTGATGCACACACAATACAGGTGGAATCCCTTGTAAATCCTTATAAGTCCATGCGAAGACCTCATTATACTGCATAAATATTTTAAAAGTTGTTGCTTTTGAAATTAGGTCCCTTTGTTCCCCGCAATTGATCATCTTCTCCTTCTCTCCTTTGCCGAAATTCACCTACATCGTCTTCGTCCCTTCATACTTTATGGTGTCAGGATTTGTTGCCACTTGTGCCACATTGAAAGGGTGTGTTGGCTTTTCATCAATCTGTGCATTGCCAACACTATGTAAAATTTTGTGGAAAGGTCCACTTCTCATCCTATTTGAATTTTGCTGTTGGCTTGGCATTTTGACTGCATTTGATGACCTTGTACACACTTCGTGATGTCTCATCTTGGATATCTTCTTTTGCATTAATGCACATGCAGGTTAGTTGGAAAACTTCATTGTCTTCCATCTGCCAATGGAAAAGTCCACTATCCGAGTGCCCTTCATCTTCCATGCACTTTTCCAATTCTAGCAATCCTTTGTTTGACTCTCATCCTTTTTCACAATCTTCCTCCTCTGACAATGAACTTCCAACTCCTCACTTACAAACCGATTCTTCAAGTTAACGACATACTTGTGGTGGCCTTTCTTAAAAGTCAACGGTCCTCCCAATTGTGATTCACTTTTGCCATGCATAGCTGCTCACATCCCAACAACGCATCATAGGCTAGTTTCAGCATATCAACCACCATAAAATCCATGATAAACATTTGATCATTAAACTTTATTTTTTGTGCAATCAACACTCCTTTCATCTCTATGCCATATTGGTTTGCGCTATACAACTGAAAGTTCGGAGGCCACAAGAATGGTGCCCCAAGTCCTATCACGTCTTTTTGGGCAATACATTTACACTTGAACCTCCATCAATGATTACTTGCGTTAACTTGTGATTTAGCAATTGTATGTGGATCAACGCTGGTTTCTTCTTGGCATCAATCATCAAGACTGTTGGGTCAATTTTGATCTCTCACTATTCTTCTTGCCTCCGATTGGCATCACGACTCCTCCACTCTTGTCCACACCATCTATCCTACCATCGTGTACAACTTCGGTGTTGCACATAGCAAGTTGGATACCTTCACTTCGACACTTGTATTCAACACTTGTGCAACCAACTATAGTGTTGATGTCTCGTCATCTTCAATCGTGATGGGTTCTTTCAACTTCTTTTCTTGGATCAACTTTTCTTGATTGGTTTTCGACATTTCTTCTTCAATCTGCACACGTGCTTCTTGCCATTTCTCCTCCTTGGCAGGATTTGGGTATTGTTCCATTTTCCTTGCCTGTACCCGAGTTACTGTTAGCACGTGCTTCTCTTTTTTGCTGGTCTTGTTGAGGCTCCTATTGACATTCTATGAGTTACTCGTACTTGCCTTCTTCAAACAATTCACCTCCTTGGTTGCCAGGTCTGCAACATGTACACATAATTACAATATTGTTCCCATTGCCCTCTCTCATTGGAGCATTCGTACAATTGCATGCGAGGTGTCCCTGCTCTTGACATCTTTGACACTGTATGATTGGCTTTCTGTCTGAGTCATTGCAATCGACCCTCTCCTCTTGTGGATCGATTCCCTTCTTATGGTTGTCTACTTCCTTGGCGATTATTCCTCTATCCACTGCTTGTTGCTCCTTGTCCACTTTTCAAAGTGATGGGTTTTTTCATCTTTGGCCTCCTACATCGTCAATGTCTGGTGTCGTGCACTTCTCAAATTAAATGGGCAATTTGTGACATGTCCCACAACCTCGCAAATATTACAAAATGCCTTATTTGGACTATTGACATTGGTGTGTCCCTCTAATTTACAATAGGAACACCATATGTCCTTTTCCTTCTTCTTCGCCTTCACATCATTGATCATGCGTTCTAGGTCCTTTTGCATGGCTTGGATCATGGCACTGAAATCATCGCAATCACTATCTAAATCATTGTCTCAGTCATGACTTTTAACTCCTCCTTTGATTGTTGTTGTCTTCATTTCACTTTCTAGATTTAGTGCTTTATTGAAAGCTTCTTGATAGGTGCTTGCGGAACCACCTTCATCTTCTTATAATGTGGTAGCAGTCCGTCCAAGAACCATATTTTTTGCAACGCATCTATCAACTTGGCATCCATCTTGCTAGTTAGATACTTCAAACAACAATTATATGACTTGATATTCTCATCCTTTTTTTGCTCTGTCAAGTAGATCTCGTCGATGATCTCTATGTTGTCGGTAAGTTGTCTGAATTCCTTATTGAATTCATTCTTCAACTCAATCTAGTCCGTGAAGGGTTTTTCTCTTTCTAGGTGCCAATCAATTGCTACTCCATGCAATGTTACTAGGAACAATCTCAACCATGTATCTTCATTGGTAACACCATTTGCCTTTCATATCAAGTCACACATTCCAATTTGGCATTTGGGATCTTCTCACCTATCTTCCATAAACTTTAAGCACTTCTACTTGCCTCTCGCTATAGCAATGTTTGCCATGGGTGATTGTTCGTCTCCACTCAATGAACCTTCAATTGATGATTGGTGTCTTATAAACAATATTTGATTGCTACCTTGTGCACCTACACTCTACAATATCCTTGGCGAATACATGAGCATTGGTTCTGCTCTTTTGAGCACACTCTCCCATGATTGCCCTTGTGTTTGACCCCTGTCCTTTGCACCTCTAAGATCTCTCCCCCACACTTGTGTTGGCGTTACCAATTGCTCTACCTTGTCCAGTGCACGATTCACGTTGGTGCTTTCTTCACCACTTGCATGATTGTCCTCCCTAGCCTGAACCTCGTTTGCATATCGTGCCTCCACTTGCGCGTCGTCTTTTGTTGTAAAAATCAACATTTGCCACCTTTCATGTTCTTCGTTCAAACTTCCTTCCTTTAGAGGGTTCCACACTCGTTCAACTTGTGGTGCTCGTATCTCCTCACCAACAAGCTTTGTTAGCACTCCACTTTCATTCAAGTCTTCCTCGCCAACCTGCAAGTCGTCCTTGTGCTCGGCATGTCCATGCTCTCCTTGTTCTTATTGTTGTGCGATTCATAAACTTCGTCTTGTTAGCCGTTCTCTTGTCCTTCCACGTTCACGTCTCCCACATCCTTGTGTCAGGTTATTTTTCATCCACGTCTCCTATCTCCAAGATCCACGCGGTTACTAGTTTGAACTTCAAACAATAACACCTCCAAATGTAGCTCGGTGATGGTATTCCGCAATTGGAGGAACAATTATGAGTGAGATTAAGTTGATCAAACAACTACTTAGCATGCAGTCCAGACGGCTTGCAACACAATATCTCTGATGGCCCTACACAACACAACAGTCAAACGACCTAGTCTACCATCCAAATGGCCCAACACAGTAGTCAGATGGCTTGCCCTTCAGGTCAGATGGCCCAAGCTTGCATGGGACGGCCTAGATTAAGACCAAATGGCCCTGTACAGTGAGTATGGCAAAGAATACCTGAATGGAAACAACTCGAAATATCTACAACAATAGCATTCAAATACAAACACATGCAATAAACATACACAATAGCAATGGCTGAATGATGTTATTGATATTAACAAAGATACATTTGTGTATCACACATGCCTGTATGGATGCACTCTCCAACATCTCCTTTGTGTACAACATCTACAATGTATGTGCTCTCTCTAGCATGTACAAAGTCTACAATATATCTTCTATGTGCGTACAATCTCTCCTATGTGTACCCATTCAAATGAATGAGGGGGTCTACTATAACTTATGGGAAGGTAGTTATTCCCAACTATCAACCCGACACCTCACCAACTCACATTACATTTGTCATGCATTTACATTTCATTTCATCTCCAACTACAAGACAAACTGCATGACAACTAACAACTAATGACTCATCCGTACATAACTAACACTTCACTCAACATTACACATTATTGCATGAATTATTACATCACAACTTTATAACATCAAACTATATCAAAATTTTATCAAAACTCTTAGTGTGCACATACTTGACTTCCAACGCACTCATCCTCTTTCTGGTGTTGAGGTAAATCATAACTAGCATCTAAAAATTCCAGGTTGTATTCAAACTCTTGTTCTCTACAACAAAATGGAGTACTAGAAAGGATGAGCAACACAATATTATATAGGGCATGTGCTATGATCGAATATAAGGATATGGCTAGAAAGTTTTGGGCAGACACGTTACATATAGCAATGTAGCTATACACCAGGTTACTGTCCAACACACCTAATGGTTGTAAGCCGTACAACGATTGCTTGGATATATAGAGAGGATATGCCTCAGAATTTTTGGCAGCATATGTTATCCATTGATTCCCAAAGAAGATAGAGAAAATTTGGATGCATATAGAATAAAATGCTTACTTATTGGTTACCATAACCAAAAGAAACACTATTGCTTGTGTGACCTCCAATTTCACAAAGTGATTGTCAGTCAAGACGTCATTTTTGTTGAAAAAAGATAATACACTATACTTTGTAATTGATTTTTAATTGGAATATAAAGATCAAGAAGTTGAAAAATATTTGTAGAGAAAATAGAATAGAAAAGTGGAGAGGGAATAGTCGAGAATCCAGAATTTGGTATCAACGACAATAAACAAATAAAGGTAAACTCTAGCTAACCAATTGTTATGTAACCGAAATGAAACGTCCTTAATGGGAATCTCTTCTCTCTGATAAGAGATGTATAAATGCTACTGTGAGGGGAGGAAATACAAAAACATATTCTATTTGTTCTTATTTCTACAAGAGTTTTGCATGAGATGCCTTCTTGAATTCTTTCTTGTAACGAGGATGGGCAACATGAAATGGAATGCTATTGGCAAAGAATAATTTTACAATTGCATCACCACCTCCCTCCTGTGCTTGAATGGTATAAATGTTTGTAACTGCGTCAGCCTTTCTTTTAGCTATAAAAGATTATCCTTCCATTCTTTCTCCACATTAACCATTTTTCTTTGGCTCTCTTGTACATCAGCCCTAGTTGTAGAACAAGAATTAGAACAGGAAGTAAGGGTGGCACAGACATTTGCAGCTAGTTGAAATGTTCTTATTCAAGATTTTGTGTTTGTCATTTTAGCCCTCTTTTCAAGGTTGGTTGTTTCACAATACCTCATCCCATTTCGTATCATGTGTAAGAGGTGAAAATAGACCTTAGTGTTATTGCATTTAACATACACAATTGTATATGTAAAATTTATAATGTTGAGAAAACATCTGACTTCTTTGCAGTCACAAATAACTCTGCTTCCATGACATTCTCCACCAAGTTTTTGGCAACTCCAACATCATAGATAATTACTCCATTTCATTTCATTCCATTCCAGTTTTGTCTAATTGCTAGGCATGTACTAGGCCTCACATATTTGGGCTTTATGAAATATGCCTCACCTGACACTACCAATATAGCCTTTTTTGCCTATTGTTCTTATATGATTTAGATAACTTCTGTCCCTTTTCTCCTCTTTTATTATTGTATGATTATTCTGAGATATATTTATTTTGGAGATGCATCAAGCACCCCCTCACTGACCGTACCTTATATGCTGATTTATTTTGCAGTCACACTAACTGCCCCTGGTCAAGTGAAAACTTAAATAAATTTCATTTTCAATTCGGCTGTCATCCTTGATTTTGGCAATTATTTGTCCTTCACTCTTCATTGCATGGATTCTAGAAACATCTTGATTCTTTCCAAAGTTTGTAAATACCAATTTAGAATTTTTTTGGAGTTCAGTGTTTTTTTTTTTCCAATTGGTTATATAGCATTGAAACAGGCCCCACTTGTATTACATCATCACCACATATTGGTATTACAACTTCTTGGCTATTATCCATATATCGCTTGGCAAGATTTGAACTAAGTTGAGGAATTTAATCAATTGAGCTAATGCCATTTGATTTTTGGAGTTCAAGTTTTGCCAATATAATTGTTAAGAATAAAGTCTAAAGCTACAAGTCTTTCATTTTCAAAAAAGTGTTTCATGCTTATCCTAAAAATACTCTGATATTTTTTTTTTCTTTTTGAAGGGTCATTAAATACTCATATTTTTTTAATTCTTTTTGAGCAGGTAATGGATGAATATGATGAGCAGTCAGAGGTGGCAGAACGCTTAAAAATTAAGGTGAATTGCTTTTTATATAAATTTATAGATTGTTCATAGAAATCCTGCCTCCTGAATATGCCATGTTTTTATAACCCTTTGTGTGTATTGTTGCAAGTTTCCTTCTTTACATTTATTATTGAAAAAGCTTACCATGGTTATCTTGGTAATTGTAGAAATGAAATTTAGCATACATACACACAATTCCAGTTCAACTTATATAAATTTACAAATCTGCTGCCATTAGCAATAACAATACACATAAACAACAACAACAACAACAATAGCAGATAAATAAATATGAGCAGATTTATATTAACAATGGCATGTACAGTTACATCATTACATCCTGCAAACCTGTGCAAAATCCTCTTCATGACTGCATACAAAGATCCGACTGCATCATGCCCTACGCACATATGCACCAACCTTCTCTCACACATACCAATGCTCTTCCAACATGCTATCAATGAATGAGGGGAGGGTCCATTTTATACAACTAGAAATTAGTTGCACCCCCCAACTACCTGACACATCATCATTCTTCTAAATTACATTTCACTTGCATTTACATATCATTTCCCACTACAGGACAAACTAACTTATAACTTATGACTTTATTGACATACATGACTTAACATCACATTATTACGTACAATATTACATTGCCACTTTATAATATTATTAAATATATGTATGCACATTTTGTCAAACACTTTGCGTACAACTACAAAATAACACAAAATACCAAAACTTATTCACTAAATGCAGACATATCAATTTGCCTATCTACATCTATCCCCTCCTCTAAATTGGTCGGCGTCCTCGACGACACATGAGCTGAACATTGGGAATAGAAGCACTAAACAATGTAACGAAATCACTTGTCGTGCTCCTTCCGCTTTCTTTTATTCGATACAAATTTTGCAATAGACTTCACTTCAGACTGCTTCTTGCAACACCTTGTTCTCTGATTGTGCACTCCACTTGCTGCAATCAATTGTAACATCAACTAGATCAATATGACCATTATGCTCTGATTGTTCCCTTCACTTTTTGCAATCAGCCATAGCATCAGCTTGATTAACATGACCAACATAGCCAACACGATGAATATGACCTTTATGACTAACATGATCAAGATGAGTAACATCACCAACATCATGAACATGATGGGCAACGCTTGTCACCACCTGTGTCGGGGGTCGAGGGACAGCGTCCCTTGTGGGGTTGAGGGGCAGCGCCCTTCGCGCGTACCCTCAATGGCGAAACCACTGAAACCATCACTACTTGAACCAAATTTTTCTCCTTGTCAACCTTTTGGGAGCCTTCACTCTGACCCATTGAAACAAATTCCCCTTAGCTCCAAGTTACTACTTTCTTGATCCAAATGACTACTTGTCAACTTCGGATAGACATCTCTGTTGTCGGATGGTACTTCTGATTACAACTCCTCTGGCTACACTACCTCAGATGGCAAGACCCTGGACGACAACACATATGACGACAACTCCTCTAACGACACTTGTTCATGATGGCAACTGCTAATGTCGGCTGGATCATGATAGCATGTCAGCTCCCTCGTGTGACAACACTTGACTGACAGTAGATCAGCATGACGACTGTTCCCATGTCGGTAGTGTCCATGATTGCAGTACCTCTAACGATAGTTCCCATAATGGCAGTGTCCATGACGACAGTGTCCATGTCGGTTGTACATCTGATGGCAGCAGGTATGACGACAATATCTCTAACGGAAGTCTTTCTGACATGTTGGCACTTGGCATGACATCATGAAGACACTCAGCAGGATGGCATGACAACATGACGACACTTCACTTGCTGACGTCTATGACGGTAGTGCTTGTGTCAGTTCCTCCCTTGCCGACGTTTGTGATGGCAATGATGGCGGTACTTGTGTCGGCTCCTTCCTTGCTGACGTCTATGACGACAATGATGGCAGTGCTTGTGTCGGATCCTTCCTTGCAAACATCTGTGATGGCAATGACGACAATGCTTGTGTCGGCTCCTTCCTTTCCAACGTCTGTGATTGCAAATTAGAAAGCAACTCCCTAGACGACACTTACTCCTCCTCCGTCATATGACTATGGTCTCCAACTATCCTATCCTCATCCATCTGACCAGTCTCTTGACAAAGCCCTGTCTTCTGGCCTTCGTCCTGATGACACCTTGCCTCCTTGCCTTCTTCTTGATGGCACCCTATCATTTGGCCTCCTTGCCAACTACACTTTGCCGTCTGCTGGCTTTGTTGAATGCATTTTGCCGACACACCAACCTCCTGATGGCACTTTGCAACTCCTTGCATAGTTTCAATGACTTGTGGGATTCCTACTTCTTCAATTGAGATCAAATTTACTTGCGCAATTTGAATCAAGCTCATCAAGTTCACCATCTCAAGTAGGTTCACTTCCTCTAATGCAATTGGCTTCACCACCTTAACTTTTTGGGAATGGTTGTTACTCCTCTTTGTTTATGGATGAATCACTAGTTCGTCTTGCTTTGAAGCACTTAGATAGTCACGGGCAAAGTGCCCCCACAATTGGCAATGCCAACATTGCACAATAGGTCTACCCTCACTATCTTCATCTACAAGTTCTCTGACGGTTGTCACAGACTGTTTCACCAATGGTATCCCTCTTTTGAACAATCTCCCTTGGTGTGGCATATACCTGTAGTGATGATCTTGCACTCTCTGAGTCATACTTGTCCTTGGAATCATCGTTCGTCTCTTTGGAGTCACTTTCTTCCTTGACTACTCGACCCTAGCATTGGAACGATGAACTACTCTCTTGCCCAAAACCATCAATATCAACGTCTAAATCATTCTCAATATCAAAATCACTTTCATCCTTAGGGTCACTTTCATCGGTATTAACATGATGCCAATACTTCGATGATGTTTTTGCATCACTTTCCCAAATCAAGGCGTATTTCAAAGCCTCTTGGTATGATGTCGGAGGGACCATTCTCATCTTCTTTCGATATGTAGGAAGAAGTCCATCTATGAACCATCTCCTCTTCAATGCATCTGATTGGTCTTTCTCCAAATGGTCAAACAACCCACTCAACTTCCTGTTGTAGGAACGAACAGACTCGTTCTCACCCTGTTTCAGTCTATAGATTTCAACAATGACTGCATCATCATTGTCAAACAACCGAAATTCTTGCAATGCATTGTGCAACTCTTCCCATGTCTGGTACTTGTCCTCTAGGAATTTCATGTACCAGTCCATTGCGAATCCACGAAATGTCGTAGGAAACAACCACCTCCAATTTGCCTCATTATTTTGTCCAGTCGCTTTCCACATCATGCGATAGATTCTCCAATGCCTTACTAGGTCTTTTGTTGATTCTCCATGAAATAATGGACACTTACATGATATGCCCAAATTGGCCTTCGGTTTGATAGGTTGGCCTGTTACTGGCCGCATTCATTTGCGTATGCCTCCCTTACACAAAGCCTTACACTCATCACCTTGCAATTGCTCTTCCATTGTACTCCCGTTCTTACCATGAAACATTCCAACCTGTAGTTGCTCCGATGTTGGACTCCCGTCCCGCTCTCCATCGAGCATACTAACCTGCAGTTTCCCTAGTGCCAAACTCCCATCTCGTGCACTATTGGACAAGTCATCTGTCATTTGCACCAATGTCGGACTCCCGTCTCGCACACCATCGGGCATCTCCACTTGCAATTGCTTCAATGCCAAACATTCCTCGGTGGCATGCAACTTCTCAATGACACCTTCCATCAACTGCTAGACTGGATTTGTAGTGTAGGCTGCCGTCAATTTGCAAAGATATCAATTTGCCTATCTACAGTAACTTTTTTCCTATTTAGTTCTTAATGGTTTCTTGATGGAGTTGAATTTAATAGATTTAACCTTGTTTAGATGATAGAAATTTTACCCTTCCTATTTTTCTCAAGACCAAAATACTTGACACTGATCCTTGCCAAAGCTCTTCAATAAGTTAGCCATTCAAACAGCATACGTAGCAGACATAGACTTAATGGCCACAAAATGGAATAGGGATTCAAAATTTGGAACAAGGTGTTTTCTCTTTGTAATTTATATGTTCTTTTCTTAACTTAGTTTGACAACTTTCCCAATGATTCATGAATCAGCAGCTTCTATGGCATTATTGTTTTTGACAGATTGACTGTTTGCACTTTTTTCATTAGTAATGTACCTTTGTTTGTGATGTCTATTTGTATGCATGCTCTGAGAATAAATGTTACTGGCAGAATTTACATTTTGCCTCGTAGACTTGATGTAAAATTCCCAAAATTTTGGAATACTTAAAGACCAAAAGGATTTGAATTCCAAAGACACAAGTGATTTGTAGAGATAAAGGGTATAAAGGATAAACAATCCTGGAAATGTGACAATTCTTTAAGTAATCAATTTTTCGCAAGTGCAAGACACATGCAACTCTTTTGTAAGTAATATAAGATGCGTGGTTTCCCTCCCAAAAATATTGAGACAAGATAAGCCTTAAGAAGTGATCAAATAATTTGTTTATGCTTTGTAGCATTCTATGTCTGATATGGGCAGCATACCCTTAAAATAACCAAAGCACTCAAAATTCACTGAAAGCAGCCTAGAAAGGTTGTAGACAGGGGTGAGTACTTTCTTGGGACGAGGGAATGACAGGAGTTAGGAAGGATTAACAGTCTGTGACATAATACTCAGCTTTGCACGGATAGCTTTGGTGGAGATCTAGAACAGTAGACGTCTAAGATGAATAGGTAGACGTCTAGACAGTAGACGTCTAAGTACAATAGTGTAGACATCTAGGATGACAGGGTAGACGTCTAGACAGTATACGTCTAGGACGACAGGGTAGACGTCTAAGGCAGGTAGTGCAGACGGGTAGATGTCTCAATAGGTCTAGACGGATAGGCCTAGACGTCTAACAGACAGGCTTAAACGGGTAGGCCTAGATGTCTATGGTTCGTGCGTTCATCCTTCAGTCTGCAACTTCTCCTGCTCGTTGTTTCCTGCAACTGCACAAACACAACACAACACAACCTAGCGATGCTTTATCTCCTACCAAGCATTGATCAATACCTGCAACACAATAATATGCTCACGAAGTAATCATACATGACACATGCATTCCAGAACAACTCTTGTTGCACAACAGATCTACATTTATGGACAAGTATGGATATCTTACAAAATGAAATAGGGGGTATTTATAAGCAAGTCCAGGTGGTTACTGCAACCAACCTGGCTCAACCGTCCCAACTTCCCTATTGTTAACACTTAACACTGTTGTTTAAAGCGTAACAACCTGTCTTAGACGTCTATCTCAACTAGTCTGGATGTCGAACTAATTCTGGACGTCTTAACTAATCCAGACGTCTAACAAATGACGACTACGTTTGTCCTTTTGTGTAGTTAAACTAATCAGTTCGTATTCATTAGATTGGTTGATTTTACATTGCAAAACATTTCATCAAATGACTCATACATTATCAAAATTGTTGTACATAGTCAAAATTGTAGTTCTTTGGTAGACATTCTGTCAAACAGTTCGGTAATTATTTCTGCTTCGAACTGTTGTCTACATCTATCCTCCCCTTCGAAGAAGTCGATGTCCTCAGCGACTTTCTCCGTTGGCTT
The DNA here is from genome assembly GCA_028583015.1 of Wollemia nobilis. Classification (NCBI taxonomy): domain Eukaryota; kingdom Viridiplantae; phylum Streptophyta; class Pinopsida; order Araucariales; family Araucariaceae; genus Wollemia; species Wollemia nobilis. The sequence goes on along the minus strand of JAQPPZ010016847.1, from coordinate 5,943,927 downwards.
TGGGGTGTCTTAGCATCCTTGGGTTCTGCAGCTTGTAGTGCTTCTTCCAATTCCTGCACTCTCAACTGAAGAGCTTTGTGTTCATCCCGAACCCGCTTGGCATAGTTGAAGTACTTGGCCCATTCTACTCCCAAAGTATTGGCACGATCTTCCGTCTCCTGGAGCCTAGACAACAGTTCAGCCTCCCGCTATAGAAAAAGCTCCTTCATCTGTTGTTCGGGCACTGTGGAGGAAGATGAAGCCGTTGGTGCCAAAACTATTTTGATAGTGGCCTCGTGCTGTTGGGCTTGGAGCAGTTCCTCCTACAATGCTTCCTGCTCCTCCTGCCAAGCCTCTTCGCATTGTTTTATCTCCTTTTGCCAAGCTATTTCTTGTTGACTCTTCTGGGCGGCTAGGTCTGAAACCTGCTTAACCAACAACTCCTTAGTGAGCTAAGCACCAAGATTATGCAATTCTTGCTGCTTTTCACAGATATTGGACAAGGATTCGTTTAATCGAGCAACTCCTTCAACCAGTTTCTGCTCTTTCTCCTATAATTCTGCCTTGGTTGCTTGCAAATCCATATCCAATCGCTGCCGGGTCTAATTCAAATGTTGGAGTCCCACTACTAGCCAACACAGCAAGTGAGCTATGAAGTTGAGCTGACTGAATAGTGGCTGCAATTCAGGTTCTAGTCCACCTGTAAGCCTGTTTTTGTAGTGTGGGGAAGAAGTGTTGCCATGGCCCAGAACGTATACCTGTGCTGGTTCAAGATAGAGAGTAGGAGTCTTATCAGGCAGTTTCTCTACTCCTTCCATAGTCTTTAGATGTGTTGTAGGCAAAGACCAAGTTTGTTCTTGATAAATGGTTGAAATGCCGACACACCAAGCTCCTTCCGTTGCCCATTTCACCACTTTGTTCAACTCCTCAACCATCAACTCTCGTTTCTTCCAACGGCCAACACAAGCTACCTCAAACTGTAGTCGAAGATTGTCCATTGCCCAGGTCAACTTAGAAAAACAGTCGACCGCTTGCTGATCCACACGGGCTCCCCGTTCTGGTGGGTTGACAAAATTCGGCATTTCCAGTATGAAGCGTTCGGCCCACATATCTTTGGCTTGTTCTTCCTCCGACTCATACATCAACTGCTTCCCCTTTCCTGAAAGGTCTATGGGCTTTTTAGTTGCTTTGCCCTCTGTAAGCCCTGGCTGCTCCTCAGGTGGTTGCGCTTGGCTGCTACCTATTTTTGTCCCAACGTACTATTGAGATACGTCTGTTTGTGGAGGCTTCTCTCCCTTCTCTATATCGGTCTCATGTCCCAACGAGACCTCTTCGTCTACTGTAATGGGATGTTGTGCTGTCCCAGGTGTCGGATTCCCAACACTCGGGGGTGGTAGGCCTTCCTCTACCATCACTGTTGTGGCTGCTGTTGGAGTATCTGTAGTTGCCGCTATTCCTGCTGCTCTGATTGCATCTGCTACGAGAATATCCTCAAAGGAAACAACCCGCAGGGAGGCAGTGAAGGAAGTTGTCGCAAATAGGGATTTGGGTGGTGCTTCTGGTGAAGTCGCATGTGCTCGGAATTGGGCTTCTGCCAAATATTCTTTAGGCCCAATTCGTCTGGCAGTATTGGTTCTAGCTGGGACATGCTTTGCAAAACTGAGGGGATTTCAAAATCAACTTCCACCGCATGCAAGCTCAATTGTTGCTCAAGGTTTCGAGCTATTTCTTGACTACGAGCAATCTTCTTCGTTGCAATACCATGCACCAAATCTGGGGATAGTGATGGAGGTGGTGACTCAAATCGCCGTCTCTTCCTGGTTGGCTTAGGCAATTCTGGTGGAGGTGCAACAACTTGTTTTGTTGGCCCTTTCTTCTCAACCAGTGGCGGTGCCATATCCTCCCCTTCTAAATAGGTCACTCGCCCTTCTTTGCGTGACGGCTTATGGGAGATCTGCTTCACCCGTGGCTTCTTGACCGGTGTCTGTTTCTTTACTTGCGGCTTGGCATCCTTCCACCGCAAGATTGTCGGGGCCAAGTTCGGTAACTGTTGAGGTGGGTCAAAATATGGAATCTGCACTCCTGCACGGTAGGCTGCATCCAAGAGTAGTCCAATGGCATGAAAAACCATCGAAAAATTCTTGGTGGTTTGCATCAGAAAATTCTGAATGCGAAGTGCCAAATGAGTTGCCCAATCATACACCACTCCTTGCTCAATCCCCTGTAAGTATGGAATCATCCAAATGGGGAGGTCTGAGCTTTGTTGTTCTCCGGAAAACCTGGCCATCAAGACATTCATTATGCATTGTAAACCCTTAGTCCTTAGTTGTGGCTGCTTCACTCCCCGGTTGTTGTGGGTTGCTAGCATGGCATCAATCTCTTCATCAGTTAGAGTAGTGATACTTTGAATCAACTGCGGGGTTTGCTTTGGATCGACCCGCTCATTCACCACTGGTTGGCCCTTCTTCAAAAGTCCAAATGTATGCTGAAATGCTTCAGGAGAGAACTCAACTATCAGGTTCCGATCACCAATGCGAACTGTGCTAGTATGATGCAGCGAATCATATGTTACATTTGTGCCAGATATTCCTTGAAAAAGTCTTTCTCAAAACTTTATACTTTCAAAATAAATTTGATTCTTGCAGCTTTGAGCTTCATCTTCACTGGATCCTGTGCTGCTGTCTCTGCCCACCATTGCCAAAAAAAATCTCCCCTTGGCCAAATCCAGGTGATTTCATCGATTGGGACCTTGTCGATTTGTTGAGCTTCTTTGGTTCTCCGAGTGAGTACTTCTGCTTGCATAGCCTCACGTCTACCTCGAGTCTGCCCCTGGTTTGGGCTCGGTACTTGTCCGTGCATCATCTGTTCGTGCTCCTGTTGGTGACGGAGTCGTTTAGCAACCACTGACTCGGGTACCGCTTCGGAAAATCTCATCACTGCTTGAATCAACCAGTCGCTTCCCCTTCATTGACCGTGCTGGTACTTATCAAATATCCCTCCATAGTATCTTAGCCATCTGTTCCCTACTAACTTGATATTCATTATTGCCAGCTGGGTGCTGATATGATTCCCTCATCCCTGCTTGTCCTGGCGATCTTTGTCTTATTGATGATGAGGCTGTACTGGAAGAACTTTTTGTGTTCAGGAGGATTCGTAATGTGGTTGGAGATGAGTCACCAAAGTCCAAGGAGGATGCATTGTTTCTCAATGGCTCTTCGGTATTGGACTCAATATTATCGCAATATTTCTCTGGTAGTCTTCTATTCCCTTGCTGCCTAGAGCGTCGCAAGCTGCTTGTTGGCGCTGAAGTATTTGAAGCCAATGAGAATAGGTTGCTTTCCAAAGAGGCTCCCTCATTGCCATCCGTGCTTCCTCTTAACTCCGCCTACTCTTGTTCAACCCATTCAATTCTTTGTGCATCTTTCCGTTCCTGCATTCGCTGCATGGTTTCATCCAGCTCCTGAATCACTTGTTCTCGCAATCGCACATTATGCTGCCTTAGTGTTTCATACTCCTCCTGCAACCTTCACATTTCCTCTACCATCTGTTGCAGGATTCGAGATCCTTGACCTTTGTCAATCTATTCTTGTAAAGTGACATTCGTGAGGGTTTGTAGTCGCTCCTTTGCTTCACTATTTGGAAATCAAACGTGGACTTGTAATTGTCTCTATTCTCCCTCACGAGGTTCTAACTCCCTTTGTTCAATTACCTATCGCCTTTTGCACCAAATAGCCAATCCAGGTTTACTGGTTCATCCTCTCGAATGATGTTACTTGGCTCCCCGTGTTCATAGGATCGTATCCTTGGTCGAGCTTCATTTGTGGCCTTTCCAGAAGTGTCGCCTGAGGTTTCTAAGTTAATTATGTTTACTTGAGCCTGTGCCTTATATACTTTTAACTTAGAACCATTCACCGGGTCGGGGCAACTTGTCCCATCCAACTTCTTTATCCGGACAGCTCCATTGTCCAGTACCTCTTCCACCTGGAAGGGTCCAAGCCATAGGGTCTTCAACTTCCTTGGCTTGATCTCTCTTTTCCCATTGTATTTGAGCACTAATTCACTAACCTTCAAATTCATCTTTCGGAGATGTTTGTCATGCCAGTACTTCCGACATTGCTGAGCAAACTCCGTTGCCCACTGTGCCATCACCCTTTTCTCGCCTAGCTGTACCAATGCTGCAAGTCTTTCCTCCATGCTGTCTTCATCATTCAGGCGGGTTTTGACGGCTACCCTCAAACTTGGTACCAAGAATTCTACTGGTACTACCGCCTCTTGCCCATACATTAATTGAAAGGGTGTGTGGTTCGTGGTTGGTTTGAAGGTGGTCCTGTATGCCCACAGAACCGCTGGTAAGCGCTCTTCCTAGTCTGCTCCTTCGACTCCACATGTTTTATACATGATGGAAACTAGGACCTTATTTGTTGCTTTCGCCTGCCCATTTGCCCTGGGATAATACGGACTTGACAAGGAATGGAAGATCCTGAATTCCTTAGTCAGATTCTGGATGATTTCGTTAACGAAATGGCCTCCCCTGTCACTTGTCAACTGTAGAGGTATGCCGAATCGTGTGATAACCTGCTCATACAAAAAGCAAGTCGTGCTCCTTGCAGAATTATTGGGTAAGGCCCTTGCTTCGATTGATTTCGTTAGGTACTCCGTCGCGACTACGATATACCTGCACTTCCTTTTGTGACTGGTTCGCAGTGGACCCACAAAATCCAAACCCCATCTCTCAAAGAGTTCTTGAGGTTGTGATGGATGCAATGGCATGAAGTCCCGTTTCAACGGCTTCCCTGTTCTTTGACACGTATCACATGCCTTAACATAGTTCTTAGCATCGTGATAAAGGGTAGGCCACCACAGACCCGCCAACAACACCTTTCTAGCTGTTGCGTTTGGTCCCATATGGCCTCTAGCCAATCCCTCATATGCCTCCTTCAGGGTTTGTTGCACTTCATCTTCCATCACGCATTGTCGCAGAATGTGGTCCTCCCCCATCTTGTATAGCAAACTTGCAATCAAGGTAAAGGGTGCCGTTTTTGTAATCACCTTCCGTTGCTCAAGTGCGGTCATCTCCTTTGGCAGTTCTCCTATCAATAAATATTCCCCTATATGTTTGTAACACATGGGTATCGCACTTATCATGAACAACTGTGCGTCGGGGAATTCATTCGATATTCCTCCTTCTGTAGGTTCGCCTGAGCAAATCCTTGACAGTTGGTCTGCTATTACGTGCTTGTTTCCTGGTCTTATTACCTCTCGAAACATGAATTCTTGCAGAGTGACGAGCCATCTACTCACTCGTCCATAGATTGTTGGTTTGTTAATCAGGTACAACAACGCTTGATGATCTACATAGAAAGCAAAAGGGTTAGCCAATAAATAGTGTCGGTACTTCTATACTGCATACACCATCCCTAGTGCTTCGCGCTTTGTTGTACTGTAGTTCTTCTCGACTCGAGACAATAACCGACTTGCGAAGTATATGGGCTGATCCAACCCAAATTGGCCTTCCTGAGCCAATGCACAGCCAATGGCAAAGTTTGAGGCATCTACGTTGAAGAACACAAGGTTATACTGAGAGGGGGGGTGAACAGTATAAGACCTCTTTTTACTTTCTCTATTTAACTTCAACTTCGCAAAGCAATGAACCAATAGCAATATCAAAGCAATGCATAAAGCAACACACAATGAGACACCAATTTTAACGTGGTTCACCCAACATGGGTTACATCCACAAAACTTTTCTCTAAAAAGCTTTCTCAAAGTTCTTTGGGAATCCTTCCCAATTACAATGTTTATGAGCCTCAGCCCAAAGGAGAATCCTTCCCCTCCTCACGAATTTATGAGCCTCCTGCCCAAAGGAGAATCCTTCCCCTCCTCACGAATTTATGAGCCTCCTGCCCAAAGGAGAATCCTTCCCCTCACGAATTTATGAGCCTATTGCCCAAAGGAGAATTCTTCCCCTCAGCTCTGGAAATGATACTTCAGAAGATCACCTGCCTCTTATTCCGCTAGCACGTGGAACTCCTTTCCACAGAAGACCTCCTGTCCTCAATGCTCAGCCTCAAGAGACCTCTCGTCCGTCACCGATCACCTCCACAAAGAACTCATCAACCTGTACTAAACACAGTCGATCGGTCCAAGCACAAGTCTTCCTCACTTTGTCGGATCTGTCCCAAGCTCAACTCATAAAGCTTGAACAAATCAATCTCTCGCTGCACACAAGCCTTCTCAAAGACTTGTCAAAACTGTCCTCGAGGTTCTTCTCGGGAGAACCACTTCAATTCTGTCCTCAAGTCCTCTGCTAGGACCTGTCCAAATCAGCTCACAAGTCCTCCCTAGAACTTGTCCAAATCAGCTCACAAGTCCTCACTAGAACCTGTCCAAATCAGCTCACAAGTCCTCACTAGAACCTGTCCAAATCAGCTCACAAGTTCATCAAGAAAAACTTGCTTAGCATGACCCCACAAAGAGAATTGTTAGAGACCCAATATGATTCATCAACCTCATAGAAGCATAAAGAGAATTGTTAGAGACTCAATGTGATTCATCAACCTCATAGAAGCATAAAGAGAATTGTTAGAGACTCAATATGTTCTATACTTAACTCCCAATGTCAATCTCAAATCTCATAGAAACTTAAAGAGAATTGTTAGAGACTCAATATGTTCTATACTTAACTCCCAATCTCAATCTCAACTCAATCTCAATCTCAAAAGAATAAGATAGATGTAGTATGCTTTTCTCAAGAACATGAAACACAACCCAACAATTGCCAACCATGCAATATCTCATATAACAATGATACTCATGTTCTTTCCACAACCAATATCTTTTCTCAACCAATTAGGGCTTTAACAACAATGCTTATAGACAAGGTTTAACCAACATCATTCAACTCAACATTAACCTTGAAGCATTCAACCAATCACTACATGAAAAGGAAACTAGTAGACATCCTTTTCCCTCCAAAGATATTTGAACAAAACAGCCACCAACATAAATCACCAATGCAAAGAATAACTTGCTCAAATCAATCTCAATGGAGTAAGCCCAAATCATGTATCAAGTAAAGCATTAACTTGATCAAAACAACCTCTATGGAAGCAACTCAACCATCAATCTCAAAACAGCCAACTAAGGGTTTCACCAACTCAAAGCAAGTAGCAAGACTTACTAACATAAACCCTAGTGCAAAAATGCTTCCTCTTCCTCAACCAAAATTATGCATTCACCCAAAAAACTCATCAATGATTTTAATGCATAAACAATCTTCAATATCCAAAAAATGGAATTTACACCAACAAGAATACCTAGAGACAACCTTTTCACTCCAAACTCAATTTCAGAAAATACACCATCAACAACATACATGGAGGAACTTTGCCCATACCTTTGTTTGAAGAAGAAGAGAATAGTTCTTCAACCTGTTACCAACACCACCCTCAACTTTGCCACCAAGTTAGGGTTAGATCATAAAAGTAACTACAAAAATATTTATTCCATAAAACACCTTATGACTCCAATCCTTAGAAGTCAACTACCAAAAATATAAAGCATACAAACAATATATCCTTTTACACCTGATTTTTCCAAATTAATTAAACCATGCTCAAGGAATAATAGCTTCTAAGCAAATCTCACTCAACAATCAAGCCAAAAATCTCAACCACACACTATCAACCTTATATCTCCAAAGAAGCATTTAACCTTAAAAATAATTTTAAATAAATCTGCCCAACCACTTCTTCTTTAACAAAATGCAGATTTTATTTAAAAAACCTTACCAAAAAAATGCTTCCGAAAATCGCGGGTCAACAGTGCCTCCAAAAAAATCGGAGCGCAAAAACTCTTCTCACACTCCACGACGGGAGTCGAACGCTTGACCTCCCTTCAAGCGCCTTCGCAGAACAGTCGTTGCCACTAGGCCAACGGCACTAGCTTGAAGGCTAGCAAGAGTCTCCTTCTCCTTAACCCTTTGGCGGCGGATAAACGTGGCGAAAAAACGATAGCCGTAGCTTTTACTTCCCAACCTTTGCGCAATTCGAATTTCTTTTACACCTTTGCTTTGGACTATAGGTTATGGCTTATATAGCCAAACTTCCATGCTATGCACGACGTCGACGGGAGGATAATTCGAACTTTTCGAATTAATATTATTTTGGCGCCTTCGAAACAACTTTAGGGTTTATGAAACCCTTTTGATTATTTAAAAAATAATCAAAGGTCTTTTAGACCTTAGACCTTAGGTGGAGAACCCATTAAATTATTAAAATAATTTAATCACTAAATCAAATAAATAATTAATTAAAAAACCTTAAAAAGGTTTTATTAATTAAGTTATTTAATTAATAAGTGTCTCCAGCATTTGCATTAAGTTGAGAGTGGTTTTGAGAAAAACCCTTAATGCATCCACCGGTTTTAATAAAAACCCTTAAACCCGCCATGGTTTTGATAAAAACCTTTTCATCTGCCACATGGAATCTCTCCGGAATCTTCTAGAAAATATTCTTTGGAATCTTCAGCCTTTGAAGCCAATAAATCCTCTTGACATTAATGCCAGTTCCTTTTGACATCAATGACAAATCATAGACAAGAAGCTAGGATCTCAAACCCAAAATTGCCAACATACGTGCACATGGAATTCCTTCTCCCAGTATGGAAAAACTAGGATAGGTGCCTTCACCAAGTGCGCTTTTAAGACCTCAAAATCTGCCTAGTGCTCCTTTGCCCACTTGAAAGGAACACCCTTGCGCGTAAGAGCGTCTAGCGGATGAGAAGTCTATGTGTAATTCAGGATAAACCTTCTATAGTATCCCATTGTTCCTAAGAAGATTTTCACTGAACTCACATCGTGTGGTTCATCCATCAGCAGTATGAATTGTATCTTGTCTGGATCGGGCTTCAAACCCTCTTGGTATACGATATGCCCTAGCAACTTCCCATATGGCAACATCAAGACACATTTGTCGGGATTTAGGGATATCCGAGCTTTCCTACACAAGCTCATGCATTCATCCAATGCCTTCAAATGTTCCTATGTCCTGCCATACAGTGACCAATTGTCTAGGAAGGCTTTGAAATTGCTTGTGGACATCTTGTCAAAGATGTATAAGATGATTTGTTGGAATGTAGCCGGTGCATTGCACAATCGAAACGGCATGTGGTTGTAAGCATATATCTCGTTTTCCACTACAAAGGTGGTTTTCAGCTTATCTTCCTCCGTAATATTAATCTGGTCCTGAGAATCTGTACAAAAACGAATAGATCTCATGGCCTGCTACTTCTTCTAGAATGGAGTCTGTGAATGGGATTGGGAAGAGATCCTTTATAGTTACGGCATTGAGGCTTCGGAAATCCACACAAATATGGATCTTGTTCGCTTCCCTCTTCAAGGTAATCACAATCGGTGACACCCATTCACTCGTCGTAACTTGAAATATGATGCCTGCATCTAGCATCTTCTCAATTTCAGCATTCACCAGAGCTACGTATTTGTGATTCATCCTATATGGCCGCCTCCTTACTGGTTGTGCGCCTTCAATTAGAAGAATCTTATGTGCACAGAGTTCTGGTGGAACTCCTTTTAGGTCCTTGTATGTCCAGGCGAAGACATCCTTATATTCAAGAACTATTTTAAATGCCGCCGCTTTAAGTACTGGATCCTAGTCGTCTCCACACTTGATCATCTTTTCCTCGCCATCTTCTCCCAAGTTCACCTGAATCATTTTGGTTCCCTTGTATTTAATAGACTCAAGTTCGTTTACTGCCTTTAGAACATTGATGGGGTGGGCTGGTTTGTCTTCAATGACTGTCCCCCATTGTATATTCTACGAAGTTTTTGGGAAATGTCCATTTTTCTCGTTCCTTATCCTTCTCTAGTGTTGTTTGTTTCTTACTGCTTTCGTTCTTCTCTGGTTCCTTCTTCTCATCCTCTTGGATTATGCAAAAACACTAGGGAGAAAAAAATTCATAATCTTCTAACTGCCAATGTAGTAAGCCTTTATCTTCATTATGCTCATCTTTCGTGCATTCCTCCAAATGCAACACCCCTTCCTCGTCAGGTTCATATCCTGACTTTGCATTCGAGGAAGAATTTCCTGAGTCATCCGAAGTTGCAATTTCCTGGCTTACTGCGTAGTTCTTTAGATTAATCAAGTACTTGTGCTGGCCTTTCTTGAAGGTCAAATGCTCCTTCTCCCAGTTGTGCTCTACTTTTTCAATTCGTAACCACCCACGTCCCAACAATGCATCAAATGCTGGATTCTGCATAGCAATTATAACGAAATCCACTAAAAATTCTTGTTCCGTTATACGTACTTTTTGGCTCATTAGCACGCCTATCGTCTCGATGCCATACTGATCAGCTCCATATAGTTTGAAGTTTGGAGATCTTAGTGCGGGTTGGCCAATACTCTGCCACGTTCTTTCTGGCATCACATTCATGCTTGATCCTCCATCAACGATTACCTGATTCAACTTATGGTCCAATATCTCCATGTGAACCAAAGCTGACTTCTTTCCTGCCTCGATCATAAGTATCGTTGGATCAATGAATTGACCTTGCTTGATGTTAGCTACCAATCTGGTTTCTGCTTTTCTCTTTGTTTTCATTACTTCTCCAATCGTAGCATATAATTTCTGTACTATATTGAATAGATTTGTTACTTTCACTTCCACCATCGTATTCAGTACTTGTGTCACCAAGCCTTCTACTGATGCCTACTTATCAGTACTTGTGTCACCAAGCCTTCTACTGATGCCTACTTATCATTTGTGATCTCCACCTTCCTTCGATCTTTCTCCAGAACTAGTCTTTCCTGCTTTTCCTTACTTAGTTCTGTCCTTATCAATTCTTGCGCTTCCTATCATCGCTCTTTTTTTCTGGCAGGATTTGGATACTCTTCTATCTTCCTAGCTTGTGCTCTTTTTTTCTGGCAGGATTTGGATACTCTTCTATATTCCTAGCTTGTGCTCTTGTTACTGCTAGGACTTCATCTTCCCATTCTACTGTTGTACGTACTTCTTCAATGTCAATCAAATTGACGTTCTGCGTGCCACTCGAACTCGCCTTATTTGGGCAATTGGCCTCTTTGTGGTTTCCTGGTCCACACCACCTACACATTCGGGTAGCATTGCTACCACCAACATTGCCAATTTTCTGAGGCTTGGGGCAATTCTTCACAAGTGACCCCACCCTTGGCAATTCCGACACTGGAATATTGGTCTTCCTTCAGAGTCATATTGTAGTCGACTCTGCTCTCCTTGTCTTCCACCTCGGCGGTTGTTCCTATATCCGTCGCTTGTTGCACCTTGTCCATTCCCTGAAGTATCTGGCTGTTCTCCTTGCTGGACTGTCAAGGTCTGGTGTCTTGCTCCCTTCAAGTTAAATGGGCAATCCGCTACTGGGTGTCCTGCGATATTACATATGTTGCAATATGCGTTCTTTGGGCAATTGATATTTGTATGTCCTTCCGTTTTACAGTCGGAACACCAAATATCCTTTCTATATTTTCGCCCTTCTCCTTTGACTTTTCTTATGATTTTATCAAATTCCTTCCGAAAGGAGTGTATTGCACTTTGAACTTTATCCTCTCCGTCACTATCGGAGTCCTCGTGCCTTGGCTGTCCTCCGATCCCTGCAGCTGTTTGCTTGGCTTTGCTTTCGAAGTTCTTTGCTTTCTCAAGGGCTTCTGCATACGTGGAAGCTGGTACTGCCTTCATTTTCTTTTGGTATTTATGCAGTAATCCATCCAAAAACCAGTGTTTTATCATTCCATCAGCAGGTGGCATCTCCATTTTGTCTGTCAACTGCTTCAATCTTCTGTTATAACTTTTAACATCTTCATCTGGTTTTTGCTTTGTTGCGAAGATTTCAGTAATTATCTCCGTATCATCCCTCAATGGTCGGAATTCTTCTATAAATGCATCTTTTAGGGAGGTCCACTGTGTGAATGGTTGCGTATTCTGTTGTTTCAGATACCAATCCATAGCCATTCCTCGCAAGGTGGCCGGAAACAATTGCAACCACTCCGTATCTTGCGTTACCCCATTTGATCCCCAAATGGTTATGCAAGTTCCTATATGACGTGTCGGGTCTTCTTTTCCTTCCCCGGTGAAGGGTGGGCATTTTTGTTTGCCCGCTCGGTTAGTAGTTTTCGCCATTGGGACTGTCCCACTAGGCGGTCTTCTTGGTGGTGATCGGGGTGGAGTTCTATCTGACTCCCTATCTGTTGTTGATGGTGCGAAATTTGGATCAAATAGCCTTCTTCTTGAGCCTCTACTTCGCGACCTCCTTTGCGAGTAAATGAGATGTGGTTTTGGTTTTCCTCCCATGAACCTACATGTGGTTGTTGTGGTTTTGGTTTTCCTCCCATCAGAATCACACATGACACATTCATTCCAGAACAACTCTTGCTGCACAACAGATATGCATTTATGGACAATTATGGGTATCTTACAAAATGAAATGGGGGGGTATTTACAGGCAAGTCCAGGTGGTTACTGCAACCAACCTGGCTCAACCATCCCAACTTCCCTATTGTTAACACTTAACACTGTTGTTTAAAGCGTAACAACCTGTCTTAGACGTCTAACTCAGCTAGTCTAGACGTCTAACTAATTCTAGACGTCTTAACTAATCCAGACGTCTAACAAATGACGACTATGTTTGTCCTTTTATGCAGTTAAACTAATTAGTCTGTATTCATTAGATCGACTGATTTTACATTGCAAAACATTTCATCAAATGACTCATACATTATCAAAATTGTTGTACATAGTCAAAATTGTAGTTCTTTGGTAGACATTCCGTCAAAAAGTTCGGTAAGTATTTCTGCTTCGAACTGCTGTCTACAAAGGTCTCTAAAATATGTATTCAAAGTGTTAATCATGAATATTTTGGATTTTTGTTATAAAGGCTGGATTTCTTTCCATGCTTTTGTTTTGGAAGAGGTTTGCAAAAGATTACAAGATTATTAAATACAAGAAGATTGTATCAAAGGCCATAAGTGGGTATTTGCATGAGCTACATTATTCTTATGCCAATTTTCTGCCTACTGATACTTTCAACAAATGATATTGATTGAAAGCCTATTTTATTTCGAGTATGCTTCTCCTCTTCAAGGAAGCTGTTTATTGAATTTGTAGTTTTTCTTGGTTCATGTTTCAGTGTTACTTTTCAGCTGTCGAGGTTCCTTTTTATCTCCATACTCTTTATTGTAACATGTGGTACTTTGGAGTCCCATTGACTTACCTTGGTCATTTGTGAATATTAATAACATTATATGAAACATTTCTTCCAATATAATTCCACTATATTTAAATGAACAAAGGTACACAATGTCAAATGACACATATTTGGATACACTACACAGACAGCAGGTATCCTTCATAACAGTCAAGCATACAACACACAAGCTTGCCTTGACCAATCTCGACCAACACCATACTTTGACAAACCGCTCCTTATGATCGACATCCCTCACACACCTGCCTCTCTACCAACATAGATGCATACGTATAGGTATTATGGGACTGGTAGACGGTTGGCGACTGCCCAACTACCACCAAACTACAAGTATATATCAAAACATTAAAATGCCTCTAAACACATTACACAATATTTATTGCAAACATATATTGTCATGTACACATATGATAACATTATGTGACAAAACGTACATATGCCAACTCTATTTACATGTATCAGCAACACATGGCACATGCACCAATGTGCGCATGTGCTGATAGACACGTGTGTTCATGCAAACATGCACTCATTCATGTGTCAGATTGCCTGCCTACAGAAGGGGTCTGCAAAATATTAAAATATTTTATTAATCAAAACAAGATTGTATTGAAGGCTAAAACTTGGTGTTTGCATAAACCGCATTATTCTTATGCCAATTTATGCCCACTGAAACTTCCAAAAAATGATATTGATTGATAGCCTATTTTCTTTCACGTATGCTCCTGATCTTCAAGGAAGCTCTCCATTGATTTTTATAGTTTTTTGTGGTTCGTGTTTCAATGTTATTTTTCAGCTCTTAGAATTCCTTTTTACCTTCATACTTTCTATTAGAACATGTGGTATTCTGGGAGTTTGGAGTCCCATTGACTTACCTTGGTCATTGATGAATATTAATAATATAATATAATTGTTTTCGTTTCATTTCTGGTCTGATACAAAAATAAACCAGCTTTGTGAAATGCAGTATGACAAAAGAATACATCAACAGTGGATATATTTCATGAGCCACTTGACATACAAGGTGATTTCAATCATTTCCAGGGGAAATAAACTAAGTATTTTTATCAGTTGTTGGGTATCCTTTGGTGTAAGCATTCCAACCTTAAGTTAGTATAGATATGGATGGAGTCTACATCTACCATTGGAACCTTTGGTTTTGTCCAAAAATACTTCTCTACACAGCTTACTTTAGGGCTGGCTTGAATATTTCAGTTTCATTTGTGAAAAAGGAGCTGGCCTTAGAAATTAAAAGAGCCATGTCTTTATTGTATGTCCAGGTTTGGGCCTTCTTACGATTTTTAGCTGATGGCTAGGCTTTCTCTAATCCAAGGGTGATGGCTATAACAATCTGCAAACATTTTTCCTTTTTGGATTGAAAGGATAAATATTTTCTCAATATAATAGATATTCATGGATTTCTTTTGAACCAGAGTATACCTGGATCTAAAATAAAAGCTTCAGCACCTTTCAGCCAAACCTCCTTTGTAAAGGATCAATGAAAAAATAAGCAAGGTTGAGAAAACCACTCCTAGACAGATGGTTATAGACCTGAGAATGATACAGGCATGTGACCTTTTCTGCAGCATGGCTTTTTGCTGAAAAATGTCCAGAAACCTATTTTTTGATCCTCACCACACTATCAAGGCATAACTTTGTGCTCAGGACTCCATTTTGATGCGTTCAAGAAGCGTTGGAAAGCTTAGAGGGAGAACAACAATTTCAGTGGGCAACCATGTTCGTTTTCAAGAACTGCATGGAAAAAACACTCCGGAGGCCCTAAAAAATGCAAAACACAATATCTACTAAAAATACTAATATTCTATTTTTAGATTTTTGTAACCAAAGTGCATTTTTGTTGATGTTGACACATCAATGGAAGACAACACAAAAGGACAAGTCAAATGTATGTAATTTTCATTTACTATGCACTTTATAACTCATGGAAGGTGAACCACCACATTCGCTCGTGGGTGACCTTCCACCAACACATAAAAAAAAACATGAGCAATGGATGCAATGTTATAACCTCAAATCTCTTCTTAGAGATTTCTTGCATTGTACTCTGTTTTACGAGCAATAAAATCATTGCTTATATTTCTATGTTCTGATTTGTCATACTTTGTTATTTCTAAATTGCACTATTTCTTGATCTTCCTTAAAATTCTGAGTTTCAGATTAAAGGCATTAGAGCTGTTTGTCTTTTGAATGTATGTCAATAAACATGAGATCAAGATATTGAAAGTTTGGGTGTCTGACATGAGATCCCTCTTATTACCTCCCTTATCGTTCCAAACTATCTCAAACGGGAACTAGAATGAACAACACTGAGAATTGATCTCTTATTTATACTTGTAGAATAAGAAACATAATCTATTTCTAGACTCATAGAATCGTTATAATTGGAGATCAATTTCGAATAGGATGATCTTAACGTAATGTTGGGTGAAGAATTGGGCTCTGGTTCAAGCATGATGAGGAATAGTTCCTTGTGCCAGAGGAGCATGCTTTTGTTTTGGTATTTGGCATATATTGTCTCAGCGAAGCGATGCTGCTTTGCTTATTATGTTTGTATTTTGGAATAATTTTCTCTTAGGGATAAATTACATCGTGCTGCGTATGTTTGAAATGGAAATTAATCAAATGAGGGAACTTGGGATTCCAAATACTTGGTTGAACTTCTATGCTTTCGTTTGCGTGTTTGGATGTTATTTTCTTAGAATCTGCTATTATCCTTGTGATATGAATCTTTAATGGGTTGATTTTCCCAATAGAATGCCTTGGAATTTACTTAAAAAATAATTGTAGGTGCATTTAATAATCTTATATCCTGTGCACACATCCTCATGTAAATCTTCTAGAAACTTTTCATGTATACGACTGCCTGATCCTCTCACTCTTTATATATATATATATATACACACGTAAATTTTATATATGTATAGAATGAGTGTACAATATATAGAATTTTAGTCTTCATGTGTTACATGTGCTTTGTTGACTAATCAAAAGATGTGGTACATATTCTTCTATGTTAGAACTATGATATTGGTTCTCTTCTCCCCAAAATGATGCCATCTAAGGAGTTAATGCATATATGAAGAATTGAGCTCTTTGTCTTCCTTGCATTTAGAACTCGTTGCTTTTTTAATACCCCATAAAAGGTCAACACAAGCAGTCATCCAAACATTTTGGATGCTAAGTTAGTGATTTTCGCTCACTGCCTTCATGTTTTCCTCACACCCAAAATGAGTTCAGTTTTATGAAGGGTGCCGCCCAGGATTTTGATTCAGTCAACCTGAAAGGCTAAATGCCTTAATTCTAGTTTTGAAACTTTGAAGTTTTAAACACAGTATTTTTATTTTTTATGGGAATTTTAAGGATCTCTCAGATTCATTCATATGATTATTTACAGCAACAGAAAATGGAAAGAAGCATTTCAAAAGAGTAAGGCTTAGTGAATTAGACAGTTGAATCTCCTTTAAGACCTTGGTCTTGCATGAATCAGAAGCCCTGCATGTTTTTTGTTCATTCAGAATGAGGCAGATGATATTGAATCCAAACAACTATTCAATTAATTGGAGGGTCTGATTTGTTCCTTCGAAGCTTTGGAAAATAAGATAAAAAGGGGAGGGACCCTAAGATGATGTCAAGATGATAGTTGAACGGCCAATTACCAAATAGGGCAGAAACTTTATAAGGTTTGTTGAACCATGTGCAATGGAAAGTTCTACTTGTTTCTCCAAGCTTTGGTGGAAACTCTAAGTGGCAAGAGGGCCTCTACCTTAATGTCATGCTGATGTTATATCAACCAATCATTAAGTGGGATGGAATTTCTTGAAGGCTCTTTCGAGCTGCAACCTTTAAAACATTTAATATGCTCTAAGCATGTAATTAGAATAATTCAAGGGATTAGTCCCTTAGTCAATGATTAAAAGGATGAATCCTTATGAAATATTGTGCATGTTAAAGTTGGTGATGTCACCCGATTTGCTTCTACCCAATTATAAAGCAAAGCAGGGAAACAATAAAAGGTCTAAACTTAATTATGGCCTGAAGGTCCGATCTGTTCAAGAATGGCCTCCTGTTGATTTAGAGTCCTTCACCACGTGTATGCTTTGTGTTTAAAGGAAATACTGAGGAGATTCTTCTCCATTTTAATTGCGTTTTCCTGCAAACTTTTAACAGTTGATTCTTAGATGGGAAATCAACTGGAGACTCCCTTCACTACATGCAGCAATTTTTCTATACAAGAATGAATCATTTTGAGACAAGTGGAGATGGAAGTTGTCCTTGACAGGTAGGAATTTGAAAATTTCTTTGTTGGCATATATATGGCATTCAAGGAGCCAAAGCTCGGATATGATTGCTGGAATGAAGATATGAGCTGGAATCAGAGATTGAGCTCAATCGAGCATTTAGGCTAGTAGTTAGCTAATTAAATAGTAGTTTAGAATTTCATTTTGGGCTCTCAGAAGCTATCACTTCAGCAGGGCTTAGGCTTGTAAATAAGCACTCAGTGTATTGTTAAAGTTTCTAGTCCTCGATATTATCAAGCAATATCCTTGCATTGGAGATTCGCTCTGAAGCATTTTCATTTATTTTGGGAAAATTAAGCAATCGTACAAAAAACATAGGCTTCATGTATTTGTTATTGATCTTCTTGTGGACGAACATTAATGTTTAAGACTGTGGCTTCATTATTTCTGTCCTCTTTCTATAGTGTCTTCGCATATGAATCTGCATAAATGTATTCTATGGAAATGAGATGCTTTAATCGTTGATTTGCGGTGTAATTATAGTTAAAATTCCTAATATCATGTGATGAAAAAAATTTCTGAATAAATTTTCCTTTTTACATTCATAGACTAGTTTCTCTCTTGCATTTTACCCTTAATTAATAGAGTAGATTTAAGGAGCCGGCCCTGTCTGGAAGTTGATTGGATAAACCCTATCATCCAATTCAACACAAAGGACCCTATCTTACTCTTTTTCCAAAAGAATATATATTTCTTCCTATTGATAAGACCATGATTTGCATGAAACTCATGTAGAATTATTTATCTGCTTGAAGAAAGATATGTCCTCTCCTTTTTCAAATAGGACTGTAACAAGGAAACTCATCCTCTTTTTGACTTTGTTAATATATAAATTTAGGAGCCTGGAATCTGCCTAGTATTATGGACTAGTAATTCATAATTTAGACCATTATTTGACCGAGATTGATTTGTTCTATAGAGGTTTCTAAACTTTTCTTCATTCTGTCAACTATGGGCTTGCTATGGCATATTTGGGAAATCTTGCAAAGCATTCATAGACCAGATGTTGGAAATCATGATACTGAATGAGACAAAAAACAGAACAGGACAAGATTGGAATTGCAAGCAAAAATTAAAATAGGAAAAAGAAATATTATCACCAGGATTGGAGAGCATGTGAAGCACCAAGAGTCTCTTGAGAAAATCAAGAGACATCCTATTGTGTATATATATGACATTGTATTAAAGTAGCATGTACAAATTTGGAAAGGTGAAAAAAAAAGTAAAAGAGTTTTTAAATTCCATGAGATCATAGGCCATATGAGACAACATTCATAAAGGATGTTATTTTACTCTATATATGTTTATCCAACCAAACTTCAGCATTTGGTTCACATCTTTAATGGCTCTGCTGTGTGCCTTCTATACCTACAATGCTATTTAAAAGCAACTGTTTGTGTGTTCATGTTGGTTTGTTCCCTATGAATTTTCACAAACATTTTTAGTTTAAAGAAAAGGTGAGGAATCTTCTGAGCAATATTACACATTAACTGTCAATTCTGTGATGCACTCCTATTTGTGTTATCTACTTACCTAAGATTTCATGTTGGTCCAGGTTGTGCCACTCTTCCACTTTTACAAAGATGGGATATTGTTGGATGCATTTCCTACCAGAGAGAAGAATAAACTCATTGCCACTATCCGTAAACTTACATCATGAAGAGTAGATCACATAGAAGAATGACATATGTTTTGTAACTTTTATGCTTTTGTCCGTGATGTATTTTTTCATTCTTTTACTCTTCCTTTTGTTCAAGGAATTGATCACTTTTGGGTTTCATTGGATTTGTTCTCGACTTTGTGCTTTATTCCCATTGACTTATCTTGCACATTTGGGAACATTAATAAAATTTGTTTTTCAATTTTTATGCTTCTAACAATTCTACTGATGATGCTTATTTATGCATTTTGAGTTTATAAAGTGTTACGAAACTATCTATTCCTAGGTACCCTAACAATAAAGTCACTGTGTAGTTAAAAATAATTTGTGTAAATTTTCATGGGTACCATACAGTCATATCTGGAAAATTTATTTGAAGTCTACTGTTTCAATACCACAGTCTTGACTTTAGAAAAATGGGAAAAATTATTCCAAAGTAACAGCTAGACATGAAAAAATAGTGAAATGGTTGGTTCTACTTCCCATAACAGTGACAACTGAGGATATTTCAACGAGTTTAGTAGTATTAGTCAGTACAACATCTGTTCTCTATTAACAAAGGTATCTTCTAGAAATAATAATAAAGAGAGCAAGGCATCAAATCTCTCCTCTGTTCTGTATAGTAAGTTCTGCAGGCCTGTTGATATTGACATACAAAATTTTAAACACCCTCATATAATTTTTTTAACTTATTAAGTTTTCAAATAGATACAATTTATTGTATTTTTCCGTATTTTTCGTCCTTTTTTAATGTATTGTCTTTTCTGTATTTAAGGTGCACCGTATGGAATGCTCCATATAAAAGTTGCGATCTTGTAAATTTTTGCTAAAATAATCATTAGAATCAAATCGAATACTACTGAATTAAAAAACAAAGTTAGGTGTAGTTGAAATACTATATATAGCCCTTTTTTTAACTTACCTAGTTTAGGTGATGTGATATGTACATAGCTCAACCCATTTTTAAAATTGAGTGTTCATAGGTTGCTTAATGCTCTTTTTATTTGAGAATGCCTGGTATTTTTCTTGACCATAGACATAAATCAAATCTGGATTTCTACTTTCTAGTCATTAGCAGTTCCTTGGAGTTCAAAAAGCATTAGCTTCTAAACCATGGTTCTCACTGAAGCTGTGGTGCAGAAAACATGATGGTAATCGATTTCATTTTCAATCTACAGCAGCAGTTATAAAATACAGCTTGACCTATTCATCACTGGAAATTTTTATAGCATATTTAATAATGATATTTCCAGTGATGGCCTAGGAAGTTTTTCAAATGGATCTTTTTGTTATTTGTATAGATTTTGTATGTAAAATTTTTAAAGTGTTTGGAGTGTTGTTAGGACCCACAAAACTTGGTTACTCATTAAGAAATTAATAATTGAAAAATTGAATTGAAGAAGAATATTCAAGTTGAAGAAAGATATTTGAGGAAAAAAGAAATTTTTATTTTGCTGGATAACAATGGGTTGTACTCGGGTCTCATTCCCTTAACAAATTACAACTCTCTCCTCTAGAGCTTGAGAGTTTACAAATAGATTCACTTCTCATCTCAATTGAGATGCTATAGGTAGAAACCTACATCATTTTAAATAAAATATCTGAATTCTTGATTTTCATTTTCCGGATCTTTTCAATTTTTTGTGTGAATACAAATATTCTAGAACTCAACATCTTTCTTGACATTTTCCTATAAGAACCTTCACAATACCAAAACTTCACCTCTACTATTTATGCATTGCATCTTAGTAGAGTAATATTTCCAAAACATCACACTATCATAGTCCACTTTACCAAATATGGATTGCTAGTTTCCTTCCTTAAACACAAGTGCAACCACAAAAATTATAATAAATAGTATATATGAAAACACATTAATGTTATAAAATAAAGTATATATTACCAATGGAAAACATTAAAGTAAATCTTAGTCATTATTTGGTTCCAGAAGTCAACATTGTATTGTCAGCTTCAACTACTAAAACTTATTACTCCCTCTAACCATATAAAAGAGAATTTAATTTCACGATCCTCAATTAAAACCCCTCTATTGCCTAGCCTATCTACACATATGTTTTCTTCTCTTAATCTATGTGTAAACCTGATTTCTTCAAACTCTTTAGCAAGATCTTGAATTTCCACAATTATCTTTGTATGTTCCATGGAGCCTTTGCTTTTCTCAAAATTGCATTTATTACTATGAGTGAATCACCTTCCATCTATACTCTGTCCCATTTCATTTATTTGCATATTTTTAACCCTTCTAAAGCCACCCAAGCTCCAACTTCATTATTTGTCTTAAATACACTATGAAACGTAATGTGAGAAAATCTCTCTATTATTTCTAATTATTCCTCCTCCTCTTGCTGGTCCTGGATTTTCTTTAGGATCTCCATAATTTGATCAACTCCACATTTGGTGGTTTCCACTTTAAGTTCTTTGTTTTCTTTTTGTTTCTCTTGTACCCATCATCATAAGTCCATTTGATGACTTGACTCCATCTATCAAGGCTCTCTACTTCCAGATTGAGGACTAGGTAAGTTGATAAGGTTGGATTATAATCCTTTATGGCTAAACATATCTTCCTTTTTCATTATCTCTAAACTACTTTCCTTTCCTTTAAATATTCTTCTATTCCTTTATAGCCATACAGTCCAAAGTATTGTATCTTTTGATATATCCCAAATTGTTTGTAAAGCCTCACTTTTAAAAGTGCTCTACCATTGCTTTAACCATTCTTCAATTTTGCTATTCATCACCATGCATTTACCAAACATATTAAGAATGCATTGCCATAGTTTTCAGACTATTGAGCAATGTCCCAAGAGATGGTCTATACCCTCCTCATTTTTACAAAGAATAAATTGAGAGGGGCCATGAAAATCCCTTTTCATAAGGTTATCTCAAGATAAAATTCTTCTATGACCTACTAGCCAAACAAACATTTTGACTTTAGAAATGCTTGGGCTATCCCAAATATCTCTTCATATTCTTGCGATATTCCTATTTTGTTAGTGCTTTACATTATATCCACTTCTTTTTGTGTATTCTCCTGAGCTATTCAACTCCCAAGTCAACTTATCCTTGGCCCCGTTGGAATAATCATTGTTGTTATCTTTCTACTCAACTACCTCCTAGCATCAATGTCTTGTATACTTGTAAAAAAATCTTCTTCCCATTTGTATCTTCCTTCTTGATCCTTGTACAAAATATTTGAAACCCTATCACCATATTTGTCTTGAAGTAATCTCATCCAAGGTTTCAAAATTGGATCTAGATTGAGTGGTTTTTTATCACACCAAATATCCATTCAAATAGAAAGTTTTTCTTCAGTTCCCACCACCCATATTAAACCTTTAATCACTAGATCAAATAGACTTTTTTAAATCATTCCAAAGGGCAAAACCATTTCGTAGAGAGAATGCAGTAAATATTAAGCTTGGGTCATTTGGCTCAACATACTTAGAAGAATTCTTGCCCATTGTCTTTGACTTTCTTTGTACAATCTTCAAATTACTTTTCCCCTATGAGCTAAGTTTGCATCTATAAGAACTCTTAAACCGAGACCTCCTTTAGTTTTATTATCACACACCTTGCTCCAATTCAACAAAGAAAATTTCTTTTTATGATGTAAACCTGACCACAAAAAGGATCACATAATATATATTTAATTTTTTTTGAGAAAAAAATTGAGATAAAAGGATTTCTACAAAGGAGTAAGTGATTAAAAATATTATTGAAGATAGTATTGAAGAAAATAATTATTTGAAGGAAAAAATATATTGAAGAGGAAATTGTTAAATGTGGGAGTAATAAGGATTTCTACAATAGAGGAAAATAATTGGTAATTAAAATTGAAGAAGAAATTTTTGTGAGCAAAAAGATTACACTACAAAATAAAAAATTGATTAAGGGTAAATCATTTGAAGGCTATAAAAACATATCATGCCAGTTGAGAAAAGAAAGCAAATAAAAAGAAAAACAAACATTCAGTATGCATCACCAGAGGATAGTACAATTAAAGAAAAGTCTTAAAAAAATATCTTACAATCCATCTCTCAAGAAGCTACTAAAGATGAAAAATATGTGTTAGCAGAATTAATGGGACATTTACAATCCATTCACAAAGAAGCTAAAAATAAAGTTTTCCAATACTTCAACACTGCATACATGGTCTTCTCAAGGATGCTAATGATTGTTATGAAAATTACATTACAATACCTGTTAGTATATAGAAAATAATATACAAGGCAATAGTTACTCTAAATGTTCTTAACATATAAAGACAAAGGCAAAATTGAAGAACAAGCCTATAATGACAGATGCATATTGTGACACAAGGAATTTAAATATTGTGCATGAAGATGAACAAAATGAAAAAAAAAATGTTTTAAATGAAATATATGAAATGGAATACAAAGAAACTTGTTGGAGAAAGTATGCAAAATTTGTTAAGGAAACGGGAAAAAGAAATAATAGTCACAATATAAACAAATGTAAACATTGCAACAAACATGGACACAAGTTAGAAAAATGTTGGGATCTTCATCTTTGTGAAATTTGAAGAGGTAATAATCATTCTCAAAGATATTGTTGGCACAAAGGGAATAATAATAAGAATATAAATCATGGATGAAAAAGTAAAAGAGGAATATCAATGATAATGCTAGATGGATTTCTTTAGAAAATAATTTCTAAGATAATTCAAGAAATAGTTGAAGTCACTACCAGTACCATAGTCGAGCAAAAAGACCAAGACAAGATTCAGACATTGAAAGCACATGAAGGCAAAAGACCTTCATACCATTTAATATAATAAGAGGGTGTTAGAGGTATTACATTATTTGGTACCTTGCAATATTAATGCAAGGACTGTGTAAATAATTTAGATTAGAGTGTGTTTAATATTTGGTACCTTGCAATAAGTTAGTAAGTGTGGAGTTATATAAGTGAGGTGTTATGTTAGTAAGTTTTGTGCAATCATGAAAGCCTTTGTCTTTATGTAAATATGTGAGATGTATTATTAAGAAATATGCAATATTAGGTATGTTTGAGAAGACGAAAAGTTTATATAAGTAAAAAGATTAAGAGTTGTGAACATGAAAAATTTTATATAAGTAAAAAGATTAAGAGTTGTGAACATGAAAAATTTCATGTGTATATATATATTAAAGATAAAGCTTTGTAATAGCGTCCAAAAATAAATATTATATTTTATTGCATTCCTTAGATCAACATTTCAATAAATATATTTAATAAATATATTTTTTATTGTAATATTTCAATAGTATATTTAATAAATTTATTTTTATTGTTATTATAGATTAAATGTATAAATTTATGAGAATATATTTTCTTCAATTATAATAAGATTGGATTGCTAACAGATTCAACTTTGATAATAGATAGTGGAATTTAAAAAGGTCATCAGTCAACCCATAAAAGCAGTTAACATGTACATAAAGAAAAAAGGAGCGTCCAAGAAAGATGGTTTGCTGAAAGTTTAGACTAGGGAAGTGTGTTGTTGATTGATTATGTTAAAAATTTCATAGATTAAATCCAAGAAAGATGGTTTGCTGAAAGTTTAGACTAGCTGCATAGGGAAGTGGGTTGTTGATTGTTTTTTTAATATAATGTTAAAAATTTCATAGATTAATCAATGATTTGACCCTCCAGATTTTTGTGACTAGCTGCGTAGGGAAGTGGGTTGTTGATTGTTTTTTTAATATAATAACATAGATTAATCAATGATTTGACCCTCCAGATTTTTGTGAGCTTATATAATCCAACATCTTGGTATAGTGCATGGGTCAAGTGCTTGGAAGTTCATGAAATTTGTGTTTGAAGTTTGAAATTAGTTGCTCTCCAGAGGTGGATGATTCTTGGTCCCCTGATTGAGTCCGACTTTGCCTACTCACATGATGACAGTGGTATCAAATTCTTAACATATGTCATAGGTTTGATAGGAGTGAAGCTCCCCAGTAGTTAGTGCAGCAAGGGCAGGGTTAAAGCATGATCCCAAAAGGTCAGTGCTTGTCAGTTCAAAATGTGAATAAAGCATGAGTTAAAAAGGTCAGTGCTAGTCAGTTTAAAGATAATCTAAGCATAGAGAAAAGTTAATAAGAAAAAGCTGCCTCAACTCTGTACCCACCAAAGTACCCACCAAAGCAGCAGTCAAAGAAGAAAATTCAGTGTGGCCTAGGAGAGTTTTTCTCAGTCAAGCCACCACAAACAAACTTGGAGCACGTTTGTATAAATATATTGGTGGCATCATTACTGGAGGACCAAAAGTATATTATTTCATATTTTAAAAAGATCAAATATTTATTTGCAGGCATGGTTTTAATTGACTGTGGGCTCCTATCGTTAGAGTTGGTGACACGAACAAATAAATTATTAATTGCTTATCAAATTTTAACTGTTAGAATATCACAACGTATTTAGTATGTTTTTGTTTTGACCGTTGGATAACTAATAATATTTATGAAGTCCGTGTTCATAAAGACGATGGAGAGTCCTTGGTGAGTAGCTTCCTACCGATATCACGCTCTAAGTGCTTTAATGCTGGTTACTGTCTTGATATCTCGGACGGAAGGATTGTTTAGATGATGTGGTTGAGAAAATATGTTAAAAAATCTTAATTTGAAGCGATTTTCCTGTTCGAGATTATAATATTTCTTCAATTTTTATATGAATGTTTTTTAATTTTTTAATTTTTTCAATTTTCAAAATTTTTATGTCGTTGTGATTCTGATTTTCTATGAGATAATTTAATATAATTCATTTTTTTAATTTGTAAGAATTCTTAAATCAAGACTTTCACTAGTTTTATTATCACACATTTTGTTCCATTTCATGAAAGGAAATTTCTTTTAATCAATGTCAACGTAAAAAAGATTGTATAATATAGATTAATTTTATTTTATTTAATAAAAAAAAAAAAATGTTAAATTTGGAGATAAAATGATTTCTTGATTAAAAAGATTATTGAAGATAGTATTAAAGAAAACAATTATTTGAAGGAAAATTATATTGAAGAGGGAATTGTTAAATGGGAGTAATAAGGATTTTTACAATAAAGGAAAATAATTAGAAATTAAAATTGAAGAATAAATTTGTGTGAGCAAAAAGATTATACTACAAAATAAAAAATTGATGAAGGGCAAATTACTTGAAGTCTATAAGACACAGGTCATGCTAATTGAGAAAAAAAAACAAATAAAAATAAAAACAAACATTTAGTATGCATCGTCAGAGGATAGAAGATAGTACACTTTAAAAAAAGTCTTCAAAAATCTCTTACAATCCATCTTTCAAAAAGCTACTAAAGATGAAAAATATGCATCAGCAAAATTAATGGAACATTTACAAAAAAGCTAAAAATAAAGTTTTCACTATTTCAACATTGCATACATGGCCTTCTCAAAGAAGCTAGTGACTATTATGAAAATTATATTACAATACTTGTTAGTATATAGAAATATGCAAGGATGCAGTTACTCTAAATGTTCTTAACACATAAAAACAAGAAAATTTTGAAGAATTGAAGAACAAGCCTATAATGATAGTGCATATTGTGACACAAGGAATTTAAAACATTGTACATGAAGACAAAAAAAGAAAAAAATATTTTAAATGAAATCAAGGATAATGATGAAATGGAATACAAAAAAACATGTTTGCGAAAGTTGTTGGAATATTTTCAATATTGCCTCCTTAGTCCTAAGTATTAAATCCTAGTATTTAGTTTTAGTTTAATGTTTTGATTTACATATTTCTAGTTAATTTGATTAGCATACGTTGAGGTTTTGGCTTGGTTGATCAATGTTTGACCATAGTCCAAGATTAGCATGTTGTTAGGAAAAGAGCTATCTTTAAGTTAGTTTGTTGTAATAAGTTTGAGGATTTATCTCAACCACCGTGTCTATTTTTAGTTCTTTCAAGAACTATAAAGCTATGTAATGCATTGTTGATCAATAGAACAATTTCACCATTGTTTCTCATTTGGTATCAGAGCAGGTTTGCTCAAACGAATCAAAACCTGCGGAGAGTGGTGTGAAGAGATCTGAAGCACACACTTTGTCAGAGAAACTCAAGTGGCCAGCACTCAACAGATTTGCAAGAAAGAGCTCGAGTAAATCATTAATATCTCACGAATCCTGAGGTATTTTATTATGAAATTTTGAGGGTTGTTAGATAATTGTATCAAGAGGATGCTGTCAAAATTTTAGGTGATTTGGAGCTAATTTACGGATTTTATTAGCATTTTGAGTTTTTCAATAAAATGGTTGTATAAGGTGGAATACAGGGTATTTGCTTTTCAAATTTTTGGAGCAATATTATTTAGATAAAATCATAATTCAGACAAAATTTTAGGTCATTTGGATCTGTATTGATTAATGTATGTGAATATTTATTTTTCCTTCAACAATCCTAGATCCGGAATTGTGATAGAAAGGGCAAAAGTAAATTGATCACATATTTCTCATTTGTGTGAATTTGGATATGAAATTTAGTGGATTTTCAGATAAGTATATCAGAAGTCTACAGAAAAAATTTCAGTTTGTTTCAATCAGTATTGGTTGATTTATGATAAATTGGGTGCTTGAGACTTTGGTAAATAAAAGGAAGCCATGTATGCAGACTTGGTTGTACCAAAATTTGATGGAGATAATTATGCTATTTGGAGCATAATGATGAAGACCTTCTTGAAGGCTCAAGACTTATGGGATATAGTTCAAGAAGGCTATGAGGAACCCACTTGGAGCAAGCTACAAGGTGAGGAGAGAAAAGAGAAGGAGCAACAATATGCAAATTGCTTAGCTCTTATGGATTTGAGGAGAGGAATGGAAAAGAGTGTTTTCCCTCTCATAGCTAATTGTAGAACAACTACAATGGCATGGCAAGTGTTGAAGGATGCTTATGGGTTTGATGAGGATACCCATAAAGCCATGTGTGACAATCATGAAGATTGTTTAAGCAAGGAGGAGCCTTGTTTCCTTGAAGAAGTTTATGAATTAGATCCTTTTGAAGGAGTTTTTGAAGAGTCTTTTCAAGACTCATATGAAGACATGCTTTGTATTGGAGAATTCTTTCTTGAAGATGAAGACATATTTGAAGAAGAACCTTGTGTTGAAAAGAGTAAAGAATCCCTTCATGGAGAAGAGGATGAGAAGGAGCCTTGTCCAATTCTCATTGAAGAGAGGTATGATGAATAATGTCTCATGAAGGAGAAAATTGGAGAGTGTATTTTGGAGAATGCACCTACAGTTCTCATGGAGGATAATAAAGAAGTTTTGTGGGATGAAGATGGAGAAGCAATGTTCATGGAAGACCATTGGCTCACTTATCTTGAAAACCATTCACTTGGAATGGATGTATGCTCTCTTGACAGAGAAAATGAAGATCTCCTACAAGGAGAAGATAAAATTGTTAGAGTTCCTCTAAAGGGGGAGAAGAATGTGAAAAATGAGATAGAAACAGAAAATAGAAATGAGATTGCTGATTTTCTTATCGTAATGGCAAAGGAAACATCACTCATGGATGAAGATCACTCACTTGGAGTGACTACATTGCAGAAAGAGAGTTTTCTTGAAAAGGCAACTATGTATGATTGCTTGAATGAATGGTGTTTCAACACACCAACATGGATTGAACAAAGGAGGAGAACTATTAGTGAAGAGTTGATGGTTGATCTTGAAGCACCATACAATGAAGGAGAACAGCTACAAAATAGCTTTATGGGAAGCACCAAATCTACTCATACTAAAGGTAATGTTTTTATGATTAATGATTTGTTTTTTGTGAGCAAGAATGAAAAGAAAGATGATTGTCTCATTGAGACAACTTTTATGAAGAGTCTTCTTGGAGAGAATACAATGATGGAGAACTTGGGTCACATGGATCAAAATGATGTGTTCAAAATTCCTTGGGAGAAGGATTCTTGTAAAGTCATTGTTGTGAGAGAATATTTGTGTGAGGAGCAACTTTATGTTGCATGTGTAGTTGGTCATTATATGGCCATATTTGTTGTGATATTTTGTGTGAAAATATGTGAAAGAGTTGTATGGTATAATCATCTATGTGAGATGATTAATTGTAAATACTCATGTGGAGTATTGTTTAGTGTTGAAGATGTAAAAGAAGATCAAAATGTGAGAGCATGGTTTAAAGACCATAATGATAAAGATGTAAGAGAGTGGTTGTTGAAAACCACAATAGGAGATACTTTTGTTGAAGGGGGAGCTAATCAACAAAAGAAGGCACTCAAGCATTTGCAGAAAATTTCACATGAAGAGTGGAAGGAGTGCCACCACAAGTATTTTGCAAATTCTGATTTCTTGATTCAATATTGGAGGAAACGTAAGAGAAAAATTTTCTTCCAACTCTGTGATGCTTAAAGAACTCTTGCATGAGTGTCTTTAGCATCAAGGGGGAGAATGTTGGAATATTTTCAACATTGCCTCCTTAGTCCTAAGTATTAAGTCCTAGTATTTAGTTTTAGTTTAATGTTTTGATTTACATATTTCTAGTTAATTTGATTAGCATACGTTGAGGTTTTGGCTTGGTTGATCAATGTTTGACCATAGTCCAAGATTAAGAGCTATCTTTAAGTTAGTTTGTTGTAATAAGTTTGAGGATTTATCTCAACCACCGTGTCTATTTTTAGTTCTTTCAAGAACTATAAAGCTATGTAATGCATTGTTGATCAATAGAACAATTTCACCATTGTTTCTCAAAAGTATGCAAAAATTGTTAAGGAAATAGGAAAAAAAATAATAGTCACAATATAAACAAATGTAAACATTTCAACAGGCATGGGCACAAGACAAAGAAAATGTTGGGATCTTCATTGTTGTGAAATTTGTAGAGGTAATATTCATTTTTTAAAATATAAGTGAATAATAATAATAATATAAATCATGGATGAAAAAGTGTAAAAAGAATATTGATGATAATGCTAGATGGACTTATCTAGAAAATAATTTCCAAGACAATTTTTAGCAATGGTGGGAGTTACTACCAGAGTAGAAAAACCAAGACAAGATTCAAACATTGAAAGCACATGAAGGCAAAAGACCTTCATACCACCTTCATATCATATAATGTAATAAGGGGGTGTTGAAGGTATTACATTATTTGGTACCTTGCAATATTAATGCAAGGACCATGTAAATAATTTAGATTAGAGTATGCTTAATATTTTAGTATATAGTAGGTGTTAAGTTAGTAAGTGTGGAGTTATACAAGTGAGGTGTTTTATGTTAATAAGTGTAGAGTTATGTTAGTGAGGTGTCATATTAGTAAGTATGGAATATGAGTTATGTGCAATCATGAAAGTTTTTGTAAATATGTGAGATGTATTATTAAAAAATATGAAATTTTAGGTAATAAAAAGTTTATAAGTAAAAGAACAAGAATTGTGAATATAAAGAGTCTCATGTATGCATTTATTAAAGATAAAACTTTATATTAGTGTCCAAAAATAAATATTATATTTCATTACATTACTTAAATTAATATTTTAATAATATATAAAAAAACAAATATTTAATATTTTATTATTTTTTATTACAAATTAAATGTATAAATTTACGAAAAGAATATTGGATTGCTAACAAATTCAAGTTTGATAATAGATAGGAGAATTTAAAAAGGTCATCAGTCAACCCATAAAAAGCAGTTAACATGTACATTAAGAAAAAAGGAGCATCCAAGAAAGGTGGTTTGCTGAAAGTCGCAACTAGCTGAATAGGGAAGTGGGTTGTTGATTGATTTTTAGCTACATAGGCAAATAGGTTGTTGATTGATTTTTTAATAGAATGTTAAAAATTTCATAGATAAATGAATGATTGACCCTCCAAATTTTGTTAGCTTATATAATCCAACATTTTGGAATAGTGCATGGGTCAAGTGCTTGGGAGTTCATGGAATTA
Source organism: Wollemia nobilis (assembly GCA_028583015.1). Taxonomy (NCBI): domain Eukaryota; kingdom Viridiplantae; phylum Streptophyta; class Pinopsida; order Araucariales; family Araucariaceae; genus Wollemia; species Wollemia nobilis. The sequence continues at coordinate 5,912,781 of JAQPPZ010016847.1, read as the reverse complement.
ACTGAATGTGTTTGAAATTAGTTGGCATAGTGCATGGGTCAAGTGCTTGGGAGTTCATGGAATTAGCTGAATGTGTTTGAAATTAGTTGCTCTCCAAAGGTGGATGATTCTCGGTCCCCTGATTGAGTCCAACTTTGCCTACTCAAATGATGACAGTGGTATCAAATTCTTAACATATGCTAGTAGTTACTGCAGCAACGGCAGGGTTAAAGCATGATCCCAAAAGGTAAGTGCTTGTCAGTTCAAAATGTGAATAAAGCATGAGTTAAAAAGGTCAGTGCTTGTCAGATAATCTAAGCATAGACATTGATGTGAATAAGAGAAATGTTAATGAGAAAAAGCTGCCTGTACCCACCAAAGCAGCATCCAAAGAAGAAAATTCAGAATCTGCTAGGAGAGTTTTTCTGAGTCAAGCCACAAACTTGGAGCACATTTATATAAATATGAAAAAGTTGCTCATCCTATTGGTGTCATTATTAGTGGAAGACCAAAAGTGTAATATTTCATTGATCAAATATTTATTTGCAGCCATGGTTTTAATTGATTGTGGGCTCCTATCGTTGAAGTTGGTGACAAGGACAAAAAAATTATTAATTGCTTATCAAATTTTAACTGTTGGATTTGATGACAACAGATATCACAATGTATATAGTATGCGTTTGTTTTGACCGTTAGATAATCAACAATATTTATGAAGTCCGTACTCATAAAGACAATGGAGAGTTATTGGTGAGTAGCTTGCTACCGATATCACGTTCTAAGTGCTTTAATGCTGTTCACTGTCTTGATACCTTTGACGGAAGGATTGTTGAGATGATATAGTTGAGAAAATGTTAAAAAATTTCAATTTGAGTGATTTTTTTTTGCTTTTTAAAAAATTCTAATATGGATAAAAAAACTTTTTTAATGAAAATTTAAATTTTTTTAATAATTTTTTTTGTTTTGTTTTTTTTTTTTCAAAATTTTTTATTTATATTTTTTTTCAAATTTATAATAAAAATTTTGGTGGTCTTTTGTTATCATTTGATAGGATTCTCCCAGGCTCTGGTGTAGTGGGTCAGAGCGCAGAGATTCTATAAGCGTGGTATTGCTTTCATTTTTTATTTTTTCAATCGACATACCAGATACTTTGAAAAGTTTTCGTAAAATTCACAATTTAAATCCTGGTGATAGAGATACTTATGAGGTGGTTATTGATAGTATTCCATTTTTTATTTGGTGCAAACTGCATAAGCATTTTCAAAAACCCTGGCGGTCAGATTGATGTTGGTCTGGGGAGCTTCCTGTTTTGCAATATAAAGCTCATCTAGGTTACAAATGGCTCACCTCGCAAGTTCCAATGGTTGATAAGCTCATTCTATGATGGGACTTAGTCTCTCTTCCCTCCCGATGGAATAAGAGGTTTCGGATTGCTTGGGCTACTTATATTGAACCTAAACAAAGTTTTTTTGCTTGAAGCCTCTTGCACTAGGGGTTGTCTGTTGGCAATAGGTTCAAGCATCTAGGTGTTCATAATCCCATTTAACCGGTTTGCGAACAAGTGGAAGATTTACTGCATGTTTTTTGGCTTTGTGATCGGGCTTAGTCGGTCTGGGAGTGGCTTCTTGAAATTTTCAGACCTTTTATGAAAGAAGATTTTACCTAGGTGCATGCTATTTTGGATGACCCTATTGCTTTTTTCTTCAACTTGGGTGTTGTTTGGAATATTTTTAGAATTGGTACTGTTTTATCTTTGAAAGTCTCAGAATAAAGCTATTTTTTCTCAGCAAATTGTCGAGCGTGTCTTACCTGTTGCTTGCTGATAAATATGCTATATTCTTTGATTACTGGTTACAGATTCAAGTACAAGTTGAAAAAGTACATGTGGAGCTACAGTACTTACGTACCCTCATGGATCATTGAGGGAATGTGTCCTGCGCTATGAGTCGTATGCCTCTTACTTCCCCTTCTAGGTCTCGATTTTTGACTCATCGGGGGACCCGTTGCCGGACGTAGCCCTCTGTTATCGGACACTGGTCCCAGCCCCCCGCAACGTAAATGTGGAGAATCTGGAGCTGGAGGTCCGTCTCGCCCGACCTCTGGTTGGGATGTTCGACCTCCTGAGCAAGATGATGCCCCTAGTTGGGGTGAAATTGTACCAAATGCACAAACTTGTATTGTTAGTGGTACTACTGTTGATGGTTGGGGGGCTTCGATTTCTTCAACCGTTGGATGGACTTATGACCTTATGGAGGAAAACTTCAGGCCTTCCACCTGGCAGTGATTTCTCGGCTCCTTTCTTTCTAAATGCATATTTGACACTGTTTTGGCGGTTGTTATTTGGCTTTTTGTGGACTGTTTCTAACACTCTTGTGTACTCTTAACCATGATGGTTAGTGTGTTGATTTACGGGGTGTGATAATCTCACCCACCTTTTTTGTATGATTAAATATTATTTTATTAATATAATGACTTTTCATAAAAAAAAATTCAATTGTTTTGTTTTGTTTTTTTTTAAAATTTTTTTTTATGTCCATTCTGTTCCGATTCCAATTTTCTCGTGAGATAGTTCAATATAATTAGATTATTTAATTTCATGTAAATTCCCTATAACTTTCGAACCCCGGCAAGGCCTATAATATATTATATGTGCTGGAATAGATCAATTAGCTCCATTTGTTTATTGGTTTTTTTAAAAGTTGTTTTTATTAAGGGTAATTTTTATTAAGGTAACAAAATATTATGTTGTTAGGCTAATTAATTATTATTATTTTTTTGTAATACGTTTAATGATACTAATTAAAAAAAAAACACTTTTTTAAAGGTGTCAATTTTGGGTAAGATTTAAAAAGGCAAGGGTATTTATTCCATCAAAATCGCCTAGGGCTCGCACCTGGTTTACCCCTACACACTTAAAGAACATGTTTAAAGTAACAAAAACATAAAAAACATAACGTAACAAACACCAACAAACACAAAAAAACACAAGAACAACAATAAAACACAAAAAACACACAAATCAACAAAATCATAACAAAAAACGCACACAAAAAACTACAAAACACAAAAAAAACCCCAAGAAAAACAACACAAAACAAAACACACATCAAAATATTAAATCGATGTTAGTGACATTATTTTTATTAAGATAAAATTTCATTAATTAGATTCTTTTTAAAATTTGAATTTCTTTAAGATGAATATCAACACCACGATTGACCACCTAATTTCCTTCTTTATAAATATGTTGTCATTTCCAAAATACTGGTGTCAACAATAAATGATGAACATAAGAAACTATGTCATTTTATATAATCTCCACCTCCATTTTTCTTTTTAGCATTAATTATAATTTGTGAATCCCCCTCCTGAAATATATTTTCACCATTTTTTAATGATAATTTTAATCCCTTTAAGTGCCCTACCTTTTTCATAGTTGTTAGTTGAAGTTCCATATGATTTTGATTGAGGAGAATTTTTTCTTTATTGTTTGAAAAATTACCACCTTTTTCATTTTTTTAATAACCACCTTTATCATTTTTCCTTGTATTTCTTTTAAAAGCATCGTTAAAATAAATTTTAATAAACCTAAATTTTGGACATTATCAATTTTACCATAGATATATGTAGATTCTTTGTGTTAACTCCATTGTTACACAATTCTTTGTATGTATATTCAAATAGTGTAGCTAGGAGGCAAACACCTCCCACACTTCCCATGACCATGCCTTCAAAAAATGTTCAAGAGAAGGAATGATCCATGGTTATGAGACTTGGTTTTAATCTTTTATTTTTCCTTGCAAGTCATAACTTTAACAAATGATGGCAAGAATAAATCCTCCATAGAATATATTATACTTTAGTTTTGAAATAATTAATCCAACATTTGGTAGTTCTTTTAATGATTATGAAGCTACTAATATATATATTTTAATGCGGTCCAAATGGTACAAGGAAAGGGACAATAAAGAAGTAAATGATATGTTTTTAATCCTTCTTACATAAGGTACATGTAAAAGGTATATGCTGTTTTGTTCTTTGTAGATTCTCATATAAGAAATTTTCTTTGGATTGTTAATCAAAAGAATATTGAGGGCTTCATGTGACCAAACATTCTTCTAGGGGAAATCCTTGGGATTAGGAAATTCTAATTCCTTTGAAGTTGTATAACCCAACTTGAGTGAATATCCAACATCTTTTGATAGATTCCAAACTCACTCATCACTTTACATAAAAATAGAAATCTTGAAGCATAATTTGAAGTCCATAGGGTTTGTTCCAAAAAAGATCAGGGTGGATTAGGCTTCAGGAAAGTCCACAAGATGAACCTGGCTCTCATGGACAAACAAGCTTGGAGAATTGTCAATGATGAGAAAGCTACCTGGATAGACATAGTTAAAGAAAAATATCTTCAATGATCTTCTTTCATAGATGAGCAAACCCTTCCATGCGGGTCCTACATTTTGAATTCAATCATCCAAATGAGGGACATCATCAAGAAAGGTTTGATATGGAGTCTTGGGTGTGGTAGAGTCATAAATAAGCCAAACCTAGTTATTCTCAAACCTATTACTGACCATATCTTTGGCAGCAAAATTTCCAATTTTATTATCCAAATTTCCAATTGTTGGCAGTGGAAACTCCTTCCTACCAACATCCCCAACAATGAGATTAATGAAACGGCCAGAATTATTCAAAATTTCTTAAGAGTGTGTGTTATACCAAACAATCAAATATTGGATTCTCCTTTATGGAAACTGACGAGGAAGGTATTTTCACTATCAAATTTTCATATTATCCCCAAGATGAACCTACTGCATCCTAGGTCTTAGCTAAGTTTGTTTGTATTAAACACTTAATACCTAAAATTGGATTTTTCTTGTGACTTGCTTCCCAAAATAGAATCCTAACCATGGACAACCTAATTACCATAGGCTTGTACATTCCTAATTGTTGTCATCTCTACAAATCAAACTATGTATCAACTTTCCACATTTTCCTGGAATACCCCATATTGTTGTCAATCATGAATTTTTTATTTGAGCTTGTTAATATTGCTTGGGTCCATCCTTCATCGCTTACTCTCCTATTACAGCAATGGCCCAAGCCCTTTACCAATACCCAACTCATTTTTCTTTGGATCTCTTGCTTACACCACAACTTGTGGTAAATTTGGCTTGAGCAAAACAATAGGATTTTTAATAGGATTCTAAATTACCACCTTTTCTATTGATAATACGCAACTCGTCTCATCTACTAATGACCCCAAACATAGTATTGAGTCTCGATTGTTTGCTCACTTTAAACTACTAACATGTTAGTTGGCATAACTAATTCTATTGTTGAGATGTCTAGTATCAAGTGGATCTCTTCCTCTATAGAGTGGATCAAGTTTAATTTTTATGAGGTGGCTAAAGGAAATTCTAGAGTAGTGGGCAGTTGAGGCATAGTAAAAAATGATTATGGAAGAATTATCTTCACCTATGCTAAAAATATTGGCTTTAAAATAAATAATATGGTTGAAGCAAGAGCCCTTTACCAAGGATTGCTTATTCTGGATGGTTTCAATATTGACAATATCATTGTTGAAGGAGAGTCATTATTCATCATAAATTGCCTCAAAGCCACCTAATCCTCATCATGGAATTTGTGCAACATCATTGGTGAATATAGAAGGTAACAAGGCAACCGATTGGTTGGCCAACGCAGGTGTCAGAGAAGAGACCCTCCATGTGTGGCAGAAAGATTTTCTGTAGCACCTCAAGATGGCCAATCATGCTGATGATATTTGTTTCTTGTAATCTTGGGTCGCTTGAAGAGTTGCATTCCATCAAGAGGCATCACTTCTTTCAGTTTTTCCAACCTCAGCTTACTCTGTAAGTCCTCGTGGAAGATTGCCTTGCATTTTAACAATACTATAATGATAGCGATTTGGAAAATCAAAATATTTTTTCCCTAATAACATGATGGAAATGGTGGAGTGATTCTCCCTCTTGAGTTTGTTTTTGTTTGTTGTTGTTCGTGTGCTTGGGTTTGTTCTACCTGAGTTGTTTCTATTTGGTGGTGTTTGTTGCTCTTTTTCTCTTGCCTGTTTTGGTTTTTTTATCAGTGGGTTTTCTCCCTTCTTCGATTTGTAAAAGTTTCAGGGACCCTTTCAAAACGCTTTATACTAATCAAAAAAATAATTTGAAATCCATTTGTTATTTGTTTGAGCTACCCTACCTCAACCAATTTGCTAATTAAAATCCATGACTTGGAATTGGTGCTTGCATTAATATAATTTTTGACTATTAAACCTCTACAAGCTAAACATATTTCCCATTTGGATAAGAAATAAGAGGATATAGATTCAAAAAACATTAGACCAACAATTTGCATAATCCTCTTCTTGATTGGCTACCTAATATGTTTCTTGATCAATTACAAACACTCTAATTTGAAGTTTTATGTTGTCAAGCCCTTAAGTAGGGTTCATTTCATTAACAATTTTATCGAATAAATAAAATCTATATGTTTAAAAAAAAACATATTTTCTCAGCTCTTTTCTTAATCTTTGAATAATCTCCAATCAAGTTTTACCCCTAATTCAAAACTCATAAATCTATAATTTGCAAACTTGCCCCTCCATTATTTTTCGCTTTGCCAATCCTATACCACTTACAAATATTTTTTTTTTTCTCACTTCCTTTCCAAAGAAAATCTATTTGAATTTTTCAAATTTTGATGTTAGCGTGTTGATAATATTCAAAATGAAACCATATATACATATATAGATTGCAATGCAGTCTCTATGAGTTGTCACCTTCTAGCCATGGTTAAGAACTTACCTTTCCAACCTGCCAGACAAGATTTCAATCTATTCTAAATTGAGTTTGATTGCTCCTTATTTTATTTATTATACAAGGAATACCTTGGTATGTTAATGATAATTTTCCAACTTGAAACCCTAAAGTATCTATGACAATCCTTTGTAAATCTAGGGAAGTGTTAATGAATAAAATATTAGAATTTGTAATATAAACCAAATATCCAACACCATTCTCATAGCATAATAATATTTATTTAAACTCTATGGTCTAATGGATGACCCAAAAGGAAAGTATCATCAACAAATTAAAGAGGATATTCAAAGGACCATCTATTGCAATTTGAGTACCTTTGATTTTCCCTTTCAATTTTACCTTTATGAAATCTCTCCTCAATGCCTCAACAAAAATAATAAAAGGGTAAATTAGTTTTTAATGTTCGAGAGGTCATATGCAATATGATACAAATATTGTTTGCCCAATATATGGTTATCCTCAACCATACTTTGATTATCGAAGCATGGTGTACAATCCTACCCCTCGTAGGATTCGAACCTTGGACCTCTATTCAGAGTTTCAAAGTCTCCATAGTTAGGCTACTTGGGCTATAAAGAGATAAAGGAGATAAAGGATCATCTTGGAAGAGTCCTTGAGATTATCCAAAGTATCTAGAAAGGAATTCATTGATTAAAATAGAATATTTTAGAGTGCTATAAGAACATCTAATCCATTTACATCAAATTTTCTAAGAATATCACATAGAAAACTCCAACGAACTCTATCATATGCTTTATTTATATCTAATTTTACAATTGTACCTAGTTTTTCATTGAATGAAGAAAATGTATGGTCACTTATGCAATGGTTATACCATCAATAATTTTTTTACCACAAACAAACCACCTTGTTTCTCCTAGATAACTCAATCTAGAATGCTTTCCAATCTATTTGCCATAATGTTTTATCTTTTAAGTCATATTACAAAAGCTTAGTGAATGAAAATTATCAAAATATTTTATATTAACTTTATTGGGAGCAAATGCAATAAATGTGGCATTGTTGACCTATTATAGCCTTATTTTTTCTAGCCTCTTCAACTATAACCAACTTATCACTCTTCAAAAAATCCAAAACTTTGTGAAAGAAAATTATAGGAAATCCATTGGAACTAGGTTCCTTATTAGGGTGGAAATAGAAAATTACTTCTTATAGCTACTCTACATAGATATTACTAATCAATATCTTAATTTGTCTTTATATGATAATTAATAGAATATATTGCAATTTTTCTCTTTTAATGGAAACATAATGGGTCACTCACACCCACCTTATAGTTTGAAGTTGGGTCTCTTTGATAGGAACCCAAAGATATACCAATTTGATGTCCAACCAACACATTAATAATACCAAATTTAATGTCATGTCCATCAATCAAAATTCCACATAACTACCTACAACATGTAAACATAAGCAAAATTTTACTTTCAACCTCTTTATCTTGCCCAACTTCTAACAAAACATATTTGAAATAATTAATTGTTTCCTTCCTAATATCTTCTTTTTCCTTGATACTTCTATTTGGAGTTGAAATATTTTTTATTCGATGGAAAGACAAAATATGTTTTGGGTCTAGCATGAAAGAATTTGGTATTCTTATTCCCTTCCTTAAGTCATCCCTTCCTAGATTTTTGGAACCAATATGATTAACTAGAAAGCAGTTTTTTCTTGCACATTAATATCTTGGTTCATTGCATTATTTTTTACTTTATCTTATATTTTTTATTTTGGATTTATTTATTTTTATTTTAAATATGTTACAAAAATATTTCTCGTTCCAAATATCCATTTGCTTTTTGAGAAATTTGATCTTTTAAACAACTTTGTACGTGTATGATCTTTCAAACCTTAGTTCATCTCACCATAACATAACTATTTGAAAGAAATCAAGGTCTTAGAGTCACATAAATTGAAATCAAAATGGCTTTGGATGTCCATTATTGAGTGGATCACATCTTAAGAAAATGGGTTTGTCATTTAATCCTTCTCATAATAAAATATCTAAATATTGTATACTCTATTTGTAATATGTATTATAAAACAACAACTTGTCCTATCTTTCTCCTCTATGATTTTGTCCACTACATCTAGTAGCCCATATATACTGAAAGCTTGAAGAAATAACATTCCAAAGAGTATTTGTTTGTGTGTGTGGTCTACCAACAAGGATGCCACTTGCATTATCGGTGATGAGGCCCAAATTTAACCCAAATGTGTATAACAAGTATTGATTAAAAAAAATATTCCAAAAGACGTTTGAATTACCAAAGCAAAATAATTCATTGTTTACAACTTACAAATAATAATAATAACTTGTATCATATATACATTTTAATTGGTTAAATGAGATTGAAATATGTCTCACCATTATTATATCATAACTACATAATGGTATTATAACATCTTAACAATTATACATGTATTGCTTGGTAAGATTCAAACCTAGGTTTCCTCTTTAAAAGTCAAGGAATTTATCTGATTAAACTCATACCATTTGATTTGTAGTATATATATATATATATATATATATATATATATATATATATATTTAATAAGCTTACTAAGGCATAGGTTTTTTCAAATATAAAAGTTAATATTATTAATTAAAGTTGAAAATTTATAAAATTTAAATTTATATATATTATTTTCGATTACATAAGAGAGTTGGTCACAACCATAATATTTTTAGTAACTGACAAGCGCAAGGTTCAAACCACATGGGTTGCTTCCACCAAACCTATTTCACTTTGTTATTGTTGATCTGGCGTGAAGGGGACTACCGGTCACTTGGGATTCATATCGTTATTATCTTTTTTGCGCACACTCAAAGGATTCAGATCAGACTACTACCTTTGCAAACAGGCTGCCACCGAAGTTTGAACCTGGATGTCTTTTTGGTAAGTACTTGGCCAGACAATAAAATTTAAATTTATCACAAAAGTAAAATATTTTTTTTAATATTGATTCCATTTCAAATTTGATTATTGGTGTGGTCCATCTACCCTTCTTGTAACATGTCAATAGATTCTTAATTTTTTCTTAAAATAAAAATATTATATAAAATATTGATTCATTGGTATAATCCATCTACCTTCTTAAATTTTCAATCATAATTTTTATTTTGTTTTAGTTTATAATTAAGACAAGTAAAGATTTCAAATTAAAATTCTAATTTTAATTTTTTAAATTACTAGTCATTATTTTTAAACGAACGTTTACTAAATTGTTCAATTCTTCTATTGTCATCTTCACATATGCCATAATAACCTAATCTAATAAAAATAAGTTAAAAAATAATGGTTAATGAAGCTTCAAAATTCTATCTTGGCTAAGCTTGGAGGTTTGTCTTTTATAAAATACATAAGGTTCTAAGGTTTTGTTTTCATCAAGTATCAAAATAATGTAAAATATATGTACATTTAATTTTAAAGCAATTAATTATAACTTTTTGATAAAGTGATACTACATACTTTTTTTTGGTAGTGGTAGAAATTATATTAAATGGGTTTTAACTGGTACCCAAAACCAGATAAATAAGCATATAATAAAATATGTAGAAGAGCATAAAAACAGGGTGCCTACACCCTAGTCGTTCCACAAACCAGACCATAGAAAAGACAGACCCATGCAGGGGTTGCTTAACAGGAAACATAAAATCAAAAGAAAGAACCCACACAGGGGCTAAGGAGAACATAAAGCAAAACCAAAATAGGACCCACGTAGGGGTTAAAATATTGATACCAAAATTCCCATGCAGGGGAACAGAGCTCGAAAGACAAACCAAAATAACTCTAATCATTGACAATATCTTCAGCTATAGAGTTCTTTTGGCCATGTTTCTTGACCAATAGTTTAAGGGAGGTATTGATGCTATCCATGCCACTAATGATGCTACTTAGGATGGTGTTGTGGATCGAATTGGTAATGGCTTCCAGAGAAGCAGTTCTATCACTCTCATCATCAAAAATGCACTGAGGAGAGATCTGACCAGCTTCAGAGGTAAACTTTTTGAGGTGAGCAGACCTTATGTGCTAAGTTGAGCTTTCTCCATGATAGCTCTCTATTTAGGACATAGAGAGGGACCAGGAATGGGGGACAGAGTCTGCTTAGAAGTAGGGGATTGACCTCCAAAAGCATCTTCACCACTAAAATCATTAGGAGGGGAGCGGGATGGATTGAAAGCACACGGGGAAGGAGGCATGATGGAGAGGAAAAGGAGGCAGACATAATGGTGAATTTAGCATGGCAGTAAATGATGACAAAAAGGTCTTGGTGGATTGGTGGGATTTGAAACTTCATCTTCCTTACATTTTGGATAGAGTACTTGATTGACCAGTAAAGGAAATCCGGGATGTTCACCGGATTAAAACCTCTCAAGTGGTTGACCAGGGCAACATGAAAACTGAACAAAGGCTTAGAGGGATCATCGACAGTGAGGTACTGGAGGATGGAGAAAATTACTATTGGCCAAGGAACAGGGAGAGATTCATGTTCAACTACAATTCCCTTCCACTTGAAGGTCCTGGAGTAGTTTGAAAAACCTTTGAGTTTAGGATCCCAATTATGCCTATCCCTACGCACTACACACCCATTTTTAGGAAGCCCCGTAACCCCGACCATCATATTGATAGTAACTCGAAAGCGGTGATTGTGAATAATGACATATCTATTGTTCCATGTATAGAAAAATATGTTCGTAATATCTTGCTCAGCCCCTTTGAATTTTCTAAGGAAAGGAATAACACCTTGGGCTTCCAGGAAGGATTGGGACAGAGGGTCAAGATGCAAACTAGAGTGTTCAAGCAAGGTCATGGAGACAAGGGTAAAGGCCCAGGGACACCAAAAAATTAGAACAAAATAATCACCACCACCAGGGATACTCAAAGGCACTTTCCACCAGACAATGAAATGGATCAGGGATTGATCAACTTTAACAAGCTCCTTAGCGTAAAAGAAAGAAAAAACTATGATCACGAATAGGGCATTGGTAAACCCAGAGCATTGGGTGATGGACCATCAAGAAAGGATAACAGAGAAACTAGCCACAACACAAGACAATCATGCATCCGAATTAAGAAAGTTTTTTGTTTGAGCCAGTAACTATGGACTCTGGAATTGGGCGACCCTCATAGGTTTAGGTGAATTCTCATAGGATCAACTTTAAAAGTTAACACTAGGAGCATAGTGAATCAACAAATGCTGACAAACAGGGAGCACGATTCTATCAATGTGATACATACACCACCCAATAGAAGAAACGTACCTCTCAGTCTCGGTTGTGAATTTCCAAGTCGACAAAAATAACATTAAGAACATTTTGTGGAAAATTTTGGTGCTAGATGGACAAATTTCTGTGATTGACCCCAACATTTGCAAGCAAATCAACATACTAGTTAGCTTACCGAAACACATGGCATGTTGTAGTGTTGCTAAAATTCTGCATCAAGACCTTCACTTCCTGAATAATAGTGCGCACGTTCCATGAAGGAATTCTGTCACTGATGATAGAGTTTGTAACATTCATGGAATCCCCTTCAATTTGTAAATTCCTCGTGTGATCTATGTGATCTCTGAGAACTTCTAACCCTCTCCACAAAACATAAGCTTCAGCATAGTGGTTAGTTTGGACACCCATAAACTCAACATAATCCACTATGATTCATCCATTGTGAGATACTACATACTTTAAAACCACATGAATTAGAAATTTTTAGTATAATAATAGTTATCCAAACACAATACATATACCCTGATAACTATCCAACCAGGAGCCTACTTTAGCTAGTATACCTATATCATATATGACGAAGGAAAGCTCACAACTCCAAGTTTGAATAAAATAAGAGTTTCAACCTTAAGCTCCCTTTTTTATTATTTAAACTAGCACTCCACAGAGGTCTCCTTCCATGATAAATTTATATATATTTTTAATTAAATAAAGTGAATTTTTAAATACATACAAAATTCTTCCTTTCCATTTAGATACTGATCCTTTTCAAACTAAACCATTTACTCTTATAATCAGTTATACTGATCATTTTCAAACTAAACCATTTACTCTTATAATCAGTTAAAAGAAAATGAAGTAATTTATAATACAATAAAGCTTTGTGAGAAAACATTTGACATAATAAAAAAAGATATTAATGACCAATCGTTAAGAGCATAACCTTTCATATCATGAATGATGTTAAAATCTAGAAATTTAAAATTTTGCCTATATAAAACATGAAAATTACATAGACTTGCAAATGATGGAGAAATTTCTCTAATCTTGGAAATTTACAAAACCATTCATGTCGTGAATGCTATCACAACCCAAATTTTTGATAAAATTTAAATAGTGTTTTATAATTTTATTTATGTTTATAAAGCATGATAGTAACGGCGTGGAATTTAAATTTGATGTATGATATTGAATTGGCAAGTATACTTGATATTACTACTTTCAAACCTTAAACTCCAATAAATAATGGTAAGACCAATCCTCCACAAAATACATAATGCTTTAACTTTAAAAACCAATATTTCATTAAATATTTCAACGTTGATGAAGCTACCCAAATGGTGTGTGCAAAGGGATAACGAAGGAGTAAATCGTCTAATGTTTCTAAATGTTTTTCATATAAGGCACATCTAAAAGGTCCATGATATTTTCTTCTTTGTAGACTCTCACCTATAAGAGTCTTATTTTGAACTACTAACCAAAGAAATGTTAAGGCCTTAGGGAGAGCCTCCAGTGATCAAACATTATTCTAAGGGAATATTTGGAAGTAGGAAGTTGTGATTGCTCTAAATCCTCATATCCCAACTTGACCAAGTATCCATCATATTTTGGTAGGTTCAAAACCAGCTTATTCTTTCATATAAAAATAAGCAAATAAAACTCTTGAAAGCATATTTTGAAGCTCATCTATAATTTGTTTGAGTTCCTCTCCTTCAACCAGGTTACTAATAATCCATAAGCTGGAGTTGCTACTCACATTAATATAATATTTCAACTTTAGCCCTTTACAAGCTAGTCATGCTTGAGCCAATGGTTTGCATTTTGAATTAGAGATAAGAGGACAAGTCTTCAACCAAGGATTAAAGAAAAAAATTGTATAATTCCCCTTATTGATTGACCATCTTCATATTGCTAATGGTTAAATGAATTGATATATTGCATTATAAAATTATGGATATTTAAATACAATGAATGCCCAAATATGGCATAACCAACTATAATAAATCTTGCAACTACCCTTGACTTCTAGTAGACCTTACGTACCATGTGTTGAGTAGTTTCACTCAACTTACATTCACATTATCTATGATGTAATAATTCCTAACATGTCCTCCTTTATTACATCAATATTAGCTTTGGATTTGGCTTTTGACTTGAAATAAAATATTTTTTTAGGGTGATGCTAAAATCTCTAGATTTGAAAGAGATAAATTCCCCCTTAACAAAAACTTTGTACTATAATACTTAGGAGTGTCGGGTTTCGCCAATCATACATTTTAAAAACACCCATATTACAAATACTTATTCAATACATAATACTCATAGATTTAATGGAGATTTGGTTTTACTGATTATCCTCTTACAAGCGTAAAGAGCCACTACCATCATTTGTCCTTCGACTTTTGGAGAAACTATTGCAAAAATTGTTTTCTTCCCAGCGTTGATAGTTGTGATGCTTATGAAGATCTTTTACTTCGTTCTTTATTGATGCTATCTTGGCTTCCTTCAAGAAGACAAATGCTTCCTTTTTCTATCTCTTGTTTTCTGTTATCTTTTGCTTTATTGTCATCTACTTTACATTTATTTTCTTAAACCCATCCCAATTTTTCTAGCAGGTTCTAGATTCTTTATAGGTTCCCGTTCTATCATGAGTTCCTTGATATGATAGATAGGATGTATATATTAAATACAATATTCAACAATTTTGTGTATTTTTTTAGTCCCTTAAATGATACCATAGCTGCCACACTATTTTCTTGAACAAGATCGTAGCATCCTATCAAGAGCTCAATAGTCCTTAGCATTGAATAATTTGGGCATAATAACCATCAACATTGTTTAACAAATCTTTCATTATTTTGTAGTATGTTACCAATTTTGATAATATCACATCATATTTTATCATATAGTATCTTGATTGCTTGGGATGCCAGACTTGACAAAAGTTCTATAATATCTTATGTTTTGATAATGATGTAAGAATGCTTAGTTTTGTGAATTGTAGAAACATATATTATTCTCTCAATAAGATTGAGCATACAAGATGCCATGCTCCTTCAGAGTCTACATCACAATAACCCATGTATTTTATAAATATTTTATTTTGTACTAGAGAAAGAGTGTGGAAAATGAGTTAACTTTGAGCAAGTCACCTTCATTCCAGGAAGGACCAAACTTCTTGAATTTCTAGTTATCAATGTTAGAAATATCCCATGGCTCGAGCTTGATTTTGTGTCTCTATGGCCTTCCCTCCTGCTTAATGGATTTGATGAATTTGGAGTCCAGCTTAGCACGCTTGCTTGAGGGTTAGACACCATTTTGGCATCCTTGAGATCAAATATTTTGATGAAATTAGAGTTTTATGAGGCATTGTGTGTGGTCTGGTATAACATATTGGTAAATATGGTGTCATAGGTGATGATATGGAGATTTTGTGGGTTGAAGAGGTTCAAATTAAATATTCCAAGTAAAAATACCTTCTCTAATATTTAATGCAACTTTATAATCTTCAGATGTTCACTATTCCTTTCCACCAAATATATTTGTTTAGTGAATTTGGATTGCCCTTTAGGTATTTCTTGGTCTCTAAAATGAGTTGGAACAATTTCTCTATGGATAAATGCCTATTACTACCAAATTTATCTAATGTAAAAAATCATATAGGTCATTGTTTCTTATTGATAAAAAATGATAAACTATTTATAGGTCATTACTTCATGATTTTATATGGAGAACTTGTTGACAAATTGACCCAAGTGGTCATAGGCTTCTAATACTAGTTAATGCAAGCAATATTTCATGTTCTTGGTTTTGTATGTCACCGAATTGAATCATTATAAGGATAACTGAGTAATCTTGAGGTGCTTTGAAATTTTGGTCTTTGAAAACTGTCTGAATGTGTTGGCACATTTAGGCATCGATTTATTCAGGCTTGTATTTTACACATGTCATCATGATTCTATGTGAATAACATCTCGATCAACTTTGTGGTGCTTTAAGTGAAATTAATATTAAGTTCAAAAAACAAAATTCTCATTTTCTTTGGCTATTGGTGTTTCAAATAATGTTATCCTCTCAATGACAACTTGTAATTTTGATTTTCCTGAGCTTGAAAGCACACTTTGAATAGGGAATAACAATTAGTTGTCCTTCAACAATAACTTCTTTATTCCACAAATATGTTTGGCATTGTTCTAGCATTAATCCTCTAGCATGTCTTGCTCAATTGGTTTAGATGTATCAAAATAATCTATGTTTCTATTGATATCAAGTTCTTATTCTATATTGAACTCCATGTCTTGTGCTATATTTTATAAATGGTTGAAACATGGTTTACCTAGGAAGTGCCTTGTCATTGGAAATGAACTATTTTTGGTTTTTGATTTATGCATGTGTGCCTTATCAATTTGAGCTTGTGTGCAGCTTGTTGTTTTGTGCCCGTGTGCACCTTGTGGGTGATTAGTCTATGCTCTTTTTGGAACAAAACAAATAAATTTTCTAACCTTGTTGAGGAATGTATTAAGGGCTTCTTTGTTCTCTCGATGGTTTTGCTTTGTAGTTTTGATACCTCTCTTTTGCTTGCCAATGCTCTAATTGGATGCTTGATTGCTTTCAATTTGGGTTTACAAATTTGTATGACATAAAGAGTTGCCTTTATCTAATCCTTGGAAAGATTTTTTATCTTGAGATCACTACTTCTACTATGGTCTTTTGGCATGATTCTTTTATCCTGAGATCCTTCTTAGTAGGAGGTTGGTCATTTGACAAGGTTCTATATCCTAAGACCAATGGAATATTTTTTCTTGGTAGGGTTGTTTGCCATGAGACCTTTTCTTCAACAAATAACTCCATATGGCTTCTCTATGTCAAAGCTTGAGGAAGACATCAATTCTCTTTCTCAATGAGGCATTGAAACCTCCTATGATACCACTAATACTACTAATACTTAGATGCCTCAATATATTGCATTATAAAATGCTAAATTTTTAAATATAATGAATGCCAAATATGGCATAACCAACTATAACATATCTTGCAACGACCCTTGACTTCTAGTAGACCTTACATACCATGTGTTGAGTAGTTTCACTTAATTTATATTCACATTATCCATGATGTAATAATTCCTAACACATCTAATATGTTTCTTGATCAAATTGCATATTGTTTGATATGAAGTTCTATTTTGGCAATCCTTTTGGTAGGGTATTTTCTTAAATAATTTCATTATAAGAGAACCTATCTTTTTTGAAGTAATATTTTTGCCTTTCTTTAATCTTCGAATAATCTCCAACCAAGTTTTGCCCCTATGGCCAAACTCATAAGTTTGTAATTCCACAAGCCTTCTCTCCAATATTCTTTCCTTTGCAAACCCTATCCCACTTACAAAGAGGAAACCTAAATTTTTCCACACATCCTTTCCAAAGAATTTCTCTTTAAATTTTATTAATTTTTGATGGTATACCTACTAATATTCTTGAAAGTGACATCATATAAATGGGGATGGAATGCATGTACTCTATACAAGTTGTAGCCTTCCTATTATGGTTAAGAACTTACTGAACAATCTTTTATTCCATCTAAAGATGAGATCTTAAGCTCCTTTTTATTTCCTTTTATACAACTTGAGTAGGCTAATGGTAGAGACTTTGGAACTCTAAATATAGGTCTAATATATGAATCCTAGGGGGGAGGACACCATGCTTTTACAACTAGAGTATGGTTGGATAACCATATATTGGATAAACAATATCAATCTCATATGGCCTATGGCCTCATGGACATTAAAAAACTACTTTACTTTAACCCTTTATGATACGGATAAAAAGCACAAATCACACACACAAAAGATTCAATAATTCAAAACTATTGAATGCATTGCAAAATGAGCTATTAATAGCCAAGTACATCTTAGTTTGCAGATAAGATCAAAGTTGTCAAATCCTTATCCAAACTATTAAATTGGAAATAAACTACGTGTGCATATTATCCGATACAAATATAGAAACAAATATTATACATATGAATCCCTATCATTCCTCCCCACCGTAGGAGCATTGGGCTCCAATGCATGCAAAAGGGAAGGAAAATATCATCTGGCTGTAAGGAATCTACCATTTTTTATTTTAATTATTTTATTTATTTATTTATTATCATTGTAGATAGAATACCGCAAAGAGCGGGTGAATATCATGGTGAATATACAATTGGGGAGTATAGGTAGAGGGGAAAATATATCACAACACTAGGGGAATGTTTACCTGGTTTAGGCATGCACACAAAAAGAAAGTGCGGGCGGGAAAAAGAACAAAGATCCACCAAAAATTGCATAGAAAAACTACATAGAAAAACTATGGGAGGCGGCCATGGTGGGGCACGTGTTGGTTGGGAAGCACACAAAGTAGGGCCACAAGAAAAGAGGAACAACATAGAGTAGTCGGAGAGGAGGATAGAGCCGTAGAAATGTTGAGGGCCATAATTTATGTTGTTGATGAAGGCAAGTGATGGCAACAACATCATCGAGGAGATAGGATCACAAAGAGGTTGCCATGGCTGTAGAGCCAATGGACCATAGAGAATAAATCGGGGCAGCATGGAAACCACAAGCTCCTCTTTTGATTCATTGTAAGATAGATCAGGAATTTGCATCTTGTCAGCTTCAACTTCATGGGCTTCATTAGGAGAGTCCTCAAACAAATTTGCACTTTTCAAATTTACAACAAACAAACCTGCAACATTATCAGGTAAAATAACAACATGATTTTCATCAATTTCTTCTTCAACCAAAAGATTTTTTTTATTTTTCAACATCTTCCTTTTCGGTAGGAAAAACTTCATCTTCAGTAGATGTCATTTCTTCTGCTAGCATGGCAACACGAATGGACTCAATATCCGTCAAGAGTGCTTTGGCTCTTTGAGAGATCTCTTCGAGGGAGAGACTCTTTTTAGGCAACATGGTGCCTTAAACAGATAGATAGAAAAAGAGCAAGAATGACTGCTCTGATACCAAACTGATACGGATAAAAAACACAAATCACACGCACAAAATATTCAATAATTCAAAACTGTTGAATGCATTGCAAAATGGGCTATTAATAGCCAAGTACATCTTAGTTTGCAGATAAGATCAAAGTTGTCAAATCCTTATCCAAACTATTAAATTGGAAATAAACTATGTGTGCATATTATCCGATACAAATATTATACATATGAATCCCTATCACTTTATGAGATAAAGGAATATCCAAGCAGGTTGATGTGAACTTTTAAATTTTAAATCTTAAAATAACTCATTGTAAATCTAGGGTATTGTTAATGAAAATCCTTGATTTTGTAGAATTAACCAACTTTCCTATAGCCTTCTTATAACACTATTTATTTAAACTCTATGGCCTTGCTAATTGAGGTATGACCCAAAAGAAAAGTGTCATAACAAAATTGGAGACAAGATTCAAAGGGATCATTTTTTGTAATTTAAATACCTTTGATTTTTACTTCTATTTTTACCTTTAATAAAGCTCCCCCTAATGCCCCCATAAGAATAATAAATAGGTAAAGAGATAGTGGATCACCTTGGCAAAGTCTATGGGATGACTTAAAGTATAACTAGCAGGGGAACCATTGATCAAAATAGAATATCAAAGTATTATAGCAACATCTACTCCATTCACACCAACCTTGATTAAAATTGAACATTTTGCAAATATCATGTAGAAAACTCCAACAAACCCAATCATATGCTTTGTTCATACTTGCAGACATGAAAAATTGACCCACCTAGGTGAGTCATTTTCCCTAGAACCTTGAAAAGACCCTTAAACTTATCCTAACACAAGTTTGGTCCTTTCTTTCCCCTCTTCCTCCCCTTTTATTTAGCTTTACTGAAATTGTGATCACTCCTTATAGGGTGTTATTTAAACAAGTTAGCTTAGGGTTTTCCTACCCATTTGCTTTCCAAACCTCTTATAAATAGAGGGTTTGGATCCTCTTTTTCACAAGTGATTTTTTATGCTAAGCAATTTTCGTGAAAGTGATTTGTTAAAAGCTTCTTCCAAGTGCTAACAAGTTTTTGTGGTGTTCGCTCCTGCTACTTTGCTATTATTCTATTGCCCTTGGTGGACAAGTGTTGGAGCCTTGAGGGGAAGTCTACTATCTTGGAGATCTTCATCCTTTTGTCTACTTTTTGCTACCACCAGGTTGTCTTCTCTCATTTGCATTCATAGATTGTTAATCTTGCATTTGTTATTATTTATTTCACATCGATCTGTTGCTTTTTTTATTTTGTTGTGAAACCATACCTTGTATTTATAGGGCACAATTTTGGCAAAGTCGAGATCGTGGTCTCCCCATACATGGCATGATTTTAGTTGCGTCAAGCCTAAGGGAAAGGATTTGTTTCTAGACCCTAGGTCTAATTTTCATACTACTCTTAGGGTATAATAACATCATTTACATTATATCTTCCATCATTTTATTTTTCTTGCATATCACATTAGCTTGGGGAAAACCATTTGTCCCCAAACCCTAGTTTAAAAATTATATTTTTTCAAGCTTTGTATCCATTTTATTATGTGTTTCATTTACTATTTCATCTCTATTTTTATTTTATTTTGATTCCCATCATTTTTTTTTACTTGCATTTCATATCATATTAGCTTGGGGGCAACCATTTGTCCCCAAACCCTAGTTTAGAAATTGCATTCTTGTTCAAGCTTTGTGTTTATTCTGTTTTGCACATCATTTACTATTTCATGTTGTTATATCTTATTGTGTTTGTTCCAAAGGTCAAAGATCATTTTATTTTGAAAGATTAGCTAAAAGGACCTAGGGGGCTTGACTGCTATGCCTCCAAGCATAGTCATATAATGACCTAAGTAGGCCCCCAAACGTTGATCATATTTTCTAGTGTTTTTGTGAAGATATTTTGTAGGTTGAAGCTGTGGGATATTTTGGATGCAAGACAAAGCTAGGATCAAACACCAAAATAGATAAGTGTCCTTGGTAAAGCTTTAGGTTGTTTGTTGTTGTGTCTTTCATTATTTCTATTCCAAACATAGATTAAGTAAAAATAAAAGAACATTTGATTTGCATTTCTAGGCATTCAAAATAATAAGAGCATATAATGTGCATCTAGGGTTTAGTTTTGTCTATGCATTTCACTTGTGCCCTTGCTCAAAGGGAAAAAAATAATTTCATTTCTTGCAACTTAGGATTAAATATCATTGAATCAAAAAACCATACTAGGGTCACACATTGTTTTCTTACATCTTATGTGTCTTACATCACTCTTTTATTTGCATAGTTTAGTTTATAGAGACCAGACATAAGTAAGTGCTTAATTGAACACATTTAACATTTCCATCCCAAACTTGGAATGAGTCCTAAAACTGTTCTTGGTGAACCCTTTTCAGTGTCCTCAAGTGTAGAGAATATAATAGCCACCACGGTCACCTCGACTCTCAGTGGATCCAATCGAGAATCATACATGGTGCACATTTTTCCCCCTCTACAATACATAATTTCATAAGGATACCTAGTTTTTTTATGGAATGAAGAGAATGTATGGCCACTTATGCAATGAGACCACCATCAAGAATTTTTTTAACATGAACACCCCTCGTTCCTTTGAGATAACACAATCTAGAATACTTTTCAATGTGTTTGCCATAATTTTTAAAATGATCTTATAAATAATATTACAAAGGCTTATTGGACAAAAATTATTAAAATATTTTGTCTCACTTTTCTTGGGAACCAATGTAATAAAAGTGACATTGATCTCACTTATTGTAGTCTTCCATTTTTAGGCCTCTTCAACCATAACCAACATATCACTCTTTAATAAATCCTAACGTTTCTGAATACAATTTGCAGGAAATCCATCAGGGCCAAGGGCCTTGTTAGAATGAAAAGAGAAAAATAATTCATGTAGCTCCTCCATAGATATCTTTTAAATCAAGATTTCATTTTTTCCTATGTTATAATTGATGGAATATTTTATAAAAGCTCACCCGATGCCTCCTTATCTTGCCCAACATTTAATAAATTATTTTTGAAGTAAGTAATTGCTTCCTTCATGATATCTTCTTCTTCCTCAATATTTCTTTCATATGGAGTTAAACCATTTTTTTATCATGCCCAAGTTTGGAACTATTCTATTGCATCTCTTATAGAATATTTATTTAAATGGTGCTCATCATAGGAAGTCTTATGTGTAGAAAAATAAGTGCTAGCCAATTGGTTATAGGATTTGAATATACATTAAAGATATATATATATATATATATGATAATGGCATTAAAACAAAGGATCTGTTTCAATCTATGGTAAAAATATCCAAAATTTGGGTTTATCAAAATTTATTTTGATGGTGCTTCCAATGGAAATCTAGGAAAATCTAGTGGAGGTGGTATTTTTTGAAACACTTACTCAAAATAATATGGAAATTCAACTAACTATGCAAAGGCTAGGGTACTTATAAGTATTAAAATTGCAATTGAAAAAGGATGGAAATATATTTCAAATGAAGGGGATTCACAAATTATTGTTAATGCTATTACCACAAATAGATGTGGGGATTGGATTAAAAAAGTAATTTTCAATGTTCATCATCTATTATTGGTGGCAATCTCTTAGAAATATGAGAATATCTATAGAGAATTAAATCGGGTAGTAGATAATTTAGCTAGTTGCGGTGTTGATGTTAGGAACCTTCCAATTAAAATAAACAAATCCACACAAATATTGTAATAAATAACATAATTAATGGAAATTAAAGTAGTAATATTGTAATACGAATAGAAATGCAACAACTATATTGAACAAAACAAAATCATAATACAAAATCGCTAGCCTCTTCAAAGGGGTAACCTTCTTAGAAGTAGAGCTTCAATACTTACCTAGTTACTTGCCTCAATGGAAAAATTACAATACTTGGTCAACTCAAATTATTGTCTTATTACATAGTAAGAACCTATGGTTCATATTTCAAGAAGATAAAACAACAACCCTTAATGAAGAAACTTGCTAAAGAATCTCTTGGCCTATTCTCCTTGATGATTGAACTCGATTTGCTTTTCCATATCAAGGAAGAGAGTGAACCTATCAAGATATAGTCAAAATTACATAAGTTATTTGAGAAATTAAATACAACTAAAGTAAGTTGCTTGGAACTAGAGATTTATTCTCTTAAATTGGTTGAGTTTGATAGTGTTGAGGACTATATTGCAGGGCTTAAGGCATTGAGAGCATAAATTACATCTTTTGGAGGCAAAAGGAGAGATGGTATAAAATTTGTGAAGGCTAACTTGGGTAATCTCTCTCCTTTTTAGATGTTGAACCTCATGGTTCATATGATTCCTATGTTATTGAAATCACAAAAAACTCTTACTCTTGATCAATTTTTCTCTTTCTTAGTTTATTTTCAGGTAGCAATGAGGAATTGTGATGGTACTTCACAAATATAGGCTCATGGAAAGGAATTCAAACCTAAGGATGCTAAGATCCAAGAACCCAAGGTCCAAAGGGATAGACTAAATCTTCAAAGAAATTGAAGGCCATTTGTAAATGCTACAAGAGGGAAGGACATCCAACAAAGAATCCTTTGTTGAAATTATAAGGGATTGAAGATGAATTTTTGAAGAAGGGTGGACATATTCCAAATGGTGATGGGGATTTAGAAGGATCTACCTCAATTGTAGAGGCCCATAATAGATATTATTGTAACTAATTTCTTCTCTCATTGGCCCCTCAATTTAGATTATAAGGGTGTTAAAATTGTAATCTAACTTATGTTCAAGGTCAACATTGTATGATGTAATCTTATATAGGCCTACGGACAATCATTATATAACGTATCTAATTTATTATTTTATTATGTAATCCCTATGGGTCGTGGTCAACATTTTTATGGTTAAATCCATATTATAACTCGTAATTAACCTTAAATTCCTCCTGTTATGTATGCTTAGATTAAACTTATTTATATAATTTGGGGATTTGGTATTGGTATAAATACCCCTAGAACTCCATCCTTTATATTGGAGTGTTGTAATTCTTATATATGGATAATATAGTGATTATTTATGGTGCATATGGATGCTCACTTTATATATCTCTCTTCTATCATTTTTATGTTTGTTGTGTAAGATTTAAGTGGATGGATTGAATTTCTTTGTTTCTAAAAAATACGTGTGAATTCCTGTAGATGCGGAAAATTGACCCACTTGAGTGAGTTATTTTCTCTAAACCCTTGAGGATACCCTCTAACTTACCCTAAGCAAGTTTGGACCTCCCTTCCCCCTTCTTTCTCTCATTTTTTCCTCTCTATGTGAAATTATGATTAGCTTTCACGAGGCATAATTTCGTATAGCTAGGGTTTTCTCCTAGAAAATCCTAATTTTCAAAGTTGATCTTTTCAAGGTCAAATTTTCTTGGTTTTCCTGCTCATTCTTCTTTCAAATCCCTTATAAATAGAGGGTTTGAAATATTCTTTTCACACACAAGAGGTTCATAACCAAGTTCTAAAAATTTCAAAGTGATTTTGCAAGTGCTCAAGTTCAAGTTTCCAAGCAAGCTAAAGTGATCTATTGAAGCTCTCTAACCATTGTGGATTCTTTCTTCTACTACATTGTTTATGTGTTTGTTGCTTTTTGTGGACAAGTGTTGAAGCCCTAGGGAGAATATATTATACTTGGAGGTCTCCATTATTTTACCTACTTTTTCGCTAACACCGAGTTGTTTTTGCACTTTTGCATTTGCATATTAGTTAGATTTTTATTTTGCATTAGTTTACCTGCATCATTTGAGGGTTTTTTCCCTCTACTGCGATATCATTCCTAGTAATTCTAGGGTGCAATTTCATTGTTCTGCAAAATCACGATCGCTCCATATGGGGTGCAATTTTGCACAGAATAGGATTGGGGGCCATCTACTGTAACCAAACCCTAGGTTTGCATTTCATGTTGCATTTTGATCATAATAACACAGTTTACATTCTATTCATTATATTGTTCTATTGCACTCTATTTTGTTTGTCCATCTTCCAAAGGTCAACTTTTGCTTTTGTATTTCAAAGGTCAGCTAAAAGGACGTAGAGGGCTTGATTTTTGTGCCTCTAAGCATTGTCATATAGTAGCCTAAGTAGACCCTCTAATATTGATCATATTTTTCAAGTGCTTGTAAAGCTATTTTGTAGGAATATAAATTATGGGATACTGCTGGATGAAAGATAAAGCTTGGATCAATTACCGTATAAGATAAGTGCCTTGATAAATCTTTTAGGTTGTTTGTTGGGTGATTTCTATTTTGTCAAAACCCTAGATCATAAATAAAATAAAAATATTTAATTAATTTTCTAGCCATTTGAAAGGACAAAAGCATATAGTGTGCATCTAGGGTTTAATCCTTGCTTGTGCATCTCTCTTGAACCCTTTCTCAAAGGTTTTGTTTTGAAAATTAGATGGTTAGAGATCATTCAATAAAAGAATAATTCTAGGGTTAGCTCTTGTCTTCTTGTATCTTGCATCTTGCATTGTTCTTTCATTTCATAGCTTAGTTATAGAAAGACCAAACATAGGTGATTGCTCTAAATTAAACACATTCCACCCCAGACTTGGAGTGAGTCCTAAAACTGTTCTTGGTGAACCTATTCCTCCCCACACCAAGTGTAGAGTTATAACATACCCCCATGGTTCACCTTGACTCCTAGCAGATCCAATCAAGAATCGTACGTAGTTGTTTAGTTTTCCCCCTCTACAATTCCAATAATAACTTTTACATAAGTGTTTTGAGCTTGTTTTTTCAAATTGCATATTTTTCAAAATATTTGCATTGGTAGCATTATTTTTTGTCATAAGTATATGTATAATCTTGTATTCTAGAAAAAATATTATGGATGAGCATGTCTCCTTATTTAGTGGTCCAAACTATACTACTTGGAAAATCAAGATTGAAGCTTTGCTCTAAAGCAAGGGGTTACTTAAATATATGAATGAGAAACCTCTAGAGATTGATTCTAAAGAAAGAAAATAGGTGTCTAGGGATATAAAGGATGAGGCTCTTGTTGTGATAGATTTTTATGTTGATAATATCTATGAAACCCATGTTAGCATCACTATGGATCCCAAGGAATTGCTTGACACACTTCAGGGATTATGTGATTGCATTGATTCTATACAAATTAGTAGATTCAAGGTAAACCTTATTACCTTGACTATGGATTATTTTAAAATCATTGATGTACAAATAAATCGGTTCAAAAAGTCAAAAGGTGATATGCATGCTACTAGAGGAATTTAAAAGAAGAAGGATAAGGAATATAAGAAGCTCTTCAAGAAGCCATTTTTAATTTTTGTGAGGAAGGACACAGTAAAATTATGTTCAGTATGCATCAAGAAGCTTGAGAAAGAGACCAAAAAGAGGGGTTTTGATGTTGTTCTCTTTTATTCTCAAGGTTAGGATGATCATAGTGGTAAAACCTCATAATCACATGTAGCTATTCAATTAGCATATTGGACATCCACTTCTTCAAATGAGTGGATAGCAAATTTAGGGTCAACTCAAAACATGATCAAGGACCAACACTTTCTACACGATCATAATACACAACATTTTGAAGCACATGAAATCATTAAAGTGATTCCTCCCTAAAAGTGGCTAGATGTAGTGAGGTTAGTGTTTATTCTTACTCATTTGAAAAGGTTCTTCATGTTTAAAATGTAGGTTCCAATATTTTTTCTATATATCACATCACCCACAAATAAAAAAGTGGAATTTTGGCTTGATTGATGAATGGTAAAGGATATTAATGATGTATTCAAGATGATTTTCTTAGGGTATTGTGATTAGTTAGATCATATGCACAAGCTAGGTAAGAGACTGACTCCTCCTACTTCCTCCTCTCGATAGAGAAATTTTGTGGCTATGGTGGCACATATAGATAATGTTAGTCAATGATGGTATCATAGATAGGAATATTTTCTATGGGTCATTGACATATATGATTTATCATCAATTAGACATTGGAATTTTTCCTATTTTTTCCCCTAGTGGTTTTTGTGAGGAGTGTGTTTTGAGAAGCATCAAAAAGAGTCCTTTCCAAAAAGAACAACTAGGTGTGCCACATGACCCTTGGAGCTAATTCACAATGATATTTAAGAGCCCATGGATACAACATATCTTTCTTGGAATATGTAGTTTCTTATTTTTATTGATGATTTCTCTCAATATGTATGGTTGTACAGTTCATACCAAATATAAGGATTTTATGTTAGAAAATATTCAATATTATCTCATAGGATTTAATCACAGGATCATAAATCAATCACAATATTATCAATATCATCAATATCAATCATATATCAAATTAACATCAATATCACATAAAATCACACTAAAAATATTTATTGATAAAAACTCAAGCAAAGCTTATTCAAGTTACATATTACATGGTTTTGTCTCCAATATAAAGATACATGAGACTCTTCATATTACATGACTCTTGGCCTTTGCTCTCCTCAAACTCATGGGAGAACTTGACTCTTCATATTCCTCTCTTACATAATGAATCTCATATATTACATAAAGATAAAGTATCTCATGATTGCATATAAATCCCTACTTCTAAACTTGACACAACACTCAAAATTCTTCACTTCCTAACTAGACACCTCACACACTTAAATATATGACACATTATCACATCTACTAACTTTATACATAAGAATAAAACTCACACCCTAATCTAGATATTTACAATGGGACCAAATAATGTAATACCTCCAACACCCCCTTGTATTATATTATTTGGTATGAAGACTTCTTATCTTCAATCTCTCAGTCTCTTCCTCTTGTCTTCATCTTCCAGTTCAGCTTTGACACTGTTTGTGATGTTGTTTTCGTCCCATTGGCATATTCCCTTATTATTTTAAAGAAGTTATATTGTTATATTATTTTGCCATAAAATTTTAATGTTCAATATAATATTATCTTCTAAAGCTTCTCTTGTTGAAAAAGTTGATTTAAAGGATTTTGTGATATTTCTATCACATCCAATGTAAATATCCCACTCTTGTGGGATCCCATGGCTTCAATTTTATTTTATCTCTTAATGAGACATTTCTTATTGTCATTAATGTATTTGAACTCCACAATTCTTCCTTTATCAAGCAATTGAGATATTGAGATAAGATTATTTGTTATGCCAAGGACATAAAGTATATTTTCCAATGTACATTCAAAATATGGTAGACTGAGGGTGACATTGCCTAATCCCTATACATGATAAATCTTATCATCAACTATCTTCATTGGTATATTTATTTTTATTTTAATTGATTCAAGTCATTAAATATTTCTTGTCAACGGTGGCTTGCGCCTGGATCAATATATCACAAATCATATTTATATTCCATTTTTGGATTTGCTTGAGTTTCTCATGGCTTATTATATCTAAGCACATGTCTATGACAATACTTTTACTTTTGAAAGTTTCTTTTCATGAAGTTTGGACCTTCAAATATATACAGTCTTCTTGAAGTACTCATTTTTCAACAAATTTAATTCCTTTTATGTAGGATTCCTTATTACTCCCCAATTCAATTTTTCTTTAATCAATCAATGTTTTTATTTCAAATTTGTCATAATATTCATCTTATTTAATTATGTAGAAATTGTTGGACTGAACGCTTGTCCCTTTCTTGGTGCTTTCAACGATGTAAAAGGTTTAAAATGATTGTGGCATGGCGGTTATAGGGGCGGACTGCACGAAGATCTGTGTGGCAGCTTCCAAGGCGGACAATGCAGAATACTGTGGCGGCCATAAAATCTGGACAACTTGCCTGGATTCGTGGCGGCTACCGATTCCACCATGTTAAAAAAAAAATTATGTAGAAATACTTGTATCTCCAAAATTTAATCTTTCAATTTCAACTTCATTCATCAATTCTTATTCTTCAACCAATTTCAATCGTCAATTTTTTAAAATTTAATCAATGCAATTTCAAATTTTAATCAATTCATTCAAATATCAAATCAATTTCAAATTCTTACTTCTTATATCTCCCTTCACAATAATTCAATTCTTCAATTATCAATCAATTTAATTCCTCCAATTCAATTTCTCAAAATTTCAAAATTTAAATCTTCTTATATCTCCCAATTTCAATTAATCAATAATTCAATTCTTCAAATTAATTCAATCAAATAAATTCAATTTTTACTTCTTATATCTCCTAATTTCAATCAATCATCAATTTAATTTCACCTTCTAATTATTAATTCAATTAATCATTAATTTAATCAATTTAATTCCTTCAATTATAATTCATTCCCTTCATTCAATAATTCAATTAATTAATTCCATCTACTTATAACTCCCCATCATTCAAATTACAATTAATTTTTCTTATCACTTCGTGTTAATTAATTAATCCACGTCTTATATCTCCCACTAAAAAAAATAACTTAATTCCTCTCCAAATAAATGTGTTCCAAATAAATCAAAGATAAAATGGTTTTACCTTTTCTTTTCTTTTTTAAGCGAAAAACTCCTTGCGGGGCCACCTTGGTCTAAGAGACCACGAACAGGGGGTTCTACACCGTCAAAGTCACCGGGAGTCGCACCCGATCTGCCCGCACCAACATTATCAATTGGATTTTGGGTACCCAGTTTAGCTTTTTGGTAGGGTGGAGATTCGAACCAGGACCTCCCTTGGAGGATTGCCCTCTCCTCTCCAAATCACCTACAACACCTGGGTAAATGGTTTTACCTTTTAATAATAGTGTTGTCTTCAAACATTTTGTTAGGGCACCTCTCCTTTTGTAATATTTTTTTATGCAAACGTTACTCACAGGATTCAATACGTTCTATCAAGGCACACAAAAACTTCTACGTATTCCTCGAAACGTCTTTGTACATGAACTATTCTCTCAGGTAGTTTTGCACTCAGGCGCTTTCCTATTTGAAGCTCTTAGGTCCTTCAAACGTGGATCTCTCTTTTGTGTGCTATGATTCCAAAACATATTTTAATTCCTAATGACTCCACGACATAGGCTTCTCTTAGATGCTTTTCTCAGGTGCTTCTCTTATGGGTGTTGCTCCTCCTTCAATACTCAAGCACTTCACTATAAACTTTTTCATTTGTGTTTCCTGGACTTGAGTCCTTCCAATCTAATTGTAGTAATACACTTATTGCTCATATGCTATTCATCCAATCTCTCTTCAATCGACATGTCTTTCTCTCAAATGACACATTCTTCTCCAATATCCTCCTCCAATATCCAATCTACCATCTCCTTCTCCAATATTCTCTCCTTCAACATTCCTTTAGAAATACTTGCTATCACTTAAAAACCTACAAGTTCTTCTTTCAATGTGGCTTCATTCTAGTTTTATCTTCACTTTTGTAAATCACATAAATCCTTCTCTGTTGCTACATGGATCTAATACCACTATTAGCAAATAATCAAGACTATCTCATGGGATCATAAATAAATCACAATATTATCAATATCACATCAATATCAATCATATATCAAATAAAAATCAATATAATATAAATCACACTAAAAATATTTATTGATAAAAACTCAAGCAATGCATAAAGCAAAGCTTATTCAAGTTACATATTGCATGGCGTTATCTCCAATATAAAGATACACAAGACTCTTCATATTACATGACTCTTGGCCTTTGCTCTCCTCAAACTCATGGGAGAACTTGACTCTTCATATTCCTCTCTTACATAATGAATCTCACATATTACATAAAGATAAAGTGTCTCATGATTGCATATAACTCCCTACTTCTAAAATTGACAACTCAAAATTCTTCACTTCCTAACTAGACACCTCACACACTTAAATACATGACACATGCTCACACATACTAACTTTAAAAATTAAAATCAAACTCACATCCTAATCTAAATATTTAAAATGGGACCAAATAATGTAATACCTCTAACATTTTAGAAAGTTTAAATAATTCAAAGCACTAAGTGGATAATCAGTTGTAATGGAAGATTAAGTACCTTAGAACTTATAGAGGAGGTGCATATGTGAACAATGGTTTTTTAAATTCTTAGATCTTTTTAGTATTACCTTTCAAAATACTGTCCATTATACTCTAGAGTAGAATGGGTAGCTAAACAAAAGAACAAGGTGATTGTGGATATGACTCGATGCATGTTGTACACTAAAGGCATGGAGCTCAAATTTTGGGGTGAAGCAGATAAGTTTGTAGCACATATCATCAATAAAGTTCCAATTCAAGTTGTTCAAGAAATTATTTCTCTTGAAATATTGATAGGTAACAAGCCTGATGTGTCCCACTTTTGTATCGTTGGATCCATATCATGGTCCCATATATGCAAGGATACTTGAAAGAAAGAGGTACCAAAGGGTTGAAGATATAGTTTTGTGGGTTATTCAAATACCTTCAAGGCCTATCCTCTCTATGATCCTAAGAGATGATAGGTTCTTATTCTACGAGATGTGATAATTTGTTGAGTTTCTTCCAACAAAACCATTAGGTTCTCTTCCTGACCTCTTCATAGAAGTTTATCTAGTCTCTTTCATTGTTCCAAAGACTCCATAAAAAATTCTTATTGGTATCATTCTAGTTGTTCTTGTATCTTCATCTGCTAGTGGGGATTATATAGTTGGACATAATGTTTTGAATCCTTTTTAGGCAACATACTCTCCAAAACCATCAATTTTTGACTCCAAGAGTGATAATATTGATCCTACCATGCCATGTGTGACTATATTATATGTTGAGGTAGGTGGTAAATATGATTTATAGGTTTCAATTTTGGCTTCTAATGTATCTCCTTCTTAGGATGGGCTTAAATTTTCCATGGTTCATCCAACACCCTAATGGGTTTAGACTCTCATTCAAGATGCTTAGCCCATTTATTCTATGGAACAACATCAAAAAGTCCCTTCATGGGCCCTACTTTTGAAGTTCGATAATTCTAGAGATCCTCTCACCTACTCCTAGGCCAAGAGCCAACAAAGATGTGAAGATTCCATGCTTGTCAATTATTAATATTTGATGAAGAATTTACCATGGGAACTTGTTCTTCTTCTAAAAGGGAAGACTGTCATTGGGTGTAATTGGGCTTAGAGGACCAAGTACACTTTAGATGGTTAGGTAGAAAATCATAATACATGCCTTTTCTATAAGATTTTATTTTAGAAATAGGGAATTGACTATTCAAAGACATGTGATCCAATTGCTCAAATGGATTTTGTTTAGATGATATTGTTCATAAATGCTTATTATGATTTGAAGATATATTAAATGGATATGAAGAAAACCTTCCTTCATGATGATATTCAAGAGGTAATTTACATGCATCAATTGCTTGATTTTGAGTTTGAGGGCCCCACTCCATTGGTGTGTTATTTGACTAAGTCCTTTTATGGTCTTAAGTAGGAGCTATATGATTGGAATTAGAAGATCCACTCCCTTCTTAGTTGTGTGTTTCAATGATGTGAGGTAAATTATGATGTTTACATAAAATATCAAAATGCAGAGACATTGGTAATGGATGATCTTCTCATTACATGAAGCTCACCTACTTTGGTTCAGGATATGAAATCATAACTTCATGCTATCTTTGATATGATAGATTTTGGATTTTTGCATTAATTATTTGGCATTCAAATTAATCACACATCCTCTAGGATCACTATCTCATAACCTAAGTATGCTTTAGACCATATTCAATATTTTATAATGGAAGATTGCTAATGTGCTTAGACTCATTTTGCTTTTGTATTTGATGCTTCAAGAAAATTGCATGATTCCTTTGGTGGATGTCACTCTATATCGATCTCTTGTGCAAGGTCTCCTTTACCTTTCTCACACTCAACCCAACATTGCATTTGTAGTTAACTATTATTCTAGGTACATGCGAGCACCTTGATAAAGTCACTAAACCATGACGAAGAGGATTATTCGATACATCAAAGGTACATGTTAGAAGGGTATTCATTATTCAATTGGTATACCTTTAATTTTGACAAGATTATTAGATGTAGATTGGGCTTGTGATTTGGATCAACAATGGTCCACCACATATTTTGTCTTCTACCTTGATTCTAGCCTAGTTTCTTGGTGTTTTAGATGACAATCCATTATTTCTATGGAATTTGAGTAATGTGCTACTAATAAGACCTCCAAGAACCTTTATTGGATGCTTATGATCTTGGAGTAGATGGGAATTCCTTAGTATTACCCCACCAGTCTTTATTGTAATAATTAGAGCATCATAGAGCTTGTCTATGATCAAATATTCCATCAATATATGAAGCACATTAGGATATGATGGATTTATACCTATGAGATGTTTGATCCTTTTTTATGCCATCAATAGTGCAAGAAGCATATATTCTAACCAAGGTCATGCTCGAGCTACCATTTGTGCACATCTGGGAGCAACTTGGCATAGGAGAGTGTCCAATAAAGGGGATGGATGATAAGGGTCTCTCTTTGTATCCCCCATTCAACTTAAAGGGATTGTTGAAATATGTGGTGGTTAAGCTTCACTTGAGGCCACAATAAACTTTGTATTATATTATTTGTATATGCCCTTTGGTCCCTTATACACCTTGTATAGTTTATTTTTTTGTAATATTTTGTTATTTAACCTAAATATTGGTTTCTTAAACTTGACCTAAAAGTATCTTGCAACAGATTATAAACACCTCCTCATACCAACCATTTGATTATTAGTTTGAGTGTATTCTAATTTTCTTTAATGAGATATTTTGGCATTTATTGGCACCCTCTTATATTGTGTGTTTTCTTTTTTGAGTCATTTTTACATTTTTGGATAATGTGTTGATTCCATTAATTTCTAAAATCTATATAAAATCTAAAAATAAAGGCATTTCATATATCTCATGGATGAAAATTTAGTATACCTCAGGGTTGATACCACAACTCACATCAAACTTAGCTACCATAGCAACAAAGTCCTTGATACAAAGATTTTAGAGTCTTATATCTCATCACAATACTTGAAAGTAATTTTTTTTTAAATCATCATCAATATCCTTCACAACCCACCAATTTAACCAAAATTTTACTTTGTTTTTGTATGAGTGGTGTGGTACATGTAAGAGATTGGGTCCAAACCTACAACATAAAAATCCTTATCATATTTGACTATTCTGATAATGACATCAAGATAATAAAAAACTATCACCATTAATAAATTTCTCAAGAAACCACAATCAATTCTTGAGATGAGGAAGAAGACTAATATGCCAAAAGTACAACCACATGTGTTATTTTAGATACCACTAGCTTCTGTTTGTAATGTTTCAATAAGTTCCTTGTCACATCTAGATTTCTTGACTATCTACTCAATCTTTTGAATACACAAATGAAAAATGTGTGTTTTAAGATCCTATTTCTTACACAAGCTATAATACCATCTCTTTGAATTTTCTTGAATAACTTTTGATCACCATTTTAGGCTTATTTGGTTCAATATTTTAAGACCTTGGATCATATTTAGGATGAACTTGTTGTTTAGGTGAAAGTTTTGCCACATTTCTGAAAGTAATATGATGTTAAATAAGATAAACAAATACAAAATCAAGTGAAGGTTATTTTCAACTCTAAAAATTATGAAATAGTGTAAGTTGAAACTAGTAAAAATCTCATAGAGAAGAGAAAAATTATTGAAAAAATATTTACATATTCATTATTTTTATTCGTTTATCCTCTAAGAGTACAAATATTAGTTATTAGATTCTTGAATTGTATTATATGTTTCTTAATATTGTTAAAGTATCCTAATTTGAGATTGACAATATTTGTCTCTAACCTACTAATTTTTGTGATGTTAACCTTTTCAAAGAAACTCTTGAGTATTTCTCACAAAACTTATAGTTATTTACTATTCTTGTTATAAATAATCAAATATCGTTCAATATTCAAAGCAATAAATCCATGTATTTCCATTATTCTTGATGAGGTATTTCTTCTTATTGATATTAACAATTAGAAAATTTACCATGTCCATTACAAAATTATGGGGTTGAATGTAAATATAAATAATATTCATGATATATGAGCATGGATCACAATATCCATCAAATCCAGATTATTTACCCATTAAAAATAGATGAATCATCTCAAAATATGGATATGAACCTACATACCATTACAAGAGTACAATATAATAACATAATATCATTTATTATCAACGTGAATAGCTACATATTCTAATAGAATTATGTGTTTAAGTTATACAATATGTGAAGATATTTCAAATTTGACATGAAAATATTATCTATGGGTTTTGGTATTTTTGTTATATAGAATTTCATAGTTTTACCTATTCTTTTATAATATTTTTTTTTAGTAATCCATTAATTGTAGATTCAATCTACCCTTGTTTTTTATGTATTGAAGTGTTCTTTTCTTGTACTTGCTAGATCAAATTGGTATTACAATGTATTGAGAACTAGGCAAAAGACACAAATAGAAATTAGTTTACAATGGGCAATAAGAGAAAGGAGAAATATTAGAAATATCAAGCTCTTTCTTAGTATTTTTTGAAAATATATGAATAATTGGACACCAAATTGTGGCATGCATAATTTGAAGATGAACCTAAAGTATAAAGGGATCTTGTTTGATCTTAGGATCTATACGTTAGGTTGATTGAAGCAATGTCTAGATAAGGGACCAAGGAGATAAATGAACTCATAATTTTTTGTAGAATAGGTTCAAGAAATTCTAATTTCAAGGGGATTGATAAAGATGACCAACAAAGGGTGAAGTTTGTAGTATTAAAATTGAAGTTGCATAATACCCTATCGAAGGAAAATTGACAAGTCTAAAAGGGAAGGTAAAGAGAAATAATATTTGGACTAAGATACTAGAATAATTGAAGGCAAGGTTTCCACTAGCATATTCTCAATAGAGTTTTTTTAGGGTATTCTAGTACTTAATACAAAGAGAGAAAATTGTACAAAGATATATAAACAAAATTTATGACACATTCATGCCTACAATAAGGATAACTCTTTCTCAAAGTAGGTGCTTCCTTTTGATATATTAAATAAATCACTGGCAAGCATCCTAGAATATAATAGTTTATGTTGAGTGTGCTAGTTTATATTCCTTCAAATGCGCATTAAAAATACCACAACCATGAGGTACATACATGTAACATGCCTAAAGAACATATCATATAATTAATCTTCCAATTTTATATAGCATGCAAACTTAGGTGATGCATGGGAGTAGAGATAGTCAAATTCTGTCTATTTACATCATGGATATGATAAAACATGCATTGAGTTTTGCTTTACAGGAAATGACCAAACAAAATACATTCATGCACCTCCTATAATCAACCATAACATTTGCACCCATCCAAATTAATGTTAAACTCAAAATGGTCTTGAAACTATAAGTAGCAGATTAGATGTAGAGCCCTTCCACCCATGGATTCTTTCTCCTCAAGTTACAATGCAAAGGTGTATATTGGGAGGATCATCCATGTAGTCATTTGTGCTAATATCACCAACATAGTGAAACACATGATTTTGTATGCATAATAGAAAGGTTGTAGTAAGCATAACAAAATATATAAATCTACATCAACAAAAATAAAATCTAAACTAATAAAAATACACATGTATACAACATAATATACACATAAGCAAGGGACATATTTATTTATTTACATACGATCACATCATATACAAAACTCTTCTTTGCTCCATAATGGAATAAAGGGACATCCAACACAACCCACACCTTCTATCAAAAAAGAACATGACACAAAACAACTACAAAAGGGTCATAGTAGCATATCGCTATAAACACACAACATTCCTTACATGTAGCCAACAAGGTATGTATAGTTTTAACATTAAATGTCATAGGTACCAAAGCTTCACTAAATTCACCTTATAATATTAATTATTCATGTCAATGAGGGTTAGATTAGTTTCTTCTACAAGCATTATTAATCATAGTGGCATGACTCCTTATGCATATTAACCACTCACCCTTTAGCATAATTAAAATAAATTTCCTTCAAACGTCCTTACACATAACATAATAGACTTTGTGATGCATAATATCGTTTTCATAAAAAACAAAAATTCTTTACAAACACCTTTAAAAAGATAAATTAAAAAATACATCCAATGTGGTATACTAATGAAAAGATGAAATAAACAATTTGACAATGTGATAATTATGTCATTCCTAAATTTTGAGGAGATGAGAAGACACCATTTAAACTAGTTAAATGTAGAGTGTCTAACTACTAGCCACTTTCACTTATGTTTGTCAAACTTTAAAGAACAAGAAAGAATGTGGTATGAGTAGAATACTTAAAAAATCTCATGACAAATGGATTTGTATCAAAAGCTAGTACGATACAAAGTTGGATATAAAATCTAATAAATGATTGACAATAGTATGATACAAAGTTGGATAGAAAATATAATAAATTACTAACCATAAACATGGATATTTTACCCATGTCATGGATTTTGTAATTAGCTCAAAAAATGTCTACATGTTTAAAATAGAAATAATATATAAAAAATACTACAAGTATTAAATATCAACAATTATATCTATGTATGTATTATAATTGAAAAAAAACTAAATTTCTATTACTTGAAAAGAAACATATACACAAATGAGTTAAAAACAACTCCCTAGACTAAAGAATGTCCTTCCTCAAATCAACCTAAAGAAGTCTCATGATTGACATATTTAGTAAATACTCACAAGCTAATGTACACACATATGTAAGCCTTAAGATTGCAAAGTCCTATACTATACATAAAAACCACAAAATTTTATTTTGTTTGCTTCTACAAATTTAAAAGAGAATAACTCTTTCTATGCCAACATACCTAAACCCATTCTTTCAAGTTCCGTCATGGATTCTTCTATATCCACTACAACTTTTACTCTACTTTTCCATATCCTAAATGCATACTAACATCTTGTGAATACATTTCACAAGGTCAGGCTCCTTTTAAATAAGTTCATCAATTATTGTTTTATTGCATCTCTTTTACTTCAAATATATGACAAAAATTCATTATAATTTTAAGCTTGAAGAACATTTTGAAGTGCTGATGGTGAGCTCAAATTTTCCCTAAATTAAAATCCTTACAAGTAAGGCAACAAGTATATCTATGCCAATATTTAAGATCTCTACCAAATAATGATCCTTATCTATACTCCAGTCAACAACAAGATGCTTTCATTTTCATTAACCAACATTTTAGCAATTTTGGTTGTTGGGTAATTGGAACTTTAATCCTCATGTGCACAACAATTTAAAAGTAAAATGAATATAGTCAAATAAGACTTTTCTCCCTCTATCAATTTGAAATCTTCATTAAAACATGCATTTTGCGATAAACAAAAACCCTAATAAGTTTCAAATTTGAGTCACCTCTGAACAAACTTAATAAGTTTCATCTTTGTGGTAGTTCCCTCAGAAGCATTCTTCCTCTCAATGTGATGTAGGAGAGAAATAACATGCAAAAAATGTAATAAGGCTTAATATGAACCTTTGTTGTTGTTGTGAACTACCTTAAAGTCATGATAGATGTCCACATGAATGACAAAATGTAAGAGTGTTGTACAAACCTTTTGCCAATTATTCTCTATCCAAAATGAAACTTTAAAAAATACCTATTAGTTATTAATTAAAAATGATAACATTGCTTGTTATTAGTACTAGCCTTGCATGAAATATAATGAAAGAGATTAAAAGGCACACAACAACCATCCTAATCAAGATGTCTTTAGCAGTCTTTGCCTTTGGTGACTCCCCATTTGTGAGAGTTTTTGTAATCTAATTTCTTATAAATAAAAAAAACATCTATCCAAATGAATTTTAAAAAATATCATTTCTTTCTATCCTTAAGCCACCCACTTATTATCATTTACAACTTATTATCATTTACAATCAATTTGTTATGACCAACCTTACATAAAATATATCCCAATTAAAACGTCTTCATTTAATGGCTTTCATTTATAAAAGCTTTATAACCAAGGTATTATTTTAATTAGAATTCTAAATAAAATAACTTTATAATCCATATTAGATCACTCTTCATGTAAGAA
Organism: Wollemia nobilis; assembly: GCA_028583015.1. Taxonomy (NCBI): domain Eukaryota; kingdom Viridiplantae; phylum Streptophyta; class Pinopsida; order Araucariales; family Araucariaceae; genus Wollemia; species Wollemia nobilis. Next base: position 5,873,573 of record JAQPPZ010016847.1, on the reverse strand, counting down.
AAGGCATTCGTGTTGTATTATTTGCCTATAAGATGTATAAACCTTATTCTTCTTAGATTTAATCCTTTAACCTTCTCTTCAAGATACCTTGAGTTTTCCTATTAATATATTTTTTCCTAAAACTATTTAATATTAAAACAAATTATCTTGGCATAAAGGTGATAACTATTACTCATAAGTTATTACTAATAAGATTAAAAAACTCTCTTACAAATGGAAGTCACTAAAGACAAAGACTACTAAAGACATCTTGATTAAGATGGTTGTTATGTACCTTATAATCTCTTCGATTATATTTCATGCAAGGTTAGTAATAATAACAAGAAATCTATAAAAATGGATTTTAAAAACTTCCCCTTTCTCTCTCCTTAAGCCACCCACTTATTATCATTTACAATCTGTTATGACCATCCTTACACAAAGCATATCTCAGTTAAGGTGTCTTCACTTTATAACCAAGGTCTTCTTTTAAATAGAACTTTATATAAAATAACTTTATTATCTATATCATATCACTCTGTGTTCCTTTTTTTTATATGGGGAGGTATTTATGTTGTATTATTTACCTATAAGATATATAAAAAATAAACCTCCTCTTTAAAATACCGTGTGTTTCTTTATTAATATATATATTTTCAAAATTATTTTATATTAAAGCGAATTATCCTCCGTATAAAGGTGATAAGTTATTATGAAAAAGGTGGGATGTTCGTAAGGGTTAGGTAGAATGGTAATTGTTTGTTTGATCAAACACTTATCAAGAACAGATTGATGGGGGACGGAAAAATCGCACTCTTACCACTTCCAAATTTTCTTCTATTAATCTGGAAAATACATACAGAAACAGCCCGCAGGCTTTTCAATAACCAGCGTTCGGCTTGGTTTTCAACTAAACTCTCCGTGCAATCTTCCAATCCACCCCCTTTTCTCTTACAATCACTAAGTTTTTATCGAGGTCTCGACCCTCTAAGCCATTAATGACCCACCTGGCAGAATTCATTACAAAAACCTGTAAATTTGGCTTCCACGATCGAGTTTTCCATTTTCTTTCTATAAATGGGGAACTACTTCGATCCGCCATGAAAGCATGCATTAAAGAACCCCTAATATTTCTGACCTCTAGACGCAGCATTCGAGAGGCTGTTGTGTTCAGCTATCTTACCGGACATGAAATCATGCATTAATGTGATCCCTGACCGCCTCAAAAACCTCACCTTGAAGCGCGTGCCTTTTCAAACCATGGACCAACTGTCTGTCGCTATATCGCGACGTCTTCTCTTTATCTTGGCTGTCCTCGCCTTCAAGTCGCGATATCGCGACGTCTTCTCTTTATCTTGGCTGTCCTCGCCTTCAAGTCGCGATATCGTGACGTGACCTTTGCCTTTGGCTGCCCTTGCCTGCCTGCTCTGGTCACGATTTTGCGATAGTCGCGATTTCACGACGTGTCGTGAAATCGCGACACTTCCACTGCCTCCCCTCGGTCGCTGCTCCGATGTCGCGATTTTGCGACAGTCGCGATTTCGTGACATTTCCACTGCCTTCCCTTGACTGTTGCTCCTACGTCGCGATTTCGTGACAGTCGTGATTTCGTGACGTGTCGCGAAATCGTGACACTTCCATTGCCTCCCCTCGATCGCTGCTCTGATGTCGCGATTTCGCGACAGTCACGATTTCGTGACATGTCGCGAAATCGTGACCTTTCCACTGCCTTCCCTTTGCTGCTGCTCCTATGTCACGATTTCATGATAGTCACGATTTCGCAACATTTCCACTGCCTCCCCTTGACTGCTGCTCCTACGTCACGATTTCGTGACAGTCGCGATTTCCCGACATGTCGCGAAATCGTGACATTAACATATGCTCTTCCCTTTGGCTGCTCCAATGTCGCGATGTCGCGAAATCACGACATTAACATACGCTCTTCCCTTTACTATTTTTCGTCGTGATTTCACGACGATCGCGAAATCGCGACCTCCTCAGTGACTTTTTCTCTCTCCTGTCGACTGTCGCGATTTTGCGATGTCACGAAATCACGATAGTTTTTGCTCTGCATTTTCTCTCTCTCCTTTCTGAGTTGCGAAAACTTAGAAAAATTTTTGTTGACGCAAGATTGCGCTGCTGCCACCGGATGCTTCTGCATCAGACACCCAGGGTTGATGGAGAAGTGACCTTCACTTTTGTGCTGTTCGGTCAGCGTCTTCTGCAACATTTCCAAACGTGCACCTACCTCTACAACCCGCTTAAACCCCGTCTCTTGGCAAAAACATTTTCTGCCTTCTACCAGACAAATTCTGGCACTGCTGCACACCTTCTCATCCACTGCCTGTAATGGCTTTAACTTGTGGCGCACTCCATCTTTCGTCAAGGAGTACGTATTTGCACGACCATCATGTACTGCTCTCCGATCAAACTGCCATGGCCTTCATAATAGAAAATGGCAAGCATCCATAGGAAAAACATCACACAGGACTTCATCTTGGTATCTCCCAACTTTGAACGTGACTAAGCACTGTTCACGGACCCATGCTCTGTGGTCCTTCCGCAACCACGCAATCCGGTATGGATGCGGGTGTCTCCTCCTCTCCAACTGCAACTTAGTGACCATTTCCTCGGAGACTAAGTTATCAGTACTTCCATTGTCTATAATAACATTACAGACTTTACCTAAACTTTTGCACCTCGTGCAGAACATGCTTCTCCTCTGCTCTGGTTTGTCTTCCTTAATCAGCATGGCTCTCCTTGCGACCATGACTTCTCCTCTCTTTGCCTCCTCAGAATGTTCTGATTTGGTTCTTTCATCTGCTACAGCAGCTCTGGCAGGACCCTTAGGTCTCTTATCCCTCCTTTCTCGGTGTTGTGGACACTCATATGCTCGATGTCCTTCTTCGCCACAGTGGAAACAGGTTCCACGAAACACTCCTCTTCCATACCCACGTCCAGATCTACCTCTTCCTCTTAAGTAGCCATTGTTCTGAACTTGGGGTCTGTAATCTTCACCTGCTTTCTGCTCTTGGCTGCTGCTAGCTTCTTTTTTTTTCTCCTCTTTTTCTTCATCTTTTCTTCCACCAGTCCTTCCTCCATGACCTCTTCCTCTTTGCTTGCTCTCAAACCTTCTGTTCAGTTTCTCTTCAACCTTCAGAGCAAACTGGTAAGCATCCTCAATGGTGCTCACCCAAACTAGGCTCAACTCCTCTTGGATACTGGGTCTCAACCCATTGATATAACGAGCCACCTTCTCCTTGTTTGCCTCTAAATGGCCAGTTCGGATAGAGATCTTATAAAACTCCTCGGTGTATTCTTAGACAGTTTTGCTCATCTGTCTCAAACTCTGCATTTTCCTTAGCAAATCCAACTCATAATCTGCAGGAATAAACTGTCTTTTCAATTTTTCTACCATTCTATCCCATCTTGTTATTTTTTCCTTCCATCTTTTATTCCTTTCCAATTGTATTCCCTTCCACCATATGCTGACATGACCCTTCAGTTTGGTCTTAGCGAATCTGACCCTATCAAGATCCTCAACCTCCTCGTACTCAAAGTACTCTTCCAGATTGTTGATCCAGTCGATCAATTCCTTTGGATCAAGGTTCTCGAAATACGTGGAAACCTCCATCTTCGGCCTCTTTCCAATCTGGGATATGGCTTTGTATAGTCTGTCTTGTGTAGGATCTACTGCTTCTTCTTCCTCAGGTTGGCCCTCTTCTTCGTCATCTTCCTCTTCGCTACCTTCATCTCTTCTCAGTTCCAATCTTCTACACATCTCTTCTTGCAGGGCTTGCATTTGCCTTTGCAAAACTCGAACATCTTTCGCTGTCGCCATGCCTCTCCCACCAACGAGGTTTCTTCTTGGAGGCATTCTGCTCACTCTCTCACGAGTCCTTCCACAGATCCTGGTGTAACTGCCTCACGTCCGACGATTTGTTACACACTCAGGAACTTCTCGCTCTGATACCATTGATGGGGGATGGAAAAATTGCACTCTTACCACTTCCAAATTTCTTCTATTAATCTGAAAAATACATACAGAAACAGCCCGCGGGCTTTTCAATAACCAGCGCTCGGCTTGGTTTTCAACTAAACTCTCCATGCAATCTTCCAATCCACCCCCTTTTCTCTTACAATCACTAAGTTTTTATCGAGGTCTCGACCCTCTAGGCCATTAATGACCCACCTGGCAGAATTCATTACAAAAACCTACAAATTCGGCTTCCACGGCTGAGTTTTCCATTTTCTTTCCATAAATGGGGAACTGCCTCGATCTGCCATGAAAGCATGCATTAAAGAACCCCTGACATTTATGACCTCTGGACGCAGCATTCGAGAGGCCGCTGTGTTCAGCTATCTTACCAGACACGAAATCATGCATTAATGTGATCCCTGATTGCCTCGAAAACCTCACCTTGAAGCGCGTGCCTTTTTGAACCATGGACCAGCCGTCTGTCGCGATATCGCGACGTCTTCTCTTTATCTTGGCTGTCCTTGCCTTCAAGTCGCGATATCGCGACGTCTTCTCTTTATCTTGGTTATCCTCGCCTTCAAGCCGTGATATCGCGACCTTTGCCTTCGGTTGCCCTTGCCTGCCTGCTCTGGTCGCGATTTCACGACGTGTCGCGAAATCGCGACACTTCCACTGCCTCCCCTCGGTCGCTGCTCCGATGTCACGATTTCGCGACGGTCGCGATTTCGCGACATGTCGCGAAATCGTGATATTTCCACTGCCTTCCGTTGACTGTTGCTCCTACGTCGCGATTTCGCGACAGTCGCGAAATCGCGACACTTCCATTGCCTCCCCTCGGTCGCTACTCCGATGTCGCGATTTCGCGACATGTCGTGAAATCGTGACCTTTCCACTGCCTTCTCTTTGCTGCTGCTCCTATGTCGCGATTTCGCGACAGTCACGATTTCGCGACAGTCACGATTTCGCGACATTTCTACTGCCTCCCCCCTCGACTGTTGCTCCTACGTCACGATTTCGCGACATGTCGCGAATTCGCGACATTAACATACGCTCTTCCCTTTGGCCGCTCCAATGTTGCGAAATCGCGACATGTCGCGAAATCGCGACATTAATATACGCTCTTCCCTTTGCTGTTTTCCATCGCGATTTCGCGACGGTGGCGAAATCGCGACCTCCTCAGTGAATTTTCTCTCCTGTCGACTGTCGCGATTTCGTGACGTCGCGAAATCGCGACAGTTTTTGCTCTGCATTTTCTCTCTCTCCTTTCTGAGTTGCGAAAACTTAGAAAAAATTTTGTTGACGCAAGATTGCGCTGCTGCCACCGGATGCTCCTGCATCAGAGATCTAGGTTCAAACTTTGGGGGCATACATGTTGCAAAGGTAGTAGTTTGATTTGAATTATTTGAGTGCACTCTAGATCGATAATAACAATATGAATCCTGAGAACGAATGGTCTCTCTTACGTCGGGTCATCAACAACAAGGTGATATAGGCTTGTTGGGAGTAGCCCACGTGGTTTGAACCCTGCACTTAGCAGTTACTAAAAATAATATGGACTTAACGGTTACTAAAAATAGTGTGGATGTAACGAACTCCCCTGTGTATAAAAAAATTATGGAAAATATGAAATGGGTTGTTATAAAGATATCAGTAACATCATTGGATGGTCTGTTGGATAAAACAAGTTAATGAACCTATGGGGTGTAGTTTATTTTTATACATACGGAAATCGATAACACCATTGGATAGCCCACTCCAAGATATCAAACTAAAGCAACCAATTGACAAACACTTGACCGCTGCTATTCGGCTTATCCAGTTCTAAGTATGTTGTGGTTTAAACCTTGGACCTCCCAAAAAACCAAAATCCTAACCACAACACTATTCTAAGCAGACAATAAGCTTCTTGATAACACCTAAAATTTGAACAAGAGTATGAAGTTTATTTTATTTTATCTTATAATGTTTTTTAATTTAGACATAAAAATGGTCTATGTTTGCTTTAAGAGGGCCATTATTTCAAAAAACAGAAAACAAATAATCACTTGGATTTCGTCAACACAATATATAAATAAGATGAGAATGACGGCGAGAAGAAAGTCCACCCAAAAAAATAGGAAAAAGAAAAACTCAATGAAAAGGTGGGATGAGTTGTAGAAAAATTCTACGATGTATTAAAAAATAAAAAAATTATAAAATTATGAAAAAGATAAAATGAATTGTAGTTTTTTTTTTAATATATAAATAAAATAAAATTATAGAAAAGATGCAATGGATTGTAGATTTGTTTTTTAATATTATTGAATAGCCACTTTCCAAGGTTGTGTGGATTAGTAAGTGTTTGTCTCGCGAGGTATTTATTAAGAAGGCTGGGTGGATTAGTAAGTGCTTGTGAGGCCAAGTATTTACCAAGAAGACATCTAGGTTCAAACCTTGAGGGCAGCCTGTTTGCTGATCTGAATCCTTTTAGTGCGCGTTTGATTGGCGATGACGATACAAATCCTGAGCGATCGATGGTCCCCTTCACACCGTATCAACAATAACGAAGCATAATAGGTTTGGTGGAAGCAGCCTAGGTCAACGAAGCAGAATAGGTTTGGTGGAAGCAGTCCCTGTGGTTTGAACCTTGCACTTGTCAATTACTAAAAATAGGACTTGTCAATTACTAAAAATAGTGCGGTTGTGACCAACTCTCCTATGTAACCAAAAAACTAAGTTAATGGACCCATGAGGTGTAGTTTTTTTTATATACATGAAAATCGATAACACCTTTGGATAGTCCATTGGAAAAAAAGAAGTTGACGGAGGTTGGGTGGATTAGTAAGTGTTTGTCTGGCCAGGTATTTACCAGGAAGAGATCTAGGTTCAAACCTTGGGGGCAGCCTGTTTGCAAAGGTAGTAGTTTGATCTGAATATTTTAAGTGCGCATTTGACTAGCAATGACGGTACGAATCCTGAGCGATCAATGGTCCCCTTCACGCAGTGTCAACAATAATGAAGTGGAATAGGTTTGGTGGAAGCAATCCGGGTTAATAATAACGAAGAGGAATAGGTTTGGTGGAAGCATCCCATGTGGTTTGAACCCTGCGCTTGTTAGTTACTAGTTACTAAAAATAATGAGGTTGTGACCAACTCTCCTATATAACAAAAAAAAAAAAAAAAAATTATTGAATAGCTTTGTTGCGTAAAACGAAATTAATGGATCCATGAGGTGTAGTTTTTTTTATATACATGTAAATCGGTAACACCTTTGGATAGCCCACTGAAAAAAAAAAGAAGTTGATGGACCCTAACCTTCCAAAGTATCAAACTAAGGCAACCAAGTCCAACCCTCCAAAATATCAAAAAGGCAAACACTCATAAGATACTCAGAAGCATCCCTTGTAGTTTGAACTTTGCACTTGTCAGTTACTAAAAATAGTGGGGTTGTGACCAACTCTCCTATATAACAAAAAAAAACATTATTGAATATCTTTGTTGTGTAAAACGAAGTTAATAAACCCATGAGGTGTAGTTTTTTTTTTTATATACATGGAAATCGGGAACACCTTTTGGATAGTCCACTGGAAAAAAAGAAGTTGACGAACCCCAACCTTCCAAAGTATCAAACTAAGTCAACCAAGTCCAACCCTCCAAAATATCAAAAGGCAAACACTGGGAAGAAGTTGACAGACCCCAACCTTCCAAAGTATCAAACTAAGGCAACCAAGTCCAACCCTCCAAAATATCAAAAGGTAAACATTTGGCCGCTACCATCCAACCTATCCCCTTTTGGGTATGTTGTGGTTTGAACTTTGAACCTTTTCAAAGAGAAGCCAAAGTCCTAACCACCACACTATTGCAGGTAGACTTCTTGATAGCACCTAAAATTTGAACAAAGAGTATAGGATTTATAACCCTTCAAAGTATCTAAGGCAGCTAACTGGCACACACTCGGTCGCTATCATCCGACCTATCTCTTTTTGGATATGTTGTGGTTTGAACCTTGAACCTTTCCAAAGAGAAGCCAAAGTCTTTTTTTTTTTTTGTTTGAACCTTGAACCTTTCCAAAAAAAAGCCAACGTTTTTTTTTTTTTACATAGATGAAATGGTTACAATCAATCACAATTTGTAGTACATCAACGACTGTATCCAACAAACCTATTCGTCTCGATTTTGATGTGAGATGGGGACCATCGAACGCATAGAGGTCGTACTGTCATCGTGAGTCTGGGTCAACATGTGACAAGAGATGGGGACCACCGAACATGCAGGAAACGGACCGCGGTCATCAGTTAAGCACAACACGTAGAGGATTTGGATCGAACTACTGACTATGCATAGACATGCCCGTGAGATTGGAACCTAGGTCTCCTCTCGATAAGTGCCCCAACTTATCAATAGAAAAAGCCAAAATTCTAACCACCACAATATTCTAAACTTGTTAATAGCACCTAAACAAAGAGTATTAAGTTTATTTTATTTTATGATATTTTTATAATTTACGCGTTAAAAATGGTCTATGTTTTATTTAAGAGGGCCATAATCCTTTAAAAAGAAAAAACAGAAAACAAATAATCACTTGGATTTCGTCAACACAATAAATAAATAAGATGACAACGACGGGTGAGAAGAAAGTCCCCCTTCCAAAAAATAGGAAAAAGAAAACATCAATGAAAGCGCTGACTCACACCGGCAATTCAAAGGTCACGTGTCCACACGTGCTTGGATTTCATGCCAAAGAACCCAACTACTCTATTTTGTGGCAGCATCAACTGCATCAACTGATAAATTCCATGTACTGTAAGCTACTGTTCTTCGCTAGGTGAAGTCCAGACAAGGGGAGAGCTTGTGCCTAGATCGAATCCCACACAGTTCATTATGCCCAAAGCAGAGAGAGGGGAAGGGCTCAATCCAAAAGTACAATATATTTTTTTTTGCTTTGGAAAGTTCACCGGAACTGGGTTTGGGAAAATGAAATTTCATCGTAGGAATATGTTATTAGAATCCACAGCTTCTACAAAAATATTAACATTTACTTTTGCAACAAACCAGATTCAAACCAAGTGAGTGTGAAATAATAATAATAATAATTAAAATATATATAATATATATTATGTTCACCCATAAAACATTTTTCTTATATTTTATTTTTTAGTTTTAATTTTATTTATTTTCCTTATATGTGCTCCTGAGCTTGCCCCAGGTATCCTTTAAGGCCTTCTAATTAATAAATTTTAGCACCTGTCTTTAAATTAAGTATTGTTTTACCGTTAGGCCTTTCCAGCCCTTTGCTCTCTCTTTGCAAGTGCATCAGGGTCAGCTGGGTTGGTGCTTGAATCATCTACATCTCTCCATAGATTTTTGTCCATGAGGATCGTTTTCAACTCCAAATTTCTAAGTAACTTGGTCTAATCATGTAGCTATTGCATTTCCTACCCACTTGTCAAAAGAACACTGAACTTAGAATTAAAGTTCTCATTGGTTTCTTTCAAAAGATAATCATTTCATTCAAAAGATAGTCAAACGTTTGACAAGATTTTTTAGAGCAGACAAATTTCAAACAAATGTCATGCAATTCTTGTTTTAACCACTATATTGTCATAAACAACGGAAGAGGATAGATGAAAATAAAACTCTTCGTTGTACAAATTTCAACAAAGAATTATCATGCAAGCTCGGAATATGACAAACAATTGTTGACAATCTGACACTCAAACCAAACAATTTACTGACAATATGATATAAAAGGAACCAAGCCAAAATTTCAAGAAGTTGATCATATTCTATCCCAAAATTGGCATGAACTAGGACTAGACAAAAGCTGTATTTAGAATAACATAAAAAGTTCGCCTTCCTTCTTCCACCCACCATATAAGCAATCAAGCATCACTTTGCTGTAATATGGATAGCAGAGTTAGTTTAAAGACTATTTTGCTACATGTCATCCAAAGTAAAGCACTACAAATAAAATAAAAATGCATACATAAATATTTAGCATGGACTAAAAACCAGAGAAAATCTTGAAGTCTCCTTCCAATAAAGCACTTATAGCCTTGCTTTTCAATATTGTATAAACCCTAACAGTTACATAACTACCTGTCTACATGGAGTATGCCTCTATGTACCTACGTGGATGCCTTGAGGATGCGGGATAATTACCTAACTCAAGCAAAACCATGAACACAACCCAAAATAGACAATGGTAGCAAGTTGCAAGGCCAACAACCATAAACCAGCTATTTCACTACTTCCACTTGTAACAGTTAATTACCCGGAAAACCAAGAAGAGAGACTTATGAAACTTGATATTTTATTACTGTGTTTAAAGCAGCCAAGCCGACAATTGAGTACAAACCCAACAAATGTAGAAACAGAGGAACAGAACAACTTGAACTTGCGGTCTAATACAAAAATTTTCCGTCATGGTGAGGTTTAGAGATATTGAGTAAATCCACAAGCTTGATGATTGTCTGTCTTCTTGTCTCCCGTACCACTGGACTAACACTGCATGTAACCCTGCACCATATACTTATCTAATGAATTATAGATAAATTCATGTCACCTATTAAGTTCAGATTTATGCAAACATTTTCATTGACATCTCTTTATTGGAAAGGAAAAGTTGGCTGCAAGGATAAACTTATTGATCTCCATGGTCCTTATTTGACAGAAGTTGATTACTGATCTCCATGGTTCTTATTTGACAGGAGTTGATTACTAATCTTCATGGTTCTTATTTGACAAGATTTGATTCAAGAAATCAACAATAAGCTTATTCATCTCTTCCGGGAATTGCTCCTGAACAAAATGGCTCCCTTCTGCAATATACTTGATTTCCATATTGGGCAAGTCAGCTCTAACCTCCTTGCTCTTCATAGATTCCTCCATCCCTGGAAACTTTTGCCCATAATCTTTGGTGCCTATGATGGTAAGTATAGGGGCTTTGATTGTGTAATCTGTGATAAGATGAGACAACTTCTCCCATGTCCTGGACATGGGCATAATCAAACATTGAACATTCTCCTCAAGAATTGCTCCTCTACATACTATGCGAAGGAAAAAATTTCAATAGCAATGTGGAGGCTTAAAAACGGCCTAAGGATTTTACCTTAGCATACAACGATATGGAACTTGCAGAGCAAATGTGAACCCAGATTTCTCGTACAGATTTGCATAGGCATTGAGATCATCTTCAGTGAACCAGTCTGGCAGAGGAATGGAAGGGTTATAGAGATCCATAATCTCTTTGCCCTTTTCTGCTACAGGCAGCTCACTTCCAGAGAAAAGTATATAGATATTCTTCACCACTGTTTTCACATCAAAACGCCCAAAATCTGCCTCTGCTCTGCCAGGCTCCTATCAATGCCAACATTTTAAGGGTAACCAATCAAAGCTATTATATGTTGGTTTTACAAGCGCACGAAATTTAAAAAAATGATAATACTTGAGAATTGGATGTCCATATAAGATCAGTCCTCTAAACAAGTAGACTTATTTTGATAGGTTCCAGAGACAAATTTGGCCTAATCAAGTACAAAAACATCAAAATTATTTCAAATTTTAATACACGAAAAAGCCTGTAGTAATACTAAAGGTTTTGTTTTGTAAAACCTGCCATAGTGTGGCATAAAAGCCTTCAGGAAAGTTGTTTGGCAGAATGGCTTGGAAACCCGGTTTCAGGTAAGGTAAACCAAATGACACAATACCATTCACACGTTCTGGATGAAGAAGAGTCAGATAAGAAACAATCCATGTCCCAAAGTCCTTTCCCACAACAAACACCTAGAAAACAAAATAGAGAAATCAAGGCTGATGAATTGAGATCGAAAGAAACTATAATCTTGGAAGCTCGCTTATATATTTTTCTTCACCTTCTTAATATTGAAGGCATCAAGAAGGCCTGCCATGTCTTCCACAAGGTCCAATAAGGTGGCTTTCTCTGGTTCAGGAGGGTGGTCTGAGAGGCCATATCCTCTGTAATCTGGAGCAATTGCATGGAACCCTGCTTTTGCCAATGCTATCATTTGATACCGCCATGAATACCATATTTCAGGAAACCCATGCAGTAACAGCACAGCTGGACCTGTACACAGTTCCCACTTACAATCTTTTAAGACAGTCAAATAGAAAGGCAAAGCAAAAAGCAAGTTACAGTTTTTATGACAACATTAATAAAAAAAAGTGAGAAAGACCCACGAGTATGGAGCAGGAGGTGAACGTGATCCAACATGTATTATAAAGAAAGTTCTAAATTTTAAAACAAGATCCCAAAAAGGAGAACGACCCACAATTATGGAAAGGAAGGTCAACCTGTTCCAATCTCTGCAACATGTATGTTGATTCCTCTGACATTGATATGTTTGTGTTGTATCCCTTCCATGATTGATAGACTCAAGCAGCCTTCACCTTGAAATTGTATCTTTCAAGTTTATGCACTACAGGACATTGGCAACTTCTCACCTGGCCTATCCTTTACATAGGACAGATTCACCTGTTCACCGTCTTCTTTGTGGGAAATTCTTTCCCATCTAGAATGTTAACTTTTCACAGATTGTCTGTTCAACCTCTTTTGGTACCCATCTAGAATGTGTACCTTTTCAAGGTATCAACATCGCATGATCTAAGATGGTCGATTTATTCACTACAAAGTTAAATATTAGTTCTGCTTTACTGTGAAATTTAGAGGTTCGTGTGTAGTTTTCTGCTTTTGCTGACGAGTAGCCAGAATACTCGGCGATTAATTCAGATTTGATAACGTCCCCTATCATAATTTTACCCAAACTGGACTTAAAATCCAACGGATAAGGGGGTTTTTTAAAGCTAAAAATATTAAGTAAACAAAGATAAGCATATTTTGTTCTATTGATTTAAAATCTAATGGATAAGGAGGGGTTTTTAAGGAAAAAAAAAAAAACTTAATATATAGATAAGCATATTTTTGTTTTATTGATGGTTACAATTAAGGGATTAAGCGCATTTTGTTTTATTGATTGGTACCATTATTATTTTTATACATATTTGATATTATAAGAGGTAAAAAATAATTGTAAAAAGTCAGAGACCTTTCAAAATTTTTATAGTTTTAATGATTGATGTAATTAAGGAATCATTTTTTAATATTTGATATTGTAAGATGTTAAAGATAATTATAAAAGATTATGGGACCTTTCAAAACCCTGTTTTTAAAAGTAAACTTTATAAAAAAAATCTTAATTTTGGAAATGTTATATTATAGCCTTGATAAACTTTTACTTCATGTGAGGGGACTTTGGAGGAACTAAGGATTAGAACAAATGACCTTAAGCTTGCAAACACTAAACACTTAACAATAGAAACTAGTTGGTCTACTCTCCCATTAGTCTACTATCTCCACCCAAATATATTTTTTAATGAGTTTAAACATATTTTTATAAAATATTAGGTTTAAGAAATCATTTATAAAATTTCAAACAACACTTTAAATTATTAAAAATATTATTCAACATTGAAAAGATTTAAACTTTTCATATTCAAATTTATATTAAAATTAAAAAATTAAATTTAGTATCCACCCATGTGGGGGAGTTGGAGAGGAGTGGGTAGTTGAAACTCTCGTGTTGGAGAGGCCCAGGTTCAAATCTCTCCATCTCATATGTTTGCGGATATGCTATGTAATAGTTTACTAGGGACCCTATTGGTGGTGTGTTTATCCACCCGCTTGATGTAATAATGAGCTTAATGAAATATTAACCAAACATTTAAAAAAATTAAATTTAAATTAATTTACATATTATTAAATAAAAATATTTTAAATTTTTTATTAATAAGTATAGTTCTTGGTTTTACAAAAGGTCATAGTTGTGAGAAAACTCTTCAACCCTATACGTTGATCATAAAAACTTTTCACACTAACCAAATAAAAAAAAAATTATAATATTTAAATTAATTATTATTGTAATAATGAGCTTAATGAAAGATCAACCAAACATTTAAAAAACTTAAATTTAAATTAATTTACATATTATTAAATAAAAAATATTTTAAATTTCTTATTAATAAGTATAGTTCTTGGTTTTACAAGAGGTCATAGGTCATAGTTGTAAGAAGATTGTTCAACCCTATACGTTGATCATAAGAACTATTCACACTAACCAAATAAAAAAAAAAATTATAATATATAAATTAATTATTATATAGCAATCTCAATTTCTTATTAATAAGTATAGTTCTTGGTTTTACAAGAGGTCATAGTTGTGAGAAGACTGCTCAACCCTATATGTTGACCATAAAAACTTTTTCACACTAACTAAATAAAAAAAAATTATAATATTTAAATTAATTATTATATAGCAATCGTAACTTTTGAACATTTTACTAGCCTCCTCTTTAACTTCAATTACCGTTACTATAATTTCATTGCTTTGGATTAAAAGGGATGATTAACTATATGTGAGTGGAATTTAAATGGTGATTAGATAAGTATGAATACTCAAATTTTTCAATTAATTTACTTATTTAATGTATTTATATATAAAAGTAGGGTTAGGACTTGAATTTTGATGTGAGTTATATTATCGGGATGTTATCCGCTTGAGTAGGTGAGTTGGGTTGCTCACCATGGGGAACTTAACAAAGGATGTTGGTTGCAGCTAACTTGGGTACGATTCCCACTCCTTGCGGATACACAAACTACCCATCGCTGGTTGTGGCTGGGATCTAAGGGTTTCTTTGGTGTCCTCCAAAGACTAGATGGATTGGTAGTTGCTTGTGTGGCCAGACACTTACCAAGAAGACACCCAAGTTCAAACCTTGGGGGCAGCTTGTTTGTAAAGGTAGTAGTTTGATGTGAATCATCTGAGTGCACGCTATATCGATGGTACACTTACCAAGAAGACACCCAAGTTCAAACCTTGGGGGGCCTGTTTGCAACGGTAATAGTTTGATCTAAATTCTCTAAGTGCGTATCAGATTGACGACGATACAAATCCTGAGGGGGGTCTATTTGCAAAGGTAGTAGTTTGATCTGAATTCTCTAAGTGCACATCAAATCGACAACAACGGTACAAATCTTGAGCGATCAATGGTCCCCCTCATGTTTGGTCAACAACAAATCTTAAGTGATCCATGGAATCTTGTTGGAAATAGTGAGTTGTCATTGATGTCAAAGGAACAAGGTATTCAAGGCAGAAATATTCTTCAAGGATAATGAGTTCAAGAATGGATTTGTGAATTGTCATTGATGTCAAAGGCAAGAGTATGTTCAAAGAATAAAAGGTTGCATTGTCAATATTTTGGTGCTTGAGAAATTAAAATGGTGAGCATGGTACTATGGTGCTTGAGAAATTAAAATGGTGATGTACATTTTTGATAATGTACACTTTAATATTTAAATTAAATATTTAAATATTAAAGTAAGGTTCTAAAGTGGGAAATATTTAAATCAAAGTTTTTGTGAGGGTTGACTTATGTGTTTAGAAAATTAAAAAATTATTCATATATATATATATATATATTATTCTAACATTATGATTGAGGATATTTTTTTGTTGAAGCGCCTTCGTGTTGCCCTCAGGAAGTATTAAAGCATTTTAGTTCGCATGCCTTCGTCTACGTTCGAAAGTGTGAAGTGAGAGGAGAATAAGAGTTCATCAGAGTGAGCGTTATTTGTTGATCAAGGAGTGAGTGTCGTTCGTTGAGTGAGTGAATGAGTGTCGTACGTTGAGCAAAGGAGTGAGCATCGTTCATTGAGTGAGGGAGCGAGAACCGTTCATTGTGTGAGTGGATAAGTGTCGTTCATTGAGGGAGTAAGCATTGTTTGTTATCCATACTTGAAAGAAAAATCTAGTGTTTGTTGTGCATTGAAGTCCTACGCTTGAAAGGAGAACTTGGTGTTCGTTGTGCATTAAAGTCCTGCGCTTGAAAGGAGAACTTGGTGTTTGTTGTGCATTGAAGTCCTGTGCTTGAAAGGAGAACTTGGTGTTTATTGTGCATTGAAGTCCTACGTTTGAAAAAAGAATCCAATGTTCATTGTATGTTGAAGACCTACGCTTGAGAAGAAGAATACACTGTTCACTGTGAAGAGGAGTGCTACGTTCAGTAAGAATATTTCGCTATTCATTGAGGATAGATTTTGGAGAAAGAAGTGCGACATTACAAAATAGATTGTGGTTCTTGCGTTCAAAACTAAAGACAGTGTCCACAACAGTTAATTTTGTGATATTTTTGGGCAGCATCATAAAGAGGAAGAGGCATCACATTGATTGATTTATCCATCAAAAGAAAAATGTTGTTCTACTGCACATTTGAATTGGAACAGTGTGAGGAGACAACAGTGGTAGTAAGAGAAGCTTCAACACATTATTTTTAGATATGCGCTCAGGAATATTATACAAGGAAATATCATAAAGGTATTGTTGGGCATTGAATTGCATCAAGTTTTACTCAATATTGTAGATATCTATCTTCCTACTTTCTGTCTAGGCATGCACTCGATAGCTACATCTCAACACTCAACATTGGATGGACCAAAATAGGGTTTCAGATCCAACCTCTAGAGTAGGTTGGTTCCTTGTCAACTTAAATAGGGTGTTGACACAATTATGTTCACTTAGGATTTTGGAGATTAGGGTTAAGAAAGACATTAGGGTTAGAAAATGTGAGCAACAATGTATGGATAGGTTGACAGCAATGTCACTACAACAAAAATATCCCATAAACTACCTCAAGGTACCCATTACTTCAGATCAAAATTATCTCAAATAAAATGAACCTTCATACATTAAAGCACAACAGAGAAATATTGAAGATAGAAATTTCAATATCCAAACATTGATAATCCAAATAATAGAATTAATCAATACTTAGATTTTACAGAAATGCACTTCCTACCAATATAGATCCAATCAGAAGCAGATTTCAATTACCCTAGCAATTAGTAATCCAATAAACTGGCAAAAACTAACCATTCAAATATTGACAGAAATGCAACTCCAGATTTTGAACCTCTGATATGAAATAATGAAGACAAAAATTTGAGGTGAAAATCAATGTAATACTCCTTTCATTAGCTCACACGAATATTTACAATAGTGCAGGCAAACACACTAGAGCCAACCCCGAAAGATGAGGGTTCAACCTCTATTTATAGTTTGAAAATTAAATAATAATAAGGAACATTACAAAGATTTTTTATTTTAATAGCTCAGCAGAGAGTTCTTGTTGGCATTTTCTTACTGGTTCGGCCTTCGAGAATTTCGTTGCAAGTAGACCACCATGGCAACTCAAAGCTTCTGCAACTCACTGATTGGTTGATGCCAATTGGACTTCAGGCATTTAGAGACTGTATCTACTCCGTGAAATTTTCTTGGAAGCTCGCATCACCGTCGATCTGTAATTTCCTCTAGTTCTTATTTTTTGAAACCCTCCGATGCTTCGGCTTCCAGTCTCCCAACTGATTGTGTTTGAAACTATCGAGAAAATACTTTTATATACTTCAAAATCATCAACAAAATCTCGATTGTTGATCTTCCCCATCGCACGACTATGATTTGATCTGGAACATATTATGTACAATGGCGGGGAAAGACCAAAGCACCATTCCACTTCTTTAAGTTGATGACATCACCTTCTATATCTTTAAATTTATGAAACACCAATCCAACATAAAATGCACTGAGAGTTGAGCGGGGTGGAATTCGCTCGTTATCTTTCTTTTTCTTCATTGGTCGTAGAGCAGTAAAAAATCTGCACTAAAAATTCGTTGATGTCATACTTCCTTTAAAACACTTGCAGAACACCAATCCACACTCACGCAAGTGTAAAAATTCTTTGTCACCAATCCGAAACTGCCACAGTGTAAAATAACACTTCATTTTGCATCAAAGATAGTGTAAAATGCACGTTGTCGCTAATTCGAAAGGAAGTTAGTTCAAAAATATTCTTTAACGTGAATCCAAACCCTTTTGCATTATTTTCCACCTCTTGTCACCATTTCGGAGCAAAATACTCAATAAAATTGCTGGACTTGCTCTTGCCAACACTTAGGTGCTCGAAGCATGTTGAAAAATACAAGCGATCACCAATCCACACTTCTTTTGTGTTGATGTCATCTTTGTCAAAAAAATTTTGTGGATTCGTGACGCATCGCCAATCCACTACCAAATGCATTGTAAATGATGTAGAATCGCTCCCAATGGAAAATTGCACTAAGTGTTGGGCGGATTATAAACCTTTGTCATGGATCCACTCCAAAATACATTGAAACATGTGCGGAATGGAAACTTCATACCTTAGATAAATTTTTCAAAATTTTCTAAGGATGTGGCTATTTTGGGTGTACATTCTGGTGCCTCCCATGTGGATTTGCTTGCAAAGCCATAGAACTCAGAGTCTTATCCACTAGACATCAGAGTCAAAAGTGTTCATCTTCAAAAAAAATGTTTTAAATAATAATTTCCATATAAACACCACCCTCTAAAAATTTAATGGTCCTCTTAGAGGGTAGAAGTTCACATCGAGACCATGCTTCAAACAACACAGAGGATAACTGCTCATATGGAGACTATGCAATAAACATAGGTTCCTCTGCCACTGTTTCCAAAATCTATCTCTAAGAATAATTTCAATAAGAACATTACCCTTAGAATACTTTGTGAAGATTTTCCAAGGATAAACATTCATATTGAGACTATGCCGAAAACATCAATATATGTGCTCTTATAGCAAAACTGCTTCACTGTTCTTGCAAAATACAACTCTACTCTTCTTATAAGGCCTTCTTACAAAAATACCTTCACAAAAAATTTGTTGCTTTATGTGCCTCTCTGGGCTCATGCCTTTATTGTTTATTTCTGACAATGTTAGAGCAAAAAATAAAATACAAAACTTGTGAACTATGTACAAAACAAAAAATGGCTCAAGTGTGTGCCCCTTCCGGGCCTATGGTGGTTCTGTCCTATTCTTCTTCTTCTTTTTGGGCCTCTTCTTCGGCCTCTTCCTCAACTTATTCCTTAGCCTCTTCCTCTAAAGGAGACTGTTTTTTATTTCTTCCTCCAACGTCATCACCAAACAATTGTACCATTAATTTCAAGGTTTGCAATGCTTGACTCCATGCTGCTTTAGAGAGATTTTATGTTTCTTTCGGTTGCTTAAAAATATACTATAATTCTCCAATATCTTCATAATTGGCAGCATTCCCTCTGTTTACCAGATCTTCCATGAGATCTCTCAGCCTGGTGAAATCAATGATCATTTGTGCAGCTTGCTCTTGATCTAGTGGCTCTTCCAGAGAATCAATCTCAGATTCATCCTGTATATTTTCATTAGTGCTCTTCTAAATCTCTTCAACTGATAGCAAGCTATGATCCTCCATCCACAAACCTCTAAAACCAAATTGAATCATTTCCTTATTCACATCTACAATATCCTTAATCACTCCTTCAATTTTATCAAACAATAGCCAGGCCTTCTAGAGTGCTCTATGCTTCTTAACCACAATCCTAGCATAAAATCTAGCAAGATTTCATTCCTTATTGGGAATTGGCTTAGCAAAATCACTGAGTCTGCTATCAACCAACTTGTAAATATGTTCTACTGGAATTATCATGGGTTGTAGCTCTCCAGTGATTTGATCTAAATCTTTCTAAATATTTTGGAGCAAGTGGTTGACATCATCTAGGTAGTCAATAATAAGCTGAAGCCCTGAGCATTTCTCTTTGACTTCGAAGAGCAATTATTTTCTAACCTTCTTTAATCTAGCTTTAGAAAAGCTAGAAGATTTAGCTTTCTCAATCTGAAGCTATTGTTTCAAACTCTATATTTCTTTGGCTTATCCTTCATTCAACTTATTCTGTTCTCCTAGTTGATCCTTGATATTATTTGCTTCTTGAAATTTTTTCTACCAGATCTTAGCCTCCTTTTTCAAAGCCTTTTCCACTTCTTTCTGATTATTCACAGTCTTTTGAATCTTTTCAATTTTTTTTTTCCAACTTGCCCACATTCTCCTTGAATATATCATTCTTCGCATAGAAAGTCTCCAAATGGGCTCTATCCATTATCAATTCATATTCTTTAGGCAACTTCTCAATATCTTCTGTGAATTATTCAACTCGATAATCCTGGGCGGCCATCTCGGTTTCAGACTTGCTTACAAGGGGAACCATGGATCTAGATATCCTTTATCTTGAAACAAAATTGACAAACATGGTTTTTCTTCTTACAACCATCCTAATGGAAGGCTTAGAAAATTTTTTTTGCCCAAAAATCATTAATTTTTCGTGTGGTTGCCTGCTCCTTTTGCAAAGTTACATGACTTGTATAACTTGAAACCAAGGGAGATGAAGACACTAGGAATGCAAGGGTGGAATCAACTATTGATAGTGGTTGTGTGGAAGTAGTTACAATAATTTTTGTGACCACAATAGACTCTGTAACCACTATTGTTGTTTCTACTGGTAGACTCATAGATATTGAAGGGATACTAACAATTGGACGAGTGGGGGTGCTTGGAATAATTTGCTCCTTGGATGGGGGTGGTGATTGCAATGGTGAGGATGAAACAATGGGAGATGATAAAGTGGGGATATCAAATGATGAAAGTAGAATTTGGGGGGGAGATGGGTTGGTTTGTATCTCAGTGGTGACTGAAAAAACATGTGGTGGACTATGATATGGGGAAGGTACCTTTGTCACAACTTCTTGATCAAAAAGGGAAGGAGACTTCCTTGGGGATTTTGGAGGTGGAAGAGGAGAAGAGGGATTAGAGACCATATATTCACCTATAGATGTAGGGTTTTCATATTTTATCTTTGTATCCTGTTGATCTTGTTGTGTCAGTTCATCTGCAGCTGAAACAATTGTCTCTTTAGCAATATCTTCCTTGTCCAACCTCTATTTCTTTGAGACCTCTCTCTCTTCTCTTTTTAGGGCCCTTTTGGCATTTCTTTGGAACAATTGAAAGGTAACCTTCTCCCTCTCTGTATCTTCCTCAGATACCTCTTGTTGTGCTATTTCTTCTAACAACAATTGCTTAGAAATGGGATTCAAATCCACTGACACTATAGTAGTGAAAGTGAGAGGTGTGAATTTGAAGCTTTCATCCTTCTTTCTCTAGTCTATATCTGTATTTGGAGGTTGTTCCCCTAGGGCTAAGCATTTAGGCCTAGATACTATTTCTATGACTGGAGTACTAACGACTCTCTCATCTAAGTATTACATTTTTCTCAAAAGTCGAGCTCCCTTAGGAAACTTTTATACTTGTTCAGTGGTGGGCTAAAATTTCTTCAAGACTTCAAAAACTATCAAAGGAGTTTCAGTCTCTTCTTCTAGAACCTCTTGGTCTGTAGGTGGAGAGAGAGAATCAGACCCAACCTATGACTTCATCATAATTAGCACTATGTTCCTTATGTCCTTAGGCTTCCAGGTTTTGATATTCTCATCATATTTCTTAGAAAATTCATTATCAATCTTCATTCCAAACCTAGATTTTGGTTTTCCAATTTCAATTCTCATTCTCCACCAATCTGATATTTTGGCTACATTCCATTTTTCTTCTTTCTCGACCTCTTCCACCGTGGAATCCTGAGATTGAGAGTCATTTTTTCTTGCTTTTTCCTTAATATAATTGATGATAGCCTCTGTCAGCCAATGTTTTATATTCTTATCTGGATCAAAGTCCACAATTTTCTCATAAAAATATAGCCACAGAGGCAGTTGATCCATTTTTGAAACATTCCACTCTAAAAGAGTGGTTTCATTATTGTTTTTGCCCTGTTCAAAATGGGGCCTAGGTCTCTTTTCAAATTTGTAGGCCTTGTCTCCATTTAGGGCAATATTTATTTTGTTGAAAATATCATCAGGATCATAGCTCCATCTCTAAGGAATATAAAATAAACCTAACCTATCCAGGTATTGGTCAATTTTTTCACTCTACCCCTTCTTCGTAATAGTTATATCATCTACAATGCGGTAGGTTAGCAGAGATTTTCTCTTCCTCCCAAAACCATAATTCAAGTCTATGTATTATGCTTGCCTTAATTATTCCAAGGCAAATAGCCTATTTGTGACAAAATGGGGCAGGAGAAAAGGCTTTCCCATGAATCCATATAATCTGATTATTGTGCCCTCAGTCAAAATATACCAATATCTTTCTTCGGCACACTCTGTTCTCAGTATTTTCTTATTCAAAGGTGGTAGCCTAGGGCACTCTCCATACATTATTTTAAATGCAGGCCCTAATAATTCCAAGTTGAAACAGTAAAAACACTCACTACTCCATAAATGACTTATCCAATAATAAACCGACAAGGGCTCCCCATCATTGGTTTTGTCCTTAACTAGGATCCATGGCATCATATATTTCATAGTAGCATAAAACATCCAAACCAGGCTCGAGCAATGCCTAAAAATAGGTGCATCAAAGCTCCTCTTCATTCTTACTAATTTCTCATGTATTATTTGGGCAAGGAAGGTTGGCCAATCAAAATATATAACCCTAGTCGCTTTTTACTTCGTACCTTCCTCATACATTATCTCATTTGAAATACAATATGCTAAGGTAATTTTCCAGCCATACACCATTTTATCAGAGTCTAAACATGTTGCAGTCCAAACATAGCCGACAGCCGACACTTCCAAGAGTTTTACATTTGATATATATATTGATTCAATAGTTTTGAATCTATCATCTTTTGTTTTTTATATTCATTGGCGTTAAGCGCAACTGCCTATTGGCGAGGGTGTGCCCACCTTGAGTGGCGTTGATTTTATTTTATTCTGCATCGTGTTTCCTTATTCGTTATTTATTTCTTCGTTCGATTCGGCACTGTATTTATCTTTGTAAGATTATTAAGCAGAGGATAAGAATTATCCTTGCAAAACCTTCCATGTAGGCCAACATATAAATGACTCAAGGTTTGCAAATTGTTTAATGGGGATTGGAACTTCAGGTAATTTCTTCCTAGGCTTGGTATCGAGCTATTTATAAATCCATTTCTTAAATGACTCATCATCATTAGCTCACTTCTCCAGAGAGTAATACTCGGCCTGGGTAGTCACTTTAAACTCTTTCGATTTTACAGAAGGTTCTGACCCTAAGGTGAAGAGTTTATGACAATTTGTAGAGGTGACACTAAATAGGGTTTTGCCTTTAGCGATTTTCACTGCTTTGGCCATGGGGTCATAAAACTTAACTATAGCCGCTATCAACTCTGAATAGGGATGAATGGAATCATAAATGTAAAAATATAAGAGAGCACATCACATCTACCTTTAACTAACAAGGTTACTCTTTTGAAGAACACAAGCTTATACTGAGAGGGGGGTGAACAGTATAAGACCACTTTTTACTTTTCTTTTCAATTCAATATTATGCAGTGTATAGACAACAATATCAATAGCAGTAATCAAGCAATGCACAAAACACCATACACAATAGAGACACCACAGTTTACGTGGTTCACCCAATGTGGGCTACTCCACGGAGAAAATATTTTACTAAAACTTTCTCAATCAATTTCTTTGGGAATCCTTCCCAATTACAATGTTTATGGATCTCTGTCCAAAGGAGATGTTGATCCCCTAATCTCAAGTTCATGGATCTCTTCCACAGGAGAACTCTTTCCCCTTCTACTCTGGCTAGTGATCTTCTAGAAGACTCTGTCTCTCTGCTGCACTGACTGGTGGATCTCTCTCCACTTGAAGACTCCTCACTCAGATCTATCTTCAATTATGTTGGCTACTGGATCTCTATCCACTGAGACTCTATCCTCTATACTCTATCACCTCCAAAGCTCTATCAATAGGCTCACTCAGAACCTGCTCAATAGGCTCACTCAAAACCTGCTCAACAAGCTCACATATAACTTGTCCAAATCTGCTCAACAAGCTCACACAAAACTTGTCCAAATCTGCTCAACAAGCTCACATAGAACTTGTCCAAATCTGCTCAACAAGCTCACCAAGAACTTGCCCAAATCTGCACTAGCAAGCTCACCAAGAACTTGCCCAAATATGCACTAGCAAGCTCACCAAGAACTTGCTCAATAATTCAATCTCATAGAAGCATAAAAGAAATTAAGCTCAATATGTTCTTCCAAATCATCTCAATAATTCAATCTTATAGAAGCATAAAGAGAATTGTTAGAGACTCAATATGTTCTATACTCAAATCTCAATCTCAACTCAAATCAATATTATAGAAGCATAAAGAGAATTGTTAGAGACTCAATATGTTCTATCCTCAAATCTCAATCTCAACTCAAATCAATATTATAGAAGCATAAAGAGAATTGTTAGAGACTCAATATGTTCTATCCTCAAATCTCAATCTCAACTCAAATCCATAATATAGAATAGTTTGTTTCATGGAACTTGAACAACCACTTCACACAATCACTTGACTAGGCTCAAACAACTCTTCTCAACCAACTACCACAAGGAACAACTCTTTCTTACAAACCCTAGTCCAAGCATGTATCAACCAACTCAAATGTTTCCAACAATGCTCAACCACAAATCTCACATAACAATGATACTCATGTTCTTTTCAAGTTCAAGTTCTTTGCATAACCAATGGGCTTCAACAACAATGCTAATAAAACATTCTTCACATAACAATGATACTCATGTTCTTCTCAAACCCTATCTCAGGTTTTTCACACTACTAATGGCTTCAACAACAATGCTTATAAAACAAGGTTTAATAGCAACTCTCAACCCATAAAACCTTGAAACATTCAACCAACTACTTTCGAAAAGGAAACCACAATTAATCCTTTTCTCTCCAATGATATTTCAGAAATCAACCACCATAAACAATCAATAGGAGAATGTGCCCATACCTTTTATGAAGATGAAGAAGCCTTTTGGTTGTCCACAAAATCTGTCTCACTCAACACACTTTCTTTTTCAACTTTCAACAAGGGTTAGATATCTTGATTAATAACACAACAATAACATCCAAATAACACCTTATTACTCCTACTCAATAACATACACCATGTCACTTCATAAATGAATTAATCTCTTTTGAAAAAGAACAAAGCAACCTTCACTTTTGAACCTCTTTACAAAATCAGAAATATCTCTTTACACACACCTTATTTCTCCCTCTAAGCAAGTTAATCAAATAGCCCTCGGAATAAGATTTCCAACGATATATAATATGATATACTTCTAAAAATTAAATCACCAAAAATCTCTCTTTTTTAAACATGCATCATAACCCTTATTCCTCCTAGGGCAACTTTAGAAAAATAAAATATATCTAAAAATTATTAACTTGCCTCTGTCCCTAATGGGATTCGATCTCATGACCTTCCTTGCTCAGTGCCTTAACCATAACCAACCTATCATTGGGCCACACGCCCTCACGTGCTCAAAATGAGCACACAACAAAACCTTATGCCACGAATATCTGCGCCCTTCGAAAACAAAACGTGCTTCACGCGTTTCAACACAACAAAACACCTCCGACAAGAATCGAACGTAGGACCTCCTACTTCACACACAATGCATGAACCACTAGGCCAAGGAGGCCTATACATTTGGCTTTACTCCACAATAGTCTCTTCAATGAACGCAAAAATCGTAAGCCTTTTAAAACCCTTTTCACACACACTTCGACACACGATGCGCAAGCTCTTTTACCATTCGAATCCAA
This sequence comes from Wollemia nobilis, assembly GCA_028583015.1. Lineage (NCBI taxonomy): Eukaryota > Viridiplantae > Streptophyta > Pinopsida > Araucariales > Araucariaceae > Wollemia > Wollemia nobilis. The sequence continues at coordinate 5,847,996 of JAQPPZ010016847.1, read as the reverse complement.
ATATCAAATCGAGCACTTAGAGAAATAAATCAAAACTTTGGGAATATATATATATATATATATGTCCTCCTCCTTTCCTTTGACGTCGGTGCTATAATTTAAATATTAGTTTTATGCCTTTTCCTTTCTTTGACGTCGGCGCTATAAATTAAATTTTAATTTTAATTTAAATTTAAATTTTAAATAATTTAAAATTTAAACTTAAATATTTAAAATTAAATATCTCCATCACCGGGGCACCTTTTTCGATGAAACAAAAATCCAACCTAGGTTTTAAGAAAAACCCATTTCAAATCTGCCATCCATGGTTTTAAATAAAACCTTTTATTTTGCCTACCTTGGTTTTCACAAAAACCCGTATATATCCATGCTCTCCAAAATATCATAAATGCTTATTTATGAAATGCTTTGGCCACCAAAACTCAATGTGATCCATGTGACATCAATGATCCATGTGACATCAATGACAACATAAAATCACTCAAATTTCCAACAATCTCCCCCTTTGTCATTGATGGCAACACCTCTATTGTAAATCACCACAATCACCGCAAAAACCATCTCTGAGAATCAAAGTTGCTCCCCTGACTCAATACTCTCTATGGAGGCTGCTCCCCCTAACTCAATGCTCTCTTTGGAGGCTGCTCCCCCTAACTCAATGCTCTCCCCCTTACTCAAATCTCTCCCCCTTTGACATCAATGGCAAAAGGGACACCTATGGGGCTAAAAGATATGACTCTTAAGCTTAGCCCCCTCACCACCTTCTCTCTTGAGGTGATTAATTTTGGGGTGGGAGTACTTTTACTCCCATATTACATTGTTTCTTTCCTCTATCAACTTCCTTCCATATTTTTCTGATATCCTTCTCTTGATGAATTACTTGATCTTCTTGTCTTGAACCTGTTTGACCTTCTTGCCTTGAAACTGCTTGACCTTCTTGTCTTGAACTTGTTTGGAATTGAGTCCTACACCATTTTGCAATATGTCCAAAGTTATTGCAATTAAAACACTTGATATTGTAGCCTTTGGATGGTGCCCATATCCTGAATTCTTTCTTGAAATAATTTCCATATCCATTCCTTTCTTGAACCCTGTATTGTGAAGTTCTGTTTTCATGACCATTATGACCATGACTTCTGATTTGTGTAGCTCTAAAACCAAAACCATGTTGCTCATTTTCTTTGCACTGAGAAGCTCTATGACCAATCCTGTTGCATAAGAAGCAATGTCCCTGAAAACCATACCTTCTTCCTTTGAAGTTTCTTCTAGAAAAATCAAACTTCTTTGATCCATGGATCCTGCAGTGTATAGCCCTGTGTCCAAATCCATTACAAGAAAAACAATGTCCTTGAAAATCCCTTTGTTCATGCCTTGGTTCCTCATACCTTTCTTGATCATTATCCTTGTAATCATCTTTGACTTGTGCATTGTATCCTTGAATGTTCTTTGTAGCATCTAAATCCTCTTCCTTAATTTCTTCCTTGCTTTCCTCTTCAAGAATTTCTTTTCCTTTTGAACTTGATTCACCTATCTCAAAACAAGATCCAAACTGGATGTTTGGAGCCATAGGAACTTTGGAACTTTCTTCATAAATCTTAGGTGCTTCCTTGCTTTCATATTTTAGAACTTCCTTTCCTTTTGAGTGTGACTTTTCTTGGAAATAAGATACAACTTTAAAATAAGTTTCCACTCCTTTTTGAACCTTTTCATTTAATGTGTCATGTCTTGTCGTTATTGTCCTTAATTCTTCATTCATCCTTTCCTCTATCCTTTTTGCATTTTGAAGCTCATCTCTTAGATCACTGATTGTCTGAAGTTGTTCTACTCTGATTTTTACATCTGTTCGAATCTTGTTTTCAAGATTCCTAATTTCTTCTTTTAGCCTTTTGACTTCTATTTTTTGTTTTCTTGGCTCATCCTCTTCTTTTTCTATTACCAAAAGTGAGACTTCTTCTGTTTCTTTTATCCCATAGAAAAACCCTTCTTCATCTTCACTGTCACTAAGATCATTATAATCTTCTATAGCAAACAAACTCTCATGATTTCTTTGACCATACCTGTTTCCTTGATGTGTCATCTCATCTTCACTATCATTGAAGCCATTGCAATATCCCGATCTGTGATCTCTTTGACCACACACAAAGCATTGTTCTCTTTCATCTTCTATTCCTAGGAATAGATGTTCTTCCTTTTCATCATTTGACTTGTCTCTATCATTGTGATCTGAGCTATCACTTGCTTCTACAATGTAGAAGGTTTTCTTTGTCTTATGAAAACTTTTCTTCTTCTCATACTTGCTTTGCTTGTATCTGTCATCTTTGTCATGCTTATGCTTTCCATCTTCTTTTCTTCTGTGACCCTATTTTTCATCATCACTATTTTCTTCATGTGGACACTTGTATGCATAGTGACCAAAATCACCACACTTGTAGCATCTGACTTTCTTCATATCCCTATAATTTCTTAAGTCCTTTTTCCTTTTGATGAAGTTAGCTTCCTCATCATTATCTGAATCTCTATCTGTCTCTGGAACTTTCCCTTTATTTTTCTCTGAAGCCTTGAATGCAATTTCTTTTATTGGAACCTGATGCTTACTTCTCCTCATCTCATAAGTTGTGAGAGTTCCTTGTAGTTCTTCCATTGTTAGCTTGTTGATATCCATTGTTTCTTCTATTGCTTGAAACCTTTGCATCATACTTCATGGGAAGTGATCTCAAAACCTTTTGAGTAACATCTGATTCTTTCATCTCAAATCCTAGACCTCTCATGGTGTTAGCAATCTCATCAACTCGAAGTAAAAACTGTGCAATATCTTCAGAATCTTCCATTTTCAATTCCTCAAATATTTTTCTATGAGTTTGTAGTTTTGCCAACTTTACCTTGGAATCTCCTTCATAGGTATTCCACAACTTGGTCCACATTTCATTTTCTGAATTACATACCATGACCTTTGCAAAATCTGTCTCACGTAGCCCACTCAGAATACAATTCATTGCCCTTGCATTGATCTCAACCAATTTCTTGATAGTCTTATCTACCTCGGGATCACCTTCAACCTTATACTCTTTTGCAACCATCTGCCATACCTCATATCCTTGTGATATCAAGTAGTTCTTCATTCTCATGCTCTAGAAAGCATAATTGTTATCATCAAATAGTGGAGCCTTATTTGTAGATGATCCATTCTGTGAAGCCATCTGTGTTCTTGTAGAATCTACCCTCAAGTTGTTAGCCTTTTCGAAGGAACCCGCTCTAATACCAATTGAAGAACACAAGCTTATACTGAGAGGGGGGTGAATAGTATAAGACCACTTTTTACTTTTCTTTTCAATTCAATATTATGCAGTGTATAGATAACAATATCAATAGTAGTAATCAAGCAATGCACAAAACACCATACACAATAGAGACACCATAGTTTACGTGGTTCACCCAATGTGGGCTACTCCATGGAGAAAATATTTTACTAAAACTTTCTCAATCAATTTCTTTGGGAATCCTTCCCAATTACAATGTTTATGGATCTCTGTCCAAAGGAGATGTTGATCCCCTAATCTCAAGTTCATGGATCTCTTCCATAGGAGAACTCTTTCCCCTTCTGCTCTGGCTAGTGATCTTCTAGAAGACTCTGTCTCTCTGCTGCATTGACTGGTGGATCTCTCTCCACTTGAAGACTCCTCACTCAGATCTATCTTCAATTATGTTGGCTATTGGATCTCTATCCACTGAGACTCTATCCTCTATACTCTGTCACCTCCAAATCTCTATCAATAGGCTCACTCAAAACCTGCTCAATAGGCTCACTCAGAACCTGCTCAACAAGCTCACATAGAACTTGTCCAAATCTGCTCAACAAGCTCACATAGAACTTGTCCAAATCTGCTCAACAAGCTCACACAGAACTTGTCAAATTTTCTCAATTCTCATCAGAGCTTGTCATTATCTTGTCCAAATCTAAAGCTCACCAAGAACTTGCCCAAATCTAGCAAGCTCACCAAGAACTTGCCCAAATCTGCACTAGCAAGCTCACCAAGAACTTGCCCAAATCTGCTCTAGCAAGCTCACCAAGAACTTGCTCAATAATTCAATCTCATAGAAGCATAAAGAGAATTGTTAGAGACTCAATATGTTCTATACTCAAATTCAATCTCAACTTAAATCAACTATATAATCCATTTTACCAATATTCAACAAAAATTTATAGAAGCAAAAAGAGAATTGTTAGAGACTCAATATGTGTTTTATCCTCAAATCTCAATCTCAACTCAAATCTAGAATATAGAATAGTTTGTTTCATGGAACTTGAACAACCACTTCACACAATCACTTGACTAGGCTCAAACAACTCTTCTCAACCAACTACCACAAGGAACAACTCTTTCTTACAAACCCTAGTCCAAGCATGTATCAACCAACTCAAATGTTTCCAACAATGCTCAACCACAAATCTCACATAACAATGATACTCATGTTCTTTTCAAGTTCAAGTTCTTTGCATAACCAATGGGCTTCAACAACAATGCTAATAAAACATTCTTCACATAACAATGATACTCATGTTCTTCTCAAACCCTATCTCAGGTTTTTCACACTACTAATGGCTTCAACAACAATGCTTATAAAACAAGGTTTAATAGCAACTCTCAACCCATAAAACCTTGAAACATTCAACCAACTACTTTCGAAAAGGAAACCACAATTAATCCTTTTCTCTCCAATGATATTTCAGAAATCAACCACCATAAACAATCAATAGGAGAATGTGCCCATACCTTTTATGAAGATGAAGAAGCCTTTTGGTTGTCCACAAAATCTGTCTCACTCAACACACTTTCTTTTTCAACTTTCAACAAGGGTTAGAGATCTTGATTAATAACACAACAATAACATCCAAATAACACCTTATTACTCCTACTCAATAACATACACCATGTCACTTCATAAATGAATTAATCTCTTTTGAAAAAGAACAAAGCAACCTTCACTTTTGAACCTCTTTACAAAATCAGAAATATCTCTTTACACACACCTTATTTCTCCCTCTAAGCAAGTTAATCAAATAGCCCTCGGAATAAGCTTTCCAACGATATATAATATGATATACTTCTAAAAATTAAATCACCAGAAATCTCTCCTTTTTTAAACATGCATCATAACCCTTATTCCTCCTAGGGCAACTTTAGAAAAATAAAATATATCTAAAAATTATTAACTTGCCTCTGTCCCTGATGGGATTCGATCTCGTGACCTTCCTTGCTCAATGCCTTAACCACAACCAACCTGTCGTTGGGCCACATGCCCTCACGTGCTCAAAAGGAGCACACAACAAAACCTTATGCCATGAATATCTGCGCCCTTCGAAAACAAAATGTGCTTCACGCGTTTCAACACAACAAAACACCTCCGACAAGAATCGAACGCAGGACCTCCTGCTTCACACACAACACATGAACCACTAGGCCAAGGAGGCCTATACATTTGGCTTTACTCCACAATAGTCTCTTCAATGAATGCGAAAATCGTAAGCCTTTTAAAACCCTTTTCACACACACTTCGACACACGATGCGCAGGCTCTTTTACCATTCGAATCCAAATATCAAATCGAGCACTTAGAGAAATAAATCAAAACTTTGGGCATATATATATATATGTCCTCCTCCTTTCCTTTGACGTCGGTGCTATAATTTAAATATTAGTTTTATGCCTTTTCCTTTCTTTGACGTCGGCGCTATAAATTAAATTTTAATTTTAATTTTAAAAATTTAAATAATTTAAAATTTAAACTTAAATATTTAAAATTAAATATCTCCATCACCGGGGCACCTTTTTCGATGAAACGAAAAGCCAACCTGGGTTTTAAGAAAAACCCATTTCAAATCTGCCATCCATGGTTTTAAATAAAACCTTTTATTTTGCCTCCCTTGGTTTTCACAAAAACCCTGTATATATCCATGCTCTCCAAAATATCATAAATGCTTATTTATGAAATGCTTTGGCCACCAAAACTCAATGTGATCCATGTGACATCAATGATAACATAAAATCACTCAAATTTCCAACATCTTTGCCTAAATATGTTGTTGATGTTTTTCTTGAGCTTCGTTCTCTTTGTCAGGACAAGATCGATATCCGCCACAACTTCTACTTTATCAATGTAAGGATCCACTGCCTTTCTTTCAAATGTTTCAGATTATTACGTATCTTCGAAAGCCATTCTACTAGCAACCACTCTGATTCTCTCTAGAATTCATAGGAATTTTTGGATAGTGTTCACTCACAGTGAACTATGTTCGTCTTCGAATGAGTGAAACTTGTGCCTTGGCACTTTTATTTTCTGGTACATGCACATTCTCCATCATTAATGTGGCTATTGCATGACTTGCCCGTTGGCATGCTTCTCAACTCCCACTTATTTCCTTTGGTGGCTTGAATGGTGGCATTTTGATCTCTCATTGGCCAAAAATTTAAACTTGCATTACCTCTTTACGACATCGCTTTGTCCACTCTTCGGTTCGAGCGCAAGACTTTTAGCATTAAATGTGGAATCTTTCTTTCTTTTCCACATGGTACAATGCAGCATTGCCGTTTCGATCAACCATAGTCTTAAAATCGATGGATTGGATATGCCTCTAATTTTGCTGCCACTTTGTATTTTAAAGTGCAGAAAATAACACTCGCCCCATTCCACTAAAAACTTACTTCATCTCGATGCGTATTAGAGACCAGTCGCTGTTCTGCTCCACTTTTCATGTACTTGAGTGCAGAATAGAACCTCACCATATCCTTTGAAACACTTACCCAATTTTACAAATATATATATTTTTTTCTTTTCAACATGTTAAAAGAAATAATTGAATACAAAGTGCAGAAAGAAAAACGTGATACAATGTATATACATATGTTACAACGAGCTTATATTTCAATCATAGTAGAGTTTGAGATGAAAATCGTTAACCAAAATCGGTTGTATGTTCCCCTCTTGATCTTCAAGTTGAAACACATTGGTCTCCTTGACCTCCACTATCTTGAAAGGGCCATCCCAAAAAGAATCAAACTTCTCATGCTTGCCCGGTTTTGCTCTATCAACATTCCATTTGAGAACTGAGTCTCCAACCTGGAATTTTTTGAACCTTGCATTTTTATCAAACCATGCCTTTATGTTTGCAGAGTGCTTTTGAAAATTCTCATATGTCTAAGCTTTGTTCTCTTCCAGTTGTAGTAAATGAGTCAACCTTGTTTCCAATGGATTTCCCTCAGATTCTTCCTCTGTATTTGCCAGTTTGAGTACCAAAATTTCCAAATGGACAGGTAACACTACCTCTTTACCATACACCAGAGCATAAGGAGAAGTTTTAATGGACTTTTTGATAGTAATATTATCTACCCACAAAGCTTGGTCCAACAGTAGGTGCCAAATTATTTTATTCTCTTCAAGCGATTTCCTCAAAATATTTAACAAATTTTTGTTGGTAGATTCAACAAGTCCATTACCCTATGGGTAATAATTTGAAGTATTCTTAAGAATTATTCCATACTTACTGGTAAACAAAATATACTTGGCACCTATGAAGGCTAGGCCATTGTCACTTACCAAGGCTTCTGTAACCCCAAACCTTGAAATTAAACTTTCCATAAAATTGATCACAACATCTTGATCTGATTTCTTGGTAGGAATGGCCTCTATCCATATGGTGAGGTAATATGTGGTAGTTAGGATATACTTATTCTCTACCGAGGAATGATGTTTGATGAACCCTATGAAGTCCATCCCCCATTGTCAAAGGGGTTCTTCAACTTGTATTGGCTTGAGGGGGAATGAAGCATTCCTTATCCTTCCAACATATCGTTGGCATTTGTTGCAGGCTCTAGTAATTTTGAAAGTGTCAATAAATATAGTAGGTCAATAATATCCTGCTCTTATGATTTTCAGAGTTGTAACTTTTCCTGAGCAATGTCCCCTCCAGTTGGTCCTCTATGGAACTCTTCAATAACCCTCTTCAATAACCTTCTAGTAGAAATACATATTTCAAAGCCTGTAGCATATATCTTCTTCTTTGGGATGCATTTATATTAGGAGGGTGTAGACACCAAATTGCAGCCATTAATCCTCCATCCTAACCATCCCACCACCCAATTGTCCACCATACACCTTTCCCACCAATTATTTGGCCCAATTCCACCTTTCCTGCCATTATTTGGCCCATATCCACCTTTCCCTCCATTTCCTAACCCAATTGGGCTTATAAAAATATTATTTTATATTTAATATAATATTTTATATTATATTATAATATATTTCTTATAAAATATGTATTTATAAACCCAATTAACCACAACCATCCAATCCAATCTAATCTCCACCGCCCATCTTCATTAATCCATGCCACACTTAAAGTACAATATCAGCCATAGGATGTGATTTAATCATAGCCACACAATCTAAAGTGTTGAACTAAAACCCTAAGAAACCCTAAGGTTGGATTATAAGTAAAGGCATGTGCAAATGCCCAAACCCTGGAATGTTTTGGTCTTGAAGAGATTGTTGAAGAAACCCATGTGAAGTAGAGGGATTGCAGAGCCATTGAAGATCCAAGCCCTAGCTTGCCATAGGACTTTCACCATTCCAGCCATTTCCACATCCATCCTCCATTGCCATAATAATTCCCATTTATCCACTCTTTGTTGCCACCACCACATCACTTCCACTATTCCCCTCACATCCCTGTGATCTATTGTTGTAGATCAAATCCTAACTCGTAGGCTTGCTATAGAGCCTGCCATATCCTAGGTGCCCTCTAGAGCTTGCCAAGCTCGCTGTAGAGCCTGCCAATCACTCGCCAAAGCTTGCCATTTTTTAGGCTCGCTATAGAGGCTACCAAGCAATATTAGCCACACAATCTAAAGTGTTGAGCTAAAACCCTAAGAAATACTAAGGTTGGATTATAAGTAAAGGCATGTGCAAATGCCCAAACCTTGGAATACCTTGGAAGATATTCGCACATAAAGAGATCAGTGAAGGAAGCCCCTATGAAGCATAAGGTTATAGAATCCTTAATATCCAAAATCCTAGCTTGTAGTAGGACTTCACCATTCTAGCCACCTCCACATCCATACCCCATTGCCATCATTATCCCCCATCCATAGAATCCTCCACATCCCTTGTGATCTGCTTCTGCAAATTTAACCCTCACTTGCAGGTGACCACTAGAGCCTACGAAGCTCGCTACAGAGCTTGCCAGGCACTCACCAAAGCCTACCATATCCCACAGGTGCGCACTAGAGCCTACGAAGCTCACGCTAGAGCCTTCCAAGTACGTGCCTGAGCCTACCGTAATCATCAAAGCATGAACCAGGGTTTGCTGCATCAAGTCATCCATCGTCAGATCTGCAACAATGAAGCAAAAAATCATCACAAGCAAGGTAAATCTAAATTTTTGTTATCATTTGTTGTTATTGCATCTTATATATCCAGCTTACATAGATCTAGGGTTTTAATTTTCATTTTTGAGGGTTCACATTGTGGAACCCTCCTTTTTTTTACTAAAAACTTTATTATTTGTTGTATGTGTAGGATTGGATAGCATAAACCAAAAGAGCATTGGAAGACTATTGCAGTAAGAGTGGTATGAACACATGGATACCTGAAGCCCACTTATTTTGTTGGGAGCAAAGCATGCTGAAGAAACTTCTTCTATTGTAGCTAGGGTTTTGAAGAATCTTAACAATCTATATTCATTGTATCACAACATTTCTGTCAAGGCAGAATTAATTATACAAAGGAGTTTTTTAGCTCCCCCTGTTATTTACTAAATAATATTTCTTGTGTAATTACGCTTGTCTTATCAAATTTGTTTGCTTTCTATTGTTATTTAGTGTTGTGTTTTTAGCTCTACAAATGGTGATCACGGTGGGACCCCACAAGGGTTTCATTATTTAAATTTATTTACTTTGCTAACTTAATTTTATTTCTGGCTGTTGTAGGGATTTTTAGAAGCACAGAAGTCGTCGATCTCATCGCTAAGGTTTCTACAATATTTTGCAGCTTTCAGAGATTACCCATGCTTTTAATAGCGACTGTATACAACCATAGGTGCCCTACTGTGCCTACGTAAGTACCCTTATGTACCTACGTAGATGCCCTTCTACACCTACACAGGTGCCCAGCTACACCTGGTAGTGATTTAGAAGCGGAGCTAAGGCTTTCAAGTAAGTCCCATAACCCTAGTTGTTCATTTCACGATTTACATATTCTGTACTTTTTGTAGTTTTTCGTTGTTTTGGGGTTATAAAAGGAACTTAACACTAAGTAATTTGGGAAATAATCCTTAGAAAAATTACATTTAGGGTTTGTGTGCATTTATTTACACAAATTTCATTTCTTGTTCTAAAATTGTAGATCTGGGTGACTTTTTGCATCCTTGTTTGCATTGAAATAAAAAAGATCATACCTAGTTGCATTCTTAGGGTTAAAAGCTACTTGCTTTCTTTGTTTAAACTGGAATAACATGAACATACAAAAAGTAGTCCTGCTCTAGGGTGGCACCTTTAGCGGGGAAGTGGACAAACCCTCTAGTGCTCTTTTGATATCATTTGGTATCATCTTGAGACAAGTCGAATTGCCTCAACACCCGTGAGTACTGAAAATAATCCACCTCCTCATCCCTCCACCCAATCAACCACCGAGCCTACCTTACTTGACATAGCTTATCCCCATCACCATCCCATAGAGCTCCTTACCATGGCCTCCATATCATGTCATCCCGAGTCAACCCCGACACATATCATGATACCATTGGCTGGTATGCACCTCTCGATTCGGCTGTACCTCCTCTGCCACTACCTAACATAGGGCTCTATCATCTTCCATGCCAGACATGGTAACCCCTATGGTCGAGCCACACCAAAACACTCTCATGCCCAACACTGTAGGAGGAAGCTGCACCCAATCCCCTTCCTCCTCCATGTCACCTCATATAGCTCCTGGTATAGTTGCACAAACAACGTAGGAGCCCATGCATATTCCCTTGGATTAGTAAGTAGATCACTCACCATTCCCAATAGGTTCCAAGGAAACCTATAGCAGTGCTATTAGGTAGCACTATGTTTGCTAGCACAAACATAATCAAAGTTGGGAGCACATCCAACTCCTTCGCCTTGTACATGCTCAAATAACATATACCTCCATCTCCCATCCGAGCCTCCCGCCATTGATCACCAAACATATTCTACATCTCAACCTTATTGTCGTGCCCAACCACCACCTTATCCCCTTCTACTGGCACCTTGAGGATGTGGTATACATCCTCAAGGGTGACAGTAGCCTCCCCAGTCGATAGCTAGAATGTCCCCCTATTAGAGTCCCATCTCTCTATCAATGATGAAAGATACCTCTAATCTAACATCACAACATACAACCTAGATACCCCCTCTAGGCCCACCTTCCTCAGCTCCCAATCCCCATCCATGAGCTTCTTCCTCATCCCAGGAACAAGCGGAGAGAACCGATGTCGAGGCTCTATGTCCCTCTACTATAGCAACAAACATTTTTATCAATACTATTTCAAAAAAAAAAAAACAAAACAAAACTTTTGCACAAAAGACAAAGTATTTTTAAACATTATCAGGGAAAATGGTGCCTCAAATCCACTAGCATCATTCAATCCCTCCACCGCCATAGCTTTCGCACAGATTTCCACTAGCCTCATTAAGCTCACAAATCACTCCACTCCTCAGAAGTAGCTCCTCAAAGTCCAAAACATACAAGTGAGCCTCACAATTCAATCATAAATCTATTTATAGATTTCCTTAGTGCACTTAGGCGCAAGCCTACGCTTACAGTTTTTAGGCACACCTATGCGCTTGCGGGATGCCATAGGCGCAACTGGGCGCCTGGTCCCAAAAAGGCATAAAGACAAAATGAACCAAAACAGTAGCTTACCTCCTCCAAACTTCAACAAATTTCACCCACATATCATGCACATAATAAAATCAAGTTATTCATCCAACATTCTTCCATCACCATATATCAATCCATTAATCATTTTATCTATCATGTGTCCAATTCATTCAAGCAAACCTCATATCTAGTGGGTGATTCTATAAACTTGGCGATTGCAACGATAGTAATCCATGTAATTCGGTAAGATGAATAATCTACAATAAGGACACTTGACCATGATCATCATCAATTATCTTATATTACAATATCAACATCACATTGAGCACCTCACATTTGGAATGAAACATTGCCAAGAACAATTTTCTCAAAGATAGTCATTAATGCCCTCTTCCATGGGGCACAAAAACATGGATAATAAAAATCACAAACACTCATTCATTCAACAACAGTCACAATATAGGCTAGATTGGTTCCATTGAGGAATTTGTGAAGAATTTTCCATAGTCACTACCCCACCCCTACGTTGACTTAGTCATCATGCATATTCATACCTTGCATACTCAATGATGCCATTGCAACATCTTATTCAACAACATGGAATTATCCCAAAATTTGGGGTAACCACAATTTGATTATGATTTCCCACAATGGGATACATATCACATGATCATGACATTGGACAAAACCCCCTTTCCACCGTTGGGTCAAAAATGGTATCACATTTCACATCATTCATATCGTCCACAATCACATGGTATTGTACAGCAACCCCCTTTCGACCATTGGGGCAAAAATGGTATCACATTTTACATCATTCATATCATCCACAATCACATTGTATTTCACACCATTCATTCATCAATTGCACATATTCACCACATATTTCATCACTTGCACAAATTCATTTTCAATTGGCTTGTGAGAATTTTCTCATTCACCAATTGAGGGGGTAAGCTACAAAAATTCCAAAAAAAGAATCTTTTGTCTTCAACATTAGTGCTCAAATCCAACAACAGAGAGAAGCTGCTTCTACACCCATATCCCACGTAGGTGTCTCGTATTTTTGCACCATATTGTGTTTCATGCAATATGGTACAAAAAGGGGCATTTGTAGACACCAAATTGCAGCCATTAATCCTCCATCCTAACCATTCCACCACCCACTTGTCCACCATACACCTTTCTTGCCAATTATTTGGCCCAATTCCACCTTTCCCACCATTATTTAACCCACATCCACCTTTCCCTCAATTTCCTAACCCAATTGGGCTTATTTTAATATTATTTTATATTTAATATAATATTTTATATTATATTATAATATATTTATTATAAAATATGTATTTATAAACCCAATTAACCACAATCGTCCGATCCAATCTAATCTCCACCGTCCATATTCATTAATCTATGCCACACTTAAAGTACAATCTCATCCCTAGGATGTGATTTAATCTTAGCCACACGATCTAAAGTGTTGAGCTAAAACCCTAAGAAACCCTAAGGTTGGATTATAAGTAAAGGCAAACCCTGGAATATCTTGGAAGATATTTGCACATAGAGAGATCAGTGAAGGAAGCCCCTGTGAAGCATAAGGTTATAGAACCCTGAAGATCCAAAAACCTAGCTTGTCATAGGACTTCACCATTCCAGCCACCTCCACATCCATCCCCCATTGCCATCATTATCCTCCATCCATCGAATCCTCCACATCCCTCACAATCTTATTCTGTAGATTTAACCTTCACCCGCAGGCGCCCACTAGAGCCCATGAAGCTCACTGTAGAGCTTGCCAGGTGCTCACCAGAGCCTGCCGTATCCCAAAGGTGCGCACCAGAGCCTGCAAAGCTCATGTGAAAGCCTGCCAAGTGCATACCCGAGCCTTTTGTAATCATCAAAGCATAAACCAGAGTCTGCTGCATCAAGTCATCTACCGTCAAATCTGCAACAACGAAGCAATGAATCATCATAAGCAAGGTAAATCTAAATTTTTGTTATCATTTGTTGTTATTGCATCTTACATATCCAACTTACATAGATCTAGGGTTTTAGTTTTCATTTCTGAGGGTTCACACTGTGGAACCCTTCTTTTGTTTACTAACAACTTTATTGTTTGTTGTGTGTGTAGGATTGGATAGCATCAACCAAAAGAGCATTGGAAGACTACTGCAGTCAGAGTGGCCCGAACACACGGATACCTGAAGCCCACTCATTCTATTGGGAGCGAAGCATGTTGAAGACACTTCTTCTATTGTAGCTAGGGTTTTAGAGAACCCTAGCAATATGTATTCATTGTATCACAACATTTATGTCAAGGCAAAATTAATTGTACAAAGAAGTTTTTTGGCTCCCTCCGTTATTTAATAAATAATATTTCTTATGCAATTAATCTTGTCTTATTGGATTTGTTTGCTTTTTACTATTATTTAGTATTGTGATTTTAGCTCTATAGAGGACATACTCTAGTTTGAAAGTAATTAATCATCTGATCAACCCAATCAGAGTCTACTGACTGTACTCCTTCAACCTGATCCTCTTATGTTGTATGGCAAGTTATCACTTCTGCTAATGTTGCTACCTTTGTTAGACCTTGGCATAGGGCCCTGCCTCTCACCAACTTGGTGGGATGTATTTCTACATCATATTCTTGGATTTTGGTAATCCAACTAGCCCTTTTATCTCCTAGTTCACCCTACAGAATAAAGCTTCTTACATCTGGATGAACAACATATACCAGGGTTTTACTCTAAACCAAGTACTACCTAAACTTCTTCAATGACTTCATCACAATGAATACTTGTCTTTCAATAAAGTTATACTTGACCTGGTAGTCATGGAGTGTCTGGCTCCAAAAGAATATAGGATGTTCCTCACCTTGGTCATCTTTTTGAGTGAGCACTGAGGCATAACTCTCTTTGGCTCCATAAGCATAAAGGATAAAATCCTTACTAAAATCTGGGTTTACCAGCACTGGGGTTGTTGCAATGGACTGCTTTATTATCTCAAAAGCTTATTTTCTAACTTCAGTCCATTTAAACTCAACATTCTTCTTGAGCAACTCAGATATAGGCCTCACTTTCTGTGCAAAGTCAGAAATAAATTTCCTAACAAAGTTTATTTGACCCAAAAAGGACTGTAAGGCCTTCTTGTTTGTAGGCAATGGGAGAGCAAGAATGGACTTGATTCTATCTGGATCTATGGCCATACCTTATTTTGAGACCACATGGCCTAGCAATTTTCCTTCATGGACTACAAAGAATGATTTCTTAGGATTGAGTGAAATACCAAATTCTCTACACTTTTGAAAAACTTGCTCAAGGTGTGCTAGGTGGTCGTGCTTATCATGGGAAAACATAGTCATGTCATCCAAATAGATCAGAATGACTTTATTGATAAGTTCCCCAAAGGCATAATCCATGGCTCTCTGAAATGTGGCTCCCGCATTGGACAACCCAAAAGGCATTCTCTGGTAGGCAAATGTGCCCCATTTTGTGGTGAATGTTGTTTTATACTGATCTTCATCTTTCACCCAAATCTGATTGTATCCAAAGAAGCCATCTAACAATGAGAACCTTTTTACCCCTACCACTATCTGTAAGATCTGATCAATCTGTGGGGAGGGGATAGTGATCCTTAAGAGATGCTTGGTTAAGATTTTTGAAATCTACACACAAACGAATATCACCATTCTTTTTTCTCACAGGTACCAAGTTGGCTACCCAGGTTGAATGTTTTATTGGATAGATGATCTTAGCCTTTAACAACTTTAAGAGCTCCTCTCTCATAATGGCTTTTATCCTTGGATTTACTGGCCTTTGCTTCTACCTAAAAGGCTTCACATCAGGCTCTAGCTCAATAGTATGTTGGATAATCCTTTTGTCATATACCTTGAGGTCTTCATATGACCAAGCCACAATATCTTGGTATTTTAGGCATAAGGCTTTGATATCTTCTGCCTCCTCTAGTGAACATCACACTCCAACATTGAGCTTCTTTTTAGTACCGACTTCAACTTCTTTATAAATATTTTCATTGACTTTCATGGCTCTGATCTTTTTCTGTCCTCATTGTCAAACAAGCTTTCTAGGGTGACCAACCCTCTAGGAATGTGATTGTTCCTCAATTGAATAACATATTGTTGATCAATTTCTTCTATATTTTCTTCTTGGATAGTGGAGAGACATGCTTCTCTTACCAAAAAGTCAATTATCTGCTCATCACTTTCAAAAACCTACCAGAAAATTTGCTTATCTGGTACTGCAGGTCTGAAAATCATTTTGATTCCCTTGGCTTTCTTGATTCCATAGTCTACAGAAGGGTTGAAGTTAGCTCCCTTCATTGCTAAGGAATCTTCCAAAGTATTCTTTTCTCTGGGAATAAAATTTATATTTAGGGCATCAAAGGATTCCATCAGATCCCATACCCTATTTTTGTATGCTTTTAGGTAATGGTGCTTACTGCTGCACCTCTTTCTTACCTGATGGATGATTAGCTCAGAGTCACCATATATGTTTAGAATCTTAATGCCCATGCTTTCTGCCTACATCAGTCTGAGGCATAGGGCCTCATATTCTGCAACATTATTTGTACATGACCATGTTAGTCTGTAGGCAAAACTCTTTGTCCCCTCTGATTGGGATTGTAGTACCACACCAGCTCCTGCACCATTTCTGCATTTAGCACCATCAAAGTGCATGATCCATGTTTCTTTTTCTCTCAAATATTGATTGGATATAGCAGGAATTTTCTTCTCTGATTCAGTTGAAATGCTATATGTTCCCATACCAGTTCCAAACTGACTGTAATCTTCTCTGAAGGGCAACTCATCCTCAATATCCAACTCCTCAAAATCTTCAACTAGCTCAAATTCCTCTATGGGAGTAAGATTGCACATGTCCTCCCCTATCTTTTCAATATGATAGGACACTAGATTTTCGGGTGTTATCCTGATTCTCTTTCCTTTGAAAGGAATTACCATACTGGAATAATCCATATACATACATCCACCTAGTTTTGTAGTAAATTCCCTTGAAAGGCATAATCCAAAGTAAGGCTCAAGATCAACCACTACTATTTATTGTACTATTGTCACCTCAGGGGCTCTATGTAGCCTCATTAAAACATCCTTTATGACTCCCACTATCTTAACAGGTGTCCCATCCAATTGTAATACTCTAGGACAAGATCGGGTATACTCCATACCCATCTCTTCGTAGAATTCTTTAGGCATAACTATAGTTGATGCTCCTGAATCTATCATACAATTTTGGACTACCCAACCTTCCATCCTTAGAGAGATATAGAAAGGAGGGGGCTTATTTTTCAAAACAGCAGGGGACATTTCTTTCTTCTCTGAGGGCATACTAAGGATTGTGGTGGCCTTCTTATCTTGTGGATACTTGTTGAGAGAAGCCTTAAGCAAGTCTATCTGGACCAAGAATGAAAAGAGTATCATATAAACTAGATTTTGATGGAATATTTTTCATCTCTTCAACAATATTATACTCAGACTTAGCCAGGGTAGGTCTTTCAGGCCTTCTTTTTGGCTCACCATATTTTCTTTTATACTATTGAGTGGCTTCTATTCTTTACCTTTTGGTAATAGAGGGGAATCTAAGCCTTTCTTGAGCCTCATATTTAGACTTCATTCGGTCTCCTTCAGTTTCCTTTTCCAATCTCTTGGGGAGACTGTCTGTCTTCTCTTTCCCTTTAGCTTGGGGAATAGGAAAAGTATCACTGCTTTGGGGAAGTGGGTCATTTCTTTTCTGAGAAGGAACTTGGAATTGTCCCATATTTTGGGGATCTACTTGCAAGGTTTTCTTTCCAGACCTTGTCATAACAACAATTGGGCTATCCTCATCCAAATCTCTTTCCCAACCATGATTTGGTTAGGCTGCCATAACATACTTACTCTTCCCTTTTGATTCCTCTCATATTGATCCATAGCTTGTTGAACATGATGTTGGTACATGACACAAGACTGTGAATCATGAGGGTCATTACATACCAAACACCAGACATTAACCAAACTTATCTCTGAAGAACACTCAGGCTCTTCATATGCTGCATTCACTCTGATCCCCATACTGTTACTAGGACCAGGTCTCTGATATTTGTTCACATATGGAAATCTCCTCTGTTGTGACCTTTCCTGATCTCTCTTTTCCATTGAATTCATTCTATTACTCAGAGTTTTCAGAGTATTTTGTATATCAAGAATAGCAAAAAACTCTTGAGATGCTTGAGAAGGAAGGGGAGGGAAAGGAACTATAGTAGATGATGCTTTCGACTGAGGGATAGGATTCATTTGTGGAGATGGGGATGATAAGGAAGGGGGATCCATGTAAGATGAGTTTGTAGCTTGGATTTGGCCATTAGTGGTTTCTGAACTATAAGGTAGCACAACTTTGGGAGGTAACCTCCCCACATTAATTAAGATATTCTCTGCATGAACTACTACATTATAAACTTGTGGAAAGGTTTCCACCCCATATTGTTGGGTTTGCAAGCCTAGCTCTGATCCAAGAGCTCTAATATAATACATATAGGCCAAGCATGCAACTGGTCTAGCTGCAGGGGGAATTCTCTTCCATGTTCTACTAAACCTCAAATTGAAATCTGAGATAGTCTCTTGCTAAGATTTCTGCATGGATGTAAACTGATTAAGCAGGGAGAAAGGGTCAGTAGATTCATTAAATTATTCCACAAAAGGCTCAGCCAATGCTTGCCATGAAGTGATGGTGTTATATTCCAGAGTTCTAAACCAATGCAAAATATTTCCTCTGAAGGACAGGGCTAGGATTCTTACAATAACATCCTCCTCTTTTATGTTGTGGATTGCTTCTAGATTCAAAATATCCTAATAGTGCTCATATGTTGTCTTCCCAGATCCATCATAAGTGGGAATAGCCTTGGACACAACCTAGGGAATGGTATTCATATGGGCTAACCTAAGGGGACCAAGTTATGTTCCAGCTAGGGTATTTCTATAATGGCTAATTAGGGGCCACATTCCCCTAATTTTGGGCTGCATTAACTACCATATTTCTAGGTGTAGATCTTGTTGGAGGGGTTGTTGGATTAACTATAGGATTTTCCTCAGGAAGCTCTTCTTCTGAGAGGAAATCTTGATTCAAACTTTTGATAATAGTAGACCCTCTATAAGGTAGCTCACAATAGAAATAGGAGTTAGGGTTATTCCTTTTGAAATACCTGGTATACATGAAAGGACACTGGTCTACAGGGGTGATTATTTTCTAGGCTTAAGGACTAGGGAGTCGCTAGGTGAATTTGCTATTCTCCACTTAACAAGGTCAAGATAATTCACCAAATATTGATTCCTCTGGGTAGAGATAAAATAATAACTCATATGATGGGTTTTCGTGTTCCTTGTGAACTGGTCCCATCGGGCATGCCAAAAATTGTTGGGCACTGAATTGCATCAAGTTTTACTCAATACTATGGCTATCTATCTTCCTACTTTCTATCCAGGCATGCACCCGATAGCTACAACTCAACACTCAACATTGGATGGACCAAAACAGGGTTTCAAATCCAACCTCCAGAGTAGGTTGGTTCCTTGTCAACTTAAATAGGGTGTTGACACAATTATGCTCACTTAGGGTTTTGGAGATTAGGGTTAAGAGAGATATTAGGGTTAAGAAATTAGGGTTAGAAAATGTGAACAATAGTGGATGGATAGGCTAACAACAATGTCACTATAGCAAAAGCTCCCATAAACTATCTCAAGGTACCCATTACTTCAGATCAACATTATCTCAAATAAAATGAACCTTCATACATTAAAGCACAATAGAGAAATATTGAAGATAACAATTTCAATATCCAAACACTGATAATCCAAATAACAAAATTAATCAACACTCAGATTTTACAGAAATGCACTCCCTACCAATATAGATCTAATCAGAAGCAGATTTCAATTACCCTAGCAGTTAGTAATCCAATAAACTAGAAAAAACTAACCATTCGAATATTGATAGAAATGCAACTCTAGATTTTGAACCTCCGATACGAGATAATGAAGACACAAATTTGAGGTAAAAATCAATGTAATGCTCCTTTCATTAGCTCACAGGAATATTTACAATAGTGCAGGCAAACACACTAGAGCCAACCCCAAAAAATGAGGGTTCAACCTCTATTTATAGTTTGAAAATTAAAGAATAATAAGGAACATTACAAAGATTTATTTTTTAACAACTCAATAGAGAGTTCTTGCTGGTATTTTCTTACTGGTTCGGCCTTCAAGAAATCCATTGCAAGTAGACCACCATGGAAGCTCAGAGCTTCTACAACTCACTGGTTGGTTGATGTCAGTTGGAGTTCAGGTCGTTAGAGACTACATCTGCTCCATGAACTTTTCTTGGAAGCTCACATCATCGTCGATCTGCAACTGCCTCTGGTTCTTGTTTCTTGAAACCCTCCGATGCTTCGGCTTCTAGTATCCCAACTGATTATGTTTGAATCCAGTGAGAAAATACCTTTAAATACTTTGAAATCATCAACAAAATCTCGACCGTTGATCTTCCCCATTGCATGACTATGATTTGATCTGGAACATATTTTGTACAATGGTAGGGAAAGACCAAAGCACCATTCCACTTATTTAAGTTGATGATATCACCTTTTATATCTTTGAATCTATAGAACGCCAATCCAGCATAAAATGCACTAAGAGTTGAGCGGGGTGGAATCCGCTCATTATCCTTCCTTTTCTTCATTGGTGATAGAGCAGTCAAAAATCCGCACTAAAAAGTCGCTGACATCATACTTCCTTTAAAACACTTGCGGAACACCAATCCACACTCAAGCAAGTGTAAAACTTCTTTGTCACCAATCCGGACCCGCCACAGTGTAAAATAACACTTCATTCCGCATCAGAGATAGTGTAAAATGCACATTGTCGCCAATCCGGAAGGAAGTTAGTTCAAAAATACTCTTTGATGTGAATCCGCACCCTTTTGCATTGTTTTCCACCTCTTGTCACCATTATAGAGCAAAATACTCAATAAACTTGTCGAACTCGCTCTTACCAACACTTAGGCACTCGAAGCACGTTGAAAAATACAAGCGGTCACCAATCCACACTTCTTTTGTGCTGACATCATCTTTGTCGAAAAACTTTTGTGGATTCACGACGCATCACCAGTCCATTGCCAAATGCATTGTAAATGATGTGGAATCACTCCCAATGGAAAATTGCACTAAGTGTTGGGTGGATTATAAACCTTTGTCATGGATCCGCTCCAAAATACACTGAAACATGTGCGGAATGGAAACTTCATACCTTAGATAAAATTTTCAAAATTTTCTAAGGATGTGGCCATTTTGGGCCTATAGGTATATTATTGATTTATCATTTGTAAATACATTACATACATTTTTGTGCAGTGAAAAGTTGGCATCGGTAGAAGAAAAGACACAACAAGAAACAAGACGCAAGATTGGAGATTGAAACCCTAAAACCAGCAAGTAGAAACATCAAACACAAGTGGCAGTGTGTAAAAGGTAGAAGTAGGAAACATGTGAAAGATAAGTGAAGCAACAACGTTGAGTTTTCCAGAGCTTCATTTGAGTTGAAGCATAACATCAAGGGTGTGGAACCACCTCCCAAATGGTGGTGTAGCTGAAGTGGTTTATGGCCAACAAGCATTGTGGATAAAAGACTAGGGTTCAAGTAGAAGCGCCAGCACAAGCAAGTATTTTTTATGTATTTATAAATTTTTTGATTAATTTTGAAAAGGAGTTATAAGGGTGTATGGTATAAAGGTTTTATAAGGATGTATGTTATAAAGTCTTTATTTTTGCAAATAGGAGTTATAAGGGTGTATGTTATAAAGTCTTTACTTTAAAAATAGGAGTCATAAGGGTATATGTTATAAAGTGTTTTATTTTGCAAAGTCTAGAAAGGAAATATAAGGGATATACTTTGCATGTTGAAAAGGAAATATAGAGAGGCATTATTGTTGATTGAAATTGGAAACATATGTGCAAGGGTTTTATGAGCAAATTGTGCATTATTGTTGAATGAACTTGAGAAGTAAATTTGCAAAGATTATAGACCAGACTTGTGAAGCAGATTTGTGCATGATTTAAGATTGATTTTTGGAGTGGATAAAAAGGGTTCAAAGGCTATACAAGAGATATATTTTGAATGAAATAAATGTGGAGTTTGTGAAAGTGATAGACTTAATGAATGCAAAATAACATATTGACTAGTTATAATTGCATATCATTCTCTATATGTTCTTGAAGAAAAATAATTCTGGGTAGAATATGTCTGAATTACTTTATTTGATGAAAGCATTTTGAAAAATATATAAGCATGGTTTTGAACATTGGTTGTATGCAAGTTTTGGGAAATATTTGAACAAGTTTTTGTAAGTAATTTTGAGCAGAATTGAGCAGGCCTTTTAGGAGGCTTGAGAGAATATTTGAGCAGGTTTGGTGAGTTGAGTTTGAGATAGATTTGGACATATTTGAGAGAAGTTTTTATGAATAGATTTGAGCAAGACTTGAGTAAAGTCTTGGAGTAGATTTGGATAGAGTTGAAAGGAGGTTTTATGAGTAGATTTGAACAAGCATATTTGGACAGAGTTGAGAGCAGTTGTTGTGAGCAGATTTGAGCAAGACTTGTGTGAAGGCTTAGAGCATATTTGGACAGAGTTGAGAGTAGATTTTGTAATTAGATTTGAGCAAGCCTAGTGTGTAGGATTGGAGAATATTTTATTAAGTCTAGTGTGTAGACTTGGAGAAAATATAAGCATATTTGAGAGCATATTTTGATGAGAATATTTGAGCAAGTCTAGTGTGTAGAATTGGAGCAGATCTGAGCAGAGATGTGAGTAGACTTGGAGTAGATTTGAGCAATCCATGTGATTAGGCTTGGAGAAGAGTTGGACAGAGTTATGAGTAGGCTTGGATCAAATTTTAGCAAGCCTTGTGAGTAGGCTTGGAGCAGAGTTGAGCAGAGTTGAGAGCAGGCTTTGGAGCTGACTAGAGCAGAGGGGATAAATGTCTCATGTGGATAGAGGTCCACAAACCAAAGCAAAGGGGATAGAGGTCCATGAACCAGAGTTGAGGGGATTGAGTTCTCCTATGGATAGAGGTCCACGAACTTGAGCATAGGGTATTGAAGTCTCCTTTGGGTGGGTACCCATAAACATTGTAATAGGGAATTGGTTCCCAAGATATTTGTTGAGAAAATTTATAAGAAATATTTTCTTCATGGACGTAACCCACATTGGGTGAACCACGTTAAATTTGTGTCTCTCATATGTGTGATGATTTGTGCATTGTTTTATCACTATTATTGATGATATTGGTTAATACTGCTTTGGAAAGTTATTGCAATTGAAAATATTGGATAATATTGATTTGGAAAGAAAAGTTAAAGTTTTATCTTATATTGTTCACCCCCTCTTAGTATAATCTTGTGTTATTCAGGTACCCCTCATGTCTTGTCAACAAAAACGATTTGGAATAGGTTTGGTTGTAACCAATTACTAAAAATATTTGTCACTTATTCAAAATAGTGTGGTCATATGGCTAGGCACTTACTAAGAAGACACCCAAGTTCAAACCTTTAGGGCATCCTATTTGTAAAGGTAGTAGTTTGATGTGAATCCTCTGAGTGCACACTAGATCGATGGTACACTTACCAAGAAGACACCCGAGTTCAAAACTTGGGGGGCCTATTTGTAAAGGTAGTAGTTTGATCTGAATTCTATAAGTGCACATCAGATCGACGATGATGGTAGAAATCTACGTGATCGATGGTCCCCCTCATGTGTGGTCAACAAAAAATCCTGAGCGATCAGTGGTCCCCCTCATGTCTAGTCAACAACGATAAGGTGAAATAGGTTTGGTTGTAACCAATTACTAAAAATATTTTTTACTTACTAAAAATAGTGTGGTTGTAACCAACTCTCCTATGAATAAAATTTAAAATATATATATATTTTTTGAATGAAAAACCTTATATTAATTAAGATTAATCATACAAAAAGGATGGGTGGAATTAGCACACCCCACAAACCATAAAATCCATTAGGTGGAGGAAATCACACCTCCCCATAAAAAACAAAGTCCAAAAAATATTACTACACACCGCTACGAGCAATCATTACACAAACATCCCAAGACATAATCATTAAACAAAGATCAAGGAGCGGGATGAAAGTTATCTTCCTCGCTGACATACTACCAACCTCCATCCGAAGAGACTGGGGCATTCCATCCTTCTTCTACATTACCGCCAACCAGAGTTTATTGAGGAGCGGCAGGTGCATCGGTATGACGAACAACAGCCGAAGTAGTAGCAGTGTCACCCCACCCAACAACTAGCTCAGAAGCGGCGGGCCAAACATCCCACCCAGAGTTTTGGTGGGAGGAAGGACCAACTCCATCATCCAGGCATCTGCGGCACTGAGAGGGTTGGGACCAATGTCTATCCATCGAAGAATGGGTGAAGCATCGAGAACCTCGACGGGGTCGAGAACGGGACCTGGAGGAGCTTCTCGAGGAATTGGGAGGGACACGACTAACCGTGCATGGGGCATTACCCCAATGATCCATCAGAGCACGAAGGTGTTGCAGCTCAACGTTCACCTTGTCCACCTGTACAAAAATCTGCATCCAGTAGTCATAAAAAACAACATACTTGTCAGTGAAAGAAAATGTCAGAGTGGAGTCAAGCTATGTAAAAATCACCTTGCTCTTGGTTTTCCACAAATGGAAGAGAGTACTGATACGAAAAACATTCCACACTGGTTCAAGATTGTCAGAAAAATCAATGGGGTCCCCTAGAAGAGCGTGAGGCCATAAGAAGGGACTCCGCATGAAAGGTTGAAAGAATTCCAGGAGCCATTTCCAAGCAAGAGAAGCCCACTGACATTGCCAAAAAATATGCAACACATCCTCAGGTTCACCACAAAAAGGATAGGTAGGGTTCTGAACACCTAGTTGCTTAAGTCTATTTCCTAGAGGAAGTCCTTGGTGAATAAGACTCCAAACAAAAAACTTTGTTTAGGCTCAATATATGAAGCCCAAACTTGGGCAAAACGTAAACTCCACCTTGAGGGTGAGGAGACCAAATCCCATTTAACATTCAGCCTATGTGACATGGGGACCTGAGGAGTAAGCCAGTTATACCCAAGCTGGGCTTTGTACTAAATTAGAGGGACCTTCTTAGGCCAGCACCAATCGGACCACCAAGGCTTTTGGAACCTCTTATGTAACTTGCTCCAAAGGGAGAAAGGAATATTATCTATGACAACATCATAGGTCTATTTATCCTCATTTATGAGACTGTAAGTATGCCTAAAAATATCCCAGGGTATCCAACTCCTGGTTTGACACGAGAAAAAATCCTTTAGAGATGCAATTCCTTTCCTATAAAAATGTTGAGCTCTAACCCATTGAACTTGAGCCAACGACATACCTTGCCATGAAATAGTAGGAGACCACCAGACATTCATGTCCTGAAGAGAGGCCCCTGAATTTTGATCCTTTCCTTTCCAGCATAGCCAGGGTTTAAGCGCCTCCCAGGCTTTCCAAATACTCTTGATAACAAAGGAACCCTAAATTTTTATAGGAACAGGGGTAGTAAGAATAGTCTGAAGGCTCAACCCCTTCCAAAATTTTTTGCCATAGGGTAAGCCATAAGACAAGCAATGTCGAATGAGAATTTTCCAGTGCTCATTACCTGTGAGGGATCGAGTAATCCATTTAGCACATAAAGCAAAACCTTGTCTTTGGCAATAAAAAAGGCCCATACCTCCATAGGATTTGGGTAGGCAACACACCTCCCATGCCACCCTATGAAAGCCTCTTTTCATAACATATTTTACCCACAGGAAGTCTCGTAAGAGCTTATCCAGTTTCTTATAACAAGCCTTGGAGGGCACCCAACAGGAAGAATAATAAACATGAGTGGTAGCCAAAACCTTAGAACAAATTTGAAACTTTCCTACCAAAGAAAGTTTTTTTGATGACCAGTAGGCTAACTTCTTCTCAACCTTTTGAGTAACATGCTGCCAAAGTTGTGTAGAAGAGCCAAGAAAAGCAAAAGGGATCCCCAAAAATTTAAATACTTCACCTGGTTGGATCCATCCCCATTGATAATGGTCGAGCCAATCAGGTATTGGATCAGGGGAAGATCTATAGCAGGAGGTTTTCCTCCACTGAATGCTAGAACCAGAGGCCTTACAAAAGACTTTCAAATAGTAAATGGCTGAGGATAGGGACTGCTCATCTTCTTGAATAGTCAAAAAGGAATCATCGGCAAAGTGACCATTAACCAGCTGAAGGCTGGAATTGGGGAGTGAGATGCCTCTAAGGCTCCCTTGAGAAACCTTATGTGCCAAAAGGTAGCCAAAAGCTTCAACAACAAGAATATAAAGTGAGGGGGCGAGAGGACAACCCTGCCGAATAGACCGACCTAGTTGAATGGATTTCGATTGACAATTGTTCAAGGTAAGAGTAGCAGAGGCATCTTGAAAAAGCATGCAAATTGTGTTGATGAAAAACTGACCAAAGCCCAATGCTTGAAGCATAGAGGTAATGAAATACCATTCCATTTTGTCATATGCTTTTTCAAAATCAATTTTAATAAACAAAGCATTTTGTCCTGAGGAGCGGGCCCATTCCATACCTTCCCAAACTGCAAGCACATTATCTAAAATATATCTTCCTTGAACAAACCCAGTTTGTTCAGGTCTGACTATCAGAGGCAGAAGAGGCTAAAGCTTACGAGCAACAACTTTAGCAATAATATTGTAGCTCACATTCAAAAGGGTGATAGGCCTCCAACTGGTAAACAGTTCAGGATCACCAGATTTAGGAATGAACTTAACATTCCCTTTGTTGATGATGGCTCCTAGAGTTCCACATTGTATGGCTTCTAGGTAAACTTTGTGTAAATATGGACCTAGCATGTCCCAAAATTCCTTGTAGAATTCACAAGGAAAGCCATCTAATCCAGGGGCTTTATCATTGGCCATGAGGGACAAAGCTTCCTTAAGATCCTCTAAGGATAAAGGTGTATCACACAACTCCACTTGAGCAGGAGAAAGCTTACAGGGAACAACAAAACAACATTCATCTAATGCCTATTGACGCTCATCATTAAGAGGTTGAGAAGCAAAAACTCCCTGATAATGATGAACAAAAGCCTTAATGATATCCGAAAGTGCAGTGAACCTCCCTGCTTCCATTTGAATGGCATGGAATTGAGAATGTTGAGCAGGAGGTCGAAGCCTTTTGAAGAATTCCTTAGAGACTCTATCTCCAATTTGAAGCCAATGTAGGCGAGCTCAAAGCTGAGCTCCCTTAGCTTCATACAATTCCTCTTTCTTAAGTTCATGCCTCAAGGCTGCAACATGAGACTGAAGATTTATATTATATGGAGAATTCTCAAGCTTGAGACAAGCTTTATGGAGCTCTTCTTTCAAAGTTGAATTAGCTTGTCTTCTACATTTTGCAATGTCCACCCCTAAAATACGTAATATTTTGGTGGTGCATTGGATAGCAGAGTTCCACCAATTAATCTAGCCCAGAGAGCCCTGCGGTCGAGGGAGCAAGTTCCAGATTCGAAAGATATGGGCCTTCATGGTCGGACTATGCAAAAAGGAAACATTAAAGTAGAACTAAGAGGAGTGAACTTTGGGTTGTGTATGTTGCATGTCGATAACAAACAAAATGGGGGTGTGGTCTAAAAGAGTAGTGTCGAGCAAGGCTGTGACAAAAGGGACCGAGGGCTTGAAACGAGAAAAATAAAAGGAATCACTTTCAGAGACCATCGCCCGATCTAACCTCTCGAGGACCCTGGCTGACTCAGCTTGGAAGTTCAACCAAGTAAACCAGAGCTCCCAAGGAAAATCAAAGGATGTAAAGTAGGAGTTCGGATCAAACAAGCTTATTTTTCATAAAAAACTAGGCCTCCCATTCGCCAGAGCACCAACATCTTGGAGAGTGACTAATTTTATCCGAATCCTTTTCTACCATGTTGAAATCACCACAAAAAACCCAAGTGGCTAGAGGTAGAGAGAAAGCTAGCCATCGCCAAAGAGAGCTCCTAATCGAAGCATCACTGGAATCAAAGCTCACTTGAGCATTTATGTTGATGATGTAAGATGATGATTTGAATGCATGGTGTTGATTTGGGGGGTTTTGTGAAATGATATGGGGTAAGTGCATTTCATTCTTGCAAAGTGAAATAGGGTTATTGATTGGATGATGCTACCTTTGCCTTGGTAGGATAGGGTTGGTGATGGATTGATTAATTTTGCTTTTGCTCCAGCAGAATAGGGCTATTTATTGGATGATGTTACCTTTGCCCTGGAAGTATAGGGCTAATGATGGATGGATTGATTGGATGTGAGGTAAAGGGTGCAACCTTTGATAAAATGACACAACCTTTTGAACCTAGCAACTTATTTTATGAGTTATTGAGTACAAGGTAAAGGGCACAACCTTTGACAAAAGGATGCAATCTTTTGAACCTAGAAATTGATGTATTGATTGAGTTGTTTGTTGGACTGATAGGGAAGGTGTGATACCTTAAGTACCTCCAATTTATTGAATGTTTTATTGGGGAAGGTGTGATACCTTGAACATCCCAAGTGGATTGTTTGCTTGATTGATTGTGTTAGAAATTTTGAGTAGATGAGTTGTCATTGATGTCAAGAGTGAGTGGTCATTGATGTCAAGCTTTCAGCACCAGTCAGTGGCAGTTTCAGTGGGCAACATCAGTTTTAGGTTCTCCAATAAGTGCAAAAGGATAGTCCACCTTCAGTTGATCAAGACCCGGTTCCAGGTAGTCAAATGAGGTCCAAAGGGCAAAGAAGAGGCCCAGGAAAATAATATTATAATAGTTTATTATAATATTAAAAAGGAAATTTAAATTAATTATAAATAAATTAATATAATTTTATTATAAATTAATTTATTAATTAATTTAATTAACTTTCATGTTACTTAAGTTAATTATAAGTTAATTTTAATTTAATTATAAATTAATTTTTATTAATTTAATAAACCCTAAAAAGGGTTATAAAGCTAAGTTTATAAATCAAATTTAAAATTTGATTTGAGCATCGACGTGTTATGGCAATAAGGCATCATGTATAAATAAAGGTAAAACCTTTGCCTTAGAACCCCTAATGCTTTATTCGAATGCCTATGTTCTAGATTGTGCGTAGAAAGGACGCAACAATTTTCATGTTGAAAAGTCTTCGATGGTAGAAGAAAGGAAGAAATAGGAGCAAGGCTCCTCTCACCTTGCACAAGTGCCACGTAGCGTAGTTGGTGACGGTAGAAGGTGTTAAGACGTGTTGTTGGCAGGAAGGACGTGGTTCGAATCTCGTGAGGTTCATGTTTTGCAAGGAAGGAAGGTCTTCATTTTGTGAATAGTGCCTAACACAGGGAAAAAAGGGAGGCTAGCGCCTTCCCCTCCCCATGGGAGCGCCTAGCCCACGTGGTGGGCTAGCGCCTTGGTAAGGCACTTGATGGAAAGGTCTCTTGTTCGAAACCCACCGAGGCCTTTTTGTGGTTGAGACAAAGGTATGCGTTGATGTTGTTATGTTGGTCGCTTAATTTGGGATGTGCTAAGGTTGAAGGAAAATAAAAATATTTTTATGTGCCTAAGGTTGAAAAATAAATGATTTGATGGTTTATAAGATTTAATTTTTGCCTAAATTTATATTGGTTATTAAGTGTTTTGAGGGAGATAAAAGGGTAGGCAATTATTATTTCTAAAGGGTTATTTTTGAAAGATTGATTTATTAAATTGGAGATTATAAGGAGCAATTTGAGTGATTATTTTTATGTGTGATTTGATGATTGCTAATTTCAAGAAGGAGTAATAAGGTGTATTTGGGATTGATTATTTTTGTGTTTGAGAAATATTTTGAAAGAGAGTTAGTGTGATATTTTATCATCTAATCATTAAAATTGGCAAAGAAGAAAATTGTGATTGAGACAGGTTTTCTAAGGGCACTTCTACATCAAACAAAAGGTATGGGCACATCTTCCTAGTGAGTGATTGTTGAATGTTGTGAATGCAAAGTTGGAGTGAAAAGGATTGTTTGGTAAGCATTGTTGAGTGTGTTTTGAATTAATGCTTCAAGGTTTTCTGGAATAAAGAGTTGTTGATAAAACCTTATTTTATAAGCATTGTTGTTGAAGTGATTAGTTGAGTGAAGAACTTGAACTAGGGTTTGCAAAGATCATGAGTATCATTGTTATGTGAGATTGATTGATAAGCATTATTGGAAATATTTGAGTGAGTGTTCATATGCTTGGACTAGGGTTTGTGAGTAAGGATTATTTCATTGAGTGATTGGTTGAGTAGATTTGGTTGAGCCTAGTCAAGTGGATGTGTTGAAGTGATAGTTCAAGTTCTATGAAATAAATTGTTCTATATTCTGAATTGATTTGAGAAAGAGGTTGAGTGTTGATGAATGTGAAACATATTGAGTCTCTAACAATTCTCTATATGTTTCTATGGTAAAAAGAGTGATTGAAAGTGATTGAGTATTGTGGTGAATATGAAGCATATTGAGTCTCTAACAATTATCTTTATGTTTCTATGATATTGGACAAGTTCTAGTGAGGACTTGTTGAGCAGATTTGAGGTAAGTCTTAGAGAAGACTTGTGGATAGATTTGTGTGAGCTTTTGTGGAAGCTTACAATATAGATTTGAGGATAGATATTGAGGATATATTTGAGG
This sequence comes from Wollemia nobilis, assembly GCA_028583015.1. Classification (NCBI taxonomy): domain Eukaryota; kingdom Viridiplantae; phylum Streptophyta; class Pinopsida; order Araucariales; family Araucariaceae; genus Wollemia; species Wollemia nobilis. The sequence continues at coordinate 5,817,341 of JAQPPZ010016847.1, read as the reverse complement.
ATAGAGTTTGGTGTAGATTTGAGGATAGGTTTGTGCTAGACTAGAAATATATATTGAGCAGATTTGTGCTAGATCGAAGGACTATGTTTAGTGTAGATTTGAGATAGAGCTTTGAATGTGATAGAGTATAGAGGATGATAGTCTCTAGTGGATAGAGATCCATTAGCCAGGGTAGTGAGGATAGGTGTCTTTAGTGGATAGAGATCCATTAGCCAGAGTAGTGGGGGTAGTAGTTCTTCTAGAAGATCACTAGTCAAAGCTAAGGAGAAAGAGTTCTCCTATGGATAGAGATCCACAAACTTGATTAGGGGATTGGTGTCTCCTTTGGATAGAGGTCCATAAACATTGTAGGGAAAGGATTCCCAAGAGAATTTATTTGAGAAAAATTTATAAGGAATATTTTCTCCATGGAGTAGCCCACATTGGGTGAACCATGTTAAATCATGTCTCTCATGTGTGTGATGCTTTGTGTGATGTTTACTACTTTAATATTGTTGATGTTATCATTTGGATTAAAAAGCAAAAAGTTTTATCTTATACTATTCACCCCCCTCTCAGTATAAGCACATGTTCTTCAATTGGTATCAGAGTGGGTCTCTCCATGAAAAGACTAACAACTTGGAGGAGGATCCATCAAAAACACACATGACTTCAAAAAATGAAGAAGAGACCATGTTTGATATAAAAGAGGAATTCTTTGCTGCTCTCAGAAAGTTGGAAAGAATTAGAGAGAAGAACTCAAGCTTGAAGGAACAAATTCAAGAGGATGAAGAAGCAAGGATGGAACTTCTACAAAATCTCACAGAACTCAAGATAAAGGTAGAAGAAGGAAAGAAAATTGAGCAGGATATGACAGATCTATTAAGAGCAAGAGAAACATAATGTGAAATATTGGAAGCAAAAATTATTTATCTAAGGAATGAAGTTGAAAGGACCAAGGTACTACAAGATGTAGAGTATGAGAAACAAAAAGAGGAGTCAAGTCTTCAAGAAGCAGAAACTTCAAACAAATATAGGCAAGCAAAGGATATCAGAAAGGAAGAAAGCAAAGAAGAACCTTGGATGAGAGTTAATCACAAGAGGAGAAGCACTCAACCACAATCTCAAAGGCATCCAAATAGGTTACATAATTTCTTCCATGGTCATTGCTTTTCTTGTAACAAATATGGTCATAGAGTTGTACACTGTATTGGTCATGCAAGAAACAATGTCAATAGAAATTTCAATTCTTTTGCACCTCTTATGGATAATGATATTATATGTTACAAATGCAATAATTTTGGGCACAAGGCTAGATGGTGTAAAATGATACTTCCTGAGTCTAGTAAAAGAAAAACAATTTCAACAACTAGGAAAGATGAAAGGGAAAATGTAAAGGCTAGATCAATGTTAGTTCAAACAACCCTTCATGCTCAGGATAAAGAAGAACAATGGTATCTTGATAGTGGTTTCTCTAGACACATGACAGGAGACAAAGACAAATTCATTGTACTAAAAGAAACCAATAGAGGATCAATAAGTTTTGGTGATAATGGATCAACAAAGATTGGTGGAAGAGGAACTCTGAGTTTAGATAATGGGAAAACAAGAACAGAAAATGTGTTGTATGTTAAGGGGTTAAAACATAATCTGCTAAGTGTAAGTCAACTTTGTGATCAAGGGCATATGGTTACATTCCACCCAGATAGATGTGAGATAAGAAAATCAGAAACTGGAAAAGTCATTGCAAATGCAAGAAGAACTCCAAACAATCTATACATGCTTAGTGAGATCAAAGGGGAAAAGTGCTTTCTATCACAAGAAGATGAGAGTTGGTTGTGGCATAGAATATTGGGTCACTTGAATTTTGACAACATAGTCAACATAAGCAATAAGCAGGTTGTCAGAGATTTACCCAAGATAAAAAGGCCACAAAACACAATATGTGCACCTTGTCAACATGGAAAGCAAACTAGAACAAGCTTTAAGTCAAAAGGATATATGTCATCTGAGCCATTAAGTCTAATACATACTGATCTATGTGGTCCTACCAGAACATAGAGTATTCAGGGTGAGAGTTACTTTATATTGTTTATAGATGATTACTCCAGAATGGTTTGGGTAGCTTTCCTGAAAGAGAAGTCAGATGCATTTGAAAAATTCAAAGCATTTAAGGAACTGGTTGAAAATGAAACCGACAAGAGGATTAAGTGTTTGAGATCTGATAGAGGAGGAGAATTTACCTCAAATGAATTTGTAGAGTTTTGTGAACAACATGGGATCAAGAGGGAATACTCAATAGCAAGAACTCCTCAACAAAATGGAGTAGTTGAAAGGAAAAATAGGACTATTGAGAATATGGCTAGAGCTATGTTAAATGAGTCTAAAATCTCAGATGGATTTTGGAGGGAAGTAGTCAACACAATAGTATACATAATCACTAGGGCTCAAATGAGGGTAAACCATCACAAGACTCCATATGAGCTTTGGAAAGGAAGACCGACCACTGTAAAACACTTCAAGGTTTTTGGAAGCAAGTGCTACATAAGACGAGAAGATCAAAACTTAGGCAAGTTTGACCCAAGATGTGATGAGGGAATTTTCCTTGGTTATTCCTCTAAGAGTAAAGCCTATAGATGCTTCAACAAGAGAACACACACTATTGTAGAAAGTATAAATGTAACAATTGATGAGAAGATAGATTCAAGAGAACCAGTTCAACAAACTGTGTATCAAGAAGATGGAAGTTGTCAAGAAGAGTTTCATGAGGAATCGGATGAAGAAGAAGAAGAAACACAAAGACTTCTTCCTAAAACTCCATCCAGATATGTACAGAAGCATCATCCAAAAGATCTAATCATTGGGAATCCAGATGAAAGGCAGACAAGGAGAAGGATAATAACACCATCTCAACAAGCAAATTTTTCTTTGCTATCTAAGATTGAGCCAAAGGACTTCAATCAGGCAAGAGGAGATGAGTTCTGGATTAAGGCAATGGATGAGGAATTAGATCAGATAGAGAAAAGCAAGACTTGGGAACTTGTTCCATGACCAAAGGACAAAAATGTGATCGACACAAAATGGGTATTCAAAAACAAGCTAAATGAAGATGGACAGGTAGTAAGGAATAAAGCAAGGTTAGTGTGCAAAGGTTATGCACAGGTAGAGGGAATTGACTTTGATGAGACATTTTCTCTAGTTGCATGACTTGAAGCCATAAGAATATTTTTAGCCTTCTCAAGTTTTAAAAACTTCAAGGTATATCAGATGGATGTTAAGTCAACATTTCTAAATGGTGTTCTAGAAGAAGAAGTCTACATTGAACAGCCAGAGGGATTCATATTAATAGATAAACCAGATCATGTATGCAGATTGAAAAAGGTATTGTATGGACTAAAGCAGGCTCCTAGAGCATGGTACTCAAGATTGGATAAGTATCTTCAGGAATAAGGATTCAGAAAAGGAATAGCAGACAACAACTTATACATCAAAAATGAAGGGAATGATCTACTAATTGTGGTTGTTTATGTTGATGACATCATTTTTGGGGGAAACAATGATAAGATGTGTAAAGAATTTGCTAAGAACATGCAGAATGAATTTGAGATGTCTATGCTTGGTGAGTTGTCCTTCTTTCTTGGACTTCATATTTCACAATCAGAGAAAGGAGTATTTCTCTCACAAACCAAGTATATAAAAGAGATGCTAAAGAAATTCAGGTTAGAAGATTGCAAACCAGTAAGTACCCCCATGGTCACAGGATGCAAGTTAAGTAAGGATGATGAATCTCCAGAGGTAGATCAGAGATTATATAGATCTATGATTGGCAGCTTGTTGTATGTTACAACTACAAGACTAGACATAGTACAATCAGTGGGATTAGTGGTAAGGTTTCAGGCAGCACCTAAGGAAACACATGTGGCAGTAGTAAAGAGAATTCTCAGGTATCTAAAAGGGACTATGGATTTTGGGCTCTGGTATCCCAAAAGTGATAGTTTCACACTCACAACATATACATATGCAGATTGGGCTGGCAGCATTGATGATAGAAAGAGCACAAGTGGAGGAGCATTCTTTCTTGGAGACTGTTTAGTCTCTTGGCTAAGTAAGAAGCAGGTTTTAGTATCCTTATCTACAACAGAAGCAGAATATATTGCAACAGTAGCCAGTTGTACATAGGTATTATGGATGAAGCGAACTCTAGAAGACTTCAAGATAAAACATGATCATCCTATTCCCATATTATGTGATAATACAAGTGCTATAAGTATCTCAAAGAATCTAGTGATGCACTCCAGGACAAAGCACATTTCGATCAAGTATCATTTTCTGAGAGAACATGTGATAGATAAATAGGTCAGGTTGGAATATGTTACTACAAAGGAGCAGATAGCAGATATTTTCACTAAGCCACTTTCAAAGGAAACCTTTGAGTATCTTCGAGAAAAATTGGGAGTAATACTCCCACCCCAGAATTAACCACCTCAAGAGGAGGTGGGGGAGGGGCTAAGCTAAGAGACTCATTCTTAGCCCCGAGCCCCAAAGGTGACCCTTTGCCATTGATGTCAAAGGGAGAGATATTTGAGTAAGGGGGAGAGATTTGGTTTAAGGAGAGAGCATTGAGTCAGGGGAGCAATTTCCCAGGGGGAGTAGAATAGGAAAAATGTCAAGTTTTGGTAAAAATAATTTGGGTTGCCATCAATGACAAAGGGGGAGATTGTTGGACATTTTGAGTAGATGAGTTGTCATTGATGTCAAGCTTTCAGCACCTGTCAGTGGTAATTTTAGTGGGCAACATCAGTTTTAGGTTCTCCAATAAGTGCAAAAGGATAGTCCACCTTCAGTTGATCAAGACCCGATTCTAGGCAATCAGATGAGGTCCAAAGGGCAAAGAAGAGGCCTAAGAAAATAATATTATAATAGTTTATTATAATATTAAAAAGGAAATTTAAATTAATTATAAATTAATTAATATAATTTAATTATAAATTAATTTTTATTAATTTAATAAACCCTAAAAAGGGTTATAAAGCTAAGTTTATAAATCAAATTTTAAATTTGATTTGAGCACTGACGTGTTATGGCAATAAGGCATCATGTATAAATAAAGGTAAAACCTTTGCCTTAGATCTTCCAATGCTTTATTCGAATGCCTATGTTCTAGATTGTGCGTAGAAAGGACACAACAATTTTCATGTTGAAAAGTCTTCGATGATAGAAGAACGAAGAAATAGGAGCTAGGCTCCTCTCACCCTGCACAAGCGTCGTGTAGCATAGTTGGTGATGGTGGAAGGTGTTAAGACGTGTTGTTGGTAGGAAGGACGTGGTTCGAATCCCATGGGGTTCATGTTTTGCAAGGAAGGAAGGTCTTCATTTTTGAATAGTGCCTAACAAGGGAACAAAGGGAGGCTAGCACCTTCCCCTCCTCGTGGGAGCACCTAGCCCACGTGGTGGGCTAGCACCTTGGTAAGGCGCTCGATGGAAAGGTCTCTTGTTCAAAACCCATCGAGGCCTTTTTGTGGTTGAGACAAAGGTATGCGCTGATGTTGTTATGTTGGTCGCTTAATTTGGGATGTGCTAAGGTTGAAGGAAAATAAAAATATTTTTATGTGCCTAAGGTTGAAAAATAAATTATTTGATGGTTTATAAGATTTAATTTTTGCCTAAATTAATATTGGTTATTAAGTGTTTTGAGGGAGATAAAAGGGTAGGCAATTATTATTTTCTAAAGGGTTATTTTTGAAAGATTGATTTATTAAATTGGAGATTATAAGGAGCAATTTGAGTGATTATTTTTATGTGTGATTTGATGATTGCTAATTTCAAGGAGTAATAAGGTGTATTTGGGATTGATTATTTTTGTGTTTGAGAAATATTTTGAAAGAGAGTTAGTGTGATATTTTGTCATCTAATCATTGAAATTGGCAAAGAAGAAAATTGTGATTGAGACAGGTTTTCTAAGGGCACTTCTACATCAAACAAAAGGTATGGGCACATCTTCCTAGTGAGTGATTGTTGAATGTTGTGAATGCAAAGTTGGAGTGAAAAGGATTGTTTGGTAAGCATTGTTGAGTGTGTTTTGAATTAATGCTTCAAGGTTTTCTGGAATAAAGAGTTGTTGATAAAACCTTATTTTATAAGCATTGTTGTTGAAGTGATTAGTTGAGTGAAGAACTTGAACTAGGGTTTGCAAAGATCATGAGTATCATTGTTATGTGAGATTGATTGATAAGCATTGTTGGAAACATTTGAGTGAGTGTTCATATGCTTGGACTAGGGTTTGTGAGCAAGGATTATTTCATTGAGTGATTGGTTGAGTAGAGTTGGTTGAGCCTAGTCAAGTGGATGTGTTGAAGTGATAGTTCAAGTTCTATGAAACAAATTATTCTATATTCTGAATTGATTTGAGAAAGAGGTTGAGTGTTGATGAATGTGAAACATATTGAGTCTCTAACAATTCTCTATATGTTTCTATGGTAAAAAGAGTGATTGAAAGTGATTGAGTATTGTGGTGAATGTGAAGCATATTGAGTCTCTAACAATTCTCTTTATGTTTCTATGAGATTGGACAAGTTCTAGTGAGGACTTGTTGAGCAGATTTGAGGTAAGTCTTAGAGAAGACTTGTGGACAGATTTGTGTGAGCTTTTGTGGAAGCTTACAATACATATTTGAGGATAGATATTGAGGACATATTTGAGGATAGAGATTGAGGATAGATTTGAGGACAGAGATTGAGGATAGAGTTTGGTGCAGATTTGAGGATAGGTTTGTGCCAGACCAAAAATAGATATTGAGCAGATTTGTGCTAGACCGAAGGACTGTGTTTAGTGTAGATTTGAGATAGAGCTTTGAAGGTGATAGAGTATAGAGGATGATAGTCTCCAGTGGATAGAGATCCATTAGCCAGGGTAGTGAGGATAGGTGTCTTCAGTGGATAGAGATCCATTAGCTAGAGTAGTGGGGGCAGTAGTTCTTCTAGAAGATCACCAATCAGAGCTAAGGAGAAAGAGTTCTCCTATGGATAGAGATCCATGAACTTGATTAGGGGATTGGTGTCTCCTTTGGACAGAGGTCCATAAACATTGTAGGGAAAGGATTCCCAAGAGAATTTATTTGAGAAAAAATTATAAGGAATATTTTCTCTGTGGAGTAGCCCACATTGGGTGAACCACGTTAAATCATGTCTCTCATGTGTGTGATGCTTTGTGTGATGTTTACTACTTTAATATTGTTGATGTTATCATTTGGATTAAAAAGCAAAAAATTTTATCTTATACTGTTCACCCCCCCTCTTAGTATAAGCACATGTTCTTCAGATTGTTAATTGCGATTGTTGAAGAAGGTGTGAGACCTTGAACCTTCCCTAGTTGTTTTTTTTACTTGATGTAACTAATGTGGAAGGTGTAATACCTTAAGCACCCCCAAGTTGCTTGATTATTGCTTGATGTATGCAAATAAATGAATGGCATCATGTTCTAATGATCATTCATAAAAGTTTTTAGACTCTTGCTTGACCAACTTTATCTTTGTTGCTTAATCAGGGACACCAACATCTAATGGTGGGATATGAAGTGGAAGACTCATGTAGTGATGCGATTATGGTATGGATGTTGTTTTGGCTTATGGATAATGGATCTAGAATTTTTTTACAGAGACTCAAACATCCTAGTGATTTTGAACAAACTCATATTTTTAAGCTCTATCAAATTTCTTAGAGACCAAAATGTGTGTGCAATGGATGTTTATTTACCAATCATGAGCATGGTAATGACTCAAACCAATAAATAACCATTGTGTGTGCAAGTGAATTCATTTACCCATCTTGAGTAAGGTGAGATGAAACCCGTCATAGAGAAGACTAGGAAGCTAGCTTGTCCTTATGTGCGGTCATAGGTCTCTTCAAGAGAGACGTGTCGCCATACATGAGCATACTCCACTGCCAGTCAAGCATCTATAGCCTCAATGGATATTAGATCCATAGTCCAATGATATGATCCCTAAGCTTTGGGGAATCAAACTACATAACCATCTAGATGGAAGTGTAGTCCCATCATTACTACTTGAGGACCTATCTTATGGTGTGTAAAAGAGTTAAAGTTTTGGGGAATCGGATTCTCAATCGAGGTGTGATGAGAATTTTATCCTATCCTTACTACTCACTTTTTTATTTGGAAATGTTGTAAGTGATGAAAACCACTATTTTTGGACTATGTGCATAATGGGATAAGAAAGAATGATTTTTTTGCTTCAAGGTTTAACCCAATCATGGTATCATCCTTCTTTGACACAAGATGTTATTAATAAGTGTTATATGTGTTTGGTTCAAGAATTATAGAGTCAACTCCTAAAACTCAAGATTTTCTTAGTGAAAATGTGCTTTGGTCCTAGAGAAAAGTTGATATGCAATGAAGGTTGCTTGAGACACTAGGAGTGGCTGAGTGACCAAAAACACCTAGGGGTGATGATATTTTATCACAAATTATGACATAAATTTATGAAATAACGAAATGGGATGGAAATTTAAATTGAATGTGCCCCTTATTAAGGTGAAAATACTTATTGGACTAACAATTATCCAAGCTAAGTGAATGACAACTAGTATGATAGGTTATATGAATGGATGCAAGTGATACGAATGCGTGAATGTAGTGTGATTGGAATGAACGCATGAAATTTAATGCTTTTGTATTTTAAAAATTTTTTATATGAGGAAGGTGTGACACCTTAAGCATCCCCAAAGTGTTTTATGACTGGTGAGTGTGGGGAAGGTATGATACCCTGAGAATCCCCAATTTGTTTGAGGATTGGTGATATGGATGACTAGGAAGGTGCGATACCTTGAGAATCCCCACTGCTATTTGAGTTAATACTAAGGTCTTAATTAGATGATATGAGAAGACTGTTTAAGCCCCTATCAATAATATCTTGGACCACATTTTTAAATATGAAATAGTTATTGATGTCATGACTTGTTTGCCTATGATACAGGTAATAATGATATTCCTAATACAACTTATATTTAAGTCTATTTGGATCAATAGGGTGCACGTTAGGTAAAACAATTATTTTTACCTCCTACAAATTTTGAAAGATGGTCGATATGGGCTTTGACAGAGGGGTAAAGTTACGAAGCTAACATTTTGAATGAGGTGAACAAGGTGGACTGGGAATGGGGATGCTCCCCCTATCTTGTAGATCTTGGATCACCTTTTTAAATATTTTGTACTTGTTGATGTTGTGACCCACTAGTCGATGATAGGGACAATACAAGTGCTTTTTATAACCCCTGCCATGTGGCTTGTTGGGGTCTCTTGGTCTTATTTTTGGTAATGAAATCTCCCATGATTCATAAATATTTTGAAATAGGGTTGAATAAGACTCTGAAAGTGATGTGTGATCACGAGGGAGATTCACAAGATACTTGATGTGGTTGTTTGATTGTGGTTGATTTTGAGTTTGTGGCATAGGTAGTGTAACCTGAGATGTGGATTACAAAAATGGATGTTGCAACTACTGAGGTTGCTGAGATGGATGTTGATGAGATTGATGATGAATCAACTATAACTCAATGTTTGTAAGTCAAGTTAAAATTTATTATAGAATTGGAGTGTGTTGGCAACTTGATTGTAGCTCGATGTTAGCTAACCGATCCAAGATTTTTTGTAAGTCTAGTGGCGGTGGCTACTGGTATTGTTGAGGGGGTTTTTGGATGGATGTTGATGAAATTTTTCAGCAACTAGTAGGTGGTAGAGGTGGATTGGGTGCAGGTGATAGAAAATAATTAAGTAGATGTGGATCAGAAGTCCTCAACATATGAGCCGGTATAGATGGTTCATGGTGATTTTTTCTAATGGGTATATCATCATGTTCCTAATTTTGCTTGGAATTTTTAGTTGTGGTAGTTAGATTATCCTCACTTTGGTGTAGTGTGTACACCTATTCTTTATTTTATGGATATTTTAGGTGATATGGAGTAGGTGTGACTTGATTTGATGGTAGCAACACTTATGGCATGGAGGGAATGTTGGAAGGAGCTACAAGTTGTGTAGATCGATTTGGGTATTCTTGGTCCTCTATCACAATATTGATCATTCCCACAAACTCTTGGTAAGGTGGACTATCATGCACCTGATTCACCTACTTAGGTTGCTCTGCTTGATTGGCAAGTGTTGTGTTAGTTTCATGCATTGGCAAGGGGTATTTGAAGACTCCTATTTGTTACAGATGATTTGAAATATGAATGGGTTGAGATGGATTAACTGGAATATGGATGGGTTGGGGTGTATTGCCAGAATTCAATTGTGTACGAATATTTATTGGTGGTGCTTGAGGAAATTATGTCGCTTGAGGTTGCTCATCCAACTGTTGTTGGTGGTTCATGCTTCTTTGTCCTTGGGTTACCACATGGATAACCCCCATAAAACCTTGGTATTGTTGAACATGGTTGACTTGGTTAGGAGGAGTCCTAGTAGTTGATGCCTCCATCATTTGTTGTGCTTCCTCTCGATGAGGAAGTGGTGTTTAAAAAATACCAAGATTTTGGTTTTGTTGTGCCAAGGGGTTATCCAACTTAATGGCCCCCAAGTCTAACAAATCTTGCATGATATATTTGAATGTAAAGTAATTGTTGATGTCATGGTATTTCTATCGATGAAAGGGGTAGAACAAGTGTTCCTTAAATCCCTTGCCTCATTTAGTTGGGTCATCAGGTTTTATTGTTGGCAAGGTAATTTCATTTACCTCATACAACCTTTGAAAGATGGATGAGTAAGACTCGAGAAAGGGAGTATAGTTATAGGATTGATGGATAAATTGTGAGCGTTGGCTATTGTTCACAGTTGATACTTTCTACTATTATGGGGACAACACCACTTGATATGTTATCTATTATGGTTGCGGTTGTGATTGTTGAATGTGGACTTGAGATTGTTGATTTTGCATGGTAGGTTGACTCAAGACCACCTGGTTCACTTGACTAGTTTTTGTTTGGCCATTATAATTTCCTTTATTTTGGCCCTTGTTCTGCCATTATTTATTCTTGGGCTTGATCTCACCCTCTTGGATCTTGATTTCTTCAATGACTCGGGCTTGGGCAAGAGCCTCTTCGAATGTTTTGTATTGTTGTAGTTGAAGTAACAAGGAGATAGGTTTTAGATAACTCCTTGTGAACATTCATGTTAGTTCTTCCATTGGGAGGGAGAATGGCAATTTGGTAATGACTACCCTCCAATGGTTTTTAAAATCATAAACTGACTCTTCTTCAAATTATCATAAATTATATAAGTTGGTTAATGTGGTTTCTTCTTAACATTGAGGGAGAATATTTCTAAGTATTTGTCTGCCAACTAGTTCGAATGTATATATGTTATGATGTGGCAGGTGGTTGTACCATTCTAAGGCATCCTACCAAGTGTCTGAGGAAATATGTAGAGCATTAGGGCATCATTCTCTTGAATTCTAAAGCATGCATAGATGAATGCACTTATATGCTCTTTGGGGTCCTCAATCCCTTTAAACTTATCAAACTTTAGTAATGTAAAATTTGCAGGATATGGTGGTGATGGTACCAAAGGATGAATGGGGTGATTGATCAAGCTGTCTTAATGTGGATTTTTGGTATACCATACCAGGTGTATTATAATCAAGCTACCAATCTACTTTTGAAAATAATGGATTTTAGGATCTTCCATTGATGTTTGAAAACCCTGGTTTGCATGATGAGTGTATGTGGGTGGTGTGTGTTGGGTGATGAATTGTTGAGATGAAATGAGGTTTTGGTTGGCTAATGGGTTGATGGTGGTGGGGATGTGTTGGTGTTGGATGTTTTGTTGGAATTGGTTATGGAATGGTTGATGGTAATGAGGTGAAGGTGGAGTTTGGGGAATTTGAGATTTTTTGGTAATGGTGATGGCATTGATGTGGTTGAATGGAAGTGTGGGTATAGTGACCGTAGGTGGTCATGATACCCAAGATTGATCTAGGGTGAAAAATGTGTTTTGGGTGGAAATGGGTTGATGATTAAAATTCACCACCTATGACTATTATTGCAATAAAGGATGGGCATTTTGATTAGTATTACCCATGAGCAACTAGTTTAAATTATGCCATACTTGTTGTATAGCAGTTGCAAATGCAGGTTGAACGGTTGTATGGGAGGTTGAGGTTGGTATGTTGTGAATTTGAGTGGCATGGGTTGACGTTGGTGGAGGGTAAGTTGCAAAAGGAATTACAACTGAATGAGGAATGTTATGTTGGGTTGAATCAACAAACCCAGATGATGTGAATGGAATAGTTGATGGTATCTATGAAGCAACATTAGCTTGTGCTTTGTAGAGTGGGTTGGAATGAATGGTGGTATAGTTAGATGGGAGAGAAGTGCATTGGCTAAATGATGATGGAAAGGGTTTGATTTGGAGGTGTAGATGTGGCCTCAAAGAGAGGGTTGGTGATGAACTTGGTATGAGTGCAAAGGTTCCTACTAAAACATAGGAATAGATCAAGGTGGAATGGTAAGGGGTTCCAAAACTAGGTTGGTTGGTCTCAAATAGGCTTTGACAATGTTAAAATCTATTTAAGTGATGCGATGTTCGGTCAGTGTGGATGGTTTAGTTATGGGGATGGAGGTGTGGATTACCCTATGCATCACATCTACATCCAAAGTAGATGCTATATGAGAAGGTCCAGTAGACAAGTCAAAATGTATTATCTATGCCACATATGTTGGGTTAGCCATAGAAGTAGTTGGGGAAGGAGTGGAGCACTCCATAGAGGAAAGTGGTTGGCTAGTGAGTGGCTGACTCATAGCTTTGGCTTGATTTTTGGTCAATACCATAAGCTAAAAAGCAAGCTAGAGTAACGAACATATAGGGATGTGTGTGAGAATTGTGGTGAAAAAATAAAAACAACCAACACGCAAAATCACTCAAGCAAACAAAATATTTTTAATGTTTTTGCAAAATTTCTCTTTTTTTTGTGTATTTTTTGATGTTGAAACTCCTAAGCCTATAAAAAATATGCAAGGTGAATTATGGAATGCAACTAAGAAGGTGTACTCGAACCCACCCTTTTGATAAAGGGTGAATCACATATGGTCAAAAATAGCTTCCTAGGGGATGACTGGCTCAAGGTAAACCTAAGGAATCAAAATTACCCCCCAAGAGAGGTCATGCTATTTGAGTCCTACTACTTGCCTAACCAGGATTTTGCTTCACACTCGGGTGTGCTCAAATAAGAACGACAATTGCGTTCCACTTATTATCGAACCTCATAGTAAAAGGGATTGCTAATGCTTCCTAATTAGGGTGCACCCAAAAGTAGGGGATCTTCCAATGATGAAATCCAAAAATTCACTCACTTTGGGATACTATGGTGTCTAAGGGGCAAGCCAACAAATGGAGATGAAGCCAACCATCACTAGTCTCCATCAATGGTTGGTGATGAAATCCAACTCGCTGATGTTTAATGTGAATCATGTAGTGTGTGAAGTTCCTTTTAAGGTTTTGTTCTCTATTGTATTTTTGAACAATAAAATTCAAAAAACTATCCTAGAGTGCAACTACTATGCAATTCTAGTTTGTTGCCTATAAACATAAGTAAAGCACATACAAGGGCATACAAAACAAAAAATAAAACATTAAAACAGTAGAAAACCTAAGCCAAAATGCAGTAAATGAGTTCCAAATAACCATAAAATATTTTTGATACATAGGTTCAGAAATAGAATATGGTAAGTTTGAAACCCTAATGCAATCTAAAATGTGTTTAACAATGTATATCTTTCCTTAAATGCAATCTATATGACTATTTATAATTAGATAAATTAATACCCTAAAATGCAGTTTTTATTTTGATTTAAAAAATGCCTAAAAAAATGGTTCACTTATTGTTTTTTTTTAAACAAAAAGATGAACATTTATTTTTCTTCTTTTATTTAAAAAAAACAATAAATAAAAATTTAAAAAATGTTAGCTAGGGTTTTAGAAAATAACTGACCTAAAGGCCTTACGTTTTCTTCTCCTAGCTTCACAAAAATGGTGCCTTGTCTCCTAGACATGGTGCCTTGTCTTCCAGACGCAGTGTTGTGTCCAGATGTGGTGCCTTGTCTCCCAAACGTAGTGTGGCATCTTTCATATTTAGTGAATCATCTGATCTAACCCCCAAACATAGTTTGGTATCTAGGCAAGCACAAATCAAACCCTGTAGACTCCAAAAATCCTAAGTTCAAACTTACAACTTTTATGCGATCGAGCTCTGAAAACTTGCAAAAAATAAAAAAATGTAGATCAATGAATCAAGATATAACAAGGCAAATAAAATACATAACCTTTTGGGGGTACCACCATAATCATCTTTTTGTGAATAGAAAACATCAACACCAAAATAACAATAACAGATCAAAAACAAGCCACATGCATAATGAAAAATGATATTATATTGGCTTAGGGAGCTTGGATATCCACTGTTACAACATTGATATGCTCCGTATCGTAGGGGTTACAAAAGTACTTGTTTTTAACATTACAATGATTACAAAAAGGATAAAAACTATTGATGAAACAAACACGGTGTCTTCAAATCTTCTTTGCTACAAACAAGAGGTTGAGTGGGCTTCAAATATCCTCTACGAGACCACTCCAACTACAAAAACTATCAAATAACTCGTTTGCTTGTATCTGCACAAAAATCAAACCACCAAAAATAGATCAATATCATATGTGGGGCCTCGACGATGTGAGACCCTCTTCGATAAAATTGTAAATATATTAACCCTAGGTGGAATACTTACAAAATATGAAACCAAATGCATAAAACATAAATGAAATTAAAAATTATTACCTTGTCAATACTTGATGATGATCTATGCTTTATATGGCTCAAAATGGGATTGCATGGATTCCAGAAAGCATCCAAGGTCTTGTTGGATGCAATGTGGTATTTGGTGGATGCCCTGTAGTGTTTAGGAAATGCCTTGAGGTATCTATGGGTTGTAATGGATGCTCAATAGGGTTTGAATCTGATTCGTAGAAGCGATGATGAATGGACGATGAATGCGGTGAAAAATAGAGTTTGTGCAAAAATGCGTGTGACCTTAAAAATGTTTGACCCCTATTCATGAAAAGTGAATAACCTTTTATGATTACCTTTTGTTAATGCTAGGGTTTCAATGACAACAACTGGTGACTAAGATTAAATCATGATGAATGACTGAGATTACAATTGAATAAGTGGTAGGGATTGTAATTAATGAATGGCAAGGATTACCACATGACACGCTAAGATGATGCTTTAATGAATGGCTCTGATTTATTCATATATATATAACACATGATGAATGGCTAGGATTTGATGATGATTAGTGGATGATAAATGGCTAGGACTTGGTGTCTACACAATTATATAAGGTTGAAGGAGAGATTTTGTTTACATCCTCTTTGCTAAAGAAGTAAGTTCAATCTTACAACATGTAAACTTTTTTTGTGGTTAACATTCTTGTAGTTTAGGAATGTAAATTAATACTTTGAAAATTATCTTTTATTGTAGATTTATTGTGGGAGGAATATGACTCCAAAATACATATTCTGTAGAGGATGGTTGTTCTCATCTTAAGTCAACCTTATAGCGCTCTTGGGTGTGAGTGCAATTGATCTCTATTTGAGGTTGTACACATCAAGAAGCATAATAGGTTGAGCCAAGAGTACCTCAATGACCTTGTATTTGTGCAATACAATCTTAGTCTTCATACAAGACAAGTGGAGGCTAGTGATTTCCTATGAAGCAATTCAATAAGATGAGTTAGATCCACTATTTGATTAGATTGATGAGAGTTTTACAAATCCTAAGTTTACTACAAAGGATATTGAGGCGCTTGAGAAGGAAGAAAAATATTTAAGAGGATTAGACGAGATATACCATGATGATACTGCTCTTGAGCAACCTTCAA
This sequence comes from Wollemia nobilis, assembly GCA_028583015.1. NCBI lineage: Eukaryota > Viridiplantae > Streptophyta > Pinopsida > Araucariales > Araucariaceae > Wollemia > Wollemia nobilis. The sequence goes on along the minus strand of JAQPPZ010016847.1, from coordinate 5,801,421 downwards.
TTCACTCATCAGTTCAGAGCCAAGGCCAACCATCAAGTGCAAGGGGAAGAAAGGAAAAACAAAAAGCAGCTTAAAAATTGCTCCACATTTTGAAATATTACATTTTTATGTTATATTTGGGTTGAATTTTTTATACATAGACTATAATTGTACTATTTGTAACCAATATCTAATATAAAATTAACTTGTGTCTTGTAGGGAGACCCTAGTGGTATGTCGTTGAAATATTTTTCAAGCTAACTAAGCTCAAATCATGGGGAGGGAGGCCCCCATTGTACCCCTAGGGAGTGTGGCCCCTAGTTGTACCACTCATTGTACTTCGCCTTACTTCAAATATATATATATATATTAACATTGAGGGAGAACCTTTCTAAGAATTGGTCTGCCAACTGTTCGAATGTGTATATGCTATGATGTGGCAGGTGGTTGTACCATTCTAAGGCATCCCCCCAAGTGTCTAAGGAAATGTGTAAAGCATTAGGGCATCATTCTCTTGAATCCTAAAGCATGTGTAGATGAATGCACTTATATGCTCTTTGGAATCCTCGACCCCTTTAAACTTATCAAACTTTAGTAATGTAAAATATGTAGGATATAGTGGTAAAGGTACCGAAGGATGAATGGGGTGATTGACTAGTTGTCTTAATGTGGATTTTTGGTATACCATAGCAGGTGTATGTATAATCAAGTTGTCAATTTTATTTTGCAAATATTGGATTTTAGGATATTCTACTGGTGTTTGAAAACCCTGGTTTGCATAATGAGTGTATGTGGGTGGTGTGTGTTGGGTGATGAACTGTTGTGATGAAATGAGGTTTTGGTTGGCTAATGGGTTGATGGTGGTGGGGATGTGCTGGTGTTGGATGTTTTATTGGAATTGGTTATGGAATGGTTGATGGTAATGAGGTGGAGGTGGATTTTTGGGAATTTGAGTATTTTGGGTAATGGTGATGGCATTGATGTTGTTGAATGGAAGTGTGGGTATAGTGACTATAGGTGGTCGTGTTAAATATTGATCCAGGGTAAAAAATGTGTTTTGGGTGGAAATAAATTAATGATTGAAATCCATCACCTATTATTGTTGTTGCAATAAAGGATGGGAATTTTGATTAGTATTACCCATGAGCAACTAGTTTAAATAATGTCATGCTTGTTGTATAGTAGTTGCAAATGCAGGTTGAACGATTGTATGGGATGCTGAGGTTGGTGTGTTGTGAATGTGAGTGACATGGGTTGACATTTGTGGAGGGTATGTTTTAAAAGGAATTGCAACTAAATGAGGAATGTTATATTGGGTTGAATCAACAAACCTAGATGATGTTAATGGAATGGTTGATGGTATCTGCAAAGAAACGTTATCTTGTGCTTCATAGAGTGGGGTGGAATGAATGGTGGTATAGTTGGATGGGAGGGAAGTGCATTGGCTAAATGATGATGGAAGGGTTTGATGTGGAGGTGCATATGTGGCCTTAAATAGAGGGTTGGTTATGACTTGGTATGAGTGTGAAGGTTCCTGCTAAAATATAGGAATAGATCGAGGTGGAATGGTAAGGGGTTCCAAAACTAGGTTGGTTGGTCTCAAATAGGCTTTGACAACATCAAAATCTATTTAAGTGATGTGATGGTTGGATGGTGTGGATGGTTTAGTTTTGGATATGGAGGTGTGGATTACCCTATGCATCACATCTACATCCAAAGTGGATGTTATATGAGAAGGTCCAAAAAACAAGTCAAAATACATTATTTATGCCACATAGGATGGGTTAGCCACAAAAGTAGCTGGAGAAAGAGTGGAGCACTCCATAGAAGAAAGTGGTTGGCTGGTGAGTGGTTGAATCCTAGATCTAGCTTGATTTTGATCAATACCATAAGCTAAAAATAAAGTTGGATTAACGAACATGTAGGGACGTGTGAGAATTGTGGTGCAAAAATAAAAACACACAAATCACTTGAGAAAACAAAATATTTTGTCTTTGCAAAATTTCTCTTTTTTTATGTGTTTTGATGTTGAAAATCCTAAGCCTATAAAAAATATGCAAGGTAAATGATGGAATGCAACTAATAAGGTGTATTCAAACCCACCCTTTTGAAAAAAAGTGAATAAAAAATGGTTGAAAATGGCTTCCTAGGGGATGATTGGCTCAAGGTAAACCTAAGAAATCAAAATTACCTCCTGAGAGAGGTCGTGCTATCTGAGTCCCGCTACTTGCCCAACCAGGCTTTTGCTTCACATTCAAGCATACTTGGACAATATCAACAACTGCTTATTATTGAGCCCCATAGTAAAAGGGCTTGCTAATGCTTCTTACTTCGGGTGCACCCAAAAGTAGGGGACCTTTAAGTGATGAAATCCAAAAAACCACTCGCTTGGGGCTATTATGGTGTCTAAGGGGTGAGCCAACGGATGGAGATGAAGCCCACTATCACTGGTCTTGATCAACAATTTGTGATGAAATCCAACTCGTTGATGTTTAATGTGAATCATGCAATGTGTGAAGTTCTTTTTAAGGTTTTGTTCTCTATTGTGTTTTTGAACAATAAAATACAAAAAACTATCCTAGAGTGCAACTACTATGCAATTCTGATTTGTTGCCTATAAAAATAAGCAAAGCACATACAAGGGCATACAAAACAAAAAATAGAACATTAAAATAGTAGAAACTCTGGGCCAAAATGTAGTAAATGAGTGCCAAATAACCATAAAATATTTTTGATACATAGGTTCAGAAATAGAATATGGTAAGTTTGAAACCCTAATGCAATCTAAAATGTGTTTGAAAATGCAGATCTATCCTTAAATGCAATCTATATGAATGTTTATAATCAAATAAATTAATACCCTAAAATGCAATTTTTATTTTGGTTTCAAAAATACCTAAAAATGCCTAAAAAAATGATTCATTTTTTGTTTTTTTTTCAAAAAAAAGATGAACATTTTTTTTTTCTTTTATTTTTAAAAATAGCAACAAAAAAAAATTAAAAAGAGATAGCTAGGGTTTTAGAAAATAACTGACCCAAAGACCTTATGTTTTCTTCCCCTAGCTTCACAAACGTTGCGCCTTATCTCCTAGATGAGGTGCCTTGTCTTCCAGGTGCAATGTCATGTCTGGACGTGGTGCCTTGTCTCCCAAATATAGTGTGGTGTCTCTTAGACATACTGAAGCATCTGACCTGACCCCATATGCAGTTTGGTGTCTAGGCAAGCACAAATCGAACCCTATAGACTCCATAAACCCTATGTTTGAACTTGCAAATTTTGTGTGATTGAGCTCTAAAACTATTCAAAAAATTAGAAAATATAGATCAATCAATCAGGATATAACAAGGCAAATAAAATACAAAACCTTTTGGGGATCCCACCATCATCATCATTTTGTGAACAGAAAAGATCAATACCAAAATAATAATAACAGATAAAAAACAAGCTACATGCACAATGAAAGAATAATATTATATTGGATTAAGAAGCCTGGATCTACATTGTTACAATATTGATATGCCTCATATCGTAGGGATTACAAAATGTGTTTGTTTTTAACAATACAATGATTACAAAAATGGTAAAAACCCTTGATGAAACAAACACGGTGTCTTTAAATCTTCCCTACTACAAATAAGAGGTTGAGTGGGCTTCGTATATCCTCTACAAGGCCACTCCAGCTGCAACTACTATCAAATAACTTATTTCCCTATATTTGCATAAAAATTAAACAACCAAAAATAGATCAATAGCATATGTGAGGCCTCTACAATGTGAGACCTTTTTCGATAAAACTATAAATCTATTAACCCTAGGTGGAATACTTACAAAATATGAAACCAAATCCATAAAAAGTAAATGAAATTAAAAATCGTTACCTTGTCAATACTTGATGATGATCTATGATTTTGAGGTTTGGAAATGGGATCGCACGAATACCAAAAAGCATCCAAGGGCTTGTTAGATGTAGTCTGATATCTAGTGGATGCCCTATAGTGTTTGGGAGACGCCCTAATGTATCTACGAGCTGCAATGGATGCTTAACATTATCTAGATTTGATTCATAGAAGCAATGATAAATGGAGGATGAATGCAACGATGACTATGATTTGTGTGAAAATATGTGACCTCAAAAATATTCAAACCCTATTCAAGAAAAGTGAATAATATTTTATGATTACCTTTAATCAATGCTAGGGTTTTAACGACAACAATGAGCGATCAAGATTATATTGTGATGAGCAACTGATATTGCAACTGAATAAGTGGTAGGAATTGCAATTAATGAATGGCAAGGATTGCCACATGGTATGCTAAGATGACGATTTTATGAATGGCTTCGATTTATTCATATATAACACATGATGAATGGATAGGATTTGATGATGACTAGTGGATGATAAATGGCTAGGATTTGGTGTCTACACAACTATATAAGGTTGAAGGAGAGAGCTTGTTTACACCCCCTTTGCTAAATAAGCAAGGTCAAGCTTACAACATTTAAAATTTTTTTTGTGGTTAACATTCTTGTAGTTTATAAATGTAAATTAATACTTTGAAAATTATCTTTTTTTTTAGATTTATTGTGGGAGGAATGTGACTCCAAAACACATACTTGTAGGCCCAAAATGGCCACATCCTTAGAAAAAATTAAAAAAATATTTTTTAAGGCATGAAGATGTTCCCAACCACTCAACACATAGTGTATTTTATGGCAGCTCAGTGCAAGATGTTCTACATCGCTGGTGGAGTAGTCAAAATTGTATTGTAATCACTTCGACAGAGCGAAATACAACATTTTTGCTAAGGCAAGAAGACATGTTCTCAGTCGCTCAACACTTAGTGTATTTTATAGCGACATAGCAGTATGTTCCACATCGCTATCAACTCAGGTTAAAGTTGATATCATCATTCTTCGATCAGCAACCCAACACACATTCCTTAGCTCGCGTAATAAAAAACTAACTTTTGACGTGTTCTACACCACTGATATTCATGTTCATTTTAGAGCGGATCAAGACACATGTTTCACACTGCTATTCAAAGAGGTCAAGATGCCCAAAATGAAGCACAAAATAGTGGTGTAGCGCAAAGTCTCATGAAAGGTTATTTTACATTGTCTCATGAGCAACCTGGCGATATGCTTTATTTTACGGTCAACTTTGATCAAAACTTTAAGGAATATATTTCAAGGAGTTGGCTATGAACAAAGTGTTATACACCACAAATTAATCAATTTTAAGAACTAAAGGGAGTGACCTAGCGATATGTTCTATTTCGCTAGGAGCGTAGTGTATTTTTATGATGTGCTCCACATCACGGGTCAAAACAATCAATTCAAGTGATAGGCCTTTTAAAAGAGTGGCTCAGCGACATGTTCTATGCTGCTCATCTCCAATAATTTCTAAGTTTTAATTGTAGCCATTCAGAAGTGAATCAATGGTCAAGCTTATGCTGAAACTTTCTCATGTATACAAAATCAAGGTCTTTGCAAATAAGAACCAGTTGATTCGAGCAGGCAGACGAAACATCCATGGAGCGAAGAAATAAGAACTTTGGAAGTTATAGATCTATGGCTAGATGAAGTCCCCAATAAATATAGATGGCTTAGATCTGGAATCTAACGGCATGGAGCCTAACTGCCATTGCAGAGCGAGCAAGTTGTAGAGCCGAGATGCTATGGTGTGCAACATCACCCAGATTTTTTGGGCTTCAAAGGTGAATGAAATAATGCCACCTCAACATTCTACCAATCTAGAATGGTTTTCTCCTTGTAATGTTCTATCTTTTTCCTTCATTGTAAAACTTTTAATAGAGGTCAAACCCTTGATTTTCAAGGTTGACTCTAGAGTGTTTGCTTGCCCTACTGTGTAACATTTTTTGCAAATCAATAGAAGTAGCATTACTTGGATTTTTGACTCGAGAATTGGTGTCTTCAATATTTCTTTGGAGAGATTCAAGCTGTGAATTGCTTTTCTATTAATGTTGCTATGGTTAGTTTACTCTACTATTGAATTACTAGCTTTAGAGCAATTGAAAACCTTTTCATAATTGAAATTATGCTCGTAAGAAGTTCATTTTTGTTAAATCTAGATACTAATATTATTCTACTAAATTGTATTATTAGTATTATGGATTTTGAAATAGATTTTTTGAGTATATCTCTATTTTGTGTTTCTTGATGAAGATTACTCTGTTCCTGGGTGCTATTACTCTTGAGTGTGGAACATTGGAAATGATTTGTTGAAAGGTTTTCCTTGTGAATGCCTATGATGTTAGCTCTATCTAGCCATTATTTCAGTTATGATTCCTTAACCCTAAACCCTTTTCTATCCCTATATTCTTAAACAATTACTAAAATTAATTGAGTCAATACCTTGTCAGTTGACAAAAAACTAGCCTAATCTAGAGGTTGGATAAGAGTAATCTTTAGTCCATCCAATATTGAGTTCTGAGCTGTAACTAGCGGAAGCAAGTCTAATTAGAAATTTGGAATATATATAGTCACAGTATCAAGTTTTGTTTGATGTCAATTTGGATCCCAACAGTTTTGGCATGCTCGGTAAGACCTGTTTACTAGAAACCATAGTTAACTCACCATTGCTTTATTTTGTATATTTTTCCTAAAGGAATCAAGATTTGGTGAATTGTCTTGACCTTGTTAAGCGTTGAGCAGTAAATTCACCTATGACTCCATGAATGTAGAAACCAGAAAGCCATCCCTATAGCTTGTAGTTTTTCATGAATACTAGGTCATATGCAAGGAATAACCCTGGTTCTCTCATCTACTATGAGCTTCATTTTAAAGGATCTACCATAATAAGGGTTTTGAAACAATATTTCCATTCAAACCAAAATCCTCCTGAGAAACCTATTGTAGGGCCCCAAGGCCACCTCCAACAAGTACTCCACAAGTAAATATGGCTCAAAATGTACCCCCTAATCAGTCCCTGCAAAAATATCCCAGGTGGAATACAAATGGTCCCCTAAGACTAGCCCATATGCATTATATCCCTCAGGATGTGACTAAAACCATTCCCACATACGATGGATCAGGCAAAAATGCATATGAATATTACCAAGATATTACGAATTTAGTTGCCATCCATAACATAAAAAATGAATATGTCATCGTCAAAATCCTAGCCCTATCCTTTAGAGGGAAAATCTTGCACTGGTTTAGGACTTTAGAGGATAATACCATTACATAAAGGGTAACATTAGCATAACCATTTGTAGAAGAGTTCAACAAGTCTATTGATCCCTTATCCATCCTCAATCAATTGGCATCCATGCAAAAGCATCATCAAAAATTTGTTTCAGATTTTAACATGAAATTTAGTAGGTCTTGAAAAAGAATTCCACCTAAAGCCATGCTAGCTGCATTCCTTGCTTTCATATAGTAAATTAGAGCCCTTGGATATGAATTGGGTCTACAAACTCAATAGTCAGGAATATGTACCTTCCCCCAAGTCTATAATGCAGTTGTTCAAGCTAAAAATACTCTTATTAATGTGGGAAGATTACCCCCTAAAACTGTCATGCTCTATTGTTCATAAATTCCCAATGTTCAGAACCAGGCAAACACATCTTCTTCTATGGATCCTCATTTTTATCATCGTTGCTTCCTCATATGACCCTTATTCCTCATCCCAAAGTGTTATTTTTTGTAGTTCCTTTCCCACCACTTCCTATTTAAACATCACAGGAATTCATTGTGCTTCTTGATATACATAATACCCTTAAAACACTCAGTAACAATATGAGTTCAATGGAAAAATAGAGATAGAGAGATCTCAACAAAGAATATTTATGTATATCAATAGGGACCAAACACCTCGTACCAGCAATAGCACATGAATCAGATTAAATACAATGCAAGAAGATTTGGGATGGTCCTCTGAAACAAGCCTGGTAAATGTGTGGTGCCTTATATACAATGATCCTCATGATTCAGAATCATGTATCATGTACCAGCATCATGTGTAGTAGGCTATGGAAATTACAAAGAGGAATCATAAAGGCAGGGTGAATATGTTGTGGAAACCAAACTAGATCATGATTGGACAAGACCTAGATGAAAAAGGGTTGATTTTAGTTATGACAAGGTCAGGAAAGAAGACCTTGCAGGTTGATCCATAAAAAATGAGTTAATTTCAAGTTCCTTCCCAAAATAAGAAGGATGTTTCCCCTCAAGGTGTGATATTTTCCCTATTCCTCAAGCAAAATAAAAGAGGGACATGGTCTCAAAGGGCCAATAAAAGGAGGTCAGCTTCCCTAGAAGATATGATAAATAAAATGACAAAGAAGGGATGATATCCAAGAGTGAAGATCAATAAAAGCTTAGATTCCCCTCTATAACCAAGAGGTAAAGTATTGAGGCCACACAACAATACAAAAGGAAGTATGGTGAACCAGAGAGAAGGTTTGAGAATTCCTCTTTAGTGAAATTAGAGTATAATATTATAGAGGAGATGAAAAGAATACCCTCAAAGGCTAGCCTATATGATACCTTATTTATTCCTAGCCAAATAGACCTGTTGAAGGCATATTTAAGCAAATATCCGTAGGAAAAGCATGCTACGACAATCCTTAGCATACCCTCTAGAAAAGATAATATGTCACCTTCTACCCTAAAGAATAAACCCCATCCATTTTATATTTCATTGAGGATGGAGGGGTGGATCATCCGCAACTACATGATTGACTCAAGGGCTTCCACTACAGTTATGCCCAAGGCAGTCTGCAAGGAGATGGGTATGGTATATACCAGATCCTACCTTGGATTTTTGTAGTTGGATGGAACCTAGTAAATATAGGAGTGATAAAGGATGTTCTAATTGAAGAGATATACCCAAACTTATTCCAGAATAATAATGCATAAATAAATAACTCAAAATAAAATAACAACTCACAAAATACATGCACATAGAACACAAGAGATTTTTCCTAGTTCACCTTATATGGGCTACTCCAGCAAACAAGATCCACTCCTCCTTTTCTATTATTATTTTACACTATACCCATAATGGGACATTACAATCAATATAAAGGAAACTCTTACAACATTAAGTCACAACATGGTATTAGAATACCATGGGTACAATACCATGGGCTAAAACCACCCATATCCACCAATCACGAGAATCCCATCAATTCCTTTGAAAATATCTTCGATAATATCTTTGGAAAAAGGGGATCACAGAAGCAGGGGTCTACCGTATAGTACTTCCTCTACGAAGGATGAGATACATCCAAAATTCTCTTACTTGTTGAATACTTTGCATAAGGCTATAATCAATGTTAGTTCCAACACTCAGTCTTGCAAGACCCATTTCAACTGTACAAAACATGAACTTTTATGTGCTAACTACCTTGGTTAAAGCATTTGCAATATTTTTCTTGGTATCCACTTTTTCCAACAACATTTTCTTTTGTTCAATCATGTCCCTACTAAAGTGGTACTTTGTATCAATGTGCTTTGTTCTTGAATGTTAAGCAGGGTTCTTTGCCAGAAATATAGCACTTTGGCTATCACAATTTATCTTCACAACTCCTTGAAATAATCCAATATCAACACATAGTATTTGTAGCCATACTACTTCCTTACTTGCATCAGTGGCTACCATGTACTTAACTTCAGTGGTTGAAAGAGCAAAAATAGTTTACCTTTTGTTCATCCAACTAATAGCCCGTCCAAAAAAGTTAAATACATATGCACTAGTAGATCTTATATTGTCAAGATCTTCTGTCCAATCTGAATAAAAAAAACCTTCTATATCCAAGGATTTGTTTTCTTTACCTGTACCTTCATAATAGATTGAAAAATTAGATGTACCACACAAATATCTAAAAATCCTTTTTATAGCAGTCCAATGCTCTTTACAAGGTTTAGACATATATCTGCTCAAAACTCCCATTGCATGGGCAATATTTGGTCTAGTACACACCATGGCATACATTAAACTCCCTATAACATTTGCATAAGGAACATGGGACATTTATTCTACCTCTTCTTCTATTTTTGAACATTGTTCAACAGATATTTTTCACCCAAAGGAATAGGTACCTTCACTGGTTTGCAATCCTGCATACTGAATCTCTTCAATACTATCTCAACATATTTTTTTGATTCAGCCACAACTTTCTGTTTGAATGATCTCTATTTATTTGCATGCCTAAAATAAAATTTGTAGGGCCAAGATATTTCATGTCAAACTGTGATGCTAACTGAGACTTCATTTCCTTGATTATTTCCTTACTATTTCTAATTAGTAACATATCATCAACATACAAAACTATAATGACAAGTTTATTACCAGTTTGCTTTGAGTATACACAATGATCAGCATTACTATGAATAAAATCAAGTCCTAAAATATAAGTATCAAATTTCTAATACCACATTCTAGGTGATTGTTTCAGTATGTACAAATATTTCTTTAACTTACATACAAAATCCTCCTTTCCTTCAACAATGAATCCTTCAGGTTGTCTCATATAGATTTATTCCTCCAAATATCCATGAAGGAATGCAGTTTTTACATCCATTTACTCTATTTCAAGATCAAATGCAGAATCCATAGATAAAAGAAATCTTATTGAGGTTAGATTTGCAACAGGGGGCAATACTTCACCATAATCAATTTCCTCTACCTAAGAATAACCTTTAGCAACCAGGCGAGCTTTATATTTCTCCACTTTACCTTCAACATTCTGCTTCTTGAAAATCCATTTGCAACCTATTGCTTTTCTTCCACCAGGTAATTTTACAAGATCCCATGTCTTGTTCTTTTTTAGGGCCATAATTTCCTCATTCATGGCCTCTTATAAAATATTTAACTCTTTAGAATTAACAACTTCTCTAACTATTCTAGGTACTTCATTAGTAACATATAAAACAAAGAAAGAAGGAAAATCATATGGACTATACCTTTCAGGTTGCCTTCTTTCGTGTTGATCTCCTTACCACAGGTATATGAACCTCTGGTTCATCATCTTCTGTAGAGTAGGATTCTTCTTCTATGAGATAAAATTGCACATATTTAGGTTCTTCTTATGTTACTTCCTTCATGTGATCACTTTTCATTTCTCTAAACACCACATATCTACTGTAAACTGTACTTTTAGTTTTTGGATTTCAAATTTTATGTTCTTTAGCACCATATTTATAACCAATAAAGATACATTTAACATCCTTATTATCAAGCTTACTTCTTTTCTCCTTTGGAATATGCATGTATGCATCACAACCAAAAACTCTAAGATATGATAGAGAGGGTTTCTTACCAAACCATGCTTCAAATGGAGTTTGATCTGACAATGCTGATCTAGGAGATCGATTTCACAAGTAACATGTTGCATTCACTACCTCTGCCCAGAAATCCTATGCCAGATCAACACCACTGAGCATACTTCTAGCCTTTTCCATCAGTGACTTTTTCAATCTCTCAACAACTCCATTTTGTTGAGGTGTATATGAAGTAGTCTTCTATCTTACAATACCACATTGCTTACAAAAATCCTCAAATTTATTTGAACAATACTCTCCACCATTATCAGATCTCAACACCTTAATATTTTTCCCAGTTTGATTTTCAACAAGTGCTTTAAATTCTCTAAACTTATCAAACACTTCAACTTTACTTTTAAGAAAATAAATCCATGCATATCTTGAAAAGTCATCAATAAAAGAAGCATAGTATCATGATTGTCCAAGGGATGGAATAGGGATAGGACCAAATATATTAATGTGAATCAGATTTAATATCTCTTTTGATCTTACAACACTAGATGGAAAACTCACACAATTATGCTTGCCATAAATACAATGTTCACAAAAATAAAAAACCATTGAGCAATTAGGGATACCTTGAACTATACCTTTTGTGTATAAGGTACGCAATCCTTTTTATCCAATATATTTCATTCTTTGATACCATAGCATTGAACTTTTATCTGATTTAGCCTCAAGAATAGTCGAGCTATTGCACTCATTTGTCATAGTGCTTCCCAATAGCTTATACAAGGTTCCAATCCGAACTCCTCTTGCTAACACCATAGATCCACAAATAATTTTGCATGAATTCTTACTAAAATTGATGTTCACTGTTGCATCAACCATTTTGCTTACAAAAATTAAATTTCTAGCAAGGCCAGGAATATGCATCACACCTGGGAGGGTTTTAACCCTACAACCTGCAATAATATTTTCACTCTTCCACAAAAAATGATTCTAAGTGGTGAATCATCTCCCAAAAGTACCTCCCCTCCATCATATCTTTCATATTCACTGAACCACCCCCTATGAGGATTCATATGAAAAGAAGCACCAGTATTGATTAGACAATATTTACTGTCTAAACGTGTAGAGCAAGATGCCAAATATACATGCCCTCCTTCATCAGTGGATTTATTTATCTTTGTGGAAGTGGATTCATTAGATATCTTTCTAGAATCAACATTCTTTGATCTGCAATCCTTCTTCATGTGTCTAATCTTACCACATTTCCAACATTTTTACTCAAACCTTCCTTGAGACTTGGATCTCCCTATAGACTTAGATCTATCACTAGATCTCGTTTTATCTTTTTCCTTGGTACGCCCTCTCATTGTTAGGTCATCCTTTTATGTGCTATCCATGGCTTTTCTCCTCATATTCTCTAATAATAGAGGTGCCACAACATCTTGAAACTTCAATGTGGATGAAGTTGTACTACCAATTGCTACAACCAGGTTATCCCACAAATCTGGTAAAGAGCATAGCAAAGTAATACATTTATCTTCCTCACTCAACTTAATTTCAATAGATGTAAGTTGACTTACCACCATATTGAATGCATTTAGATGATCTACTACGAAATCCCCTTCATTCATCCTAATATTATACAATTTTTCCGGAGGAATAATTTGTTCACTAGGGACTTAGATTGATACAAAGCCCCTAACTTCTTCCAGAGATCCTTTGCAATAGCTTCTATAGAAATATTGATTAATACTGAATCTGTAAGGCACAATTGAATTAGACTCCTCGCTTTTTGATTCAACTTTTCCTAATATTCATTGAATGTACTAGAAGGTTTCTGTTCAGAGATAACAGACCGCTGATCTCTGTCCACGAGAAGATCCTCCATATTTAACTTCCATAGCTCAAAATTTTTTCCATCAAATTTCTCAATCTCTATCCTTGAATTATTTAATGTCATTTTAGTTCAAGCTCATTCTACGTAAAACTCCCACTCCGGAATAGGTTTTCTATAAATCCTAGAAACCCTAGATCCTCTTCAAATGAATTGAAACCCTAGAAATAAAGGTGTCCCTCTATGGGTAACAATCTAGATTTGATACCATATGAAGAGATATACCCAGAATTATTCCAGAATAATAATACATAAATAAATAACTTAGAAAAAAATAATAACTCATAAAATACATACACATAGAACATAAGAGATTTATCTTGGTTCGCCCGATATGGGCTACTCCAGCAAACAAGAGCCACTCCTCATTTTCTATTATTGTTTGACACTATACTCGTAATGGCACATTACAATCAATATAAAGAAAACTCGTACACCCATAAATTACAATGTAGTATTAGAAAATTGTGGGCACAATACCATGGGATAAAACCACCCATACCCACCAATCATGGGAATCCCACCAACGCCTTCGAAAATAGCTTCGAGAATATCTCCAAAAAAAGGGGACCATCGAATTAGGGGCCTATTGTACAATACTTCCTCTACAAAGGATGAGACACATCCAACACTAATGAGGTTGCATAGAGATTCAGAACTAACCATTGTGTAATAAATAGTGGTGGTAGACCTAGAGCCTTATTTTAGCCTATGTCTTTCAAAAAAATTCACTACCAAGTTGGGAGGATGTATGTACATGGATTACTCTAGCATGGTGATTCCATTTAAGGGAAAGAGAATAAGGATTAATTTTGAGAAGTCTGTGTCATATCATATTGAAAAAATTTAAGAGGACATGTGTAACCTCACTCCTTTGGATGAGTTCCAACTGGTGGAAAGTTTTGAAGAACTAGAAGTTGAATATGAACTACCTTTCAAAGAGGATTACAACCAATTTGGAACAGGCATGGGTACATATAGCATTTCCTTAGAAATAAATAAAATAGTCCCTACAATTTCCATTCAGTCATTAAGAGAAACAAAGACTTGGATCATGCACTTTGATGGTGCAAGGTACAAAAATGGGGTTGGTGCTGATGTATTGTTTTAGTCTCAGTTAGAAGGTGCAAAGAGTTTTACATACAGACTGACTTGGTCTTGTACCAACAATGTTATAGAGTATGAGGTTTTGTACCTTATACTAATGCAATTTGAGAGTATGGGCATCAAGATACTAAATATATACGATGGTTCAAAACTAATTGTTAATCAAGTAAGGGAGAGGTGCAATAGTAAACATCATTACCTGAAGGTATATAGAAATAGGGTATGGGATTTAATGGAATCCTTTGATTCCCTAAATATTAATTTTATTCCCAAAAGACAGAACATCTTGGCTGATTCCTTGGTAGTGAGAGGAGCTAATTTTAATCCTTCTGTAGATCTAGGAGTCACAAAATACAAAGGGATCAAAATGATTATCAGGCCTGTAATACCAAACAAGCATATATTTTGGTAGATTTTTGAAAGCAATGAATAGATCATTGATTTCCTAGTGAGGGAATATTGTCTATCAATCATTCAAAAGGAGATTTTAGACAAGATAGACCAACAAGATGTCATCCAGCTAAAAAATAATCATATCCCTAGGGGGTTGGTCACTCTAGAGAGTTTGTTTGACAATTAATATAGAGAAAAGATCAAATATATGGAGATCAATGAAAATATCTACAAGGAAATTGAGATTGAAAAAGAAAAGAAGCTCAAAGTTGGAGGCCAATATTATCCAGAAGAAAAGGAGGATATCAAATTTATATGCCTAAAATATCATGACATCATGGCTTGGACATATGAAGATCTTAAAGTATATGACAAGAAGGTAATCCAACATACAATTGAGCTAGAACCAAATGAAAAACCCTTTAGGTAGAAATAGAGGCCTGTGAACCCCAGGATTGAAGCCATAATGAGGGAAGAACTGTTAAAGTTGTTGAAGGCTAAAATCATATATCCAATGAAGCATTCAACCTGGGTAGCTAACTTGGTCCCAGTAAAGAAAAAGAATGGTGACATCTGTTTGTGTGTGGATTTTAGGAATCTCAATCAAGCATCATTAAAATACCACTATCCACTCCCTCAGATTGATCAAATATTATAGATTGTTGCAGGAGCAAAGAGGTTCTCACTATTAGACGACTTCTCTGGCTACAATCATATTTGGGTGAAAGATGAGGATCAGTTCAAAATAGTATTCACCAGCAAATGAGGTACTTTTACCTATTAGAGAATGCCTTTCAGTCTATCCAACGCAAGAGCCACATTCAAAAGAGCAATGGATTATGCCTTTGGAGAGCTAATCAACAAAGTCATTCTAATCTAATTAGATGACATAATTGTATTTTCTCATGAAAATCAAGATCACTTGGAACATTTAGATCAAGTGTTTAAAAGTGTAGGGAATTTGGCATCTCTCTTAATCCGAAGAAGTCATTTTTTGTAGTCCATGAGGGAAAGTTTTTAGGCCATGTGGTATCTAAAGAAGGTATGGCTATTGATCCAGATAGAGTCAAATCAATCCTTACTCTTCCATTACCCATGAACAAGAAGGCTTTGCAGTCCTTCTTTGGTCAGATCAATTTTGTCAAAAAATTCATCTCAAATTTTGCTCAAAAGGTGAAACCTATCTCATAACTGCTAAAGAAAAATGCATATTTCAAATGGATTGAAGTGAGAAAACAAGCTTTTGAGATCATCAAATAATCTATTTCCACTGCTCTAGTTCTAGTGAACCCTGATTTCAGCAAAGATTTCATTTTGTATGCTTATAGAGTTGAAGAGAGTTGTGCATCTGTGCTAACTGAGAAAAATGATGAGGGAGATGAACACCCCATATTCTTTTGGAGTCAGACTCTCCACAAATATCAGGTCAAGTATAATTTTATTGAGAAACAAGTATTCATAGTGATGAATTCATTGAAGAAATTCAAGCAATACTTGATTCAAAGTAAAACATTGATATACGTAGTTCATCCAGATGTTAGGAGTTTCATTCTACAAGGTGAAATAGGAGACAAAAGAGTCATTTATATTACTAAGATCTAAGAATATGACATAGAAATTCATCCTACCAAGATGGTCAGAGGTAGAGCATTATGCCAAGGTTTGATAGAAGCAACAATTATAGTAGAAGTGATAGACTATCAATCAACAGTAGAAGATTAGATTGAAGAACTGCAGTCAGGAGAATCAAACTAGGTTGAACAGATGACCTAATAATTTCATATAGGAGTTTGTTCCCATAATCTAAATCCATCACAAAGGATAAGATATAGGCTTCAAGCCTTGAAATACGTCTTTCTTCCAGAGGGATTATACAAGAAAAATCTTGATGGAGTCCTCTTAAAATGTTTGAAATAAGATTAGAAGTAAAATATCATTGAGGAGTTCCATGGAGGATTATCTAGAGGATACTTTTTAGGAAGGGTCACAACTTTGAAGATCATTAGGGTAGGTTAGTACTGGCCTGCTATTTGTTTTTATACCTTCAAATTTACAAGAGCCTATAATGAATACCAATGGTATGTAGGGAGAACTAGGAATGCTTCATTCCTCCTCAAGCTAATTCAGGTTAAAGAGTCTTTTCAATAATGGGGACAAGAATTCATTTGGGTGATTAATCTAAATTTCTCAACAGGAGATAAATATATTTTGACTACGATAGACTACCTTACCATATGGGTAGAGGCCATTCCCACAAAGAAATTAGATCAAGAAGTGGCTATTGACTTCATGGAAAGCTTAATCACAAGGTTTGGTGTCCCAGGAGCTATAGTAAGTAACAATGGCCTAGCTTTTATAGGAGCTAAATACATTGAGTTTTTAGAATGATTCAACTTCGTTCGTTATAATTAATTCGGATCAAATTCTTCAAATGCAATATGACGAACAATAAGAAAACCACAACAGTAAATAATTTAAATCAATGGAATTAGTTCGCCACTCAGGGAGGGCACGTCCCCGCCGTGAAGGCAATAGCGAAATGCAGAGAATAAAAATATAAAAACGATGATTTTATTTTGAATAATCTAACTACTATATATATGAAATATTTTACTCTTGGATACCTAGCCGACGGCTAGGTTTGGTGTGTAACATGACTCCCCTCCTCGGAAAGCTTTGTCCTCAAAGCTGGAAATGTCTGGAAAATACTTTCAGGTTCCCATGTGGCATCCTCCTCTGGTAAATCTTGCCATTTGATGAGAAATTCTTGAATCTGACGTGATCTCAGTCTTCGTATTCTATGTTGTAGTATATCTTCAGGTTGGAGATGTATGCGTCCTTCCTCATCGAGCACTGGTAATTCGGATTGACTTTGCACTTTCTGACCAATTACTTTTTTGAGACATGAAACATGAAATACCGGGTGTATTCGTGATGATGTAGGTAGCTCTAATTGATAGGCTACTTCTCCAATGCGGCGCACAATTTTGTAGGGACCATAGAATCATGGAGCCAACTTTTGGCTGGACTTTATCCTTAACGATGATTGTTTGTAAGGTTGCAACCTTAGGAAAACCCAATCACCTATATTAAAAGTTCTCTCTGATCGGTGCAAGTCTTGTTGTTGTTTCATACGATTTTGTGCTTGGACTAAATTCTCTTTGAGGATGGTGAGTGTAGACTCGCCTTTGTTGGAACCAATCATCCACTTTGGCTACTTTGGATGATCCTTGTACGTAATCTACGACGGTTGGAGGCTTGGTGCCATACAATGCTTCAAATGGAGACATCTTAATTGAGTAATGGTAAGAAGTGTTGTACCACCATTCGGCCAATGCTAACCACTGGCTCCATTGGTATTGTTTATCTTGAGCGAAACATCTTAAGTACGTACCCAAACATTTGTTAACTACTTCTATTTGACCATATGTCCGTGGATGGTAGGTTGAGGACATGTTCAATTTGGTACCACTAAGTCGAAATAATTCCCGCCAAAAGTTACTAGTGAAGATGGGGTCTCTATCACTTACAATATTTTTTGGCATACCATGTAATTTGAAAATTGAATCCATAAATACCTTTGCCACCTTGCTTGCGGAAAATGGATGTTGTAAAGCCTGGAAGTGAGCGTATTTGGATAACCGGTCTATGACTACGAAGATTACTGTCCTGCCTTCTGACTTTGGAAGACCTTCAATAAAATCCATGGATATATGTTCCCACCGTCGTTCAGGGATGGGTAATGGTTGTAACAACCCTGGTGATTTGACTGTTTCTCCTTTATTGCGTTGGCAAACTTCGCATTCTGCTACCCATTGTTTGACTTCGGCTTTTAATCCTTTCCAACAAAATGATTGTTTGACCCTTAAATATGTTTTCAAAAATCTTGAATGTCCTGCTGATGGAGAAGCGTGCGATTCGTCGAGGATCTTCGATTTGAGTTCTGAATTGTGTGGAATGTAAATGCGGTTCTTCTTCCGGAGGATTTTATCTTCATAAGAGAACAAAGGGTGTTTAGAGGACCCTATAGATAATTCTTGAAGTATCTGAGCAGCTTCGCTATTGGACAACCATTCATCTTGTAATTGATTCACCCATTGGGAGCAAGGACCTGAAATAGCGTTAATGACTACTTCGTCTTCATATTTCCTGGACAATGCATCGACGGCTATATTTTCCTTCCCTTTCTTGTATTCGATAACAAAATCATAGCCCAATAGTTTGGTTAACCACTTATTTTGTTTCGGATATGAAAACCTTTGCTCAAGAAAATGTTTGAGACTACTATGATCTATTTTTTATAATGAAGCGGCTACTGATTAGGTAGTGTCTCCATTTTTCTATCGCGTGAAGAATAGCCAACATTTCTTTTTCATATGTTGATCTTCCCAAATTTTTCTCGGAGAGCTGTTTACTTTCAAATGCCAACGGATGACCTTCTTGCATTAATATAGCCCCAATTCCTGTTCTTGATGCATCACATTCGATAATAAATGGTTTGTGAAAATTGGGAGTTGCTAATACTGGAGTTGTACACATGGCCTTCTTAAGAGCTTCGAAGGCTTGAGTGGCCTCTTCCGACCAACGAAAAGCATCCTTCTTTGTGAGTGCTATGAGAGGTGCTGCAATCTTACCATAATTTCGTACAAACTTGCGATAGTAGCCCATGAGACCCAAAAAACCATGAAGTTTCTTGATGGTTTTAGGTAAAGGCCACTCTTGAATTGCCTTAATCTTATTGGGGTCGACTTTGACACCCTCGTGTGAAACTATATGACCAAGATACTCGACTTCTTGGACACCAAATGAACATTTGGAACGTTTGACAAATAGCTTTTCTCTAGTGTAAAATGTGAAGGGCTTTATCCACATGATGTAAATGGTCCGTCCATGTTTTGTTGTATATGAGAATATCATCAAAAAAAACTAACACAAACTTCTGGAGGAGTGGACGAAACACTTGGTTCATGAGACTTTGGAATGTGGATGGTGCATTGGTGAGACCAAAAGGCATGACCAAAAATTCGTAATGACCTTCATGAGTACGAAAAGTAGTTTTGGGAATATCTTCTTCTCTGACACGGATTTGGTGAAATCCCGAGCGAAGGTCTAATTTTGTAAAAAAATTTGCACCATGCAACTCATCTAGTAGGTCATCTATGACAGGGATAGGAAATTTGTCCTTGATAGTGAGTTTATTGAGAGAACGAAAATCAGGACACATATGCCAAGAGTTATCTTTTCGTCTAGCCAGAACTACAGGTGAAGAATAAGGGCTAGTGCTGTGACGAATGACTCCATGATCTAGCAGATCCTGAACGATCTGTTCGATTTCTGTCTTTTGTGGTTGAGGATAGCGGTAAGGACGATGGTTAGGTGGGACACTCCCTAGAATCAAATGGATGGCATGGTCATGAGATCGTTTAGGTGGTAATCCTTTAGGTTCTTGGAAAACCTCTTCGTAATGTGTTATGATGTCTCGTAACTCTGGAGCAGTAATATCCGAAGTTGCTCGAGATTGTTTTTCCAAACAATTAATTTGAGCTATAAAACCATATCCACCCTTTTTTAACATCTTCTCCATACTATGAGAGCTCACCATTTGTGATGGAGGAGTAGTAATGCCTTGTAAGCGAATGACTCGTCCGTTTTCCTTCCATTCCACAAATAATTTTTTGAAATTGAAGCTAACCGTGTCTAATGTTTCCAACCATTCAACTCCCAAAATGACATCAGAGTTCCCTAAATTCATGACGAAAAGGGATCCAAACCAGGTATAAGTACCCATTTTTATGGAAACTTGAGATGTTCGACCAACACATTGCGCGTTCACCCCGTTGGCCACTAGAACCTGGAATTTGTCTTTGTTGGAAGAGTTAATGAATAGATTCAAAGCTTTTGCTGTTTTGATGTCGATAAAATTGTGGGTACTGCCGAAATCAATTAGCACATTCACCTTTTTCTGTCGAAGAAATCCTGGTACCTTGATGGTATGGTGGGCGGTTAATCCCATGAGGGCATGTACGGAGATCGCCATTGTATCCTCTTCCTTCTCTTCTAGAGTAATTGGTAGTTCTTCTTGCATAGGTTCTTCTTGTTGGTAAGTTTCGTCCTCTTCTCCTTCATATTGATCACACTCAATATGAAAGTTTTGTTTTTGGGCACAAGCTTGTTCCCTGGGATGATGATTGTGACATTTATAGCAAAAGTATCTTGAGGGTTGATCATTTCTATGAAAGGAATTGTTGCGATATGGAGGACGACTATAGTTTTCACGCCGTGCATACAACTGAATTCTCTTCTCAGCCAGCTTGGCTATTCTTATACAATTGTTCAGTGCGGTTGGATTTTGAATGTCCACCTCCACCCTAATATTTTCTTTCAATCCATTGCAAAAATCTCCCACCACTGTGTCGGGGCTGAGGTCTAATGTATATGGTAGTAAACTAGTGAACTCCGAAACAAACTCGCTAACCGAACCTTCTTGTTTAAGAGATAACAATCTTACTGTGTATGACGATGTAGCTCCTTCATCAAATATTTCTAAAAAGTAAGTAGTGAATTTTTTCCAGCTTAATAGTAGCTCCTTTCTCTCGCTTAAGCCATACGAACCATTGGTAGGCCTCAGTGCCTAATTTTGATGCAACGAAAGGGACTTTATCAAATTCCTTAATTTGGTATAAGTCGAGAATGCCTTCCATTTTGGCTATCCAACCACGAGGATCATGACCCTCAAAAGTGGGCATATCAATGCGTGGAAAATTATTAGGGCCTCTCGGTTGGTGATAACCCATATCCCTTTCCTGATCTTGGTTATACCGCTGTCTATGATAGCGATCCCTGTAATTATCCGAATTGCCTCCTTGCCGTTCCCAATCGTCATCCTGAGTGTCATTTTCTTCATTCCTTTGGGCATGGGAGTGATTGTGGGGATTAGTAGTGGGATTACGCTGGTTTTGTGCGCTCACTAGGGTTTTTAGGTTTTCACTAATTTCTTGCATACCATCTATTAAGAGTCGAAGAGCTTCATCGTTGGAAATGGCCGATTTACTTGAGTCTCCTTGTGTGATGTTGTCATGAGTTGGGGGAGGGTTAGTAGCCATAGTGTCTACCAGTGGATGATGTGGATTATAACTCGCCAATTTTGAAAGGAGAAGGAGAATTTTTTGTACCTAGGCTTCGATTAGGTCTTCTTGCGTTGTTATTGGTCATTTTTGAGCTTGATAATCGATCGTCAGATCCTTTGGTCCACCTTTTGCTCATGCACTTGTTAACATAACCTGCTTAGGAACTTTTGAACTTTGACTGCTGCAAAATGTTGGTTGAATTTAGCAAAAATGTGGATTTCTCTACAACTGTCGCTCCAACTACGACGCGGATTTGAATTGATAGCAACTTTTCAATTTTTACTGGAACTGACCACCAGACAGCACGTACTGCTATGACCGAACAGCGAGGAAAGGCCGAACAATTGACACAACACGCGAGTGGACTAGAGACAACGACGACGCGAGCAGACGTAGACCGAACAACAAGGACGCGAACGGACTGGACACAAGACACGAGAACAAGACAACTATGACGCTAGCAGACAACGAGGGAGGACCAGACACTTGACACGACACAGGAACGAAAAGGACCACACACGACACAATACGAACGACGAGCTGGAAATGATACAAAAATCAAGCTGGACGACAACTGTACAAATGACACGTAATACGACGATTCGGATAGGCTAGTGACACGAAGGACGAAGAACCCTTTCACACGAGGATAGAGAGGAAGTCGTGTGACCGAAGTCACAACTCTTTTATTGCGACAAATCCTTTATAAATCCCTGGGGGTATTCCCTTAGGCGAAACGCAAATATTTTCGATTTTCTCGCCTTGTGATTGGTGAACTGCGAAGTGACTGTTACGCTGCGTTTTTCTTCAGTTTGCCGATGATTAAATGATGTTTCAGTGAATTTCAACCCCAGATTCCAGCCGCGAGTATTTCCAGCAGGGCGAATAGACTGATACTATGTATTTTACGGAGAGCCTGCACAAATTGCCTGCCACGAGTATGTCCAGCAGGGTGAATACAGTGTCTCCGACTGTAAGTCTGTATTTGGCAGCGGTGTTTCTTCAGCGAGTGCGATGTTGCAATTTGTGCGATCGAGTTACTCCATGACGTGCGAGATAATGCGATGCGCTTCTTAGACCGAACGTGCTGCAGATTACCCTCTCGCTCGTCCCCAGACTGATACCACTTAGAACGATTCAACTTCGTTCGTTATAATTAATTCGGATCAAATTCCTCAAATGCAATATGATGAACAATAAGAAAACCACAGCAGTAAATAATTTAAATCAATGGAATTAGTTCACCACTCAGGGAGGGCACGTCCCCATCGTGAAGGCAATAGCGAAATGCAGAGAATATAAAATAAAATGATGATTTTATTGTGAATAATCTAACTACTATATATATGAAATATTTTACTCTTGGATACCTAGCCGACGACTAGGTTTGGTGTGTAACAGTTTTCTAGCAAGTATGACATCACTATAAAAAATACCTTCAACTACTATCCCTAGGGGAATGGATTAGCATAATCAACTAGCAAAAATTTGTTAAGAATCTTGAGGATATCATTGGAAGGTAACAAGAGAAGCTGGCACCTACTGTTAGAATAAGCTTTGTGGGCATATAGGATCACCATAAAAAAATCCATTAAGATCTATCCTTATGCTCTAGTGTATGGAAAATAAGTAGTATTACCTATTCACTTAGAATTCCAACTCTTAATTTGATAGATACAAAAGAAGAGCCTGAGAAGAATCCAATTGAAACCATGTGACACATATGCTGCAGCTAGAAGAGAAAAGGACCCAAGCGTATGAGGACTTTCAAAAGCACTCATTTGATATAAAGGGATGGTTTGACAAGAAAGCTAGATTTAGAGAGTTCAAAGTGGGATATTTTATCCTAAGGTGGAATGTGGAAAGAGCTAAGCCAGGGCACCACCAGAAGTTTGATTCTTTTTGGGATGGTCCTTTCAAAGTAGTAGAGGTTAAAGAGAGCAATGTTTTCCAGCTTGAAGATCTAGAAGGAAACATGCAACCGATCCCAATCAATGGTTTTCATATAAAACTCTACTTTGATTGAGATATACGTTCATTATAACATATGTACATATTTTGTATTACATTGATTTTCCTTTACTGAAGTTATTATTTTTGTAAAATAAAATGAAAAAAAAAAAAAAAAGAGAAAAAAAATACATAAGTTGTAAAATAAGCTAAGTATGACAACAGGCTATGACATGTACTCCACACCACTCTCTAATATACTAAGAGTGGCAGTGGAATACAACATGTGTTCCCTGCTGCTCTTCAATTAGCTAAGGGTGACAATGGAATGCAACATGTGCTCTACGTTGCTGAAGTTAACATTCATTCTAGAGCAGATCAGGACACATGTTCTATGCCACTCTTCAATGAATAAAAGGAGCCTTGGACTACCACGACTGACCTCAGCTACTCTAAGAAAAGGAAAGTGACAAAAAACATCATGAGTTCAACAAGTGCTTCATGCCACAACCAATCAGTGATGGACATAATAATTTCGATTGCCAAGACACATATCTTTAAATTGAAAAGTGTGAAATAGATAGATTCTCGCATCAGTTGCATTAATGATGAAAGGTTTATATGTGGGAGCATTTAAACATTCAAAATGTGAAGTCCATTCATTTTAAAAAGCAACACTTACCTAGAAAGAAGAGCCAAAGAGTAGAGAGATGAAGCTCACAAAGAAGAAAGGGAGAAACGCTCTGAAGATTTTCGTAGAAATAGGTTCCTAAAGTAGCAGAACCAGTGTTGTCAACAAATGACAAGCTAGGTAGATACATTGATAATGCAGAAGTAGTGGCTGACACCAGATTGGTTCTTATAGAGTGAACTAAGCTCAAAAAGAATACCAATGACAAATATCAAAGAGGTAAAACAATGACAATCCAAGGTAATTGTGTTGTCCGTTCCTTCTTGTCTTTTTATATCTATGATTCGGTTCATCCTTGTCCAAAATTAATATCGACCATTGCCAAGTTTTATGATCCTAGGGTGAAAGTAGTGAAAATAGCTGATGGCAAAACCCTGTTTAGTATCACAACCAAAGCTTGTCATGACCTTTTTGCTTTAGGAGTAGAACCACCTATAAGGCCTAAAATTTTTGATGTGGGTGAACAAACTGGATATTATTCTCTGCAAAGATATGCTCATGAAGGAGAACCCTTTAGGAAGTGGGTTTACAGTTAGTTCAAAACTATTAAGCTCAAAAGTGGACTCCCCAAAACCCCAATTCCAATTGAGCAATTCACTAACCCAAAGCTCTTTTCCATGTTAGCCTGCTTAGAGGGTTTAGATTCTGACTAGTTGGTAAGAGATTGGCAAATAGCTACTGTATACTACATTTCAAATGAGAGAATGTACATACCTAAAGTAGAGGAAGAGGGTGTCAAGGTGATTTATTTTGACTAGCCAACATTTCTCGCTAAATGAATGCATGAGCAGTTGGTTAGAATGA
Source organism: Wollemia nobilis (assembly GCA_028583015.1). Classification (NCBI taxonomy): domain Eukaryota; kingdom Viridiplantae; phylum Streptophyta; class Pinopsida; order Araucariales; family Araucariaceae; genus Wollemia; species Wollemia nobilis. The sequence continues at coordinate 5,776,230 of JAQPPZ010016847.1, read as the reverse complement.
AAAGGGGTTCAAAATCCCCTTCTTTTTGACATTGTTCAAATTTGGTTTGGATGTTTTATGCTACTGTAAGGCACATGATGCCCTGGATTTCAATGAAAGAAAATAATGACAAAGGAGACCCTATCCCTATGTATTATTGGACCACTCATTTGAGGAGCATAAAGTCATTTTACAGGTTTAATTTGGAATTCCTAGGGCCAGCATTGAAAATCATGTATGGGAAATGCCCTAGATTGCCATATTTGGCTAGAGAATTACTAAGAGTAACAAATGTTGAAGAGGGAGATTGGTATATCCTCACAGAGGGCATTGTCATCAAGTTCTATGGTTTCACTGGTAAACCTTTTCTACTATCGCATTTTGTGACTAATAGGTTGTTAACATTAGAGTACTTGAGGCAGGCAGACTTCCTCAACATGAATTATGGCTCTATAAAAGGAAGGAAATATTTGTTGACCTACTCCCGTAACATCGATGATATAACAATTGTCATAAGGGGTCAAGGTGAACAAATCACCCAATATTTGGATAGGTTGGGCCTGTTTTACATCCCACAGAGGTGGAGGTATGACCTTGATGACAAATTCTCAAAGAGGAATACCAAACTTAATGGAGAAAAAGCCCTCAAGTTTGAGAAGACTTCGAGGCCTCATTTTGAAAATGGGAGGAATAACAAAGAAAGTGCTCCATTGGATTGGAATATCTCTAAAATGGAACAACTACCCCCGTGGTTAGACTTCTATGAGAAGATAGTTGATTTTGATCCTACTAACAATGAAAGCCATCATTTGAAGGAGTCCAAAATTAAAGATATTGAAAAGAAAAAGAAATGGGATGAAGGTAAAATTGTATATTGGTGGAGGATGAGAGTGGAAACTGGTACAGATAAGTCCAGATTTGGTTGAATAATAGATGATGAGTTTTTTGATCGATATGACAAGCACATTAAGACCTGGAAAGCTAAAGATCCTAAGAATATGGTATTTATTTATAATAAGACTCAAGCAGGGATAGATTCTCCTTCCCCACCTTCACAAGAGGAAATACAAGAAGCAGAGACTAACACCCCACCAATTACTGAAGGAGTCCCTAAGACATTTGAGCCCTCACAAGAGCAACTAGAGAAATATTCTAAAGGGGCCCAAATTATGAGTAAAATGCATTACTCTAAAGCAAGGCAGTAAATACAAAAGTCATTCAGATATCTAATAGGCCCAAACATCTAGCCTTGGGTGGAGAGCCTCCTAGAACTGAGGTATATTGGAAGAAAAATGATAAAGACTTTGTATTCACACCTGTGAGTTTCAATACTATAGCTACAGCTAAGTCAAATTGTACTACTAAAGATGTATTACAGGAGGAGTAATCTGAAGGAGATATAGAGAGTGACAAGCCTGTAGTGTTCAAAGTTTCTAAGAGAAAGGCTAAAGATGCACTGGGAGAAACTCAGAAGGAGGTTTATAAGAAGATGAAAGAGGATAAGGGGAATATTGTTGAAAAGACCCCTATTTCAGTTGTAGAGCTACCAGTACAACAAGTACAACACCAAGGAGAAGAGGAGATTCTTGAACACCCTACTTCTATAGGTAAAGGTACTATTTCTATCCCTTCTTCTCCTTCTCTTTCCCCAAAGAAATCCCCTTCCCTTTCTCAAGAAAATTTTGATCAAAAGGTACCCTCTCCTCCTCATAACTCACCACCTATTTTAGTAGCTGATACAGAGGGTCAATCCAATCCATCCCCTCCACATTCATCTAAAATCCCAGTCACATCATCTCCTATTATTTCATCTCCACCATCACAACCCCCAGTATCATCAAAAGGACAAGTGGTTTCATCCCCACCAGCTCATTCCATGAATTTTGCTTCCATACCCATGTCTCTCCCAAGTGCAACTCCAACAATAAGCACAGATTCAACTATTGTCACTACTACTTCACTACCACCAGTCTCTAAGTCTGTCTTCCCTTATTTTATAACTTCCCCTCCCCCTATAAGTCATCCCACCTTGTCTTCCCTACAGAAAGGAAAAGAAGTTTCACAAAAGATCTAGGATTTTTGGGCAAAGAAACTCTCTAAGCCTTCCAAGAGAATGGCTACGAAGAGGAAGACAATGACTATTGATCCAATCACAAGGCAAAGAACATCTAGGTCTATCACTCCTCTGGTAAACAAACCTGAAGAAGAGATGATTGTTCAAGATTACCAGATCGAGGAGTATATAGAAGACATTGAGCAACTACCTGTAGAGGATGAATTGGTCATAGCAAAATCTCATCTAGAGACTTTCTATGTCAAAGTTGATATCTATAGGGAGAAAGTTGGAAAATTGGAGGAGAAAATAGAGAAGCTGGAGAAGACAATCAACAATAAAAAGCAAGTAGAAAATGTTGTCAAAAATGAATTTAAGAGTTGGCAGAATAAATATCAAGAGGCCATCAAGCTTAAAGACCAAGTTGAGGAGCAAAAAAAGAAGAATGAAGATCAGGCCAAGGAAATACAAGATTTGAAGCACCAGCTTTAGATTGAGAAAGCCAAGTCTTCAGGATTTTCAAAAGGAGTGAAGAAGGTAAGAAAAGAGCTTTGGTCCGAAGTCTTGGAGAAATGCTCTGAAATACAACCCATAATAGATTATATGGATCATGCTAGTCATCTACTCCAAAACATCAAAGAAGACCTAGATAAGTTCACTCAAGAGCTACAACCTATGGTGATTCTAGAAGAACAAATTTATAAGTTATTTGATAGCAGGTTCAATGAGGCTACTAAGCCAATCCCCAACAAGGCATGGAACATTTCTAGACTGGCTGCTAGAGTGGTAGTCAAGAAGAACATATTGTTACAAAAGGGTTGGTTGTTATATGACAAAGTGGAAAGCATGATCCAAGATGTAGTTGACATCAACCAAGAGATGACTCAATATGGTTTTGAAGGACTCTAGGTCAAAAAAAACACTTTATTGTCTGAGAAAGAGATCAACAAAAATGTAGCTGCAATTATCTAAGACAAATATAAGGTAGATTCCTGGGAGGAGCCAATTGATCAAGAACAGGTCTCTCAAATGATAAAATATTTAACCAGGCTCAAGGATTTGATGGAGGACCTGGTGAACAAAGGAAGCTCTACAACTTATGAGGAGACCTCTGAGTTGGAGTTCATTCATAAACAACTTAAGGAGACTTCCAACCCTTCTGAGGTAGTTTGGAGTCAAGCTTTGCAGACTCTAAAACTGATGATTCAACTTTTTGGGACTAATACAAAGCCTAATGATCGGCAAGAAGTTTCACCAGAAGAAGAAGATGACCAAGAAGAAGAAGTTGACCAGGAGCAGGAAGGCAACGACAAAGAAGTAACTCAGCATTAAGAAGAAAAATCAGATAAGGTTGCCGAAGACGTTGAGGAAGCACAAAAAGAACAACTCAATGGTCAAAATTCAGCAAAGAAATAAGCTAGGGTTGAAAGTCCTATAACTTAGTCATTTTTTGTATTCATGTAAAAAGTGTTGTATATTGTTTTTTATTTTGACATAGCCAAAGAACAGTTATAAAAACATGAAGCGAAAGAGCAAAAAATGAAAATTCCATGAAGATATTTTGATCATGTCGGTTGGGCTTATAAGGGAGAGCATAACTCTATTTTGCTTGACATGGAGCAGTTTTCAGTCGAAAGGAGTGGTGAATATCCTTGTTTCCAGTATGATCTCCATATGAATTGTTACCCTCTAAATGTCTTCACAAATATTCTAGAGGGTAATGATCATATAGAAATTATTCTATGAAGCATTTCTCATGGACTTAATTTTTTACTCCTGATACCCAATGGATAAGATTCTGAGTTCGTCGGATTTGCAAGCAAATCCACCCAAGAGGCACCAGAATGTAGGCCCAAAATGGCCACATCCTTAGAAAATTTTTGAAAAATATTTTCTAAGGCATGAAGATGTTCCCAACCGCTCAACATACAGTGTATTTTGCAACGACACAACGCAGGATGTTCCACGCCACTGGTGGAGCAGCCAAACTTGTATTACGATCACTTTGATAGAGCAGAATACAACATTTTTGCTAAGGTGAGAAGACATATTCTCATTCGCTCAATACTTAGTGTATTTTATAGTGGTACAACATGTTCCATGCCACTGTCAACTCGGGTCAAAGCTGACATCATCATTCTTCAATCAACGACCCAACGCACATTGCCTTAGCTCGCGCAATAAAATGACTAACTTTTGATGTGTTCTACGTCACTGATATTCACGTTCATTTTAGAGTGGATCAGGACACATGTTCCATGTCGCTAGTCAAAGAGGTCAAGATGCCCAAAATGAAGCACAAAGTAATGACGTAGCACAAAGTCTCATGAAAGGTTATTTTACATTGTTTCCTGAGTGGCCTGGTGACATGCTCTATTCCACGATCAGCTTTGATCAAAACTTCAAGGAATGGATTTCAAGGAGTAGGCTATGAACAAAGTGTTCTACGTCATGGACGTGAAAGTGAATTAATCAATTTTAAGAACTAAAGGGAGTGGCCTGGTGACATGTTCTATTTTGCTCAGAGCGTAGTGTATTTTTATGATGTGCTCCACGTCGTTGGTCAAAACAATCAATTCAAGTGATAGACCTTTTGGAAGAGCGGCTCAGTGACATGTTCTACGCCGCTCATCTCCAAGCATTTCTGAGATTTAATCGTAGCCGTTCATAAGTGAATCAATAGTCAAGCTTATGCTAAAAATTTCTCAGGCATACAAAAGCAAGGTCTTTGCAAATAAGAACTAGTTGATTTGAGCAGGCAGACAAAACGTCTATGGAACCAAGAAACAAGAACTCGAGCAGTTACATATTTATGACTAGATGAAGTCCCCAAGAAAAATAGACGACTTAGATCTAGAATCTAACAACCTAGAGCCTAACTACCATTGCAGAGCGAGCAAGTTGCAGAGCCGAGTTGCTATGGTGTGCGACATCACGTAGATTTTTTGGGCTTCAAAGGTGAATGAAATGATGCCACCTCAGCATTCTACCGATCTAGCATGGTTTTCTCCTTGTAATGTTCCATATTTTTCCTTCATTGTAAAACTATTAATAGAGGTCGAACCCTCGATTTTTAGGGTTGGCTCTAGAGTGTTTACTTGCCCTACTGTGTAATATTTTTTACAAATCAATAGAAGGAGCATTACTTGGATTTTTGACTCGAGAATTGGTGTCTTCAATATTTCTTTGGAGAGATTCAAGTTATGAATTGCTTTTCTATTAATGTTGCTATGGTTAGTTTACTCTACTATTGAATTACTAGCTTTAGAGCAATTGAAACCTTTTCATAATTGAATCTATGCTTGCAAGAAGTTCATTTATGTTAAATCTAGATACTAATCTTATTCTGCTAAATTGGATTATTAGTATTGTGGATGTTGAAATAGCTTCTTGGAGTATATCTTTGTTTTGTGTTTCTTGATGAAGATTACTTTGTTTTTGGGTGCTATTAATCTTGAGTGTGGGACACTGGAAATGATTTGTTGAAAGGTTTTCCCTATGGATGCCTATGTTGTTAGCTCTATCCGACCACTGTTTCAGTTATAATTTCTTAACCCTAAACCCTTTTCTATCCCTATCTCTTAAACAATTACTGAACTTAATTGAGTCAACACCCTATCAGTTGACAAGGAATCAACCTACTCTGGAGGTTGTATTAGAGTAATCTTTAGTCCATCCAATGTTGAGTTCTGAGTTGTGACTAGTGGGTGCAAGCCTAATCAAAAAGTTGGAAGATAGACAATCATAGTATCAAGTTTTGCTTGATGTCAATTTGGATCCCAACAATACTCTGTAGAGGATGGTTGTTCTCATCTTAAGTCAACCTTGTAGCGCTCTTGGGTGTGAGCCCAATCGGTCTCTATTTGAGGTTGTACACATCAAGAAGCACAATATGTTGAGCCAATAGCACCTCAATGACCTTGTATTTGTGCAATACAATCTTAGGCTTCACACAAGACAAGTGGAGACTAATGATTCCTATGAGGCAATTCAATAAGATAAGATGAGTATCCAATATTTGATTAGATTGATGAGAGTTCTACGGATCCCATGTTTACTACAAAAGACATTGAGGCAATTGAGGAGGAAGTAAAATATTTAAGAGGATTGGCGAAAATATACCATGATGATACTGCTCTTGAGCAACCTTCAATTCACTCATTAGTTTAGAGCCAAGGCCAACCATCAAGTGCAACGAGAAGAAAGGAAAAATAAAAAGCAGCTTAAAAACTGCTTCACATTTTGAAATATTGCATTTTTATGTTATATTTGGATTGAATTGCTGATTCATAAACTATAATTGTACTATTTGTAATCAATATCTAATATTAAATCAACTTGTGTCTTGTAAGGACATCCTAGTGGTATGTCATTGAATTATTTTTCAAGCTAACTAAGTTCAAATCATGGGGAGGGAGGCCCCCGTTGTGCCCCTAAGGAATGTGGCCCCTAGTTGTACCACCCGTTGTACTTTGCCTTACTTCAACAATATAGATATATACAATTTTTTAGCTCTTTAATTGTTGCTTAATCATATATATATATATATATATATATATATATATATATATATATATATATATATAATCAAATTTGATTAGCTCTCTAATTATTGCTTAATTTTTTTTTTTGTTTAATGTATAAAAGAGTTGGTTACATCCACAATCCTTTTCTATTTTTTTATTTAAGTAAGTTTTTTCAAATTATTAATAAAATCTCTAAAATTAAATTACCAACTTTATCTCAAATCACAAATTTTAAAACTATAATTTAAATTATATATATATATATATATATATATATATATATATATATATATATAACTTAAAAAACTTCCGAATATACATAGTGTGAAATCTAACTTGATATTATGGGGAAGGACATCCTAGTGGTATGTCCTTGAACTATTTTTCAAGCTAACTAAGTTCAAATCATGGGGAGGGAAGCCCCGTTGTGTTCCTAATGAGTGTGGCCCCTAGTTGTACCACCCGTTGTACTTTGCCTTACTTCAACAATATAAATATATACAATTTTTTAGTTTTTTTTTTGGTATATATATATATATATTTATAAAATCAAATTTTTAGCTTTTCAATTATTGCTTAATTTTTGTTTGTTTTTTAATATATAAAAGAACTGGTTACATTTATAATCCTTTTCTATTTTTTATTTAAGTAAATTCTTTCCAATTACTTATAAAAAATCTAAAATTAAATTGCCAACTTTATTTCAAATCACAAATTTTAAAACTATAATCTAAATTATTTATATATAACTTAAAAATATAATAAAACTTAAAAAAATCCTTCCAATACACATCGTGTGAAATCTAACTTGATATTACTGGGATCCCCAATACCAAGATCCGGTTTGGTAAATTTGAACACTGCAATTGATGCTCATATGTTGTGTTGTGATTTAATTTCAAACAACTCAATTAATGTTATGATGCTGTCCAAATCACACCTTGCTTGGTTCACCACTTACCAATAAATATAAATATATATGTAATATAATACGTGGTGACAGAAAAATTAATATAATTTTTTCTTTAAAGCTGGTGTCTCCTGGAGTCTGATGGTCTACTTGTTTTTACTCTATTTTTCATCAATATTTAAACCATATTAAATATATATATAAAGTTTAGTGCTATATATATAATTATTGCACACACAAGCAATATTTAAATCATATTAAATATATTAAAGTTTAGCGTTATATATATTTTTTTGAGTTACATAGGAGAGTTGGTTACAGCTACTATTTTTAGTAACTGGTCAATGCAAGGTTCAAATTACATGGACCGTTTCCAACAAACTTATATGTTTTCTTATTGTTGACCTGATGTGAGATGGAGACCATCGGTTGCTCAGGGTTCATCATCGTCGGTTTGAACGCACACTCAAAAAAATTCAGAACAAAACTACTGCCATATATATGATTATTGCACACACAAACAATATTTAAACCATATTAAATATATTAAAGTTTGATGCTATATATATATTTTTATATATTAAAGTTTGGTGTTATATCTATATATATATATATATATATATATATAAACTGGCCAGCGTAGAGTTCAAATCATATGGACTGCTCCCAACAAACATATTCGTCTTGTTATTGCTGACTTGACGTGAGACGGGGACAAACATATTCGTCTTGTTATTGTTGACTTGACGTGAGATGGGGACCACTGATCGCTCGGGATTCATGCCATCATCCAACAAACCTATCCGTCTTGTTATTGTTGACCCAACGCAAGATGGGAACCATCGATTGCTTGGGATTTGTGCCATCGATTGCTTGGGATTCGTGCCATCGATGTTCACTCAAAAAATTCAGAACAAACTACTGCATTGACTAACTGGCACCACCAAAGTTTGAATCTAGGTATTTTCTTAATAAGTACCCAACCAAACTAGCACTTACCAATCCACTAATCCTTGAGACTGGTGCCATTGCACATATAAACTAGTCTACAACTAAATATATATATTGGGTCACATTCCTTGGAAACATACAGTTAAACCGATAAGCAATTGTCCTAGTGACTAAGATGGTGGTTGTTTATTAAGTGGTCTTGCGTTCAAAACCCCTTAAGGATGGTTGTTGATGTAATTTGTAAACGTTCTAGGGCACCTTTATTGGGACCACTTTTCTTAGATATAGTTGGATATATTGAAGACCTCATCTGTCAATTGAATTTAAATCTTCCCTTGAAAAGCTAAATGCTTTCACCATTACCATGTCAGCACAAGGACAAAGACCTAATTTGATGTGGACAAAGACCTAATTTGTTGTTTTTCTAAATTAAAAAAATGATGTCATGGCAACGCGCACCAACCCTTTTTAAATTTATATATCTACTGGTTACGAGAAGAAAGTCCCGTCCCTGCATGTTTGAAAAAGCTGATTCATATTAAGGGATATCGAGTTTCCAGTATAAAACCATTGTTATACATTCGATGCCATGAAAAAAAAAAAAAAAAAAAAAATTTCCTGCAACTGCGGGCTGCCTTCGTTTTTGGAAATTTGCAAAGTCGGTGTCAACTTTCAATATACGTAGATGAGCTGCTACGTCAGACGGTGAGGTTTTCTCTCTTACGTCGTCACCGGGAAGACTCCGCGTCTTTGTCTGGGAAATAGGTGTTCGAAAGAATAATATTATAAACCCTTGATTAGGTGGCAGATGCCCAAGTGGGTAGGCATGGGGATCCCACGTTTATTTCATGGTGTCCGCTCACGGGTCCAGTCAACTCCACCTCACGACAACGCGGAATAACAAGCCATGAAATTCTTGATTTGGATAGGAAATTGGAAATATTGTGTATTTTCAAAGTATAAGACCACAAGGCTTCAACGCTAAATAGCATGCAATATTCTCTGCTTTTGGAGCATTCAGATCCGAGGAATCCAATATAGAGGGACAGAGATCTTTGTGGTTTTCATTGTCTGGTCTTTGAAGCTGCCATGGATGTGATGGCTCGTAATGGTGCTGCTGAGACCCTGGAGAATGGTGGGTGATGGAGATCTAGTTGGTTCTAGGTATTTTGAGTTTGGATTTGAATTGGGTTGGGTTTGTTTTGAATTGGGTTGAATGGGTGGGTTTGTGTTGTGCAGGTTTCAGACAGGCGCTGGATTTGGGGAGTAGGGCAGCAGGCAAGAAGAGTGGGTTGGTGGTTTGCTTTGGAGAGATGCTGATTGACTTTGTGCCCACAGTGGGAGCTGTTTCATTGGCTGAAGCTCCTGGGTTCCAGAAGGCTCCTGGTGGTGCTCCTGCCAATGTTGCTGTTGGGGTTGCCAGGCTGGGTGGTAAATCAGCATTTGTTGGCAAGGTATTATTTGTTTGATCCCTCTATGTGATCTTATGATCATCTCATTGGGTAACAATTAGGAATCAAACAATGTGAATGACTGATGCCAGATACAAGTTCCTAAGATTCAGGTTGTCATGCTTCTTCTGTAGTTGTAGATCCCTTTGATGCCATTGCTATGCCTTTTGGGGGGATTGATCTCCATATGTTACATTTCATGATGAGATCTCATTCTATGTTGATACCTTGGTATGCCTCTTTAGGTGGGAGGTGTACTCTGTTTTGCAAAATTTCTCTATGCCTCATGTTGCTATATTTGTGATCCTATCTTAGGTGAATTTTTGATCTGTATGTGTCACATTTTATATTGTGATTCATTCTATGTTAGTATGTCTATGGAGGTGTTTTAATTCGTTTTATGCTGAGGCATAAAGTTTTGAATGTTGGAGTTAGATTGGGTGCAAATGTCTGATGCCCAATTCAACCTTAGCTTACCGTGTGTTTTTAAGGATTGTTGTGCTTTTCAAGTGGAAGATATTGGGGCATCTAGATCCTGAAAGGTTAGTGTAGGATTGTCTGCAGAGGATTGGTGTCAAATTTGATGTGGGCTCAATTTGAGTGGCACGAGGAGAGTGTTAATATCTCGTATGGCATGGGTTTTGTGATGATGTGCAGGTTGGGGAAGATGAGTTTGGGCGCATGCTTGCTGGTATTTTGAGGGACAACAATGTTATGGATCAGGGAATAAGATTTGATGCCAATGCCAGAACCGCACTTGCTTTTGTGACTCTGCAGGCGGATGGGGAGAGGGAGTTCATGTTCTATCGCCATCCTAGTGCTGATATGCTTCTGAAGGAGTCTGAGCTTGATAAAGACTTGATCCGACAGGTTAGTAATAAATTGAGTTATTGATTCGTAGTTATTGTATGAATATGCCCAGATAGAAAAAGTTAATGCTTGCTAGTTTGTTCAGGTTTTGTTTCAATCAAAGAAGGATTTCGTATTGTGTTTAAGAGGAACTCTCCACTATGAGCATCAGATCCTTCTGTTTTTCCTTATCATTAGGATACTGAATGCTATATTGTCATTTTAAGGTTTCAGTAGTTGTGGGGGATTGACTATTTGATAGTTATGAATCTTATGATGGCTTTAATTTCATGCAGGCGTCTATATTTCATTATGGATCAATAAGTTTAATAGCAGAACCAACTAGGTCAACTCATCTTGCAGCCATGAGGGTTGCTAGTGAAGGAGGTGCCCTGCTCTCTTATGATCCAAATGTTAGACTGCCTCTTTGGCCCTCTAATGAAGAAGCTCGCGTCGGGATACTTAGCATTTGGGATCAGGCAGACTTGATAAAGGTGAATATTTCTTCCTATGGTCTATACATGATATTCTTGGGTTAGAAATTAGATTTCATAATTAGATGCGTTATGAAGGACATGCCTATGTTTGCGTTTGAAATTTTTGTTAACACTGTTTTAAGATATATTGGCTATTCTGACTTGACCTAGATAGACATTAGATAAGATTTACTTTTGCAAATAAACAAATTGGCACATAAAATAAGGGCAGAGGTGCCCAATAATCTTACGAATCATTCTGACAGATCAGATTTGATTTTTTAAATAGTCTAATGTTTAGAGCCTATACTTTCTGTCTAAAATCCTGTCGAAAGGGTTCCCAATCATATTTCTCTTAAGACGTAAGACTTAAGACGTAAGACACCCGTACATAGTTTCCCTTAGGCAGGGAACCTGCGGAGCGTTTGAAATCTATATCTTATTTTTTTTTAAATTGTTGACCTCCGTATTATTGCTTTCAGTCTTGCGTAGATATATGAAAAGGTGTCACATAATATATATATTATATTTTTATTCAATTGTAGGTGAGTTGGAGAGGGTAGGGCAATCTTCTAAGGGAGGTTCCTGGTTTGAATCTCCACCCTACCAAACCCAGAATCTCCACCCTACCAAACCCACATTGGGTACTTGGTGTAGAACCCTTGATCGTGGTTTCTGGTCTTGGTTTCTCAACAGCCCAGTAAAAGGTTTTTTTTGCTAAATATATATATATATATATATATATATATATATTTGTATTTGGATTGTCAATGGCTAGAATGATAAGGAATTTATGTTGCCTAATCAGGCCAAACTTATTCTCTTTGTTCTAAAGATCTGGTTTCTGGCCAAATCCCATGCAAAGACACATGATTTCCCCTTTGTACCATATAATAAATGGGGAAGATTCCCAGCACTGTTTACCTCTACAGAGAAGGTAGTAAGATTCTCGCAAGTGAGCATAGAGATACCTAGAGGCCATTGGTAGGTACTAGGATCTGAGGCAATTTCTATGAACTTGAAAATTATTTGAGTATGCCACATAGCATTGAACTTATATTTATTGGATATATACAGTTGAGTTCAACATACAGGGAAAAGATTCGTTCTTTGCATGCTCTGTTTCCATTTTTGTAGGGGTGCATCACTATCTTGTCTCTCATTTGTAGTATTTGTAAGATTTCCTTATAAGAATTTATGTCTCACTATTTGGCATTCTTATGGGTAAGACAGTTCCAGTATAAGCTTGTGCAAACCATTTCCTTGGACAGCAAACGTCCTTCCAAGTTTACTCAATGGAAGCTTTTTGTTTTAATTCTCTGGGCAGATGCTCATTTCTTTTTTGCAACCCTGCAGGTCAGTGAGGAGGAGGTAGCATTCCTCACAAAAGGAGGAGACCCTGAAAAGGATGAAGTGGTCATGTCGCTTTGGCGTCCCAGATTGAAGTTACTACTTGTCACACATGGAAAAGAAGGCTGCAGATATTATACCAAGGTTTGTATATCACAATTCCTCACTTTACTTAGTTTTCAAGCAATGAACAACTAACCTCTTAGAAAATGGTTTATTTGGGCATTTTTAAGCTTTGATATTGTTTGGATTTGTTATTGGTATATGCTGTCTTTCAATTGTTTGGCCTTTTTATTGGCATATGCATACTTCAATTGTTTGGCTTTGTTATTGGCATATGCAGTCTTTTAAGGGAGAAGTGAAAAGTATACCAGTGAGAGCCATTGATACAACAGGTGCAGGAGATGCATTCGTGGGAGGGCTTTTGAGCCAGATTGTGGATGACATGTCAGTGCTTAAGGTTAGCATCCTGATATTATTGTTTCTATTTTTGATTTGATTAAAAAATAGGCCACAGCTTGTTTCATTCGTAATTTGTTGCTAGTCTTATTCTCTAGGGTAACATCTTATTCTCTAGGGTAACATAATTCCTTGTAACTGAAGGGGTCTTTTCTTTTTTTGGATAATCTCAGGACGAGCAGAAGTTGAGAGAGGCACTTAGATTTGCAAATGCGTGTGGTGCAATCACAACTACAAAGAAAGGAGCAATCCCAGCAATGCCTGATAAATCATCAGTACTCCAACTCCTCCAAAACTTTACAGCGTAATGCCTGCCCATTATAAGAGCAGGGCATTGAAAATGTACAATATGATTCTTTATCATATACCCATTCATGGTTTGTAATCAACCCATCTCCGGTAGAGTGGAGTGTAATCCATTTTGCCTATTCGTGTAATCCATTTTGTTCTATTTCGCCTTTCATTTAAGCAAAAGAAACTGAGCATTGCCTTTGTAGGCATGTCTGCTCGTTATTGTTAAAAGAGTCTTTTTGGGTAGGTTGGAATTTGACCTCTCTGGGTTGAAAATCGGTCGGTTGAAAGCAAAATAAATTAACTTTTGGATTCAGTATCTGCTTCTATAATGCATGTTTTCTCTGTGTGGGGTTTGTTTTTGTCCTCTGTGGCCCCCTTAGCTGTTGTAATCTTGAACATTATCATATTTTAATTGAAAACGTGTGACTTGCTTAGAACACAGAATTCTAATGATCTACCAACATCCCACCTCCAAGAGAAGATTTTGTGTTCAAGGAATTTTCATATCTGCACTTGGAGCTATTATATTTTTTAATGGGTAGTATCATAATGTTTACTCCTTTGGTTAAAAAAACTTAAATAAATTCTAAGGTCAACTAGAATTGCATATTATCTTGTATTTGTTTGGATCCATATCCATACTCGTGTGAACTTCTATATCAAATCATCTTATTTAGTCAATCCAATTTTTTTTTGGATGGAGAGGGAACTCATGTGTAACCTCTCCATTAGTGGATTGGTTAATTTATCTTTAAAGATTAGGTGGATTTTGACTGGTTGGGTATTTACAATTAGAGACTTAGATTTAAATCTTGAGACATGCTTGTCAGCTTGCAAAGGTAATAGTCTACTAATTAGAGACTTAGGTTTAAACCTTGGGGCATGCTTGTCAGCTTGCAAAGGTAATAGTCTATTATGAATCTTTTGGGTACGTGTCAACCGACAATGATGGTACCAGTCTTGGGCGATCGGTATGAAACTTGAACGATTGCAGGATTAATAAAAACGAGGTGAGATAGGGGTTATAGAAGACAGCCCCAAAATTTGAACCTTGATAATAAAAAGGGACTGTGATATAACAGATTCCCGTATGTATATATATAGATAGGTATATATATAAAAAAAACACCTCTCCATTAATTTTTAGAGACATATATGTCTTAGCATCTTGAATTTTAGCTTTGAATTTTTTATCTTATATACCAAACCTTTTATTTTTTTTAAATTTTTTTTTTTTAAATTTACTTGGTGGAATCGGTAGCCGCCACTAATCCGGGCAGGCTGTCCAGCTTTTTATGGCCGTCACAGTATTCTGCGTTGTTCGCCCCAGAAGCCGCCACACAAATCTTCGCGCAGTCCGCCCCTATAACCACCATGCCACAATCATTTTAAACCTTTTACGCCGCTGAAAGCACCAAGAAAGGGACAAGCATTTGTCTGCCAAGATCTCATCGTTTAATAGCATTAAAAGATAATTTTTTTGATATAATAGTTTGATAATTATATATGTATTTTTTATTTACTTATAAGAGAGTTGGTTACATCAATAGTTCGGTTCAAATCTTGGGGCTATCCCAAGAACACCTATTCTACCTTGTTATTTAAATCGGTATGAGGAGGAGCGTTGGGTTGACCTGCATTCAATCCCACACAGGTCATATTACTACTTTTGCACAATTTAGCGTTGCTCCCAAAGTTGAACCTAAATCTCTTTTTAGTAAGTGCCAAAAACTAACCAATCTATATAAAACTTGAAAACATTAAATTATACCTTTTAACAAAATTTAAAACCGAAAAAAAATCTAATTTAATTAATTAATTTAATATCATATAAATTGTATTTATTTCTACTCGTTGATATTGAACCATTGTTCCCTCTCAAATATTGTCCCTTCATAATAAACTGTTCTGAATAGTTGCTTTAAAAAGTGAATATTCACAGATAATGTTTTGAATGCAACACCCTCTTTTGTAGTGTTATTATTATTATTTATTATATGATGAAACCGTCATATTGCAAATTAAATTAATGTCACGTCATATAAAGTTTTTATTATTAAAATCAAGGATGAGTTTTAATTGTTTCTATTAGTCGATACGAAATATTATTCCTCTTAGCTATTGCACCCTCATAACCAAAACGTTGTATAAACTATTCTAAATAGTTGCTTTACAAAGCCAATATAAAGGATATTGTTTAATGATTATTATTATTTTTAATTGATCGTTTAAAAGAGGACTTCATACTATTACACAATGATATTATTTTGGTTGGTTATTATGTGTTATTTTGGTTGGTTATTATGTATGTATTATTTAATTATTATTATTATTATTTTTTAATTGGTTGTTTAAGATTAAAAGGGGACTTTATATCATGATATAGTGGTATTATTACAGTTGACTATTATGTATGCATTATTTTGGTTATTATGCATGTATTATTTTGTACAATTTGATGCAATGTGATCATGTTAATATATATGTATAATCATTCTTTATTATATTATAATAACAATAACTTATGTATTGTTGACAAGATTAAAATATAGTTTTTTCTTTAAAATGTTTTAGTTAAACTAATGCTATTTAATATGAAATTATTATTTTTTAAACTTTTATATTATATATATATATATATATATATATATATATATATATATATATTTTTTTTTTCAATCAATGTTTGTTCAAAAGATTTGAATTCTGATTTAAACAAAGTGAGAAAGATTTGTTCTAACACTCAATTACTTTTGGTCATATGTAATAATTTCTAACATTCCTCTTATTACATCATGATCTAAACATGGGTAGGGATACTAACAATAGTATAAGTAAATCATATGATGAACTAGGACACACTCGATAGTTTATCAAGTACACTTAGAGTATGAATATGGATACACTCAACTATTCATAACAAACAATAGTGGGAATGGTCTCACTATGCTTCTTCAATGAGAATGGCCTCATTGAACACTTAACCATGGATAAGGATAAACTCAACTATCCATGATTCTTCAACACAACTGGATAGGGACACACACTATCCAATATCAAAGTTGCGAACATGGAGACACTATTGTTTACAATAGTTATGACTTAGGACACACATAACCAATCATAAACAATCATTTGAGATAGATCTTATTGATTTACATCATCTTGTGAATGGGGACAAACTCAACCATTCACCTTAAGTGCAACATGGGCCTTCACTTATTACATCAAACAATTATGATTAGAGACACACACAATCAATCATAGATAAGTGTGGTATGGACCACCACTTGATACACCAGATACAATTTCAATGGGAATTACGACTACATTGAATATTTCCTTGTGAATAGGGATACACAAGGATCAATCTTGAATCAATTCAATAAACATATTCCTTCCCATTATTCTTATTAGGGACACACAAGGATAAATCTTGAATAAATTCAATAAATACATTCCTCCTTATTGTCCTTATGGAGAGGGTATTTATTATGTGTTGTAAGATTGCATTCTTCATCATTGTCTTCATTTACAACCATTGCCTTGTTTGTTTTTAGCTTTTTATCTATCAAGTCCTTGGCTAGTTTGTTGTAGTTCATCATTGTATGACCTTTTTTAAAGTAGAAGTACACAAATTGATCCTTGGATGAAGAAGCCTTACTATTTTGCTTCTTCTTTACAAATTATACCTTGTCTTCATTAGTCGAATCATTTTCTTAACTTGATTTGCTTAGTCAATCAAAGACAAAATTACATCTTCCAAAGTAGGATTAATTTTGTTCAATGTGAACACAATATTAGCATAACTAGAAGGCATGCTATTTAACAAAATAGCTTTGGCATCATCACTTTCTACCTTGGCATTAATTCCAGCTAGTTGATTCATCAAAGAGTGAAACTTACTTATGTGTTGGACGATATCATCACCTTCCATCATCTTTAATCTAAAAAGTTTCTACTTAATTATCTTACACTTGATGCTTGTGAACCAAAAAATGTATTGAGAGAATCCCAAACTTCATTCATAATCTTTGAGATATTTATGTTATGGAAGTATACATTTGAAAGCCCAAGACAAATCATAGCTATTGCTCTTCAATATTTTGCAGTCCACTTGGTTTCCTCTTTAGGAATATGTGACTCTGGTGCAATTTCATTTATGACATCTCAAATATCTTTTTCAATTAGAAGAAATTAAATCTTGACTTGCCATATATAAAAATCTTGTCCTTTGAACTTCTCAATCACCATTGTCTTGTCCATGAGTATTGAGAGAAAATAGGATTATCCCCTCTTAATCAATACAATCTTTAAGATGTTGGGTACCATAAAAAAAAACACCTTTGACTCGATTTCACATTGAAATATTGACTTGAATCAATACCAAAAAGATTCTTAAAGCAAATATCTTTGACATAGATAATTCTAACTTTAGCTAGACCAAAAAATATTTCTATACCTATATCTATCTATCTATTTGTCTATCTATCTATAGTGAGTAGAAATAATTGAGGTGACCTCGGTTGAGATTATCGTCAAACCAATCCAGTCTACCATTGCGGTTGTTCATAGTATGGGTGATAGTCATGAGGATGCTACTCAAATAGACCCCTCGAGGAATGGAGCATGTCATAAACGCTATGGTCGTGTTGCGCATGCTGACAAAAAAAATTATTTAAAAACTCTAGATACCTCACCCCTAAAATACCTCTATGATCCCAACAATACTGAAGGTGGTGGAGTCAAATATCCTAGTCACGATCATAGGCAATTATAGTTTCCTCTCTAATGGTTGTTACAATTACCCGTGCAAGTCCAATGAAAGGGTTGCTACCCAGAACCTCATGGTAGTGAATGGGCTCTCCATTAAGGATGATAAGAATAACAATGAACATTATTAGAGTCCAAATACCATAGCTCTATTTGAATGTAAACGATAATTATAAGCCCCAAAATCATGTCGATATAGCTTGTAGAGTCGAACTGATTAAAGAAACATCATACGTATTTCTTCCCTTGGGATCCTTCCTACTAGAATTGATCCACCCTGAATGGTATAGTAGATGGCCTTATTCTTCTTTGAGACTTATATTGTCCATGGTGTCAAGGTATTAGTCCATTGACAAAATCAAATCTTGTCTCCCCTTTGGTTTTGTTGAGTCTTATGATGGTAAATTTGAGTTGGCTTTTCCCTCGATCCACTTTGATACCATTGATGAGTGGCAATTCTTAGATGATTCTTATTGATCAAATGCTTGTTTAAATATAAATTACATTGCTCTATATAGAGCAACCATACTAACAACATGATTTCTATAGTTGGTGGAAATCACAACCAACTAACAATCCTCACATGGTTCCTACATGAGTGGTTCTAACCACTGAACTACTTTTGGTCATATGTAATAAATTCCAACACATCTCAATCTCATATAAGCAATTAAGGAATAATAATTGATTATGTTATTAATAATTTAATCTCCACATTCATTTTCCTTGACAACATTACTAATAATCCAATAATTCTCCTTAATTGAAATGCATTTCTATTCATTTTCAATGGTAATCATGATTTATGTAAGAATATCCTTAGTCTCTACATAATTATTCAAATCTTGTAATCAAAATATTATCCCATCCTTTTCTAAACACAAGACATCCCATGAGAAGCAAACCATGGTTCTAAAACTTAGATTTGTTTTAATCTTTGGAATAATCCTCCCTTGAATGCTTAATGCTCTAGCCTCAAAATAATTTATTCAACATTTCATTATCTTTTCCAATATCGATGGAGCAACCTAATGGATTATCATTTTCTTGAAAAAGTACTCTCAAATCATAGATGCAAAAATATAATGAAGAAGTATATAATATGATGTTTCTAACTTCTCCTTACATAAAGCACACTTAAAAGTCCCATGACATACTCTTTTTAGAAAACCATCACCTATAAGAATTTTGCTATGGATTGATAACCAAAAGAATGTTGAGGCCTTAGGAAACCAAGCATTTTCCCAAGGAAAATCCCTGAAAGTAGGGAATTTTGATTCTTCCAAAGGCCTATATCCCAACTTGATTAATTATCTACCATGTCTTGATAGATTCTATATCAACTCATCCTTCCATAAAATTTAGCAAATAGAACTATTAAAGCATATTTTTGAGGTCCTTTGATACTTGTTTGAGGTCCTATCCCTTAACCAAATTGTTTTTTACATCAACATAATACAACATTTGAACCTATATAAGAGAAAGAGGTCTCATACAATGTTTATCATTTTGAATAAAAAAGAAGAGGATAAGGCTTCAACAAGCATTAGATCAAAAATTTATGGAGTATCCCCTCATTTATCAACCACCTAACATGTTTCTTGATTAATTTTAAACTTTCTAATATGAAGTTCATATTAGGGATACCCTAGGCAAGGCTCACTTTAATAATTCTGCTACATCCACAAAGCCTATATATTTCTAAAGTAATATTTTTGGCCAATGATTTCCTTAATTTTTTAATAATCACCAAACTTGTTTTATCTCTAATTATAAACTCATAAATTTTCCATTTCACAAGCCTACCATTCAATATAATTTCCTTGACAAGTCCTATCCCATTTGCAAACATGATATCTAAACCTCTCACAACCTTTCTAATTTTTTATTTTTTTTAAATTGTATCAAATTTGGATGTTATACCTATTGGTAATATTGAAAGCGACATAATATAAACATGGATAGATTGAAATGCAGCATTTATGAGTTGTAGTATTTTAACAATGGTTAAGAAACTATATTTTCAATCAATCAAATAAGATTTCATTTTATCTAATATCAAAGTTCCTTGTTTCTTTTAGAGACAAGGGAATACTTGTATATATTGATGGTAAATTTTCAACTATAAATATTAAAATATTTGCAATAAACTATTGTAAATCAAGGATAATTTTGATAAAAAGATCCTACATTTTGTTGTATTAAACAATAGTGCAATAATATTTTGATAGCAAAATACTATTATGGCCTAACTAATTGAAGATGGCCTAAAAGAATATTACCATCAATAAATTGAAGATGAGATTTTAAAAGACCATTTAGGGCAACCGCATACCATTGATTTTGCTTTCCAATTATATCTTTGAGAGAGCTCTATCCAATGCCTCAACAATAATTTTAGAGATATAAAACCATAACAAGTCATTGGACAAATCCCATAGAATGATTTATTATATCCAATGGGGGATATACTGATCAAAATATAATATTTTAAATCAACCATAACATTCACACCAACCTTGGTTAAAACCATTTTTTTAGAATGTCATAGAAAACTTCAACAAACCTTATCATATACTCTATTTATATCCAACTTTAAACGCATGCCTAACCTTTATTAATGAAGTGAAAATAATGCATGGTTTTTTGTGCAATGGTCATATGATCAAGGAATTACTTACTAAAAAGAAAACCATCTTGTTCCTTCAAGATAACACAATCTAAGACTATTTTTAGTCTATTTGCCATGATTTTTGAAATTATATAAATCATGTTACAAAGACCTAATGAATAGAAACTATTGAAATATTTTATCTTATCTTTATTGGAAACCCATATAATAAAGATGGCATTTATGTTAGTTATTATAGCCTTATTTTTCCTAGTTGTTTTGACCATATCCACAATACCACTCTTTAATATACACCAATTTTTTGAAAGAAAAAAATCATCAAAGCTAATCACCTTGTTAGGGTGGAAAGGAAAAGTTGATTCGTATAACTTATCCATTAACATCCTTCTAATCAAACTTTCATTTTGTATTTGTATGATAATTTGATGGATTATTTTACGAAATCGCACCTTAAGTGTCCTTATCCTATCCATTCCTAATAGAATATTTTTAAAATGATTGATTGCTTCCTTCATGATCTATTGGTTTTCCTGGTACTCCTTCCATATGGAGTTGAAATATTTTGTATCCAACAAAAGAACATTATTTTTTTTTGCAGTAGCATGAAAATTGCTTTTTTTTTTCCAAATACGTTTCCTTCGGGAATTTTTACATCCAATATGACTTTTTATTTTGTAATATGCTATGATAATTAGAAATTATTTTTCTTGCACATAATTATATTGGTCCATTCCCTTGATTTCCCCTATCTCTTGTAAATATTTATGTTTGTATTTAATTTCCTCATTTATTTTAAATATATTACCAAAGAATTTGCTATTCTAGATCTTTATATGTTGTTTAGATATTTTAGTTTTTGAATGAACCCAAACGTATAAGAACCTTCACACTTGACTTTATCTAATAGTAATAAATCCGCTTGGAAGATATTAGGATCTTCAAGCCAAATGTAATGAAAAAATAGATTTTGATACCCATTATTGATTAGATTACATATTAATAGAATGATGTTGTGATATGATCATACTCATTATAAGATGTTTAAAGGAATTGTATATTATGCTTATAACAAATTATTAGAAAAATAGTTGCTAGCTTGGTAGGTTTAGGGGTGGGAAAATCTTGTCTGTTGCATTAATGCCACCCTGAGGCGGTGTTAGTTCACCCTTTTTAATGGCTACCGCTCATACAGTCGGCTCAATTTATTCTGAGTTTGTTGGAGAGCTCAATGGCACCGGGGAAGCATCCGCACAAGTTCGTTTCGAAAGTGTATCACGAGGTAAAGGCCCTGTCCTTGAAGTTGTTATTCCTTTGCATGAATATCATATGACTTGTGAATGGTTTGAAAGTCATACCTTGGTGGGTTATTTTTTGGGTCGTATCCCATATGATACCCTTATTCGTTCCTGGGTCCAACAAGTCTGGGGCCCATATGGAGTCAAAGTGGAGAATGTACAAAACCTTACCAAAGGGTATTTCCTTTTTCACTTTTCAGACCCAGCTCAAGCACAGAAGGTTCTATCTAGGGGACCATGGACTATCCGTAATTCTTTGTTGATTCTGCAACCCTACTCTAGGGATTTCCAAGTCAGTGACCAAGTTGCACTGGAAGTCCCGATGTGGGTTGAATTCCTCGATCTTCTTGTTCCCCTTTGGGTTTTTTTGCAGACTTTAGCTACCCCCTTAGGTAAGTTTGTTTGTCTTGAGCCAAAAAATTTCTTCTCCACTCGACCCACTAGAAGGATCTGTATCAAAGTTGACCTTACCAAGGATTTGTAGGAGTTTATTGATATCAAGATCGAGGACCAATCCTTTAGGCAAAGAGTTACCTATATCAATTTTCCCAATACCTATTATCGGTGTCAATATGTAGCTCACAAAATTTGGGAGTGCCCTCTGATGGAGTGGAAATATAAGGTAAATCCCTCGCCCACTCTCACGGCTCCCGCTAATGGCTCACGGGGAAACACTGAAGAATGGACTACTATTTCTAGCAGGAAAACCCATGGAGCTAAGCAACATGAAGCTTCGGTTTCCATTGTGCAACCTGCCCCTACTCCTTCTCGGGACATGCAAGCTTCTACTAAATATGTTTAGACTCCTATTGATACGACCCCTCCGATTGTTGGCATGCAACCCCTAGTTCCATCGGTGTCTCAATCTCTTTGGTCGGGCCCTTCTTTTGCCTTAATGGTGGTAGCTCTAGATAATTCTTCGGTGGAGGAGGGTCGGGCCTTTAAGGTCCACCGCTCTCGTAGCCCTATTCGGAATGACAAACATCGATAGCTAAATAGTGATGCTTTCCATGCGGCCTCCAACTCTTATGGCTCGCTTGAAGGTTTGGGTGATGCAGAGGATGTCATGGAGATCATGCATCCTAACAAATCCCAATGATTTTCTTCTCATGGAATGTTCGAGGACTGATGGACCCGATCAAAAAATATTTGGTCCAAAATGAGATGTCAAATGTTTCTCGAGTGCATGGAAGCCTCGATTTTTTATGTCTGCAAGAAGTTAAGATTTTTTATTTCAATCTACGGTGTGCATGTGACTTTTTGTGGCCACGAAGTGCCTCTTTTGCCATGAAGCATTCCTCGAGAAAAGGGGGAGCCATCACTATCCTTGCACCTCGATTACAGAAGAATGTTGTGACCTAGGGTGTTGACCCATCCAATCAAGTTGTCTGGATTTTGCTCGAGATCTACGAAAAACCATTTGGGGTGGTTAATGTGTATGCCTCGAACATCGCTTCTGATCGATGTGAGCTGTGGAGATGGCTTGCCATGAATCTACCATTTGCCACTTGGGTGCTCTATGGAGATTTTAATATGGTGGAGAAAGCTTCTGACAAGGTCAGTCATGCCCCGATGCGGTGGTGCTTAGGTGAAAGGGAAGCTTGGTTTTTTATGAAAAACAAGCTTCACCTTTATGACCCTAATTCTCGCTTCTCACCTTCTGACTTCCCTCAGGCTCTTTGGTACACCTGGTCCAATTTCTAGGCTACTTCTACCAGGGTTTTGGAAATATTGGACAGAGCCATGATTTTTGAGTGTGACAACTTTCAGTTCTCCCATATTTTGCCTTCTTCATCGTATGTGTTGACTTTCCCTGGTACTACACTATCTGATCATTCACCTATTTTATTCTCGGTGGCAATGTTAAACTTTCAACCTAGAGTGCATTCTTCACAGTTTTACCTGAATGTTTCTTTTTTGCATAGCTTTAGCATGAAAGCTCATATATGCCACATTTGGAATTTGATTCCTAGACCTGATGGTATTTCTGGAAGGATTGAGTGGTGGAATGTTGCCATTCAATGAACCACTAAGGTGCTGCGGACTCTGGGTGTTGAAGTTGCAAAGCGGTGAAAATAGGCTAAGTCTACCTTGTAGAGTGAGCTATCCAAAGCCTATCTCAGGCTTGAAGCCTCTCCTTTCAGCTCTCTTGCTCAATCCCAAGTTTCTTCCATTCGACATGAGCTAAAAAAGTTGATTTGTATGAAGCCAAGGGTGCTCAATTACGTGCTCGAATGCATTGGCTCAAAGTGAGGGATAGAGTGACCAAAGATTTTTTTCAATGCCTCAGACCTCCTGCCCAGTATTCCCAATTTCAAGCCATTCAAGTTGATGGGCAGAGATTCACAGACCTTCCGAACATTGTCAAAGCCTTTGTTTCACATTATCAAGGTGTTTTTGCTTCTCAACCCCTTGATGATGCTAGAAGGTAAGCTCTTGCTGATTGTACCATTGTTGTCCCCAACAAGCTTTCTCCTAAGCAAATGATATTCTGTGACACTCCTCTTTCTCTGGAAGATCTAAAAAATGCCTTGTCACTCATGGCCAATGATAAGGCACCTGGTCTTGATGGCTTCCCATGTGAATTCTACAAAGAATTCTGGGATATGCTTGGTTCTGATCTCCACAAAGTGTATCTTGAAGCCCTGCAATGTGGTTCACTAGGTTCCATTATTAACAAAGGTAATGTTAAATTTATTCCTAAGTCTGGAGACCCTGAGCTCATCACTAATTGGAGGTCGATCACCCTGCTTAATGTGAGCTATAATATTATTGCCAAAGCCCTTGCGCTTAAGCTTAAATCTCTCCTGCCTTTGATTGTCAGACCTGAACAAACTGGCTTTGTTCAGGGAAGATACATTCTTGATAATGTTCTTGTTGTTTGGGAAGGTATGGAGTGGGCAAGAAATTCTGAACAAGATGCTTTATTCATTAATATTGACTTTGAGAAAGCCTATGATAATATGGAGTGGTACTTCATCACTGCCATGCTTCAGGCTTTGGGCTTTGGGCCAGTGTTTGTGAGCACCATTCTTATGTTATTTCAAGATGCTTCAGTTGTTCTTACTTTGAATAATAGTCAATCTCAGTCAATTTCTCTTGGTCATTCTGTAAGATAGGGGTGCCCTCTTGCTCCATCTCTTTTCATTCTTGCTGTAGAGGCTTTTGGCTATTTGTTGGCCCATAAGGTGGATCAAGGATTAATCAGGGGTATTGCTCTCCCCAATTCTGACCGTCAGTTGGTCAATGGTCATTTTGTTGATGATTCTTTTTTAACGCTTCGAGAAGATGAGCAATCCCTTTCCTCGGCTATTAGTTGCTTAGAGGTGTTCTGTTTAGCCTCTGGTTCTTCTATTCAATGGAAAAAACCTCCTATTTTTGGCAATCTCAATCCTAGCTGCCATGTTGGCTGCATCATTTCCAATGGACTTGGATTCATTCGGGTGAGGTGTTTAAATTTCTTGGAATTCCTTTTGCGTTTCATGGTTCCTCTGCTCAATTGTGGTAGTATGTTATTGAGAAAGTGGACAAGAAGCTTTCTTACTGGACTAGTAAGAAACTTTCTCTGGCAGGAAAATTTCAGATTTGTTCTAAGGTTTTAGCCACTACCCATGTCTATTATTCATCTTGTTGGGTTCCATCCAAATCTTGTTATAAAAATCTGGATAAGCTTCTGAGAGATTTCTTGTGGGCCAAAGACTCTATCAAATGAGGTTTTCATCGGGTAGCCTAGGAAATTTGTTGTTTGCCCAAGGACTATGGAGGCATGGGTTTGTTTGATTGTCACCGACAAGGTTTTGCCCTTTGTGCTAAATGGATCACCCGATCTTTAATTGGGGATGAATCTTGGAAAGTGTTGGTCAGGCATTGCATTTCTTCTGGTTTGCTTTAGGGGAAGAAAATTTGGAAAGGGGTGGGATTGCAATCCATTCTTACTGCCCCTGTCCCTGTTAAAGTTAAAGGTTCTTTTGTCATTCAGAGTATTTGGAAAGCCTGGGAGGCCTTCAAACCCTGGCTCAGTTGGAAAGGGAGTTTTCGCAAAGCAGGTGCCTCTTTGCCTTCCATGAATATTTGGTGGTCTCCTGTTATCACTTGGCAGGGCTCTCCCCTAGCTCTGGTGCAGTGGGTCAGAGCGCAGAGGTTCTATAAGCGTGGTATTGCTTCCATTTTTTATTTCTTCTCCCGACATACCAGGAGTTGGATACCCTAGGAAAGTTTTCATCAAATTCACAATTTAAATCCTGGTGATAGAGATACTTATGAGGTGGTTATTGATAGTATTCCATTTTCTATTTGGTGCAAACTGCATAAGCATTTTCAAAAACCCTGGTGGTCAGATTGGTGTTGGCCTAGGGAGCTTCCTGTTTTGCAATATAAAGCTCATCTAGGTTACAAATGGCTCACCCCACAAGTTCCAATGGTTGATAAGCTCACTATGAGATGGGACTTAGTCTCTCTTCCCTCCCGATGGAATAAGAGGTTTCAGATTGCTTGGGCTACTTATATTGAACCTAAACAAAGTTTTTTTGCTTGGAGCCTCTTGCACCAGGGGTTGCCTGTTGGCAATAGGCTCAAGCATCTGGGTGTTCATAATCCCATTTGCCCGATTTGCGGACATGCAAAAGATTTACTGCATGTTTTTTGGTTTTGTGATCGGGCTCAATCAGCCTGGGAGTGGCTTCTTGAAATTTTTAGACCTTTTATGCAAGAGGATTTTACCTGGGTGCATGCTATTTTGGGTGACCCTATTGCTTTTTCCTTCAACTTGGGTGTTGTTTGGAATATTTTTAGAATTGGTACCCTGTTTTATCTTTGGAAGTCCCGAAATAGAGCTATTTTTTCTCAACAAGATGTCGGGCGTGTCTTCTCTGTTGCTGATAAATATGCTATATTCTTTGATTGTTGGTTACAGATTCAAGTACAGGTTGAAAAAGTACATGTGGAGCTACAGTACTTACGTACCCTCATGGATCATTGGGGGAATGCACCCTGCGCTATGAGTCGTGTGCCTCTTACTTCCCCTTCCAGGTCTCGATTATCGACTCACCAGGGGACCCATCATCGACCACAACCCTCTACTACTAGACACTGGTCCCAACCCCCTCTCGCAATCAAATGTGGAGAATCTAGAGCTGGAGGCCCATCTCGCCCGACCTCTGGTTGGGATGTTCGACCTCCTGAGCAAGATGATGCCCCTGGTTGGGGTGAAATTGTACCAAATGCACAGACTTGTACTGTTAGTGGTACTACTGATGATGTCTGGGGGCTCCGACTTCTTCAACCGTTGGATGGACTTATGACCTTATGGAGGAAAACTTCAGGCCTTCCACCTGGCAGTGATTTCTCGGCTCCTTTCTTTCTGAATGCATATTTGACACTATTTTGGCGGTTGTTATCTGGATTTTTGTGGACTATTTCTGACACTCTTGTGTACTCCTAACCACAGTGGTTAGTGTGTTGGTTTACGGGGTGTGCTAATCCCACCCACCCTTTTTTGTATGATTAGACATTATTTTATTAATATAATGGCTTTTTCATCCAAAACAAATTATTAAAAAAAATATATCTAATATTTTAGCCACATGAGATCACACAATACATATATTATCCCATTTTTATTGAAATATTGAAGGAATATCATCCTAAAGGTCATTTAGATTGACAAAAGAAATTAAATCTTCTATTAATCTAGACCAAACAAGAATACCCTCCTTTTTCAAAGAAGATAGAATTATGTTGAAGTACCCTAAAATTTGAGCTCACAATCATGAACCATCAATGGATTTAACATGAGTAATAGAGTTCCTTACAACATCTATATCAAAGAGTAATCTATTTGGGGCATGTATGTTTATGCCTCAAATTTTCATAATTTTTTTCTTTCTTGAAAAAAAGACTAGCAAACAAATTACTTATAGCTTCCATAAACTGTTCATCCTATTTATAATTGTCTAATACCATTGCAGTATTTTTTGAAGCTCCGTTGAACAATCCCTTACATTCAAATATTTTTAAATGTATCTTTACATTTATAATTAGCTATTGTTTGTTTATTGTATTACAATAAATTCAAGACTATAACAACCTAATGATTATTTGATAAATTAAATTGGGACAATATTCATATCCTATCTATTTTAATATATCATCTTTATCATTATTTTTATTCTTATTTGTGGGATTTTCCACTTCTTATTAACACTTGTAATGTTTACTTTTAGCTTTTTTAATCACTCTTCCTTTAGGCTTCATTGTTTTTTGTTCATGTATTGAGGATTTTCCTTTTTTTTTTTTTTCATTCTCACCAATGCCTTTATCCTCATCAATATATTATATTTTTCTAGGTTATTTATAATTTTGAGTTGTCATGTATAGGCTTATACTACTTTGAAGTACTTGAAGTGCAATGGACAATCTCAAAAATACTTTCTTTTAATGCTAACATGCAAACTCTAAAATACAAAGAGACAACCTCTACCCTAATTCTTTCTTATGCAACACTATAAATCTAGAATGTAATGGACAACCACCATTATATTTTGTTTATCATGATTCCTTGAAAAAGATTAAGCCTTGCAAGGTACAACTTCTATATTATCATTTTTATTGCAAATATATATTTCCTACTATTTGAGGAAAATGAAAATGATTTATCGAGATAAAATTTAAGATTTTGTATTTTTAACTTTTAAAATTGACTCAATGTATTCATTCATGGATTTATTTAATTTTAAATTTGAACTTGCACATTGCAAATCTATTGAAAGTGTAATATGATTCATGGTCAAGGCAGTTGGAAATATGTTGAATATTTTCCATGTTATTCTGGTGGGGTTAACTCTAAAAGGTACTGGACACTCTCCATGTATCCACTTCAAGGTTTTTTTAGACCCATATGGGTTGTTTAGGGTTAAATATTTGAACCCATGGTTTTTCGCCCATGGTATTGTAAAATTTGTTCTTGTGTTGTTATTTAATTGCACTTGCATCAGGGTTTGAAGAGAGATGAGAGATGAACATTATTGTATTGGAGATGGTTAAGTTTATACAATAAGGAGATATTACTATGTTGGGTTTTTTTCGTAAGGGTTTCCTAGGTGAAATATTGTGTTATGTGTGTATCTGTTATCTTCTTCTTTTTCTTTGATTTTGTATTTACTATTTTTCTAGATTTAGTTTATCGAGGCCTTTTGCTCTTCATTTGGTATCAAAGCTAGGTTTTTTAGCTTTGTTCGAGGAGTAAGGGTTTCAACCCTATGATAAATTAATTCTTGAGTGGGAGTCATATGCGAAAGAATCTAGGCGAAGGAAAATGATGGGAAGCACATGGGTAGAGATTGAAAAATTTAATGGATAAAATTTTGAGTTATGGAAACTCAAGATGGAGGATCTGTTGGTTGATAGAGATCAGTGGATTGTGGTCTCGAGAATAAAACCAACATCAATGATAGATGAGGATTGGTTGAAGATCGATAGGAAGGCAAGGAGTTCTATCATATTGTGCTTATCTGATTTGGTATTGTTGAATGTATCGATAGAGACCATGACAAAGTTGTTATGGGATAAGTTGAGAACTTTGTATTAGATAAAGTCATTGGTAAATAAACTCTTTCTTTGAAAGAAGTTGTATTCACTTTGGATGAATGATGGTGACTTTATGGCTGAACATCTGAATGCTTTTAACATTATGGTAAGTCAATTAAACTTTATTGAAGTAAAAATGGATGAAGAGGAAAAGTGTATTACTTTACTTTGTTCATTACCTGATTTATGGGATAACCTAGTTATGGCTATCACCAATACTACTTCTACATTGAAAGTAGAGGATATAGTAGGAACATTGCTATCTGAGGAAATGAGATAAAAATATTCTGAGGATTATCATCAGAAGGATGCCTTGGTTGTGAGAGGTCATTCTCAAGAAAGAAGCAAAAAGAAATTAGGAGAAAGGAAATCGAGATCTAGGGGTAAATCTGTTGCTCTAAAAAAGAGAAAATGTTGGAAGTGTGGTAAAATAGGGCATTATAAAAGAGATTGTAGATCTAAAAAGGTTGATAATAGTCGATCATCTGATGAAGGAACTTCTATAGAAATGAAGACCACAAATGAAGATTTAAGGGACTTATTCTTAGTTATAGCATGCTCAAGTGAATGCCATGACTCATGGTTGATTGACTCAGGTGCTTCCTTTCATATGACTCCTCATAGGGAGGGGTTCTATGAATATGAAAATATAAATGGAGGTGAAGTCTTCTTGGGAGATAATTCGACATATAAAATAATAGGTCGAGGAAGAGTCAAGTTGAGGTTAAAATATGGAAGAATTAAAACCCTTCTTGGTGTGTTGCATATTTTAGGTTTGGCAAGGAATCTGATATTCATGAGTAATATGAATGATGTGGGTGTGACTATGGTATTCAATAAGGATAGTTGCAAGATGGTTCATGGAGTCTTGGTGTTGGCAAGGGGAGTTTGTATAGGAACTCTGTTCAGACTTGAGGCTAGCACTATAAGTATTGATTGCAATAACTCTTTAGTTGTAGAGGAGAATAATATGGTAGAAGTGACTCTGAGTATTCCTGTAGTGAAGATAATGTTGTGGCATCAATGCATGGGGCATATTGGTGAGAAAGGCCTTTGAACATTAAAAATGAAAGGTATGGTTGAAGGAATTTTTGATTGCCCATTAAATTTTGATTTTTGTGAGCATTATGTTTTTGGAAAGCAAACTTGAGTCAAGTTTCCTAGTAGTGCTACAAGATCTAAAGGAATTTTGCATCTAGTTCATAGTGATGTGTTTGGACCTACAAAAGTACCATCATTAGGTAAATCTATCTATTTTGTTACATTTATAGATGACTTTTCAAGAAAGACTTAGGTATATTTTTTATGAAATAAATATGATGTTTTCAATAAATTTAAAGAGTTTAAGGCTCTTGTAGAAAATTAGATAGAGAAAAAGATAAAGGTTTTGAGAAGTGATAATGGTGGTGAGTATTGCTCTAATGAATTTGAGCAGTTTTGCAAGGATTATGGAATAGAAAGGTAGAAAATAACTTTGTATACTCCACAATAGAATGGAGTTGTAGAATGGATGAATATAACATTGATGGATAAGGCTAAAAGCATGCTAAGTGGTGTAGGGTTAGAAAGGAAATTTTGGGTAGAAGTCATGTTAATTGCTTGTTACCTCATCAATAGATCTCCTACCTCAGATTTGGTGGACAAGACTCCATAGGAAGTGTGGATTGGTAAGAAACCCTCTCTCAGTCATATAAGGGTTTTTGGTTGTGATGCTTATATGTATGTCCCAAAAGAGAAAAGGACTAAGCTAGACTATAAATCTAAAAAATGCATATTTGTGGGTTATAGTATTGGTGTTAAAGGATATAAGTTGTGGAACCTAGAAACATAGAAGATTGTTTATAGTCGTAATGTGATCTTTAGAGAAACAAAAGGGGTTTCAAAATAGGAAATGCAACCAAGCAAAGAACCTAAAATAGTTCAAGTAAAATTGGAATAGGAGGAAGAACCTATGGTAGAACCTAGTGCTATAGAAGAAGATGAACTATAGAGAGAGTTTAAAGAGGAAAATTTAGAGGAAGAAGGTGAGGAGGAAGTTGAAGATGTAGAACCTAGAACTCCAAGTTTGAGGAGATCAGATCGAGTGAGAAGACTCCTAGAAAGGTATAGCCCTTCAAATATTTGTTTTACATTTAATATATCAGTTACTGATGAAGAACCCAAGATTGTAAAGGAGGCACTTCAGTCAAGTGAGAATAAGTCTTGGAAAAGGGCTATGGAGGAAGAAATGGAGTCCTTGGATAAAAATAAGATGTGGGACTTGGTGAAATTACCCCTTGGAAGAAAATCGGTTGGTTGTAAGTGGGTATTCAAGAAGAAGTACAATGTAGAAGGAAATTTGGAGAAGTACAAGGCTCACCTGGTAGCAAAAGGATTTTCTCAAGTTGAGGGAATTGACTTTGGTGAGATTTTTTCTCCTATGGCTAAACTAACTTCAATTAGATTTATGTTGGCTATTTTTGTTGCTTTTGATCTTGAAATAGAATAGATGGATGTAAAGATAATATTTCTACATGGTGAACTTGATGAAGACATATATATGTCACAACTATAATGCTTTAGGGTAAAAGGTAAGGAGGACTTGGTATGCAAGTTGAAAAAGTCTCTTTATGACTTGAAGCAATCTCCAAGAATGTGGAACCAAAAATTTGATAGGTTTGTTTTGACACTTGGGCTTGGAAAAAGCAAAGTAGATCCGTGTGTGTATTTTAAACAAGAAGGTGAAAATTTTGTTATCATTGTTTTGTATGTGGATGACATGTTGTTAATTGGTAACAATAAGGAGATGATAAAGTTACTAAAATCTTAGTTATCTTCTAAATTTGACATGAAGGATTTGGGTGCTACAAAATTTATTTTGGGTATGGAAATAATAAGGGATCATGCAAATAGAAAGTTGTGGTTAAATCAAAGGAAATATGTTGATTTGATACTATAGAGGTTTAGGATGCATGATTGTAAACCAATATGTACTCCATATCCTGTTGGTCAAAAGTTATCTGTTGAATAATGTCCTAAAATAGATGAGGAAATTGAAGAAATGCATCATGTTCCTTATGCTAGCATTGTTGGTAGTCTGATGTATGCAATGGTCTATACTAGACCTGATATTGCACATGTAGTGGGAGTAGTTAGCAGATATATGTCCAATCTAGGAAAGGAACATTGGATTATTGTGAAGAGGATCTTCAGATACTTGCATGGAACTTTAGACTATGCTATCTGTTACCAAGGAAAATTTGGAGATAGTAATATTGTAAATCTACAAGGTTTTGTGGATGTTGATTAGGCTGGAGATCTGGACAAGAGAAGATCCATGAGTGCTTATGTGTTCAGACTATTTGGAGGGGCAATAAGTTGGATGAGTAAAAAGCAATCAGTGGTTGCTTTATCCACAATAGAGGTAGAGTACATTGCAACAACTCATGCCTGTAAAGAAGCAGTGTGGCTATAGAGGTTGTGTTCAACATTTGGTCTTAAGTAGAAGGTTATGAGAATTGATAATGATAGTCAGAGTGCAATATTTTTGGCCAACAATCCTGGTTTTCATGATCGATCAAAACATATTGATATCAAGTACCATTTTGTGAGAGAGATGGTTGAAGGGAATCAGGTGATGTTGGAGAAAGTTGATACAGAGAATAATGTTGTTGATTCATTAACAAAGGTTGTACCTACTCAAAAATTTTCTTGGTGTAGAAGATCTATGGGTATGGTTGCCCTTGATAGTTGACAATGGCAGTTTTGGCCCCTATGGAAAGTATTCAACAAGTGGGAGAATGTTGGAAATATGTTGAATATTTTCCATGTTATTCTAGTGGGGTTAACTCTAAAAGGTATTGGACACTCTCCATGTATAAATTTTAGGTTTCTTAAGCTATTTTTAGACCCATATGGGTTGTTTAGGGTTAAATATTTGAACCCATGGTTTTTCCCATGGTATTGTAAAATTTGTTCTTGTGTTGTTATTTAATTGCACTTGCATCAGGGTTTGAAGAGAGATGAGAGATGAACATTATTGTATTGGAGATGGTTAAGTTTATACAATAAGGAGATATTACTATGCTAGGTTTTTTCCTGTAAGGGTTTCCTAGGTGAAATATTATGTTATGTGTGTATCTGTTATCTTCTTCTTTTTTCCTTTGATTCTGTATTTACTATTTTTCTAGATTTAGTTTATCGGGGCCTTTTGCTCTTCAAAGGCTAACATCATATGATGTAATATTGGATATGCCTAAGAGTATTTATTGTACAATGTATTTAATTATTTGTAATATTTTATTATGTAAGCCCTATGGGCTATAGTTAACCTTGTCATGGTTAAACCCACCTTATAACTTATAATTAACCTTGAAGCCCTCTTGTTATATGGGCTTATGTTAAGTTCACTCATGTAATTGGGGTTTTGGCATTGGTATAAATACCCCACAACTCCATCATTTAATAATATAAGTGTTGTAATTCTTATCTATAGATAATATAGTGATTATTTATGGTACCTATAATTTACCATTATATCTTTCTCTCTTTCATCCTTTTTTATGATCTTTGGATAATATTTGAGTGGATAGATTACTTATATTTACTTCTAAAAAATATTGTAAAGTCCAACAAATTCTTCATCTCATGCATCCTTCTTTATTTCTTATAATTTTTTCTTATAATGAACCATAATGTTAATTACCATTTGATTAGACAAGAATGATTTCTTTGTTACTTTCTTAGGAGTAGAAAACCCTTGGTCTAAGGCTCCATCATTTATTACAATATGATCTCCTTGCTTTAACTTTAGGTTTATTTATAGTATCATGTTATATAGAGTGTTAGAATGCAATGTTTTCATAGTCCATTTTTTGAGTTCCTATTGTATTGATTCATATTTAACCACAATGATTTTGGAAAAATATCTTATAATATCCATGGCAATAAATATTCCATGTATACACAAATTGATTTTGCTTCTTCTAAGTCAATGCTCTTATATAAGCCTACCTACTATATCATCAACTTGTTTAAAATATCTTTATTTATAAGTTGAAGGAGCTTAAACCATATTAGAGTTTCTATATCCATAGAAAAAATCACTCCATAGTCTTAAATACAATCCCCATAAACCATGAATACCCGTCTATTATTTTATCCTTGGAAAATAAAGTGGAGAAGATAATGAAAAATTATTGAATAGTGTGAACTCAATCTCACTTTTTTATTCCAAATTTAAATCTTTAAAAAACTAAAAAGAATTTACTAAATATACATGTTAATATCTTTTTTTTTTTTAAACCATGATATCATGCTTATGTTGGAATATATTACATTATTTAGTACATACCAATGTACCACCTTGGGTACATATTTAGATTAGGAGTTTGCCTTAGATTAATGTTTTAGTATTTACTTTATGCAATGTAATAGATGCACAAGTGTTAGAATATGTAATGATGCAAATGTGCATGTAGTCAACATGTACATGAGTCATAGGATAGGAATATGAAGAGTAATGGGTAGGTGAAATGCCAAGCAACATATCTTCCTATATATATGCCCTTGATAGAGTAAAAAGGGATACAATAGAGAGAAACATATAGAATAGTAGAGTATAGTGATGAGAAGAGAAAGTAGATACAATGTAGATCTTGTATGAATTTTTGGAGTGTTTGAGACCTCCATTACATTACATTGTACTATTTTCATGAGCTTTAATTAATGGATATTTTTTGAGTTATTGTAGAATTTTCTCATATATTTTTCCTACATATTATATTGTCATTATCATATAGTTAAAATTGCTTGCTCATTTTAGATCTTGTGGTTGCATTTCCTTAAATATATATCATCAAAAGCTAATAGTGGTATCAAAGCATAAGGTATATTGATAGGAAATAGAGAGCTACAAAAGAGATTGAGAGGAGATAAGAAATCTCATTTTCAAATTTTTTGAAATTACATTTGGCTAGAGTCTTTCCACAGAGTTATCAAAAAACTTGTGAAGACTAGGACTCAATATTGACTCCACTATATTGATAATCAACTAGTGAAGATTCATTATATCTAGATTTAAATAAATTTATATTATCATTTTCTAATACTTTGTTGTGGAGAAGAGGAGATTCATATAAAGTTGAGAAGTTTCCTACAAGAGCTAGAAAGAATATCTTCTTTGGAATCAATCCAATACTTGAAGCAACAAGTTGAAGATTGAATATTTTGGAGGCCCTAAGAAAAGGTCCCATTGTAGGAATTTTAGATTAAATATTGAGAAGAGAGAAAAATGCCAAAGGAACATTATTGAATATTGAAGGGAGAAGAGACTCAAGGAAAAGAGTCTCAAAGAATATTAGATATTGGAGATCAAGGAGGTCCAAGAAGGAGGTTTCCATAGAATATTGAAGACTACAAATTGCAGAGTGAAAGAAGAAGAAAGTAGCCCTAGAAGGATAAGACCCAAGAGAAAGGTCCCATTGAAGATATTCTAGTTTTGGAAGATTGAAGATAGATAAGGACTAGAAAATGTCCTATTGTATACTTTAGAAGCAGTGGAATTTGGAGATCCAAGAAAAATATCTCATTGCAAAACTTCCATAGTGGAAATATTGAAGAGATAAAGGAAAGGTCTCATTGATGTTTTGAAAAGAAGATTTAAGAAGCTGCAAAAATTAAATACCCAAGAGAAGAGATCTCAAGAAAAGTTGGAAGAAGAAAGAAGAATAAATCTAGGAAAGCCTCATTGGAGAATTTGAATAAGGCCATTGGAGGATATTTGTGGATAACTCGAGTGATAATATTGCTAGAAATGAGAAGTTATTGATAGAGAAGAATTTGGGACAATTGTCACCATTTGAAAAAAATCCCAAAAGGAAAAAAGGTTTGGTAAGAAGTTTGCAAAATTTTAGAAGAGATTTTATGAATACCTCAAGACATTCAGATTCTTGAGAAGGAGGCCAACAAAGATCCCAATATTGAAGTCAGAATTTGACAAGGAGGTTGAAGGAGAAAGGAGATAGAAGAATCCACCAAATTCGAGAGATTTGAAGATTGTCATTGAAGGTTGATTTGTGGAAGAAAGAGATTGTTGGTTTTGTAGCATAAGATTAATATATTATTGGGCAGCATTATAAGAGTTAAAGATAGCCATGATTTGGAGGAGTTTCCTAACAAATTCAAGAGATTAAGGATAACATATCAAAGGAGAAATTAGTTGTGTTAGAATCTAAAAAAATTAGAGTTAATATCAACAATTTGGGCAACACTAATAGCTACAAATTACAGGGTCCTAGAACAACAAGTTGAAGGAGAATAGGCAACATTGGAAGCTATAAAATAGAGGAGTTTAGAGTAGCAAAGCACAAGGAGTTGAAG
The DNA here is from genome assembly GCA_028583015.1 of Wollemia nobilis. Lineage (NCBI taxonomy): Eukaryota > Viridiplantae > Streptophyta > Pinopsida > Araucariales > Araucariaceae > Wollemia > Wollemia nobilis. The sequence continues at coordinate 5,739,289 of JAQPPZ010016847.1, read as the reverse complement.
TTGCAAAGCTTACAAATATATGGCATAAAATAGGTGAACCAAATCACCAAGAAATATTGCTACAAGAAGGCCAAAATAAGTTTTGATAATTGGTGTTATGAAAGTTTCTTATTCAAGTATTATTTAAGTTCCTTGAAAAAACCATATTAAATTTATTAAAGGTAGCAGTAAGAAGATTGAGTTTAAAGGTTGCATTATCATATTTAAACTTGCAATATACATAAACACAAGTTAGTGTTATAAGTTGATTAAAAGGAGCAATAAGGAGAAATATATAGTGCTTAATATAAGTTATCTCTAAGAGTTATCAAAGTGCATTAGTATTAAGTAATAGACACAAAACAAGGTTGAGTTAAAGTGTCAAAATACACCATTAAACATAGGTAAAGCTGCATCAAGTCTTGGTGAAGAGAAGCCACCAAAGGAGCACTACAACCACCAAGAAATAAATAAGGTGCCACTCTCCTAAAGACAAGAAGTGAATATACAAAAGGAGACTAAAAAGGTCTTAGAATTCTGGTACAATAAAGTCATTAGTGGTAGTATTATCAAGTTTAAATAAGCTATGAAATAAAGTAGAAAGAGCCAACTAAGGGCTCAAATGTATCTCATTTGAGGTGTCTAAAGACACCAAATAGGGTACCATAGTTACAAGAAGATAACACCCATAGTGAAAAGAAATCTACAACATGAAACCTGCAACAAGAGACAAAGACTAAGTAAGGACAAAGGTGCAAATAACAAGGAAAATAATACAAATAACAAAGTGTTACCCAAGTAGAAGATGAGAGAATCTTGGCCAAACAACCACTAAGGAAAGTAACATTGAAACACCACCAAATGAGGAGCCACCTTCGTTGGAGAGGAGACACCACCATATGTTGGAGATCAAGAAGCACAATACTATTACAAGAGAAGATCAAACAACTTGTAAGGAGTTGGAAAGTACGTTAAGGAAGAGAAGGGAATGTTGAGCGCTAGGTTACATGCAAGAGAATAAGCCACCACTTGTCACAATGAGTAAAGGAATCATATTTGGCACAAAGGAGAAGAGCACCAATGAATTCTTAGTAATGCCTTAGGAGGGAATATATCATTCAAGTTTGAAATAATGCCTACACCTGTGCCATCGAATATCAACAGTCCCCAGTAATACCCCATACAAGCAAGGAGAGAATAAATCATCATTATTTCAATGTCCAAAGGTTGAAATAATACCCGTGCCACCTAAATCAATGCCATTTAAAGATTACAATGTCTTTGCACCACCTTATAGGGAAGAGAAACGTCCAAGGGTAACGTAAATGCCATGTAGTACACAATCCAAAGGAATATAGTGAAGTATTAATAGCCCAAACCTAAAGAGTGTGCATAAATCAATCTTCCAAGGTTAGAGAGCATTGAAGAGGAGAAGAGGATTTTCTAAAAGTGCACCATAGAAAGAGGTGCAATTAATGCAATATTGCCATACCTTGAAGTTTGAGGAGAATACAACATTCAAAAAGTTTGAAAATGTAGTGCCTCACAACAAAGGTATATTGACATTAAATTGATATTTACTTTCCATCAAGTTTAAGGAGACATAAGGTCTATTATTCCTAAGGTCAAGTTTAACTAATCATTGCATGGAGATATAAGGAAATTACAACCTTAGATAATTCATTTATGGATTAGAAAGGTAAATTAAAGTAAGGAGATTATAACCTTAAGAATTTATTCAAAATTGCATTATTTGAGACTCAAGTATTGAAATATTTGCAAATTATTAAACTAGGAGATATAAGGTTTTCTACCTTGAAATTGAAGCATTATTTTGCAAATATTATCATTTTCTAAATTTCTAATTAGGGAGATATAAGGAGTTCAACACCAAATTAAATATCTTGAAATTTGGAAACCATATAATTGAGAAATAAAGAATATAGGAAGCAAAATATATAATTACTTGAAAGTTGTAAATTATTGTTGATACTAGTCTCTTATACAAATTAAAGGGACAAAAGGAATCCAACTATAGAGTCTTGAAAATAGAAAACTTCATCAATTGAAAAGTGCATTAAAATTATATTTAGATTTCTATTTACAAATAGGGAGAAATAAGGTGAAATATAGAAGTTGAACATTATATTAAAATTATCATCAAAACATTAGGGATTTAACTTAAAGAAGATTTAAAGAAAGCTAAGCACTTTATCAAGATGATATTACATTCAAAAAACTTGGGATATATAAGGGGTTCTACAAAACTTAAGAATTGAAAAGGTATTATCAAATTCTCAAAATACTAGGGATCTAAAAGGAATACTACCTAGAGATTTGAAATATTACAAATAAGAAGTTACAAAGCATAATACAAAGTTGAAGAATTGGAAAGATAGTATTTGATCATATACTCAAAACTAGGGAGTCATAAGGTAGACAACTTCAAAGGTTTTGAAAGATAAAATATTATATCAAAAATTCTCAATATCAAATACTAAGGAGCAAAAAGGATGACTACTCCAAAGAATACAATGAATAAAGATATGAAAAACATCATTAGAAAGGAAAGGGAAAATGTCATAAAAATTGGAATCAAGAATTTACTTACAAAGTCTGAAGGAAACTTAGATATTACTTCAAAAGTGATCCATAGTGAAGCCTTATAATAAAAATTTAAAACTCTGGAATATTATCTACATGCTATAATAACCGAAGTGATTGATAATGGAAAAGATGATATTCAAATTCCTTTAGACATGTTGGAATTTATTACATTATTTGGTTCATGCTAATATACCATACTTGGTACATCCTTAGATTAGGAAAGTGTGTTCTAGAAGAGGAGTTATGATTTAATTCATGCAAAGAAATAAATGCACAAGTATTATTAAAGTGTGCAAAGTATTTTGGTATTGTAAATGTGCATAGTTGTCCATGTGCACATGAGTCCATAGAATAGGAATTTGAAGAGTCTAGAAGAGTGAAGGTCAAGAGTGCTCCATATGAAGAGTCACATTACATTATATATGTAGAGTAATGTGAATATGTAAAGTGATATGATTTGATATGACACTACTTGATACTTACAGAGCTATGGTACCATTTTTGTGAGCATTTGTTTATGGCATGTTTATGAGTTATTGTGTTAGTTATTTTTGTGTTTTATAGTTGCAGAATATTGCCATTAATATATATATATATATATATATATATATATATATATATATATATATATATATATATATATATATATATATATATATAATGGATTGCAAATTTATTTAGCATCTTGTGGTTAATTTATCTTAAGTATATAGCTTTAAAAGCTAAATAGTGGTATCAGAGCCACAAGGGAGATTGAAAAGAGATAGGGAGAGCTATTGCAAGGACTGGACTTGCATAGAATTTTAAGTTGTAAAGGAGATTACCTTTGGAAGGAGAAACTAGGGAATATTGGAGAGTTTACCTATTCCAAGAACAAATTCAGAATAGAAGGAAATTTTAGGTCTTGAAGATAGACCTTGATATTGAGGAGATTAAAAGACCCAAGAAGGAGGTCCTATTGGAGAAGTTTGGTAAATTGAAGGAGACTATAGATTGCATATTGGCTAGAGTATTTCCACAGGATTGAAGAAGAACTCGTGAAGACTAAGACTCATCACATAATTCTTTCCACTAGTTTTTAAGGATAACTAGTGAAGTTTGTTCAATTTAGAATTCTATTTTTTTTTATATATTTGGTACTACTATATAAGTTTATTGTTGTAGAAAATTAACACCCAAAATTTGAGAAGCTTCCTACAACAATTAGATAATAATTTCACCTTCGTTGCTTGAAAGTCTATGTGCTTTCCTCGTGCAAGGATTAATTTTTTATTGCAAAAAAATAGAGATCAAATATTGAGGAGACTTGAGAAGGAAGTCCCCATAGAAGATTGTAGAATGAAGATAGAAAGCTATAGATTGGAGAATTTGAAGAGACCTGAAATAGGTCAGACTTAAAAACTTCCAATTTTAGAAGATAGAAGATTGGAGATAAAATATTGCAAATTGAAGACTACAAATTGGATATTGAAGAGACCTGTACAGGAGTTTCTCATAAAATATTAGATAAGGGAGATAAATAAGGACTAAGAAAAGGATCTATTGCATATTAGAAGAGTAGTAGAATTTAAATATTAAGGATATTAAGGAGCAGTAGGTTTTGGATATCCAGGAAAGAGATCTCATTACAGAATTTCCATAGTTGGAAGATTGAGAAGACCAAGGATAGGTCTCATTGAAGCATTGAAGAGAGGATTTGAAGAGTTGCAGAATTAGAAGACCCAAGAGAAGTGGTCTCAAGGAGGTTTAGAGAAGAAGAAGAAGTCTAGAGAAAGCCTCATTGCAAAAGCATCCATTGAAGGTGTTTTGAAAAAAGTGAGAAGTAGGAGATTGCAAGTAAGGAGAATTTTTTGATAAGGAAGATTTGGTATAATTATCGCAATCTGACAACAAGCCCAAGAGGAATAAGTTTTTGGCAAGAAGTTTGCAAAATATTGGAAAAGGGATTCAAATATCTCAAGACATTCATATTATTGATGAAGCAAACAACATAGGAGATCATTTTTGAAGTCAAAATTTAAGGAGACTGCAGGAGAAGAGAATATTGAAGAGCCCAAAGTTTTGGTAAATCTAAGGACAACCATAGTAGTTTTGAAGGTTGATTTGATAGGAGAAGTGTTGGCAATTTTGGGTACTTTGGGTACATTGCCCTTGCTCAAGTAATGATGTTGCCATTGATGTCAAGAAGCAGAAAGGTTTTTTTTGTGAAAACCAAGGCAGACAAATTAATAGGTTTTATTTAAAACCTTGGACAACTGATTTGAAATGGGTTTTTCTTTAAACCCACGTTGGCTCTTCGTTTCATTGAAAAATTTGCTCCGGTGTTAAAGATATTTAATTTTAAATATTTAGTTTAAATTTTTAAAAAAAAATTTAAATTAAAATTAAAATTAAAAAGTGCCGACGTGTTTTTTTAATACATGTTAGTGTATTTAAATAAGGCAATGAATTTCTTTTAAAAGAGTGGATTTGCGAGTTGCAAATGAGTGTTGTGGAATATCCTTGACGAAATCGTGAAATATCCCTTGTCGAAGCCGTACGGACGAAGACAGTGAGAATCCTTCGATTTCATAAGAAGAGACGACACGGCAGAACACAATGTGGAGGCAGAATATTGCACAAGCATCGACGACGAGCAGCGATTGAAAGTAAGGAGCTATGGAGGGCAGAGTTTAGAGGTGAGACATTTTTTTTATTTTGTAGCACGATCACGGAGAGCGTGGTCACAAAAGGGTGCAGTATGAAGTATGTGCTTGTTCGATGGAATAATCGAAGAAAGAAGTCAATAGCTTCGTGAATCAATTTTTGGGTTATTGAGAGTGGTTTGTTGAACAAAGGTCATCGAAGACAGGAGGAAAGAAATATTGCAGCGCGAATGTTATACACAGAGATCGAATATGAACATTGATGCAATGATGAAAAACTGGTTGATTCACGATTTATGGGCATAGCATGTTTTGAGCTCTGATGGTGCACATGCGTTAGCACGAGTTTCGAGAACATAGATGCTTCAGTGCAATCAACCGAGTAATTAACTAACAGTGGCTTGAAAACACAAAGGCACAGAGATCGAGAACACAAAGAAGGCATGTAACTAGGTGACCCGATTTTGATAGCGCATTTTTCGAAGAAGCAAGGTTTAAATTGGTCATTGTGCGTTCTTGTATCCATAAGGGCGTGTAGCCCAATCGGTGGAAGTGGAAGGTACCAAATCATTCTCAAAGGTTGTAATCACAGTGTCAATCTCATCGAAAGTATTTTTGAGGTATGTAACTTTTATTGGTTGTAAATTGTTGATTAAAATATACAAGTAATAGTCGGGAGGTATAAGGGTGTTTTTGTTTAAAATTTAATTTAGTAAGGTAGGGAGTCATAAGGTGGTTAAGTTGCCTATCCTTTTTAATGGAATAAAAGTGTTTTTGTATATGTTGTTGTGTATTTCAATAAAAGGACTTTTGCCAAAGAAATAGTTATAAGGTAATGCAATGTTGTGATTTATTTTATTTTATGGTACAAGTGGTTTTAGGAGAGATAAGGGAGTTGTGCAATTAAAGGCTTTGGTGATGATTATTGAAAGGTGGAATAATGTTGATTATTTTGTGATCTACTAACCCTTGTGAAGATTGGCAAAAGAATTTTGTGATTGTGGCAGATTTCCAAAGGGGTTCCTTCACTTCAATAAGGTATGGGCACATTCTTCTTATGAGTATGATTGGTGTATGTTATTCCTGAAATAAGATTGGAGTGAAAAGTTTTTCAACAAGGTTTCCTTTGGTTGAGTGTAAATCCTATTTTCTGGTTTGTTGAAGACTACTTATGCATTGTTATCATTGATGAGAGTTTTGGTGAATGCATAATTCTGGTTTGAGATAGTGGAAGCATTGTGCACTAGGGTTTATTATTGTGAGTCTTGATACTTGCTTTGAGTTGGTGAAACCCTTGGATGGTTGTGTTGAGGTTGATGGTTGAATTGCTTCCATAGTGGTTGTGTTGATCAAGTTAATGCTTTACTTGATTCATGATATTGGGCTTACTCCATTGAGTTGATTTGAACAAGTTATTCATTGCATTTGGTGATATTGTGTTGGTGGCTGTTTTGTTCAAATATCCTTGGAGGGAAAAGGATTTCTACTTGTTTCCTTTTCTAGTGATGATTGGTTGAATGCTTCAAGGTTGATGTTGAGTTGAATATTGTTGGTTAAACCTTGTCTATGAGCATTGTTGTTGAAAGCCCAATTTGGTTGAGAAAAGATATTGGTTTTGGAAAGAACATGAGTATCATTGTTATATGAGATATTGCATGGTTGGCAATTGTTGGGTTGTGTTTCATGTTCTTGAGAAAAGCATACTACATCTATCTTATTCTTTTGTGATTTGAGATTGAGTTGAGATTGAGAGTGAGAGTTAAGAATAGAACATATTGAGTCTCTAACAATTCTCTTTATGCTCCTATGAGGTGGATGAATCACATTGGGTCTCTAACCATTCTCTTTGTGGGTTCATGCCAAGCAAGTGTTCTTGATAAACTTGTGAGCAGGTGTTGGACAGGTTCCATTGGGGACTTGTGAGCAAGTTTTTGGACAGGTTCCTGTGGGGACTTGTGAGCAGATTTGGACAGGTCTTAGCAAAGGACTTGTGAAGCTGAGGTTGATAGTTCTATCAGAGAACTTGAGGACAGAGGTGCATTGGTTCTATCAGAGAACCCAAGGACATTTGTGCTAGACCGAAGGACTGTGTTTAGTGCAAATTCGAGGACCAGCTTTGAGGTGATAGAGTTGAGGATAGAGGTCTCCACCAGAGCAGAGCTAGGGGATTGGTGTCTCCTGTGGGTCGGTGCCCACGAACTTGAGCTAGGGGATTGGTGTCTCCTGTGGGTTGGTGCCCACGAACTTGAGATTAGGGGATTGGTGTCTCCTTTGGGTTGGTGCCCATAAACATTGTAATTGGGAAGGTTTCCCAAAGAACATTGAGATAACTTTTAGAGAAAAGTTTTGTGGACGTAGCCCAGGATTTCTAGGTGAACCACGTTAAAATTGGTGTCTCTTTGTGGATGATCTTGTGCATTGTTTTGATATTGCTTTGGATATATTGCTTTACTATTTTGAAGTATAAAAGAAAAGTAAAAAGAGGTCTTATACTGTTCACCCCCCCCTCTCAGTATAAGCTTGTGTTCAACAATTGGTATCAGAGCCAGGTTCCTTCGAAAAGTTTGACAGCTTGAAGGAAGATCTTACAAGAACACAAATGGCAAGGAAAGGCAAAAGCAAAACCATAAGACACAAGAAGAAGAAATATCACAAGGGCACAAAAGAAAATGAAGATGATCTCAATGTTGCTGCTTTGGGAATGAAAATAGATTCAAGAGATGAATCAAACAGTGGAGAACAAGCCAGATTAATAAAGTTTTGCACCAGATGTGGGAAGACCGGTCACTTTGTAGCTGATTGCTCACAAGGTAGAGAATGTTTTGTTTGTGGTCAACTCGGTCATAATGGACGCCAGTGCCATGGGTTTAGTAGCAGTGAAGATGAAGATGATCCGTTCAAAATTGATAAAGAAACAGATTCAGAACAAGAGTGTGATGAAGAAGGAAGTGATGCAGAAGCAAATTGGGAACATAAACTGATTTCGGACTTGAGTAAAAAGGTTGAGGATGCAGAAGATATAATCACCAACTTGAAAATTCAAGTAGAAGATTACAAGAAAATTTTTGAAGATCTTGAAATGCAATCTTCTAGGAAAACAGAGTATTGCAGCAAGCTAGAAAAAGAAATTGACGGTTTAAGAATGCAGACAGAAGAAATGAGTAATAAAGTTGGTATATACAACAAACATGAAGAGGAAACTAACAAAGTTATTAACAATCTGAAGCTGAAAATAGAAGAGTTCAAAAAGAGTGAAGAAACTCTCAGGTATCAGATCAATGAGAAAGAGACTGTTTGCTGCAAACAAAAAGAAGAGATTGTTTCATTGAAGAAACAACTAGAAGAGGCCAATACAACTCTTAAAATCAAATATGAGCACAACAATCAAGAAAAGAAGAGCGTCTACCTTGACAAAGCAAGTAAGTGTTCTAGTAGTGATAGTGAAAGTTCTTCAGGTGATTATAAAAATGAGATATTGTTCATATCAAAAAAGGAGGAAGAACCGAAATGTCTTAGATATGGAAAGTGTGGGCACTTTGAGGATAATTGCACAAATAATGAATTGGTTGCTAGTATGTATGAGGATACTTCAAAAATTGATAAAGAAGATGCATGTATGGTTTTTGAAAAGGGTAGCACCTCTAGTGATAAGAAATCTGAAAAAGGCCTTGATAATTCAAAGTGCAATCAAATAGAGGATCTTGAATGTGAACTTACTAATGCTCTTAGTGTCTTGAAAAAGGAAAGAAAGAAGAATGCTGAACTCAAGAATGAGTTAGAATCTAAGGCGCTTGAGTATAGTGAATTAGAACAGAAAATGGCCTCATTGAAAGAGGAAAATAAAGAGTACAAGGATAAGCTATACAAGTTTCAAGATAGCTCCAAAAGGGTTGAGTCTCTCATCCAAAGTCAAAGAAATCCAACAGATAAAACAGGTCTTGGTTTTGATAAGCCTCACAAAGAACAAGTTGGAGAGTCTAGTAAGAGACTCCAAAAGGAAGAGAGTTCTGATGAGAAAAGTATTTCAGATCATGAGTCCTTGAAAAATAGATGCACAGAAATAGAAAACACAATTCGGAATGAGAAGAAAAGGTTTTCAGAACCTAAGAGGTCAAACAATGGAAAGTTTCAAGGCAGATGTTTTGCATGTCACAGATTTGGCCACATGGCTGTACATTGCATGGCTCAAGTGAAGAAGGTAAATAACAGTTTTAGAAGTAGTAATTTCTTTCATGGGTATTGCTACTCTTGCAATCAGTTTGGGCATAAGGCAGTTTATTGCAAGGCAAATAACAGGAACTGGGTTAGTCAAAACAGATTTGGTCAAAACAGGTTTGGTCAGAACTTGTGGATTCAAAGAACAAGTATGCCTAAAAGAAATAACATTGTTACTTGTTATAAGTGCAACAATGAAGGTCACACAGTCAGACAGTGTAGAGTTGAAATTCTAGGATACAAGAACAGGAACAGTGGCATGATCAGGTCCAAGGATCAGAACAATGACAGGAACAAGAATATGGACAAAGAGTTCAAGAGAAGACCCGACAAGGAAGTTATAGACGTTGATGATGATCAATGCCTAATGGGAGTTTTACTCCCACCCCAGAATTAATCACCTCATCTGGAGGTGGGGGAGGGACTAAGCTAAGAGGCTCATTCTTAGTTTCGAGCCCCAAAGGTGGCCCTTTGCCATTGATGACAAAGGGGGAGAGATATGAGTAAGGGGGAGAGCTTCAAGTGAAGAGGAAAGCTTCAAGTTCGGGGGAGCAAAACTTCAAAGGTAGATTCTCAGTTGTGGGTTTCAGTTTTGGCTCTTGAAGATGTGTTTTTAGTAAAGGTTTGCCATCAATGACAAAGGGGGAGATTGTTGGCAATTTTGGGTACTTTGGGTACATTGCCCTTGCTCAAGTGTTGATGTTGTCATTGATGTCAAGAAGCGGAAAGGTTTTTTTGTGAAAACCAAGGCAGACAAATTAATAGGTTTTATTTAAAACCTTGGACAACTGATTTGAAATGGGTTTTTCTTTAAACCCACGTTGGCTCTTCGTTTCATTGAAAAAGTTGCTCCGGTGATAAAGATATTTAATTTTAAATATTTAGTTTAAATTTTATTTAAAATTTAAATTAAAATTAAAATTAAATAGTGCCGACGTGTTTTTTTAATACATCTTAGTGTATTTAAATAAGGCAATGAATTTCATTTAAAAATATGAATTGCGAGTTGCGGATGAGTGTTGCGAAATATCCCTTGATGAAACCGTGAAATATCCCTTGTCGAAGCCATACGGACGAAGACAGTGAGAATCCTTCGATTTCATAAGAAGAGACGGCGTGGCAGAACACAGTGTGGAGGCAGAAGATTGCGCAAGCATCGACGACGAGCAGCGATTGAAAGTAAGGAGCTGTGGAGGGCAGAGTTTAGAGGTGAGACGTTTTTTTATTCGCAGCGCGGTCGCGGAGAGCGTGGTCACAAAAGGGTGCAGTATGAAGTATGCGCTTGTTCGATGGAATAATCAAAGAAATAAGACAATAACTTCGTGAATCGATTTTTGGGTTATTGAGAGTGGTTCGTCGAACAAAGGTCGTCGAAGATAGGAGGAAAGAAATACTACAGCGTGAATGTTATACACAGAGATCGAGTACGAACATCGATGCAATGATGAAAAACTGGTTGATTCACGATTTACGGGCATAGCATGTTTCGAGCTCTGACGGTGCACATGCGTTAGCACGAGTTTCGAGAACATAGACACTTCAGTGCATTCAACTAAGTAATTAAATAACAGCGGCTTGGAAACACATAAAGGCACAGAGATCGAGAATGCAAAGAAGGCATGTGACTAGGTGACCCGATTTTGATAGCGCATTTTTCGAAGAAGCAAGGATTAAGTTGGACATTGTGCGTTCTTGTATCCATAAGGGCGTGTAGCCCAATCGGTGGAAGTGGAAGGTACCAAATCATTCTCAAAGGTTGTAATCACAGTGTCAAACTCATCGACAGTATTTTTGAGGTATGTAACTTTTATTGGTTGTAAATTGTTGATTAAAATATACAAGTAATAGTCAGGAGGTATAAGGGTGTTTTTGTTTAAAATTTAATTTAGTAAGGTAGGGATTCATAATGTGGTTAAGTAGCCTATCCTTTTTAATGGAATAAAAGTGTTTTTGTATATGTTGTTGTGTATTTCAATAAAAGGACTTTTGCCAAAGAAATAGTTATAAGATAATGCAATGTTGTGATTTATTTTATTTTATGGTACAAGTGGTTTTAGGAGAGATAAGGGAGTTGTGCAATTAAAGGGTTTGGTGATGATTATTGAAAGGTGGAATAATGTTGATTATTTTGTAACCCTAACCCTTGTGAAGATTGGCAAAAGAATGTTGTGATGGTGGCAGATTTCCAAAGGGGTTCATTCACTTAAATAAGGTATGGGCACATTCTTCTTATGAGCATAAGTGGTGTATGTTATTCCTGAAATAAGATTGGAGTGAAAAGTTTTTTTTTCAACAAGGTTTCCTTTGGTAGAGTGTAAATCCTATTTTCTGGTTTGTTGAAGACTACTTATGCATTGTTATCATTGATGAGAGTTTTGGTGAATGCATAATTCTGGTTTGAGATAGTGGAAGCATTGTGCACTAGGGTTTATTATTGTGAGTCTTGATACTTGCTTTGAGTTGGTGAATCCCTTGGATGGTTGTGTTGAGGTTGATGGTTGAATTGCTTCCATAGTGGTTGTGTTGATCAAGTTAATGCTTTACTTGATTCATGATATTGGGCTTACTCCATTGTGTTGATTTGAACAAGTTATTCATTGCATTTGGTGATATTGTGTTGGTGGCTGTTTTGTTCAAATATCCTTGGAGGGAAAAGGATTTCTACTTGTTTCCTTTTCTAGTGATGATTGGTTGAATGCTTCAAGGTTGATGTTGCGTTGAATATTGTTGGTTAAACCTTGTCTATGAGCATTGTTGTTGAAAGCCCAATTTGGTTGAGAAAAGATATTGGTTTTGGAAAGAACATGAGTATCATTGTTATATGAGTTATTGCATGGTTGGCAATTGTTGGGTTGTGTTTCATGTTCTTGAGAAAAGCATACTACATCTATCTTATTCTTCTGTGATTTGAGATTGAGTTGAGATTGAGAGTGAGAGTTAAGAATAGAAAATATTGAGTCTCTAACAATTCTCTTTATGCTCCTATGAGGTGGATGAATCACATTGGGTCTCTAACCATTCTCTTTGTGGGTTCATGCCAAGAAAGTCTTCTTGATAAAATTGTGAGTAGGTGTTGGACAGGTTCCATTGAGGACTTGTGAGCAGGTTTTTGGACAGGTTCCTGTGGGGACTTGTGAGCAGATTTGGACAGGTCTTAGCAAAGGACTTGTGTAGCTAAGGTTGATAGTTCTATCAGAGAACTTGAGGACAAAGGTGCATTGGTTCTATCAGAGAACCCGAGGACATTTGTGCTAGATCGAAGGACTATGTTTAGTGCAAATTCGAGGACCAGCTTTGAGGTGATAGAGTTGAGGACAGAGGTCTCCAGCTAGAGCAGAGCTAGGGGATTGGTGTCTCCTGTGGGTCGGTGCCCACGAACTTGAGCTAGGGGATTGGTGTCTCCTGTGGGTTGGTGCCCACGAACTTGAGATTAGGGGATTGGTGTCTCCTCTGGGTTGGTGCCCATAAACATTGTAATTGGGAAGGTTTCCCAAAGAACATTGAGATAACTTTTAGAGAAAATTTTTGTGGACGTAGCCCAGGCTTTCTGGGTGAACCACGTTAAAATTGGTGTCTCTTTGTGGATGATCTTGTGCATTGTTTTGATATTGCTTTGGATATATTGCTTTACTGTTTTGAAGTTTAAAAGAAAAGTAAAAGAGGTCTTATACTATTCACCCCCTCCTCTCAGTATAACCTTGTGTTAAACAAGAAGATTGTAGGTTTCGAATCAGATATTGAAGGGTTGTAGGAGAACATATTGAAGGAAGCTTAGAGCTACAATTTGGAGGAGATTTGGGTAGATTTTGGAGTGCCCTTGAATAGGATATTGAAGGATTTTGATACAGTGATAGAAGGAAATATTTTGGAGACTTTCGTGCAAATGTTTAGATAGAATTTGGGGCAACATTAATAGCTACTAATTACAGGGGTTGAGAGAATAAATTTGGAGAAGATTTGAAGCTGTAAAATTATATTTGTGGATAGAATTAGAATGAAGAAAATTGTGAGTTTGGAGAACTTCGTGTCATATTTGAGGAGAATAATTGGATAACAAATAAGTTAGAAATTGAGTAGCAACTAGAGCTGTATATTTGGTAAGTTTTGGAATAGTAAAGTGAAGGTGCAAAAATTACAAAACTAAGTTAGCAAAAGGGTGAATCAATCACCAAATAAATTAGCTAAAAAGGTATAACTATTTTGGTTCTACATAAATTTATACTTGAAACATTAAGATCAGTTTTACATTAAGCATTTGAAGAGCACCATATTACTTTTATTAATATGAAAAGGGAAGTTGAAGAAAGAAGTCTTCAAGTAAAAGTAAGCAATAGCACTTGCATCCTAAATATTTGTAATACTGAAACAACAAGCATTTTAGCATAAGTGCATTTGAAACGAAAGGAGAAATAAGAAGATTACATTATTATTGGTGAATGATGGTTTTAGATATAAGTGTGCAAATTTATTGAAAGCAAAATGAAATGTATCAAGAGCATTTATTTAAGAAAATTGATGACCCTGAAAGGACTAAATCAAATCATAAGTTTTAGTGTCTAAAGACACTAAGAAATCATAGTCTGAAGGAAGAGCATAAGTAGCATCACTATCAAAGTAACAACATCCATTATGGAGTTGGAGGTGTGACTATTGCTCAAGTAAGAGCTATCCACTATCGTTTAAAGGGAGTGCCATCCTAAGACCAAGAGAGAACATGACTATTGATCAAGAAAGATCCACCATTATATAAAGAGAAGCCACCACTATCTAAGCACAAGATACCACCAACTATGTAAACCAAACCCATTAAGGTTGAAGGCACATTGCCCATCTCATTCAAGAAGCTCAAGAGGATTTGTACCTACAAAATAAGGTAAAAGAGCATGTGTACAGGAGATAAAGCGATTGAAAATTAGGAAAAATTTTAGATGTTGAAGGTTGAAGAAAAATGCTACATGCAATGGATAGGTTTTAATTATCAAGGTGAAAAATTGCGCTAGGGATAGGAAGAGACGTTAACCCACACAAGTTGTAATATTCGTAGTGTAATGTTAACCAACTTGAAGCTACGCTATAAGAGCATGAAAAGAGTAAGGAAATAATTTTGAGAGTTATAAACATTTGAGTATCATTTGGAACATGCACAGTGGAAGATAAATATGTTGGAGGATATCAAACATCCATCTCAAGGAGAATGTATAATAAAGAGCTAAAGATAGAGGAGTGTGACCAAAGATATTTCGTAGAGAAGTTTTTGTGAGTAAATAACACGCTAATAGGGTCATTAAATGCAAGGTAGAGTGAGTGTAAGAGAGGGATATTGCATTCAAAATTCATCCAAGGTCAAGTGTCAAAGATTTCTATAGCAATGAGATTAGAGTGCATTGTGGAAGCCAAGCAAGGAGGTCAAAGAATAATATAAGTCTCATACATGTAGTTGAGCATCATGTTGAATATGTACATTGGGAAGAGTGCCAATAAGAATTGAGTCAAACGTAATTGACCAAAGGATTACCTCTTCCAAGGTTTAAGGTAATTCACTTTATTCAAGACTATTCATAAGCTTAAAATAGGAGGAATAAGGTTGGGTAGAATTATTATTCTCTAAGGTTTAAAGTGGAATTATTTGGAGAAATAAGATTTAATACCTTAGATATAATATTGAAGCTATTTGAAAATAATTTGAAGAATTAAAGTTTGAATTGAAGAAATTAAGGGACTATCCTTAAGGTTTTGTAATATAATTATTTGAATTTACAAAACATTTTTGAAATATTTGCAATTCAATTAGTTTGGAGTAGTAAGGGTTTCTACATCAAACTAGATTTATAAATTTGCAAATATAATTTATTTCTAACTTTATAAGTTTGGAGTTATAAGGTATTTAATATCAATATAGGGTTAAGAAATTTAGAATTAAAAGGTATTATATTCTTGTGATTAAGGAAATAGAAGGTTGTCAACTTCAAGATTAACAATTTGAAGATTGTTCCTAGTCCTAAGAAATCATTTTATATATTAAAAAGTTAAAAGGATGTTCACTTCAAGGAATTCATTGAATAACAAAATGGAGAATGAAGTTAGAAAAGGAAGAATAAGGGTTATAAAATCTGAAATTAAGGATATGGTTGAAAAGTCTAAAGAAAAGTTAGACTTGGTAAGTTTCATTTATAAGGAAGCATTAGAAGAAACATTTGAAAC
Source organism: Wollemia nobilis (assembly GCA_028583015.1). Lineage (NCBI taxonomy): Eukaryota > Viridiplantae > Streptophyta > Pinopsida > Araucariales > Araucariaceae > Wollemia > Wollemia nobilis. Next base: position 5,723,642 of record JAQPPZ010016847.1, on the reverse strand, counting down.
ATTAGAATACTATTTGTCATGTGAAGATGTTTGAAGCAATTTATAATGACAAATATAGTATTATGATTCCTTTGAATATTGCAAGCATAGTTTATATGGCCCTACTTACACTCAGGCATTACAAAGAGAAGGACTTGAAACTAAAGGAGTTAATTGAATCTCTTAAGAGGAAAAAAAAGTGAATGAATCATTCTTAGAAAAAGTATTTCATTCTTCATGTAATATAGATGACTCAAGTTCATCAAATTCAAGATCGTATCATGATGCTATAAGTAAATATTTTGAAGGTTCAGTACAAAAGAAAATTCATGATTTCAGGGACAAAGGCAAAGAGAAAGTATTTTTGTAGGAATCAACTAACAATGCAACATCATGGAAAAGCTTACAGATGGATGTTAATGATGAAGACAAGCAAGAAGAGAATGAGTCTGGTCAAAAATGTATACCATGCAAAGTGAGTTAAGAATGAAAACCATATTGAAGACTAAAGTCTTCAATAACCAAATAATGTAATACAGGGGGGTGTTGGAATATATTACATTATTTGGTTCATGCTAATGTACCATACTTGGTACATCCTTAGATTAGGAAAGTGTGTTCTAGATTAGGAGTTATGATTTACTTTATACAATGTAATAAATGCACAAGTATTATTAAAGTGTACAAAGTATTTTGGTATTGTAAATGTGCATAGTTATCCATGTGCACATGAGTCCATAGAATAGGAAGTTGAAGAGTCTAGGAATGAAGGCCAAGAGTGCTCCATATGAAGAGTCACATTACATTATATATGTAGAGTAATGTGAATATGTAAAATGACATGATTTGATATGACACTACTTGATACTTACAAAGCTATGGCACCATTTTTGTGAGCATTTATTTATGGCATGTTTATGAGTTATTGTGTTAGTTATTTATGTGTTTTATAATTGCAATATATATATATATATATATATATATATATATATATATATATTGGATTGTGACTTTATTTAACATCTTGTGGTTAATTTATCTTAAGTATATAGCTTCAAAAGCTAACAAGGCATTGGTATAATATTATATGTGGGATTGCTTATATTCAAATATTACAAAGATGAGAATATAGAACAAAAATAATTGATTGAATCACTTAAAGTAAAAAAAATAGATGAATCCTTCTTAGAGAAGATATTTCAATCCTCATGCAATATTGATACTTCAAGTTCTTCTAACTCAAGATCTTATCATGATGCTTTAAGTGATTGTTCAAAATATTTTGTACTAAAGAAGAACTGTGATGAGAAGGACAAAGGCAAAGAGAAAATATTTTTGCCAAAATCTGATGATAGTATGTCAACTTTTGAAAGCACAAATATTGACTCTAATGATGAAGTTAAAGAAGAAGAAGAAGAAGAAGAAAAGGAACTTGACAAAGAAGGCATACCGTGCAAAAGAAATTGAATATAATACAAAGAACTTGTTCAAGCTGAAGATCATTTGAAATATGAAGACCCATATTAAAGACTAAAGTCTTAGGTACCTAAATAATGTAATATAGGGGGTGTTGGAATATATTACATTATTTGATACATGCCAGTGTACCACCTTGGGTACATATTTAGATTAGGAGTTTGTCTTAGATTAATATTTGAGTATTTACTTTATGCAATGTAATAAATGCACAAGTGTTAGAATGTGCAATGATGTAAATGTGCATGTAGTCCACATGTACATGAGTAATAGGATAGAAAGATGAAGAGTCATGGGTAGGTGAAAGACCAAGTGACATAATTCCCTATATATGCCCTTGATAGAGTAAAAAGGAAGATAGTAGAGAGAAAAATATAGACTAGTAGAGTATAGTGATGAGAAGAAAAAGTAGATACATTGTAGATCTTGTATGAATTTTTGGAGTGTTTGAGACCTCCATTACATTACATTGTACTATTTTCACGAGCTTTCATTAATGGCTATTTTTGAGCTATTGTAATTTTTTCTCATATATTTTCCTACATATTAATATGCCATTATCATATAGTTAACCTTTCTTGCTCATTTTAGATCTTGTGGTTGCATTTCCTTAAATATATATCATCAAAAGATAACAACTTAGTCATCTCATCTTGGATAAATAATTTTGGTGATAATATATTACCTAGATCATGATTACCATAGCTTCATGCCTTCTTTTATTCTTTATCCTTAAAAAATAATTCTTTCAACTAGGACATCCTTATTTCATATTGAGGGTTTCCTCAATAACTCTTCTTTCTTGATACCTACATTTTGTTTTTTATGAGAATCCTTTATTTTTTAATTTATCTAAATTTCTAAAGTAAGAAATTTGAACATGAGGGTCATTCCCAACTTGCACACATTCCCTACTCTTATTTTTTTATCTTGATGTAAAAATATTAGTAATTTATTTATACATATATACAAATATTAATTATGCTAAGTGGTGTCCATAATGAAATCTGATAGGGGGAGATCCACATAGAATGAAAGGACAATAGGTAGATACATTAAAAAGTATTTGAAATGGAAGTTTTATCAACTTTGATACCTTAGATGCATTCAACAAATCATATGATCCCTCCTCCTTTTATTTTTCAAAAGCTTAAAGTTTGTACCCTAAAGCTAATATGTAGCAGTTTGTGTTAGGTGTTTGTGATACAAAATTTGTAACATTGGGATTATCATATTTTTTATTACAAAGATTAGGATCTTTATACAATGGTAAGGTTATCATCCTGATCATTTTTCTATAAAGGTGAAGTGCCCAGTGAAAGAATAAATTATGTATTAAGATATTAGGATTAACAAATGCACTCAAGGTAATTAGTCCTAATTATGAAGGATGTTATAGGTTTTTATTCACTAGATTAGATATTTACAATACATATATCTTTTTGGTGTGATAAAAAACCACTCAATGTAGATTCAATTTTTAAACCATGGATGAGATTACTTCAAGATAAATATGGTGATAAGGTTTCAAATATTATGTACAAGTATCAGGAAGGAAGATACAAATAGAAAGAATATTTTTTACAAGTATACAAGACATTGATGCTATAATGCGGTTGAGAAAAATGATAAAAACAATTATTATTTTAAGGGGAGACAAGGATAAGCTAATTTAGGAGTTGAATAGCTCAAGATAATACAAAAACGTGTTAGATTTTGATGAAAAACCACTCAATAATATGGTCACTAAATTAATAATACTCAACTCAATATGAAGGAAATAATTTTTTTTTGCCAAGTAAAAAGGTTTATATTACAAAAAAAAGGTTTTAAGGATCCTTGAACCTATTTACAAAAGCATCAGAAAAGTAGTACCATGCTGTAAGGATGACTGAGGACCCCAGTGGAAGACCAAAAAGTAAAGGCCACACAAGAGGACGTAACCTCAATTTTAGACAAAATAGAGACAACCCTGAAGATCGAAAAGCGAGGATGTAGCCTCAAACCACAACCTGAGCTTAGATGGATGGGAAAGTATAAGAAATACAAAAATGCAAGACAAAAAATAAATAAAACCTTAAAGACTAGAAAAAATTTAGCTCCATGCAGGGAGGTGAAGAGGACTTAAAAAACATAAACAAAAAAGAACAAAGGGAGCATGGTGAGACAGAGGAAGTCATTCCTCAGCATCAACTTTTTCTTCTTCCTTATCGTCCTCTTGAACCTTTTCCTTAGGTTTGTCATCCTTGGGTTCAATATTGACAATCACTAAGGTCAGTTCAATAATAACAATGTCAACTTGAGTCATATTATCAGCGTAGAATAGCTTGTGGAACCCCTCCCTAATGTCCATAGTACAATTCATCATGCAGTTCATCATTGTCGTAGTAGAGGCAATAATGTAATCCTTAAGCTTCTTGTTCTCCTCATTATCGTCGCTGATATTAATCACCTTACTCTTGATAGCCAGATTTAGGATCCTTGTCGACTTCCTCATCGGTTCTTCGCTGCTATCAAAGGTAATGCTTTTCCTCGCCTTCAATTTGGAAAGGGCTTCAATTGCCTTTTTCTTATTTTTTTCTTTGGACAGTCGTTCAACAGGGGAATTATTTTGGGCAGGGTTGTTAGGGTCTAGGTTAGCCTTAGGACTATTGGAAATGATATAAGTGTAGATAACCTTAACATACCTTGATGCCAAGGAAGGTCATGGTTCTTCTTGTCTCTGTAGGAGGAAACAGAGTGGTTCATGGAATTTAGGAAGAACATAGGGATGCTCAAGGGGTTTAATTCTCTGAAGTGATTGACGAAGGCCAAATGGTAGGTTTTCATGGCTTTATCAGGGTTGTCGACGCAAATGAACTCCATAATGGGTTTCATGAAAACATTCCAGGTTATGGACATGTCACTTCTGAAGAGGCCTGGCCCCTTGACTTTCTTAATGATTTTATCATTTTCCTTGAAGTGTTCGAACTCAACTTTCTAATTGTGCTTGTGGCGATGGATGGATCGACCACCTTCATGAAATTGGCCAGTGATGGAAACAAGGAGGTTAACATCGATGAAAAAATCCCTCCCTCGGACAGACACAATGCCATTATCCTAGGTTTCAAGGAAAGCCATAGTTATCTCAATCTCATCACCAGAGAAGAGGTGAAGGAAAGGGAAAAAATATCTGCCTTGAAGGACTGGATTAGCAAGCTGATTGCACACATATGCATTAGGCTCAATATAATAACTCGACATTGTGGGGACAATGGGGTGATCGGTAATAGAGTGGGATAGGTACAGGTCGACCAAGGGGAGGGTGGCATAGGCGAAATGGATGAAAGTGAAAATGGAGAAGGAAGGGGAGGGGTTGGAAATATGAAGTGAAAAAAGGAAGTGATCATGGTGGAAGCAATGAAGGGGGGACAAGTGGAAGAAAGAAGGCTCACATGCTAGGAAGGGCAACCTAACCAAGGAGGGCCGATTACCAAGGTCAAGATAAATATTTGAAACCATGTGAAAGGCTAGGAAATCACCATGCAAAGGACTGGGAGTTCCAAGGTAGAACCAAACTTTCCTCTTATTTCTTGGCAGAATGTACAAGTGTTTAAAGATTTTAATAGTGATTTTCACATCGAACGCCTTCCACATGTGGAGCTCGTTGATGTGGAAGTTGATCTTAGCATGGGCCTTAGATAAAGTTTGAGCATTGGAATGAACACCCCCACTAACCAAGGAAGGATACCTTTGAATCGGCTACCAGGAGGTGGTGTGATGGAAATAATAATGAAACTTCATGCTATCATCATTGAGATCTGCACACCAAGACCTGCATAAGTGTGACAAATAAAAATATTTATTGCCATAATAATTAGAAAGCATGCCACAAAAATTTGCCCAATTATATGGACACGGTGGAAGGGTGGTGGTGACGGCAGGATGTTGGTGGATGTACAATGGGTTGAGAATGGAGGCAGAGTGAGACACGTGGTACATGGGTCGGGTGTCAGCGCAAAAGAAAAATAGAGGAAAAACATGAGAATCTAACTGGGAATATGGTAAAGGTGGTGAAGCACATGAGGATTGGGCCAAGAATGACAATTTCTCATCACGTGACAAGGTGACAGATGACAAAAATTATTGCTGGTTTTGATCATGAAGATCAGGAGGGGTGTCCTGGGGATGGGCTTCCTACTGAGGAAGGATTCTATGATGCTTATCTTGGTTCACCACTCTCTGGACTTCCTCTAGGAGATTCATGTACCAAACTTGGAGATTAACCATTCTGGCCCCGATATTAGCTAAACTGTCAGCCGCCTTGTTGGATTATCTGAATGTGTGCTGGCATATGACTTCCTACCTGTTGAGGATGATGGACCTAGCTTCCTCAATGTAGTATTTGACTTTCCAAGAAGGGTTGGAATTAATGTTCTTGAGATAATTGATAATTTTGAGAGAGTCTCCTTCCACTATCATCTTGGTGGTGAAATATTTTGCTAGACTTAAGCCTCTCCACATACTTTTTGCTTCTGCCACATGATTTGTCTGTTCACCTAATCCTTCAGTAAAGGCAAGTAAAAAGTTTCCTTAATGATACCTCACAATACCTCCAACTCCAACCTTTCCAGGGTTGCCTTTAGTAGCTCCATAAATATTAAGTTTGAGCCAACCAATTGGGGGAGGAGTCCACACGGTCTTAGGACATATGAAGGAGGGAGGACGAAAATCCTCTAAAGACAATCCCAAATCCTTTCCTAGGTCTGATTCAGCCTTGGAAGCAGGTTTGGAAGAAGGGGGGATGAGAAAGGTATTCTCTAAAGCGAAATCCATAATTTTAGATAGAACTAGCTTAGGGGATTTTATCTTGAGTGAAAAATATCTATTATTTCTTTCGAGCTAGACTTGCCAAAGAAAATGGTGAAGGGATATCTTCCAAAAAAATTGAAGACGGGGGTCATGGAAAGGGGCAGGCCACTGAAGAAAGAGATCTCCTATAGAGCAAGGTTGAGCCCACTGTATATGGAAGTGATGGAAAATAGAATCAAGAATGGAAGTGGAAAAGGGATAGTGGAGAAAGAGGTGGCTGGTGGATTCCCAATAATTAAGGAAAAAATAACATCTGTTAGGAATGGGCATGCCTTTTATGATAAGATTATCAATAGTTAGGATTTTCTCTTGAATAGCTAGCCAAGCAAAAAAGGATACCTTGGGGATAAGGTGCTTGACCCAAGCTTTTTCAACTGGATGCAAAATGTCCTCAAAATCAAGGAGGAGAAGGTAAGCCGACTTGACAAAGTAATTTCCACTTTTAGTATGTTCCCAGATGAAATGATTAGGTGGCATGGAAGAAGGGATGATAGTGGAAGAGAGGAGGGAATTTAACATATTGGATTCAACAGGAATATCAGGGTGAGCAATGGGAATCCAGTTTGGAGGTATACTCAGAGTGAAAAAGTTGGAGACTTTGTAGCCTATTCTATCATCAGTAAAAGGTTTGAGTTTGGATAGGATGGGATCATTGAGGAGGGGTCCTCGGGTGATCCAATTATCACTCCAAAAGTCAATGCTTCTTCCATTTCCTAACATCCACCTTAGACCTTTGATGATGAGGGACTTAGTACCATGGATAGAGTTCCAGAAAGCTGACCCTCTATTTGGGATGTCTTCATTGAAAAAATCACCATTTTGGAGATATTTTATTTTTATGATGGTGGTTCAAGCAATGTTATCTCTAGAAACTAGCTGTAGACACCTAAAACATGTCATCCCAAGGGCGACTACTCATATGGACATGCTACAAAACCATATGGAGGATCTTGGATAGACTCCAAGATAGAGTAGTGGTTCTAACCACTCAATTTAGGCATTTTGGCCTAAGCAGTCTGAACCGTCGCCAAGACCTATGGTCTCCAGTCTAAACCACGGTTGACACCTATGATCTGTAGTCTGGACCACAACTGTGACCTATGGTCTTAACTGGAGTTCATTTAGGCCTTCCTCCCAAGCCAAATCGGTTGGAACGACCAAGAGATCCAAAAGGAGGCAGTTGAAAGACGAAAGATTCTAGAGGCTTCCATCCCAACTATCCTAACCAACCTTCTTGGTCTTGGCTTCTCCATGAAGCCACCCCTAGCCCTAGGGGCATGCTATAAATACCCCCCTTCGAATGGAGAAAAATAGAGAGTTGATTTGTATAGTGAAATGCTAGCAAATTATCGAGCGAGAGTTAATTGATCAAGAGAGCAGCGAAGCCCTGTCAAATTGCATACTGACTTTGTGCATTTGAGAGCCCCTTTGCTATCCATATAAAGACCAATTAGCCATGGATGCCCTAGGTGCCTAGGAGGATCAAGAAACACAAATTTGGGAAAATGAAGGCCCTTCACAGTGATTTGACCGCCAAATATGTTAGAGGACAACAAAGGCGACCCTTGAACATCAATTTGGACAAGGAGATCAAGCCCATTGCCCTTAATTTTGAGGGTAAACCTATCAGAGATCAAACCGTGACTGTCAGCCGTGGTTCACAATGCAGACCACCCATCATAGCTGCGATTTGTAACAAGTTAATGATCATCTTACTTACTTTGCTTTTGATCGCATAGATTAGTTATGTTAGTCTTTTTATAGGTTTAATTGCATTTTAGGGAAACTCTGACAGTAATAATTAGTCATTTTATGCATTGTATTAAGTAGGAGTACATTGGATCTTTTATGCGCTTTATTATTCCTAATTTGATACTTGATGCATGCATCATTTGCTTATTCATGTCTTACATGTTGTAGTATAATTCTTGATTTAATCATAATAGTTTAAAGTCTTTCTTTATGCTTTCTTGTTTTACTAGTTTAATGGCACTTACATGCATATTTCCTTAATGGGCCTCATCACAAGAGGCTATCAATTTGTTTAATCGTGTGCTGTTGTTTCTTGTTCGTAGAGAGACAGGTGCAAGAGGAGCCTATGTCATAATCCTTCCACATCATGGAGAAGGGGGTTAGCTCAACCCCAAAGTAGTTTATGACTAATCAACGAAGCATCATAAGTGCACCTACCCTATTGAGGGCATTGGCAATTGTAGTATCTATATCATATTTCAAGTGACCCTAAGAGGGCTTTTTTGTAATCGAAGTTCATTTAAAGATTAATACAAGAAACTTTACATACGTTGGATTTCTTTGTTCAATTTATGTACTTGTGTGGATCTTTATGCTTTCATGATGGTATAAATAAATACGGTAGCTAGGCACGCGCTCCGCAGTTACGTCATATGGTGATCACAGTGGAACCATACAATTTTAGCCCTAAATTATGACTGTTCTTGGCTGTTTCTTATCTCAGGTGCTAAATGTAGCTTTTAGCTATGGTTATTTTTTGGCCCGTGGCTATCACCTACGGTCACCACTACAGCCCACAGATCGGACCTGTAGTTTATAGAGGAAAAGGTAGACAACAGGAAACTCAGTGGGCAATAGAGCAGGAGCTGAGGTAGGCCCCAATTTCATTATCTATTCTGAATATTCTGCTCTGTATCTTTCCAAAAAGCATTGAACCATTACAAACTGGGAACTCAAATAAAAAAGGATCAATGAACAAGTCCTAGTTTATTTTCATTTTCCTTTCTTTAGAAAGGCGTTGTTGGGAATATTGAACCTCTGAGTGTAGTCTGCCCCTAAATACAATGACCTTAATAGAGATGGCATGTCGTTTGCATGTTTGAGGCCCAATTAGTGGCCATGTCATTATAATTGCATCGTCAAAATATCATATAGGACATTAGCATGCATTATTTCTGAATTTGAAACGTTCCTTTCTTTTCATGCATATCATGTAGGAATGATCATTATGCTCTTTTATGCATTTGTCATTTTTGCAAAGTAAAAGTAACTACACACACCACCTAACACTTAAATGCTAGTGAGTTGGGCTTCATATCCAACCACTAGTAGGGTTCAACGACGGTGGGTGTAACTTCCATCCATTGGCCCAAATCCCACGTACCATGTGTTACTAGACCATACCAGGTCCAAGATCCTTTCGTACCCTAAACAAATTTGCATATAATCCTCTTTGAAGGGTATGGCACTGATTGGGGCAAAATGGGTGAGGAACTGGGAGGACCTGTGCCCCCTGACTGTGTGTGGGCTTCAATTCCACACATTATAGGTTGGTTTACGTGACTTGGGTTTCATCGCCAAGTTGTCGAGCTGTGGGTATACAGGTGAAAGCCAATTTAACTGAGTTTAAAATCCAACAATCTTTCAAAACACGTGAGAGTTTCTAACACTGATACAACACATCTAAAAACAACATCAAATAGTTTAGGGCTCACAATAAAAATTTAAAAGGAGATAATCATCATTTGTATACTTTGTTTGCATAATAAAACACATCTAGAAGTTAGGTACACAAATGGTGAACACACGGGGTGATCGAAAAAGGTCTACGACCGATGCCCATGATCAATCCCCAACTGGTTCACAACAACATGTGTCGAGTCCTCATACACATGAGCAAACTGAATGATGTTTGACGAGCATTAGAGGTGGAAACTCGACACAGGGAGATCCTATTGAGTGGACCCCTAATAGAGGAGATTTAGTACACTCCTATAGGCACAGGAATTAGCATGGAGCTTCTCAGCATGAGGATGCTCTACTCCAAAGCCATTACCAAGACCGCACTACACGCGCATCCACGAGATCGGCCAAGGAATATGTTGTGCAGGGGACCAAGTTGGTTCCCATATGTACTAGGTCCATAAGAGGTTCTAACCCTCCACAGTTAGAGTATATATGGACTAGAGATCCACCCATTTAGGGGTAAGAGGACAGGCTCACTTTTGAGCATAGGTCCACCCATACTCCCACACGTGGCTCACCATGCAATATCACCATTGATATATCAAAGGTGGGAGCTAATGGAACACCACTGCATGAGCGATGAAGGTCTAGACAGTTAGATGGTCTAGGTAGTGTTCTTAAGCTCCGCCCACTTGTGCTCTGAGTGAGCATAGTGGAAATTGTATCAAGATCACTAGAGAGCATGGAGAGGCTTCTAAGTGCCCTCATGTCACACATACACCCTCCATACATTTTTTTGATGGGTACAAAACCCATAAGGTAGCTCGCATAGAGCACACACATCGGAGGCCTCCCACGACCGAAAAGATCGACAAATCACATAGACTGGTGTCTGAGAAAATATGACAACTCCTCCAAGATCAATTGGATGATGCTCACCTAGAGAGGCAACACATTGAAGATGAAAATATTCAAGTGCAAAGGCTCCTACGAAAGAGATTATATGAGCAGCGCATGCGTGAGGAGCATATTTTAGCTCAAAAGGAGCGCATAGAGTAGGAGGATCAGCTAGCCAGGGCTGGCCTATACCCTCTCGAGGAGCATAGAGAGCATGTGCATAGGAGGGCTATGTCCCTAGTCGATATGCACGAGGAGTGGAGAGATGCTCATACTCATGTCAGTGCCCAACAAAGATAGTGACTACAATCACTCAATGATCTTAGACATAGGTAGCATGAACATGTAGATGTAGACAGATATGATCAGGGGTATCCTAAGAGTTATCGAGTTGACGAGGAGGAAGAGCCACGTCGTCCACCTCTCCCGAAGAAGATATTACCTCCTAGACCACCCTCACGTCAGCTTATGGAGGAGGACTTTTTGTCTTCTAAGGCGTACAAGGTTTTGGCCAATAGGGTCAAAAAAATGGAGAGACAAGGCACGACTATGCAAAAGCCGACACTGAGGAAGATACACAATGAACCTCTAGACCCCTCAGTGCCTATGGCTCCATATATTGAGCATTTTAATATGCCCAAATTAGAAAAATTCAATGGCGATGAAGATTCCCAAGAGCATGTCACAAGTTTTTTGGATGCTTATTTCCAGATAGAGAGTCATGATGCCTTGTTATTGCGCACTTTCATTACGAAACTCTCTGGCCTGGCCTGAGAGTGGTTCAACCAGTTGAAGAAACACAGTATTACTAGTTTTGAATAGTTAGCTGATGCATTTCTTGAAAACTATTCATTTGGCATCAAGGAACAGGCCAACATTTCTGATTTGGCTGCGTTAGCTTAGCGCGACAACGAGCCCATCGAGAAATATGGAAATATATGGTGTGGAATAATGGCAAAGATTCCATTCCCTATTCCTACAGCTGAACTAACCCGAATGTTCACAAAGAGTTGTGCCAACAACATCTTGCTACTGTTGTAGCTGGAGAAGTACCCTACATTTGAGGAAGCCATGGCGCAAGCCAGGGTGATTGAGGACATCAAGTTGGAAGAAGGTAACTTGAAACTCAAGACCAGGAAAGAGGGGTTTAAAAAGAGTACTACAAAGCAACAACGTAAGCAGGACCATGTAAATCAAGTAGTACTAAATCTTGGAGGAGAGGAAAAAGGACAACAACAGCCTAATTATCAAGCTCAACCTCCTCCTGGCCGTTATGAGACATGCAAGAACAACTATAAGGGCAAAAATAGAGAAGAGTGCCCACCTCGCCAGTTCACACCTCTGATGGAATCAATGACTTAAATTTTCTATCAACTGTGTGAGGCCAAGGCTATATGATTGCTCAAGGTCAAATTAGTAGATCCGAATGTGCCAAAGTCGAAGTGGCATCAAGATGATATGTTCTGCATATTCCACAAAGTGAAAGGCCATGACATCGAGACATGTTGGTCCTTCAAACACATTGTGCAGAACATGATAGAAAAAGGAGAGTTTGTTGTACTAGGAAATCTATAGGTGCCCGACAACAAAAACATGTGGATTTTAAAGAATCAACTACCTAATCATGAGGCACCTCGTAACAACACCAGCTAGGTCAATCAAGTGAGAATCAAACCACCTACCTAGGGGTTCGTAGGTATGGTCAATGTTGTTACTAGACACGGGAGGTACAATCAACCGAATCAACCTCATACTCCCATTAGAGTACAAGCTACGCTGAATCAACGACCATCTCAAAACATTCCAGGCCCACCAGGTAGACCGATGGTGACCATAATGATCAGGTTAGTTTAGAACCTGCAGATAACTCCTATGAAGTTGTCAATAAATGAGCTTATTCAGTAGTCCTCTAGACACATGGAGACTCTTATGAACATTCTGAGGTCCATTGATGTACAGTCCCAAGATGCACATGCATTTACAAATTTTGTGGGACATGTACAATAGTGTCAGGAACCCATGATACAATTTTATGATCATGAAGTGAAGATGGTTCCTACTATTACAACTGACCCACTGCTGCATATTATCATGTGTGTTAACCACATACCTTTCAAAAGGGTCTTGATCAACATTGGATCCTCGATCAATATAATAATGACCAAGGCACTGAGCCATATCAAGTTACCCAAATCACACATTGTGCCTACCACCTTTATGTCGAGATAATTTAATGATGTACTATGCTCGATGGTTGGTCGGAGAAGGGAAATCAATGACTCTTAAGACCAAAGAGTCAGGTATAAAAAGGGGAGAGCTCTCCATTCCTAGTTCTATTGTAGTTCTATATATTCCAGAACTACGAAAATCTCTGGAATGCGTCAGCACTTTTGGGAAAATTTGCTCTTTGGAGAGCACAGTACGATGAAAGTTGTGAGCTGTGTTCAGGGGAGGGGAGTTATTGTCTATCATTTACCTCTATGGTAAAATAAGCCGGGCCTGAGAGACAATGGTTTACCCTATGGTGGATGTCAGCGGTTCGAGTCCGCTTATCTCCAGCCCATTATTTTTGTAAATACAATGCTATATGATTGCAAGAATTTCTATTCGGCAGTTTGATCTATGATTTCTCATTCATGGGTGTAGGTACTGCTTTATTTAGTACCATTCAAAATGAACAAAAGTTCACAAAAAAACCTTCTTAAACCATCGAATCATCTTATTCCCTCTATGGGGAAATAATGGGATTAAGAAACCCGCAGATATGGGTAAAATAACAATTATTATTAACCAATGTAAATTTCTCATAATGGAAAGCAAAGAGATTTTCGATATCAAAACCCATGCTCGAGATCTTGGGTCGAGTATGGGTTTTGATCAATGAAAGAAAAAAGGAGAATTAAAAATTGGTATGGGATGGATCTAACCATTTTGGTTGTGCATATAGATCAGTTAGCTAGACCCATACTACGAGTTGTTTCATGCCATAAATAAATGCGTACACTTAAGAAATCCATTGGACAAGCGGATTCACACCTCTTACAACCTACGCAGTCTTCTGTTCTTGGAGCAGAAGCAATTTTCTTAGCTTTACATCCTTCCCAAGGTATCATTTCCAATACATCCGTGGGACAAGCTCGTACACACTGGGTACAACCGATACATGTATCATAAATTTTGATTGAATGTGCCATTGGATATAAGAACTCCCATTAGTTAGTATGTAAAAAGGTATCAATTTGATAAGATATTATAATTAATATATGGCCAATAACGAAACGATGGCCAATAACGAGATATTATGAATATAAAACAAATCAATAATTGTGCTATCAGTGAATAGCTGTTGGTTGGTGATATTATGATAGTTACTTTTGTTTGTATAACCAGATTATTAGTTACTCGTTCACTTTATTTGGGACATTTATCGTTAAGTAATCTGTATGAGTCATTCATGTTCCTTTCATGGAGTTCATCCATGATTCATATAGTTCTAGAAGTACGAATCCAGGATTCCTGGTGGTCAGGTGCAATCACCGTGCCATGTGCCATGTTAACCCATGGTTTTGCTACTTTAGGTCTTTCGGATAAAATGCAACAATATGCAATGTTAGTACCTGCTTTACAATCTCATTGGTCAATGATGCATGTAAGTATGATATTGCTCTGTTATGCAACTCTTTTATGTGGATCCCTATCATCAATAGCTTTTTTGGTCATTACGTCTAGAATAAATAGAAAAATTGTTCTTAGCGCGGGCAATTCCTTTTTACAGTCCTTCCTTACCAATAAGAATTGGTATTTATACGACCAAGAAAAAAATGATTTGCAAGAGACTTTTTGTTTTTCATTCACAAATTCTCGTAAATGTCCATTGATAAGCCAATTAGATCAATGGAGTTATACTACACATATGAACATGCTACAAAACCATATGGAGGATCTTGGATAGACTCCAAGATAGAGCATTGGTTCTAACCACTCAATTTAGGCATTTTGGCCTAAGCAGTCTGAACCGTAGCCCAGACCTGTGATCTCTAGGATAAACTGTGGTTGACACCTGTGGTCTGTAGTCTAGACCACAACTGTGACCTACGGTCTTAACTGGAGTTTAGTTAGGCCTTCTCCCTGAGGCAAATCGGTTGGAACGACCAAGAGATTCAAAAGGAGGTAGTTGAAAGACGAAAGATTCTAGAGGCTTCCATCCCAACTGTCCTAATCAACCTTCTTGGTCTTGGCTTCTCCATGAAGCCACCCCTAGCCCTAGGGGTATGCTATAAATACCCCCCTCCAAATCGGGAAAAATAGAGAGATGATTTGTATAGCGAAATGCTAGCAAATTATCGAGCGAGAGTTAATTGATCAAGAGAGCAGTGAAGCCCTATCAAATTGCATACTGACTTTATGCATTTGAGAGCCCCTTTGCTATCCATCTAAATACCAATTAGCCATGGATGCCCTAGGTGCCTAGGAGGATCAAGAAACACAAATCTGGGAAAATGAAGGCCCTTCACAATGATTTGACCACCAAATATGTCAGAGGACAACAAAGGCGACCCTTGAACATCAATTTGGACAAGGAGATCAAGCCCACTGCCCTTAATTTTGAGGGTAAACATATCAAAGGTCAAACCGTGGCTGTCAACCATGGTTCACAGTGTAGATCGCCCATCACAGCTATGGTTTGTAACAAGTTAATGATCACCTTACTTACTTTGCTTTTGATCGCATAGATTAGTCATGTTAGTCTTTTTATAGGTTTAATTGCATTTTAGGGAAACTTTGACCATAGGAATTAGTCATTTTATGCATTGTATTAAGTAGGAGTACATTGGATATTTTATGCGCTTTATTGTTCCTAATTTGATATTTTATCCATGCATCATTTGCTTATTCATGTCTTACATGTCGTAGTATAATTCTTGATTTAATCAGAATAGTTTAAAGTCTTTCTTTATGCTTTCTTGTTTTACTAGTTTATTGGCACTTACATGCATATTTTCTTAACGGGCCTCATCACAAGAGGCTATCAATCTGTTTAATCGTGTGCTGTTGTTTCTTGTTTGTAGAGAGACAGGTGCAAGAGGAGCCTATGTCATAATCCTTCCACATCGCGGAGAAGGGGGTTAGCTCAACCTGAAGGCAGTTTATGACTAATCAATGGAGCATCATAAGTGCACCTACCCTATTGAGGGCATTGGCAATTGTAGTATCTGTATCGTATTTCAAGTGACCCTAAGAGGGCATTTTTGTAATTGAAGTTCATTTAAATATTAATACAAGAAACTTTACATACGTTGGCTTTCTTTGTTTAATTTATGTACTTGTGTGGATCTTTATGCTTTCATGATGGTATAGATCAATACGGTAGCTAGGCGCACACTCCATGGTTACGTCACTAGCCTCCAGGCCTATTTTCCAATCAAAGTAGTCTTGATGGCACGAATCCTCTTGAGTCCTAATCCCTCTTGAAGTTTAGGTCTACAAACCTTATCCCAAGCCACCAGATGAATTATTTGCTTGTTGTCAGTGCCTGTCCGTAAGAAGTTTTTTAAATTTTCTCTATTTTAGCTGAGATTTATATGGGAGCCTTGAAAATGGATAAGAAATACACAGGAATGCTTTGAAGGACCGCAACAATTAACGTGCATTTTCCAGCTTGGGACAATAGATTTCCTTTCTATCCTGCAAGATTTTTTTGGATTCGCTCAAGAACATTGTGCCACATAGACGCTATGGGTTGGCCATAAAATAGAGGGAGGCCAAGGTAGGTGGCAGGAAGGTCAGCTATGGAGCATTCAAGGATTATAGCAATATTAATTTGTCTTTGCAAGGGAGTATTACGGAAGTACACTTTGCTTTTGTTGAAATTGAATTTCGGTCCAACGGCTTCCTCATACAAGTGGAGAATAAATTTGATGAATTTTGCTTCAAGGACATAAGCCTTTGTAGAAATAATGGTGTCATCCATAAATTGTTGATGCAATACTGGTGTGGTTTGAGAGGCAGCTTTGATCCTTGACATCAAACATGTTCTACAAGCAGCCTGTATTTTTTTGCCTAGAGCTTAAGCTAGGATGATGAATAACATTGGGGATATGGTATCTCCTTGCCTAAGACCTTTGCTACTTTGAAAATAGCCTGTTGTAGACCCATTCATGAGGACAGAGAACCAAGCTGAAGAAATGCAATTTTTGATAAGATCAATCTAATCGGGATGGAACCCAAACTTGTGAAGGATAGCTAAGAGAAAACTCCAGTTCACTCTATCATAGGCTTTATTCATATTAAACTTGAGGATGCAAGTGGTGTTTTTTAATTTGGAAGTAGAATGAAGGGCTTCGTGAATGGAGATGACCCCATATAGGATTGACCTACCCTAAACTAAACTCCCTTGATAGGAAGGCAGGATAATTTTCATTCTAGTAGCCATAATTTTGGTAAGGATTTTATAGACTATGTTGCATAGGCTAATAGGCCTAAAATCAGCTAAGGACTTGGTTGTTTGGTGTTTGGGAATGAGATATATAATAGTTGAATTAAACCCACATGGAATATTTTTGGAAGATTGGAATTCTTTAACAGTTAAGCAAACATCAGTGCCGACAATGTCCTAGAAATTTTGAAAGAAGCGGGGAGGAAACCCATCTGGACCTAGGGCTTTATCCAGATTCATTGAGAAGAGGGCCTATTTGATCTTATTATCTTGAAAAGGAGAAATGAGGGAGGAATTTATTGAATCAGGAATGGAATTTATAGGGATGTGGTGAAGGAGGGTCTCATGGGATAAAATTGAACAAGATTTATCATCCTCTAGAAGCTTTGAAATATAGGAGCAGACTTCATTTCTGATTTCCTCAATATCTGATGTGGTGTTGCCATCTTATTTAGTTATATTTGCTTTATGTGGTTTTAAGTTTTCATTGTTTTGGCTTTAAGAGTTGAAGTTTTAAGTTTTAAAGAGCCACACTGATTCACCCCCCCTCTCAGTGTCATTGTGAGAATAACATTGAGGACAACCCTAGAGACAACCTGGGTAACCAAAATCTATGGTGCTACCAACGATACCGGTATGCAGGGGTACAACCCCACTACTGTAGGCGATCTCAAGTTGGGAGATATTTGTGATGATGATGGAGAGGAGTCCACATCTAAAATGAGTGGACCTAGTTATGATGCAGATGATGAGTCCTCAAATGATGATCAATCTAAGGAGGAAATCGAGTCGACATTTCCAGGTCCATTTTTTATACACCATCTATTGCCTATGGAATGAGTGGAAGAGACGAACAAGCGCTTCATAGCCGATAGTGATTATAAATATGAAATAGAGGAGGCTTACTTAAAGCCTCGTCCAACTAACCTCCTACTATGCATAGACACAATAGAGTGGCCCATCCATGATAGTGACCATAGTGATGAAGATGAGAGGACCGATTCCAGGCTCATGTATCCACAATATCTATTGCTTAGGGAATCAGAGCATGTTATGGAGGAAGTACCTCCCAAAACTAAGTTCTCTAAGGAAGAAGTAGTACCAGTTTACACGGTAGTATCATATATATGATTATTCTACCAGATTTATCCAGATAGTGATGATAGCGATTGCAAAATTAGATACATGGGGCCACATCTAGCAGATCGCCCCTTAGAGGAGGGGGGAAATGACGAATTGTATTTTTATAGTGATGATGAGGATTTTGTGGATATGGCCTATTTGGGACCTCATAACTTATGTAATAGGCATCCACCTCGAGGTCCCCCACCCATTACAGCTGTAGGTTTGCAACAGGAGATTAATCTCCATCACAACCTAAGGGAAAGAAGAGAGCTTGAAGAGAGGTATCAGGAACTCTTTCCCCATCCACCTACATATGCAGAGATCCTTGAGTTGAGAGATCCCATTTTGTAGCTAGTGCATCAAGAGGATCCAGTTATAAGGGCATCCCATAGAGAGGATCCGTTTGTGCCCGTACCATACGAACCGGATCTTGGGTACAAAAGCTCCACTTAAAATATAGAGTTTTGTCTGTGTGGTTCTGGAGATCAATTCCATTCCATAAACATGGTCTCCATGGATTTGACCACTCCACTCTATAATCTAGTAGATCCGTCCAAACTACTGCATCTGAACATGGATGCTATCAATTAGAATCGCGCTGACTCGCCAATCTAGCCTAAATATTTCTTCCCTAATGAAGAAATGCTACAACCATTTCATTTTATGCCAGGCTATGCTCATGATGTTTATCATGCTGAGGGTGCTTCCCATGAGGAACATGTGAACCCGAATGATGACGTCCATATGATTCCTACACTTCACTAGCTTGAGGAAGGATCACATATGTCAGTAGAGAAAACATTCAATGTGGATATCAGTAAAGATCCCGCTAATCCAAAGAAGGTTAGATTTAGAGAGAGTCTCACTCTAGATGAGCGTGATAGGATCATCCATCTACTGAAAGAGAGACCTGATCTCTTTGCTTGGACTTACAAATAAATGCCGGGTCTAGATCCGAATTTGGTTACTCATAAGCTTTCGCTAGATCTGTCAAAGAAGCTAGTCAAGCAAAAACTCAAAATAATGCATCCAATAGTAGCCTTAATGGTGAAATATGAGCTATAAAAGCTGTTGGACGTAGAGTTCATCATCTCCATCGACTATCCAGAATGAGTGTCCAATATGGTGCCCGTAGGAAATCCAGATGGAAGGGTCCGTATTTGTATGGATTTTAGAGATCTCAATAAGGCAACACCCAAAGATTCATTTTCGTTGCCAAATATCGATGCTCTAGTAGACGCTACTATAGGTCATGAAATGCTCTCCCTTATGGATGATTTTTTTGGATACAATCAGATTTGGATAAAACCCAAATATCAACATAAAACCACGTTTATAACTCCATGGGGGACATTTTGTTATAAAGTTATGCCATTCGATCTTAAAAATGTTGATGCCACATATCAGTGGGCTATGACATATATCTTTCATGACTACATGCACAAAATATTAGAATGTTATATCGATGACTTACTAGCTAAGTCGTTGCTGTGAGCAGAGCATGCATAGGTCTTAAGAAAGGTCTTTGATCGCCTGATAGAGCATAATATTAGGTTGAATCCTAATAAGTGCGTATTTGGAATAAATTCAGGTAAACTCTTGGGATTCATTATTTCTAAACGAGGCATTGAAGTAGACCCAAAAAAGGTCATGGCTATTCTAGAGATGCGTCCTCCCACTAATATCAAATAACTAAGGAGCCTTCAGGGCAAAGTAGCATCCATCAAGTGATTCATCACTCAATTATCAGATAAATATCGACCCATGAATCGATTGCTACACAAGGGGGTCCCATTTGATTGGGATGAGGACTACCAAGAAACCTTTACTAAGATTAAACAATACCTGGCAATGTCACTAGTACTAGCTCCACCAAGGCCAAATGAGCCTTTTATGCTATATATATCGGCAACCGACTTTTCATTAGGGACCATGTTAGCCCAAAAGAACGTGCAAGGCCAAGAGCAAGCCGTATATTACATCAATCGCACCTTGGTGAGTTATGAGTTAGGATATGCATATGTTGAGAAGTTGTGTTTAGCAGTGGTGTTCGCTACCAAGAAATTGCTGCATTACATGCTAAGTCATACGACATATGTTATATCAAAATAGAATCCTTTGTAGTATATGATGAGCAAGACATCATAACACACGTACTGCAAAGTGGATCATGCTATTGACAAAATTTTATTTGCAATTCATCAGCCAAAAGTCCATCAAGGGACAAGTCATAGCTGATCCGCTAGCTGAGGCACCATTGTCCAATAGTAGGCCTCTAACAATTGAGCTTCCAGATGATGCAGTCTTCGTAATATCTAAAGGTCTTGAACCCGAGGAACCAAAGAATAATGCTGATATGACATTGTTCTTCGACGGTTCAAAGTGTGAGCAAGGGGGTCATGTAGGAATAATTTTTTTCATGCCACAAGGATCTCCAATGCCCTTGTCGTTCAAGTTAGACTTTCCATGCACCAACAATAATGCTGAGTACGAAGCCCTACTTTTGGGCCTCCACGTAGCCATCACCATGGGTATTAAAATATTGAACATTTTTGGTGATTCTCTGCTCATAGTATGTATTGATAAGAGACATTTTGTACCGACATAGCTACGAAGGAGTTCTCCTTCGATGTCTTGACCCCCAAGAGTCATCTTGGGCAATTTTAGAAGTGCACGATGGTACATGCGATGGCCATTTCAGCGACATGGCTATCATCAAACACATCCTTCACATGGGTTATTATTGGTCTACTATGGAGAAGGATTGCAATGTGTATGTCAAGAAATGCGTTAAATGTCAGCATCATGCTAATCTTACGCACTTGCCATCACAGGCCTTATAGCCCATTCAGGTGGCATGGCCATTTGCTTAGTGGGGACTAGATCTGATTGGAAAGATTTCCACTCCATCGTCAGGCTGACATACATTCATTATCACGACTATTGAGTATTTTACAAAGTGGATGGAAGACATTCCCCTTACAACAACCACTGGAGCTCGCATTGCAGAATTTATTCTTGAGCATATCATATGTCGTTTTGGGATACCATCCAAAATAATTTTGGATAATGGAACTTCTTTTAAAAACAAAACTGTGTGGGCTTTAACATCTAAATACCGCATTAAGCACAGTTTCCCAACTCCATACTATCCGTAAGCAAATAGGCAAGTTGAGGCCTCAAACAAGACTATGGTAGACATCTTGAAAAAGATAGTGCAAGTACACCACAAGGATTGGCATATAGAGCTACCCCTTACATTATGGGCTTACAGGACTAGCATTCGGATGCCCATTGGGACAACACTGTTTTCACTAGTATATGGCATTGAGGCCATTATGCCATTAGAGTTGGAAATTCCAATACTGCACATCGCATTGAAAGAGTTCATTGATGACGAAATCGCGTGCCAAGATTGCTTTGATCAATTGATGTTGCTCGATGAACGTTGCGTGAATACCCTCGAGCATCTCCATGTTTATTAAGAGCGATTAAAACAAGCTTACAATATCAAATTCTAGCAGAGAGACTTTGAAGTTGGGGATCTTATGCTGAAAGAGAACAAAAAAAACTCAAATTTACCGCCTGACATGCGAGACAAATTCGTGGATAACTGGCTAGGGCCTTACATCATATCTAAAAATATTGGTCTAGGTACCTACTGCCTAACATCACTAAAGGGTGTGGAAGAGCTTGAGCCTCTCAATATCATCCATCTTAAGGCATTCTATGCTTGAGAGTCAATTAAAGACACCAAATGCATCTGTAAGCCCTTTGGTCAACCCAAAAGCTCTGAGGATTTTGTCTCAACTGCTCGATCATCCCAAAATGCCCCAAGCTCTCTGATTAAGGAGCTTGATAAAGTAAAGGCACCAAAGGCATCTGTAAGCCCTTTGGTCAACCCAAAAGCTTTGAGGGTTTTGTCTCAACTGCTTGGTCATCCCAAAATACCCCAAGCTCTTTGATTAAGGAGCTTGGTCAAGTAAATGCACCAAAGGCATCTGTAAGACCTTTGGTCAACCCAAAAGCTCCGAGGGTTTTGTCTCAATCGCTCGGTCATCCCAAAATGCCCCAAGCTCTCTATTGAGTAGCTTGGTCAAGTAAAAGCTCCAAAGGCAGTTCCTTGCTGTTTGGTCATTCTTAAAAGCTCCAAGGACATGTATTCATCGTTTGGTCAAATTTGAAAGCTCAAAAATATATAAAAATCAAGAAAAATATATAAAAGTCCAATTTTTTTTTTTTGGTAAAGCTTCAAATCCAAAAACATTTGCATTTGCATTTTGTATTTTCATTTGCATTCACACATACATTCACATCATCATATTGCATTTAGGCATTTGTCATCCGTTGCATTCCATAGTAGAGTGTAGTGCGTCTATCAAAATTTTACAAACAATCACACGTTTATATGTCAATCATGCACCCTTGCATTTATCATAATTCATTACATTCATATGCGATACCTGTTGCGGAGAAATATGTATGTATATTAAGTTTTCTCGTCACTCAACCATACTTAGTGGGTTATTCAGATATTGTAGAAAGCTTGCTTTGCTATTATAGACAAGGTCATTAGTTGGGATAGTGCTTCAACATATCAGAATTTGGCCACTAAGAAAAACAATATAAAATCTTGCTAAGACGAGAGAGGATGAAAGATGCGAAAGCAGTATTAGGTATCTAAAGAGATGGGTTTCACAACCTGCTTATCTTGCAAATAGTCGGTCTAGAAAGGTGTACTTTGGCAAAAGGACAAGCATTTCCCCTATAAATCCCAAAGTCACAAAGTTTAAATCCCAAGATTACAAAGTGCAAAAGTACAAATTTCAAGTTCAAAATGTAAAGTGACATAGTGAATCAAAAGCACTATAAAAATCCCTTGCTCAAAGAAAATGGTAACACGTGGACTAACAGTGATTTTTATCACTACACATGAGCAAGTAAGAAGGGTGAGAACTTGAATCCTTGGATTTTCCACCTTTTGAAAGCCATAGAGTGATCCCTGATCATAGCAATGGGTTGGAAGAGTCCCACCTGCAATCATAGGGGTAGTTCTATTGGGTG
The DNA here is from genome assembly GCA_028583015.1 of Wollemia nobilis. Lineage (NCBI taxonomy): Eukaryota > Viridiplantae > Streptophyta > Pinopsida > Araucariales > Araucariaceae > Wollemia > Wollemia nobilis. The sequence continues at coordinate 5,700,376 of JAQPPZ010016847.1, read as the reverse complement.
ATTCCCAAATGTAGCAATGGGTTGAAAGAGTCCCGCCTACATTTAGAGGGGTAGACCTGATCAATTTGCAAGATGAGCTAGCTCTAGGTACCTACGATGGTCTAGCCATATAAGTCTAATCAAAGCTGAAACAAGGATGGTACAATCGTATGAGGAACCCTATATGACATATGGGTTGAAAGAGTCTCGACTGACATACGGGGTATGCTTATGATCTATCTGAAAATACTCACATGCACACACAGGGATAATGAATAGTTGGGTCTGTGACGAGAAAATCCTTATCCAATATAAGCCTTGTACAGTTAGTATGTGATTTTTGGAGAAGTCTACTAGGGTGTTTGAGTCTCAAGGAAAACCCCAAAAAAGTTCTCCAATAGCAACAATATACCAAATATCTTTAGACTTTAGAAATATGAGTCATTCATTCATCATAATGCATTTTACAAAGCACAATCAAATATATAGGATAGATACCGCATGAATATCAGAAATGATGTTTAGACGACCACTGACTATATAGTGCAACAAAGAAGAAATATACAAAATGACATAATCATTCATTAGCATTTTATCAATCCATTCATTTTTTGATCCATATTGGAAGGATCACATATGTCAGTAGAGAAAACCTTCAATGTGGATATCGGTAAAGATCCCGCTAATCCAAAGAAGGTTAGATTTAGAGAGAGTCTCACTCTGGATGAGCATGATAGGATCATCCATCTACTGAAAGAGAGACCTGATCTCTTTGCTTGGACTTACAAATACATGCCAGGTCTAGATCCGAATTTGGTTACTCATAAGCTTTCGCTAGATCTGTCAAAGAAGCTAGTCAAGAAAAAACTCAAAATAATGCATCCAATAGTAGCCTTAATGGTGAAATATGAGCTATAAAAGCTGTTGGATGTAGAGTTCATCATCTCCATCGACTATCCAGAATGAGTGTCCAATATGGTGCCCGTAGGAAATCCAGATGGAAGGGTCCGTATTTGTATGGATTTTAGAGATCTCAATAAGGCAACACCCAAAGATTCATTTCCGTTCCCAAATATCGATGCTCTGGTAGACGCTATTGTAGGTCACGAAATGCTCTCCCTTATGGATGATTTTTTTGGATACAATCAGATTTGGATAAAACCCAAAGATCAACATAAAACCACGTTTATAACTCCATGGGGGACATTTTGTTATAAAGTTATGCCATTCGATCTTAAAAATGTTGATGCCACATATCAGTGGGCTATGGCATATATCTTTCATGACTACATGCACAAAATATTAGAATGTTATATCGATGACTTACTAGCTAAGTCGTTGCTGCGAGCAGAGCATGCATAGGTCTTAAGAAAGGTCTTTGATCGCCTGATAGAGCATAATGTTAGGTTGAATCCTAATAAGTGCGTATTTGGAATAAATTCAGGTAAACTCTTGGGATTCATTATTTCTAAACGAGGCATTGAAGTAGACCCAAAAAAGGTCATGGCTATTCTAGAGATGCGTCCTCCCACTAATATCAAATAACTAAGGAGCCTTCAAGGCAAAGTAGCATCCATCAAGTGATTCATCACTCAATTATCGGATAAATATCGACCCATGAATCAATTGCTACACAAGGGGGTCCCATTTGATTGGGATGAGGACTACCAAGAAACCTTTACTGAGATTAAACAATACCTTGCAATGTCACTAGTACTAGCTCCACCAAGGCCAAATGAGCCTTTTATGCTATATATATCGGCAACCGACTTTTCATTAGGGACCATGTTAGCCCAAAAGAACGTGCAAGGCCAAGAGCAAGCCGTATATTACATCAGTCGCACCTTGGTGAGTTATGAGTTAGGATATGCATATGTTGAGAAGTTGTGTTTAGCAGTGGTGTTCGCTACCAAGAAATTGTTGCATTACATGCTAAGTCATACGACATATGTTATATCAAAATAGAATCCTTTGTAGTATATGATGAGCAAGACATCATAACACACGTACTGCAAAGTGGATCATGCTATTGACAGAATTTGATTTGTAATTCATCAGCCAAAAGTCCATCAAGGGACAAGTCATAGCTGATCCGCTAGCTGAGGCACCATTGTCCAATAGTAGGCCTCTAAAAATTGAGCTTCCAGATGATGCAGTCTTCGTAATAGCTAAAGCTCTTGAACCCGAGGAACCAAAGAATAATGCTGATATGACATTGTTCTTCGACGGTTCAAAGTGTGAGCAAGGGGGTCATGTAGGAATAGTGTTTTTCATGCCACAAGGAGCTCCAATGCCCTTGTCGTTCAAGTTAGAATTTCCATGCACCAACAATAATGCTGAGTATGAAGCCCTACTTTTGGGCCTCCACGTAGCCATCACCATGGGTATTAAAATATTGAACATTTTTGGTGATTCTCTGCTCATAGTATGTATTGATAAGAGACATTTTGTACCGACATAGCTATGAAGGAGTTCTCCTTCAATGTCTTGACCCCCAAGAGTCATCTTGGGCAATTTTAGAAGTGCACAATGGTACATGCGGTGGCCATTTTAGCGACATGGCTATCATCAAACGTATCCTTCACATGGGTTATTATTGGTATACTATGGAGAAGGCTTGCAATGTGTATGTCAAGAAATGCGTTAAATGTCAGCATCATGCTAATCTTACGCACTTGCCATCATAGGCCTTATAGCCCATTCAGGTGGCATGGCCATTTGCTTAGTGGGGACTAGATCTGATTGGAAAGATTTCCACTCCATCGTCAGGCTGACATACATTCATTATCACGACTATTGAGTATTTTACAAAGTGGATGGAAGACATTCCCCTTACAACAACCACTGGAGCTCGCATTGCAGAATTTATTCTTGAGCATATCATATGTCATTTTGGGATACCATCCAAAATAATTTTGGATAATGGAACTTCTTTTAAAAACAAAACTGTGTGGGCTTTAACATCTAAATACCGCATTAAGCACAGTTTCCCAACTCCATACTATCCGTAAGCAAATAGGCAAGTTGAGGCCTCAAACAAGACTATGGTAGCCATCTTGAAAAAGATAGTGCAAGTACACCATAAGGATTGGCATATAGAGCTACCCCTTACATTATGGGCTTACAGGACTAGCATTCGGATGCCCATTGGGACAACACCATTTTCACTAGTATATGGCATTGAGGCCATTATGCCATTAGAGTTGGAAATTCCAATACTGCACATCGCATTGAAAGAGTTCATTGATGACGAAATCATGTGCCAAGCTCGCCTTGATCAATTGACGTTGCTCGATGAACGTTGCATGAATACCCTCGAGCATCTCCATGTTTATCAAGAGCGATTAAAACAAGATTACAATATCAAATTCTAGCAGAGAGACTTTGAAGTTGGGGATCTTATGCTGAAAGAGAACCAACAAAACTCAAATTTACCGCCTGACATGCGAGACAAATTCGTGGATAACTGGCTAGGGCCTTACATCATATCTAAAAATATTGGTCTAGGTACCTACTGCCTAACATCACTAAAGGGTGTGGAAGAGCTTGAGCCTCTCAATATCATCCATCTTAAGGCGTTCTATGCTTGAGAGTCAAGTAAAGACACCAAAGGCATCTGTAAGACCTTTGGTCAACCCAAAAGCTCTGAGGATTTTGTCTCAACTGCTCGATCATCCCAAAATTCCCCAAGCTCTCTGATTAAGGAGCTTGATAAAGTAAAGGCACCAAAGGCATCTGTAAGCCCTTTGGTCAACCCAAAAGCTTCGAGGGTTTTGTCTCAACTGCTTGGTCATCTCAAAATACCCCAAGATCTTTGATTAAGGAGCTTGGTCAAGTAAATGCACCAAAGGCATCTGTAAGACCTTTGATCAACCCAAAAGCTCCGAGGGTTTTGTCTCAATCGCTCGGTCATCCCAAAATGCCCCAAGCTCTCTATTGAGTAGCTTGGTCAAGTAAAAGCTCCAAAGGCAGTTCCTTGCCATTTGGTCATTCTTAAAAGCTCCAAGGACATGTACTCATCGTTTGGTCAAATATGAAAGCTCAAAAATCTATAAAAATCAAGAAAAATATATAAAAGTCCAATTTTTTTTTTTTGGTAAAGCTTCAAATCCAAAAACATTTGCATTTGCATTTTGCATTTTCATTTGCATTCACACATACATTCACATCATCATATTGCATTTAGGCATTTGTCATCCGTTGCATTCCATAGTAGAGTGTAGTGCGTCTATCAAAATTTTACAAACAATCACACGTTTATATGTCAATCATGCACCCTTGCATTTATCATAATTCATTACATTCATATGCGATACCTGTTGCGGAGAAATACGTATGTATATTAAGTTTTCTCGTCACTCAACCATACTTAGTGGGTTATTCGGATATTGTAGAAAGCTTGCTTTGCTATTATAGACAAGGTCATTAGTTGGGATAGTGCTTCAACATATTAGAATCCGGCCACTAAGAAAAACAATATAAAATCTTGCTAAGACGAGAGAGGATGAAAGATGCGAAAGCAGTATTAGGTATCTAGAGAGATGGGTTTCACAACCTGCTTATCTTGCAAATAGTCGGTCTAGAAAGGTGTACTTTGGCAAAAGGACAAGCATTTCCCCTATAAATCCCAAAGTCACAAAGTTTAAATCCCAAGATTACAAAGTGCAAAAGTACAAATTTCAACTTCAAAATGTAAAGTGACATAGTGAATCAAAAGCACTATAAAAATCCCTTGCTCAAAGAAAATGGTAACACGTGGACTAACATTGATTTTTATCACTACACATGAGCAAGTAAGAAGGGTGAGAACTTGAATCCCTGGATTTTCCACCTTTTGAAAGCCATAGAGTGATCCCTGATTGTAGCAATGGGTTGGAAGAGTCCCACCTGCAATCAGAGGGGTAGTTCTATTGGGTGATTCCCAAATGTAGCAATGGGTTGAAAGAGTCCCGTCTACATTTAGAGGGGTAGACCTGATCAATTTGCAAGATGAGCTAGCTCTAGGTACCTACGATGGTCTAGCCATATAAGTCTAATCAAAGCTAAAACAAGGATGGTACAATCGTATGAGGAACCCTATATGACATATGGGTTGAAAGAGTCTCGACTGACATACGGGGTATGCTTATGATCTATCTGAAAATACTCACATGCACACACAGGGATAATGAATAGTTGGGTCTGTGACGAGAAAATCCTTATCCAATATAAGCCTTGTACAGTTAGTATGTGATTTTTGGAGAAGTCTACTAGGGTGTTTGAGTCTCAAGGAAAACCCCAAAAAAGTTCTCCAATAGCAACAATATACCAAATATCTTTAGACTTCAGAAATATGAGTCATTCATTCATCATAATGCATTTTACAAAGCACAATCAAATATATAGGATAGATACCGCATGAATATCAGAAATGATGTTTAGACGACCACTGACTATATAGTGCAGCAAAGAAGAAATATACAAAATGACATAATCATTCATTGGCATTTTACCAATCCATTTCACTGCATTTCATATATGGGTGATTAATTGATTAAGTTCTTGTCATAAGAATTATCAATTATTTTGCATGATTGTTATACATTCTGTGGTGTCATATTTTAAAATTTGATATACACAATTTACATTCATTCTTTATGTTTTAAGTGATTAAAGCATACATGTCCATTTCCACTATATTATGATTATGTACATAATGCATTACCATACATTGCATATCATAACATAAACTGCATAAAATAAATGCATGCCCACAAAGCAAAAATAAATATACGGTTAAAAATAAACATCGCATCCATCTACATACATCATATATCGCACATATAATCATCTAGGTCACTACATATCATCATCATAAAGTATAATAGCTATCTAGTGCATGACATCCATACATCGCATCATATAAACATAACATTTACATAAGCCTTGCATCCATGTGCATTAAATAAACATAAAATTAAAATAATAAATAAACATGTATACATAATGAGCTATGAAAGATCATATCATATATATATGTGTGTCTAAAAGAGTACATAGGGAGTACAAAATTTTTGCAGGCTACAACTATGTAGGTCCTCGACCTTAAACATAAAATAATATATCAAAACTATAGTTTGTAGCTCCTATAACGTAGATCTAGGCTGCTCCCCCTGTACTGGAGCTCTCACCGCCTCCCTCTGCACTGTGCTCTAGAGCCTGATCTCCTGACCTGTGGTGGATCCTGCCTACCTCCAAAGCCTAAAGCACCTAGCACATAGGAAACTAGTAACTATACCAGGCTAGTCCTCTGACTGGAGGTCCCTGATGTCTACCATAGATCTCTAGTCCTGGCCTGTGACCTCACTGTGTGTGTACTAGAGGACCTGTGTATCTTCTCAGTATTGTGAGTCCTATGACTCGAGCTCACTGATGACTACCCTGAGTTCCTAGACATGGTACACTAAGACTCTGATGCAAAATGATCCTTAGGAACTTGTAGCCCATGCATATCTATGTAATCGACTAGTTGATCAATGCGAGCAAGCGAGCAAGCCGGGTTGTGTGCATCTCATTAGTCCTCATGACCATACCCTACAGTCGCTCTATCTCCATAGTCAAATAATGTGCATTTGTACCTACTCTTGGTGCTACAAGAGGCCCCATAGTAGCATGAGGAGGTGGCATATCCCCCCTCGATGATCATGCAAGATATTGCTCTTCCTCTGCTATAGTCCACTGTGCTTGTGCCAACTCTAGGGTAGTCTATAGTCTTTGCACTTGGGCCTCTACATCAGTAGCTCGAGTCGTTAGCTCCTATACTTGGTCTTGTGCCTTAGTTAGGTGCCACTCCCTATCAGACACCTTTGCCTCCAAAGTGGCGATGGTAATATCTCTCTTGATCTACTAAGAGTGAAATCGCACAATCTAACTCTACAAGTTAGCAACCTGAGGTAGCCGCCATCCCTCTGCACTGTCAGGAGGGACCTCACCCTCCTCTGGAGCATCCTCCTCAGGGTTGATCTATGGAGTATCCTCAATAGTGGCCTCTGTGACCCAACTGCCCTTAGTACATTGTGCACCCTACGCCCATCAGGATCTGCCTCTACCTCTACCTCAGCTAGCTCTCAACCTAGAGAACCTGTCCCATGCCATCTGAATGGAGACCACCACCTATCATAGTTGGGTGTGGTCCAAGCTATCTCTACCCCCAACTCCTGGAAGTCATCGAGTGCATATCCTAATGGTAGAGGATCTATCAACGGGAGATCCCTCTCCAAATCTAGGTGTTTGTACCTCAATGACATCTCTGGTATATCCTGCACCATGTCGAACTATAGCAAGACACGAGAGAAAAACTGATACTCTCAGACCTCTAACTTATGCTAGATAAGCCATATATCTTGGCAGGCCTATCGCAGTCACTCGTCCACTCCTAGCCATGTAGGGCAATCCATGTAGGGGCACTAGACAACGTCCCCTGATCCAAGTGATGTAAACTAAATAATGTAATGCTCAGTGTTCCCAGCATGAGCCCTACTACGGATACCCTCCTCAGCACGAGGCTAGCATACAATGTAACACTGATGATTTATGTCTATGGTAGTGATGTGTAGTGGTAGATCCGCAAGAAGCTCGATCCGGATGTGTTGCCACCCCTAGATCTATAGCAAAATACTGTAGCAGATGCCCTTACGACTATGCTCTGTATTATGGTATAGCTCCCTATAGAGCTGGCATAATAGGGTGCTCCCCCAAGCTAATAATAGTGGCTCCTCTGTCGAGCTCTAAAGCACCCTCCAAGCAGGGGCTAGCATGTTCCAGGGAATACTCACACCCGAGGAGTTTGGAAGGACAATCTACACAATGAGATGCACAAAGAGGGCCTCTCAAATAGAGAAGACATCATCTCGGTACCAGTCACTGATGTGCACCCCTCCATGGTATGCATAATCATGTGCATCAACGCTCTGGTCACCTAATATGGAATAAAAAACAACATCCTTTGTCGTGTAGGCAGAGAAAACGACAACCTTGCCATCGATAGGGATCCTAAAGATCCTGTAGACATCCTCCAGGGTGATGGTCATCTCACCAAGCGAAAGGGAAAATGTGTTGGTCCACGCATTCCAGTATCAGGTCAATGCAATCAGATAGGCTTGATCTACTATAATGGTGGGTAGATCCATGATTTAACCGAACCTGACAGCTTGGAACCATGCTCGGTCATCATTCGATAAGGCCTCATGGAGAGTCTTCATTAGGTCAGGCTCTTGTGCTCTAGAAGTTAAATTTTAAAAAAGGAAAAAACATAATGTAAGCTCAATCTAGCTAAGCAGAGTTAAAGAAATTTAATTTTTTTTTAATTAGACAAAAAAAACAAAAACAAGCAATCGCAAACCACAACTGCAACTTGCAGTCCCTAGTTTGGAAATTGGGAACCACAGCTGAAACTACGGTTTCCAATTTACCAACTAGAAACCACAGCTACTAGCTATGGTTTAGGAGTGGCACCCATTTTGGGTACCCCCCTTAGACCACTAAAGCATAAAAAATTAAATCCTAAGTTAACCTAGACTAGTAGGGTTCATTACCAGCATTTTAATGAGGTTAAATTTCTGCATTTCTTAGTGTGGTTAATTTTACTGATATTGAGTGCGAGGTATCGGTTTCGAGTTACCTTGACCGTACCCTATCCCCAGTTAGTCGATGGTTGATCAGGATCCGCCATCAGGGTAGATGAGTGTAAATGTGGTAGAGTTTGGCAGCGTTCCGTATCAAAGAATGTTCTATCTCTCTCAGAGTTCTCAAATTGCTAGTGGTCGCAAGAAAATAATAAAAAATTTCAAATGGGAATTCAATTTATAGGTCCTTCTAGTCTCTGCGGACCGCAGCTGACACCTGCGATTCTAGAACTAGGGTTTTCCACCCGCAGGTCTGACCCAGGGTCCCAAAAATTGGGAAATGTAAACCACCGACCATACTCGCGGTCCGCAGCTAGCAATAAATACACTCAAAACCCACTATGGGAAGGCCTAAAACAATAAATTATTGACTTCCACCAAACAAAAATTTAAAATCAATGATTAAAATTACAAATTTGGTGATGTTAAAAGCACCAGGATCAATCAAATAAATACAAAATTAAACAAAAAAATAAAATAATGAAAAACCAAATGCACCTCATATTCAGTGATTTATATTATAAAATTGGTGATTGCAGCGACTTGCGATCCATGCAATCCAACAAGATGAGTAAATCACTACACATATGGACATGCTAAAAAACCATATGGAGGATCTTGGATAGACTCCAAGATAGAGCATTGGTTCTAACCACTCAATTTAGGCATTTTGGCCTAAGCAGTCTGAACCGTAGCCCAGACCTGTGGTCTCTAGGCTAAACTATGGTTGACACATGTGGTCTGTAGTCTAGACCACAACTGTGACCTGCGGTCTTAATTGGAGTTTAGTTAGGCCTTCTCCCCAAGCCAAATCGGTTGGAACGACCAAGAGATACAAAAAGAGGCAGTTGAAAGACGAAAGATTCCAGAGGCTTCCATCCCAACTATCCTAATCAACCTTCTTGGTCTTGGATTCTCCATGAAGCCACCCCTAGCCCTAGGGGTATGCTATAAATACCCCCCTCCAAATGGGGAAAAATAGAGAGATGATTTGTATAGCGAAATGCTAGCAAATTATCGAGAGAGAGTTAATTGATCAAGAGAGCAGCGAAGCCCTATCAAATTGCATAATGACTTTGTGCATTTGAGAGCCCCTTTGCTATACATCTAAATACCAATTAGCCATGGATGCCCTAGGTGCCTAGGAGGATCAAGAAACAAAAATCCAGGCAAATGAAGGCCCTTCACAATGATTTGACCACCAAATATGTCAGAGGACAACAAAGGCGACCTTTGAACATCAATTTGGACAAGGAGATCAAGCCCACTGCCCTTAATTTTGAGGGTAAACCTATCAAAGGTCAAACCATGGCTGTCAACCATGGTTCACAGTGTAGATCACCCATCACAACTATGGTTTGTAACAAGTTAATGATCACCTTACTTACTTTGCTTTTGACCGCATAGATTAGTCATGTTAGTCTTTTTATAGGTTTAATTGCATTTTAGGGAAACTCTGACCATAGGAATTAGTCATTTTATGCATTGTATTAAGTAGGAGTACATTGGATATTTTATGCGCTTTATTGTTCCTAATTTGATATTTGATCCATGCATCATTTGCTTATTCATGTCTTACATGTCGTAGTATAATTCTTGATTTAATCAGAATAGTTTAAAGTCTTTCTTTATGCTTTCTTGTTTTACTAGTTTAATGGCACTTACATGCATATTTTCTTAACGGGCCTCATCACGAGAGGCTATCAATCTGTTTAATCATGTGTTGTTGTTTCTTGTTCGTAGAGAGACAGGTGCAAGAGGAGCCTATGTCATAATCCTTCCACATCACGGAGAAGGGGGTTAGCTCAACTTAAAGGTAGTTTATGACTAATCAACAGAGCATCATAAGTGCGCCTACCCTATTGAGGGCATTGGCTATTGTAGTATCTGTATCATCTTTCAAGTGACCCTAAGAGGGCATTTTTATAATTGAAGTTCATTTAAATATTAATACAAGAAACTTTACATATGTTTTCTTTCTTTGTTTAATTTATGTACTTGTGTGGATCTTTATGCTTTCATGATGGTATAGATCAATACGGTAGCTAGGCGCACACTCCGTGGTTACGTCACTAGCCTCCAAGCCTATTTTCAAATCAAAGTAGTGTTGAGGGCATGAATCGTCTTGAGTCCTAATCCCCCTTGAAGTTTAGGTCTACAAACCTTATCCCAATCCACCAGATGAATTATTTGCTTGTTGTCAGTGCCTGTCCATAAGAAGTTTTTTAAATTTTCTCTATTTTAGCTGAGATTAATATGGGAGCCTTGAAAATGGATAAGAAATACACAGGAATGCTTTGAAGGACCGCAACAATTAACGTGCATTTTCTAGCTTGGGACAATAGATTTCCTTTCCATCCTGCAAGCTTTTTTTGGATTCGCTCAAGAACATTGTGCCACATAGACGATGCGGGTTGGCCATAAAATAGAGGGAGGCCAAGGTAAGTGGCAGGAAGGTCAGCTATGGAGCATTCAAGGATTATAGCAATATTAATTTGTCTTTGCAAGGGAGTATTAAGGAAGTACACTTTTCTTTTGTTGAAATTGAATTTCGGTCCAACAGCTTCCTCATACAAGTGGAGAATAAATTTGATGACTTTTGCTTCAAGGACATAAGCCTTTGTAGAAATAATGGTGTCATCCATAAATTGTTGATGCAAGACTGGTGTGGTTTGAGATGCAGCTTTGATCCTTGACATCAAACATGTTCTACAAGCAGCCTGTATTGTTCTGCCTAGAGCTTAAGCTAGGATGATGAATAACATTGGAGATATGGTATCTCCTTGCCTAAGACCTTTGCTGCTTTGAAAATAGCCTGTTGTAGACCCATTAATGAGGATAGAAAACCAAGCTAAAGAAATGCAGTTTTTTATAAGATCAATCCAATCGGGATGGAACCCAAACTTGTGAAGGATAGCTAAGAGAAAACTCCAGTTCACTCTATCATAGGCTTTATTCATATTAAGCTTGAGGATGCAAGTGGTGTTTTTTAATTTGGAAGCAGAATGAAGGGCTTCATGAATGGAGATGACCCCATCTAGGATTGACCTACCCTGAACTGAACTCCCCTGATAGGGGTCAATGATGGAAGGTAGGATAATTTTCATTCTAGTAGCCATAATTTTGGTAAGGATTTTATAGACTATGTTGCATAGGCTAATAGGCCTAAAATTAGCTAAGGACTTGGTTGTTTGGTGTTTGGGAATGAGATATATAATAGTTGAATTAAACCCACATGGAATATTTTTGGAAGATTGGAATTCTTTAACAGTTAAGCAAACATCAGTGCCGACAATGTCCTAGAAATTTTGAAAGAAGCGGGGAGGAAACCCATCTGGACCTAGGGCTTTATCCAGATTCATTGAGAAGAAGGCCTATTTGATCTCATTATCTTGAAAAGGAGAAACAAGGGAGTAATTGATTGAATCAGGAATGGAATTTTGAGGGATGTGGTGAAGGAGGGCCTCCTGGGATAAAACTGAACAAGATTTATCATCCTCTAGAAGCTTTGAAATATAGGAGCAGACTTCATTTCTGATTTCCTCAATATCTGACGTGGTGTTGCCATCTTATTTAGTTTTTTGATGCTATTGTTGCTTCTATTATGAAGGGTAGCCACATGAAAGAATTTGGTATTCTAATCTCCTTATTTTAGTCAAAGGGCTCTGGATTTTTGGCACCAAAAGGTCTCTTCGCAAGCAAGGACATTATGATACTTGACAAGGATATTTTTTCTTCATTTCTGGTTTGGTCATCTAGCTTTCTACATTCACTTTTGAGTTCAGTCTAGTTAAATATTTCTTTTAGAGATGACTTATGGGAAAAGAGATTGCGAAAGACTTATTTATTCCATATTTTTAAGTCTTTTTTGAGATTTTTAAGCTTATGATATAGTCTGAAGGAAGGGCACCCCTGACAATATTGTTGACAAATGTGAGAGACACATTGTCTGATATATGGGTGGTGAAACCACATATTTTCAAATCTAAATGGTTTTTTGAAGGGGTTAGGTCTATCGATGTCCAGAATGAGTGGATTATGACCAGATACCACTTTAGGAAGTGAATGGAGGACCGCATCACCAAAGACATGCACTGCTTCTTGGGAAAGAAACATTCTGTCTAATTTGACTTGAATGTGTTGTGCCCCGACTCTTTTGTTACTCCATGTGTATCTGGCCTTTTTAAGATTAACATCCATAAGACTATTGGAATTAACAAATTTAATAAAATCCTCCATACTTTTGGTAGGAGTTTCAGATCCCCCTTTCTTATATTAGGGATAAAGAGGAGTATTGAAATCACTAGCTACTATCCAAGGAATATTTTGAAGGGAATCTTTCATTCTAGTTAATTTCTCCCACAAATGTGATCTCCCTACAATAGTGTTAGGGGTATAAATATTGGTGAGGAACCAGGATGAGTCATTATTGATGTCATGGAAAAGGATACTTAAGAGTCTTTTACTGGAGTGGATGAGGTTCCCTTATAATATCTGCTTATCCCACAAATACATGAGTCCTCTAGAAGTTCCTATGGCATTGCTAACTATAACTCTTGCATTTTTCCATATGGCATTAGTTACTGTAGAGTTGTTAATATTTATTTTGGTTTCCTGCATGATAAATATGGAAGGTATAATGTCCTTTCTCATAGATTTTACAATTCTTTGTTTGGATGTCCTGTTGAGGCCTCTCACATTCCATGAGAGTATCTTCATTTGGAAGATTTGGGGGTTTTTTGACCTCCCCTACCACTTGGTTGAGGGGGTTTGGAACTCTTACTCCCATATTTAAGTTGAGCAATAATATTTTGAAAGAGTGTCTTCTGAATTCCATTTGCTATGTCATCCGCTATTTGATAATTCCTTAAATATTCTTTAGACGGTCTTCCTCTTTTCCTTTCACCCCCAAAATCCATAGGAGATTTGGTAGAGCTTCTGGTTTACTTAGGACTGGATTTGTAAGAAATTAACTGCTCCAAAATAGGGCTAAGGGGTCTAGTGGACTGACTTAGTTTGGGCAATGAAGTTTCTTCCAAGTGGTTGGGGTTGGCTACAAGTTCGTCAAGGGGGCTTCGAGATGGTCCAGAATTGGATGGTGTATTAAGGAAGTTGAGATCAATATTAGGCTCAGGAAGGGTTTCTAGAGACTTAGGTGGATTTGGAGGGACCTCAGATTGAAAGGGGTTGTTAGACCCATGGTCTCGAGATTTAGCACCTACTTTAGGGAAGATCTCTATAGAGAGAATCAGAATGGATGAAACCAGAGCATTCCTTTCTTGCATTTCATCAGACTCATTAAGGATATTAAACCTGTTGATAGTAATGACAAAAGAACTTACTTGGTGGTGATCTGGGTTCATCTTCTCCTTACCTCTGGGATATTGGACTCCTCTGATAGGGTTTGAAGCTACTTTTTGTTGGTGGTTCCTTGCCTGGTATTGTTGTTGCCCTCTATTATGGGGTTTAGTGCCTTCGTCATTGACCTTACTTTGGGACATGCTTGCAACTTGTGATTGAATTTTTTCAAGATTTGACTTAGCTTTGAGGACAGGGCATTGCAACCTCAAATGGCCTTGAGTATGGCATTCCACATAGAAAGGTGGTTTGTTTTCATATTCCAGAGCTTGTTTTAGAAATAAATTCATGTTAGAAATGGTAACGTAAGTAGGGAGTTTCGACGTTAAATTTGCATTGACATAGATCCTCACTACATTCATCCTTTTGCATGCTCTGGTAACCATATCAATGGCCAGGAGGTATCCTATAGAAGTTGCAATAGAGAGAAGAACTTCATCATGCCAGCAGTGAAAAGGTAGGTCAGGAATATGGATCTAGATGGGGGAAAAATTTATATCCTGGGTATTCGGGTTAAAATTTGGATCCAATTTCCTTAGGAACAGGCTATTGCGACCTAAGAACCATGGACCACTGGTGAGAATATGGTTTGTGTCTTCAACATTGCTCAACCTGATGGCAAAAAAACCCTGGATAAAACTATCAGTTCCATGTCTCCAAGGGTCTTCCATTTGGTAAATGCCCACCGACGAATGGTTTCAATGTCAGGCCTGCCTCCTACAAACTTCCCAACCAATGTAAAATTTTCCATGACTAGGTATTTGTCAGCAATGTCATCAGGAATTATGATATTTTGGCCGTTTGGGACAATGGTGGTACTTGGGGATGCAGGAGGACCCCGACCATTTTAAATTTTAGCATATGACAGTCCTTTGGAAGGAAAGGCAGTGGGGCCCTAGGTAGGGGCCTCAAACTGAGAAGGATCATATCCCCAAAAAGTAGGCTCCTGCTCCCGAGGCTTGGTAGGAATTTATTGTCCACATCCTTTGTCAACCTTGTCCTCTGAGTCCTCGTCCTTATCTCCGTTGTTGCTCTTGGACGTAGGTGACCTACCAACCTTACCTGCAAGTGTTCTGTCCTTGGTGCTTCCAACCTTACCTCCTAGGACTGGTTTCCCTCCTCCATATTCTCCTACAGAAATAATAATGCTAAGCAAATAAGCTTATATTCAGAATATGAAATAACTCAATATTGCTAATGGAAAATGCTGAAAAATACAATAAACTCTTATTGAATAAAAGACCTCAAATACATCATATTACATCACCTTCCATTGCTCCATGGGTGATGTCCCATATCTTGATCTTCCCTTTGTGATGCTCCACTATTACAATTGCACATCCATATATAGGATGGAATGTGACTCTTCATATGGTGTTTCTTGGCCTTCACTCTTCCTATGACTCTTCATATTCCTATGCATGATAGACATGTGTACACATGCATACCTAACTAGGACACTTGTTCTTCCTATTCTAAAGGACTCATGTACATGTGGACAACATGCACATTTACATCATTGCACATTCTTGTGCATTTATTCCATTGCATAAAGTAAATCCTAATCTAGACATGTACCAAATAATGTAATATTCTCCAACACCCCCTCGTATTACATTATTTGGTTATTGAAGACTTTAGTCTTCAATATGGATCTTCATATTCTTTCTTGAACCTATCTTCTTCTTCTTCTTTGTCACTTCCTTTGTCATGCTTCATGTTTGTATCCTGATTAGTATTTTCATAAAATACTATATTTTCTGAAAATGCTTTGGCTTCATGTTCTTATGTAGTATCTTCTAGTTCTTGTATCTCTTGGGCTAATTGCCCCTTTTGATTTTCTTCTTTGTATTGTAACTGAGGTTGATTGTACTGATGTTGAAGTAATTGTTGATGTAGTATTTTTTGCCTTCTCCAATCTGCTACCTTTCTGTATACTTGATCAAATGAATAGTTAGCATATTTCAGTCTGTGTAGCTTCACGATTACAGGTTTCTTGAGCTCTTTCATAGTCATCAAATTCTTGTATAAGAATTTATCCTTTTCCTTCGTTCTTAGAATCATATTATCCTTGGTTTTTCTGTATAGGAACTTTTGTTTCATCATCTCCATTCTTTGATTCTTCATTATTTGGTTCACAACACAATTGATCAATTTTTCTTTTCTAAATATTTTGTAAGATGTTTTCCCTTCTTGAATTTCAGTAATTGAACACTCTACTTTAGATGATGCTCTTATAGAGTCTAAATCAATTTTTGTTTCCTCTAAAGTCTTTCTAAACCATATTGGTTCTTCTCTTCTAATCATACTTTCTCTATTATTATCTATTGACTTCTCTGAATTGTCAATCATACTTTCTATATTATTATCCATTGAATCAAGCATATTTCTGAGCCATATTGGCATTTTCTTTGCTCCTTTTCTAATCTCATTTTCCATATCATTATTTAATGTGTTCTTTGAAGTAGACATCCTTGTGACTCCTTAATTTAATTTATCAAGTAACAATCACCCTTCAAAGTTTCCTTAGTTTTGAGTTATAAGCTAAGGATAATATTTCTCACGTTTCAAATATTGTTCTTTCAATTATATGTTGTGTAGAAACCCTTGTATCTCCCTAATACAATTTTTAATATTAATCAACAATCCTTTATAAATATTCAAATCTCTAATAATTTTGAATTTAGAGATTAATCTATCCAATGCAATCTTTTCAATATGTAGGATTCCTTTTATCTCCCAAATTTATGAATAAAATATTTAATTCTAAATTTCATATACTATTTTTGATGTAGAAATCCTTATACCTCCAAAATTAGAAATTTAGAAATTTTGAAAATAATATTTGCAATATTTTGTAATTCTATTTTGATGTAGAATCCTTATTTCTCCAACCTTAATAATTTTACAAATATTTAATTGGTTTTGTAAACTATGGTATGCAATTTTACAAAACTCCAATATAACCTTCAAATTCTAGAAAATGCTCTTCAAAAATATAATTATAGGCTTCAAAATAATAATCTGATTTTCTAAGGTTATAAAAATGCTTATCACTCCACTTTTACTTTTAATAAACTTTGACCTTAGAATATATTCCCTTCTTATTCCTCCTATCAATATAAAACTTTAATATATGGTAAAATGCTATGGTAAATACCTCAAATATTCAGGCACTCCTTGTTGGTCTTGTTGGGCACTTATCTCTCTAGTCAAACTTGCTTGGAATGCTCCGTATGACTCTTCAAAGATGCTTTGACCTTCTTTAATGCTTCTCCTCTTGCATTTTCTATGTAAGGCATTGGAAAAACTGCTATATTAATACCTCTATGACTATATGAGTGCTTCACCTTTCTTTGGATGTGTGCCACGTGGTGTAGACGTTATTTGACTCCTTGTCTTCCTTCTTGGTGGTGCTAACATTCATGAATAGAATAAAGTGGACACTTGTCACTTTCTTTCTTGCAACTTGGGAGTTACATAGTCTTCTTGGGTGCTTGGATAATAATGAAGAATATTTGAATGTTTGAGTGCTCTTTTCTCATGAAGAGTTACATTCAACCTTATGCACCAACTTCTATCTTTAGTGCCAAGTGGAGATATTCCCTTATTTTGGAAGAGACAAGTGTAATCAACTCTTTGTGCATGCACTCTTTTTCCAAATGTATGGATTGTAAGGCTTTTGAATGCCTTTGCTCTTCCCAAACTTATTCTTGCTCCTTGTAAAACGTATTCTAGCTTCTTGAAAATGTATTCTTGTTGGAGTTTCTCCTTCCTTTGGATGATGGTGGACTTGCTCATGGATGGCTTCAACCAAAGACCTTCTTGTATGCTTCAATGGTGGCCCTATGGTAATCACTATGGCAATTTCTTTTTCTTCTTTGATAATGCACCTTGTATTTTCTTTCTCTTGTAATCTGCCCTATTTTGAATGGTTGTAATAGTACTTTTGTAGGTTGTGGATGATGTTCTCTACCTTCTTGGGCTGGCCAAAACTTGAGCCTAATGGCTCCTTTTCCTTATGCTCTTTTGCTGGTGCTTTTTCCTGCAAGTGGGTGGACGTATGATGAAGTATTTGCCCCCTGTAATCTGCTGCCGAATGGTGCTTTGTATAGTGGTGGTTTTCACCACTTCCTTGGTGGTTTTCTATACCACTCCCAACTATAAATCTGATGTTTTTAAACACCTAAAATCTGCCCAAATTTGGAGCTCTTTTCCTTTTCAAAATCTGTTGTACTTTGAGGGTTATTTTCCCTCACAAACGTAGAATATTTTGCTTCTTATTTCACTTTAAAATTCAGCATATACTAACACTTATAACTCCTTTAATAAATCAATCTAATGTTGCTATAATATTTCAAATTTCTCAAATAATAAAGTGGTTCTATCCCACTAATAAATGTTAAAGTAAATCTGATTTTCTCTTATTAAAAAACAACATATAATCAACTTCTTATCACTCCAATTAAACTTGTAATTTTGTTGTTATAATATGCAATTTTTCTATAAAATAAATGGTGTGAAATAGTGTCCTTTCTTAGCTTAATGACACCTTAAAATATTTCTCTTAGCTAGCTCTAAATAGCTTCAATAACTGATGCTTAAAATTCTTAATAAACTCCTTCACAAAATTTGCAATAGTAATCTATATGACATCAATTTTACACACCTTTTTGTAGCTTCTTCCTTCATAGATTATTGTCTTGTATTTTCTGGATTTTCACCCTTCAATTTGTTGTTAGTAGATCCTTCAATTTGCAGCAATAATGGCTGCCTCAAAGCTTGCTTTCTTTTCCTTTAAATAGGTGCTTTCTTCTCCTTCAAATATGTGCTTTCTTCTTCTTCAAATAGGTGCTTTCTAACTTTGATTTTTATAGCTTCAAATGTTGTCCAAATGCACTCCAAATCTGCAATCAACCTCCTTCGTAGGTGTTGCTACTAATCCTTATGCTTTTCTGTCCAAAGCTATCTCAAATATTTCCCAAAGCTTCTTTAAAATGCAGCTAATTTTGTTCTTACAATGCTGCCCAAAAATGCAGCTTAAACACCTTCTAATTGTTATTCCAAAATCTGATTTGATGAAGTTTACTAACCTTCAAATTTGCTGCTCTCTTTGCTATCAAGCCTTCTCTTAGTTGGCTGTCCAAATCTTCCTTGAAAGCTTCTCCAAATATTTTCAATCTGCAACTTTCTGCTTCTACTTTTTGCAGTCCTTTTCCTTTCAACTTTTCTTCTAAAAATCAGCAACTTGTGCTTTTACAAATTAGCCTACAAAACTTGTGTGGCTATCTTCAAATTTCTCAAATTTATGGCTTTTGCAATATTCTTGCTTTCTTTTGACTTCTTTCTGAATTCTATCTTCAAATATGACCTCTTTCTCTGTCTTCTCTCTCAAGAATCTGAATGTCTTGAGTTCTTCAAAATCTTCTTCAAATTTGACAAACTTCTTGCCAAATCCTTTTCCTTGTGGGCTTGTTTTCGGATGGTGACAATTATCCCAATTTCTTCTGGTCAGGTACTCTTTCTTCTTGCAATCTTCTACCATGAACTCTACTTCAAATCTCCTTCAATAATGGTTGCTTCAACTTCTGCAATAAGGCTTTTCTGTAGCCTTCTTTTCTTCTTCAAAATCTTCTTTAGACCTCTATTCTTGGGTCTTCTAATTCTGTAGCATTCAAATCTATTTTTCAATGAAACCTTACCTTGGTTTCTTCAATTTTCCACTATGGGAAATTCTTCAATGAGATCTCTTTCTGGATCTCCAAAATCTACAATAGGACTTTCAATAGTCCTATCTTCAATCTTCAATCTTCAATTTGCTACTTCAATCTACAATAGGACTTTCAATAGTCCTTCTATCTTCAATATTCAATCTGCTACTTCAATATGCAATAGGACTTTCAATAGTCCTTCAATATTCAATCTTCAATCTATTGCTTCAATCTGCAATAGGACTTTCAATAGTCCTTCAATATTCAATCTTCCAATCTTGGAAGTTCTTCAATATGACCTCTCTTAGGGTCTCTTCAATCAACAGTCTTGCAATGAGAACCTCTCCTTGGTTCTTCTCAATATTCAATTGGGGCCTTCTTCTTGGACCTCCTTCAATATCTATTTTCTACAATAGAACTTAAGCAACAATAATATATTCAAAGTTCCAAAAATAATAATCTTCACTAGCTATAACTAGTGGAATCAAATCAATGTTGAATCCTAGTCTTCACAAGTGTTCCTTCAACCTTGTGGAAAGATTCTAGCCAATCAATAATCTAGAATCTATATTCTTTCAATCAATCAAATTTATCAATAGGACCTCTTCTAAGGGTCTCTAAATCTTCAATATCAAGGTCTATCTTCAAGACCTATAAATTTTCTTCTATTCCGATTTTGCTCTTGGAATAGGTAAATCTTTAACTTTCACTGGTTTTCTTTCAACCTAGTGAGAAATGCTATCTTCTCTGGTTTTCTTTTCCATAGGTAATTTTCTTTTATCTTCTCTGGATTCTCTTTCTAGAGGTAATTTTCTTTATCTTCTCTAGTTTCTCTTTCTAGAGGTAATTTCCTTTATCTTCTCTGGTTTCTCTTTCTAGAGGTAATTTCCTTTATCTTTACTGGTCTCTTCTTAACCAGTAGAAATTTCCTTCCTTCCAATCTATATAATAACTTCTATCAAACAATCTCAAAGCCAACAACTTTTGCAAGGGGCAGGTCCAAAGGTGCGTCTGGTTTGCAAAAATGTAGCAATGGTGTTGAATGATGAAAAACTAGAATAGTTTCTAGTGGCTCTCTCAATTCCTATCTAGACCTATTGTGGCTAGATCTACCATGGCTCTGATACCACTGTTAGCTTTTGATGAATAACCACTCAATAATATGGCCACTAAATCAATAATACTCAACTCAATATGAAGGAAATAATAATGCTAAGCAAATAAGCTTATATTCAGAATATGAAATAACTCCAATATTGCTAATGGCAAATGCTAAAAAATACAATAAACTCTTATTGAATAAAAGACCTCAAATACATCATATTACATCACCTTCCATTGCTCCATGGGTGATGTCCCATCTCCTGATCTTCCCTTTGTGATACTCCACTATTACAATTGCACATCCATATATAGGATGGAATGTGACTCTTCATATGGTGTTTCTTGGCCTTCACTCTTCCTATGACTCTTCATATTCCTATGCATGATAGACATGTGTACACATGCATACCTAACTAGGACACTTGTTCTTCCTATTCTAAAGGACTCATGTACATGTGGACAACATGCACATTTACATCATTGCACATTCTTGTGCATTTATTCCATTGCATAAAGTAAATCCTAATCTAGACATGTACCAAATAATGTAATATTCTCCAACAACAAGAAGTGGATATAATGTGAAGCACCAACAAAATAGAAATATCATACAAATATGGAGAGATATTTGGGATAGCCTGAGCATTATTGAAGTCAAATTTTTTGTTTGGCTAGTAGGTCATAGATGAATTGTATCCTCAGATAACCTTGTGAAAAGGGGTTTTCATGGCACCTCATAATATATTATTTGTAAAAGGGAGAAAGAGAGTATAGACCATATATTGGGACACTACTAAATAGTATAGAATCTATGGCAATGAATTCTTAATATGTTTGGTAAATACATGGTGATGAATGGAATAATTAAAGAATGATTAAAGTAATGGTAGAGCACGTTTAAAAGTGAGGCTTTATAAACAATCTAGGATATATCAAAATATAAAGTACTTTGGATTGTATGGCTAGAAAGGAATATAAGAATATTTAAAATAAAGAAAAGTAGTTTAGAGGTAATGAAAAGAAATATGTATCTAGCCATAGAGGAGTTTAAATCAATTGTATCAACTCACCCAATCCCTAATCTGCAAGCAAAGATCATTGATAGATGGATTCAAGTCATCAAATGAAATTATGATGCTGGGCACAAGAGAAACAAAAAGAAGGCAACAAATATAAAGTGAAAACCACTAGATGTGGAGTTGGTTAAATTTAATTATTATGGAGCATATAAGGGAAATCCAGGTTCGCTAGGAGGAGGAGTAACTAGAAATAATAGAGGTGAGATTTTATCTCATTATGCTTTCAATAGTGGGTTTAAAAAAAATAATGAAGTTGAAGCTTGGGAAGTTTTGGAAGGGTTAAAAATATACAAACAAATAAAATGGAATAGAGTGTGGATGGAAGGTGATTCATTATAGTAATAAATGCAATTTTGAAAAAAACAAAGGCTTCATGGAATATACAAGAGATAATTGTGAAAATTCAATATCTTGCTATAGAGTTTGAAGAAATTAGGTTTACACATACGTTAAGGGAAGGAAACAAATGTGCAAATAGGCTAGCCAATAAAGGGGTTCTAATTAAGGATCATGAAGTTAAATTGTCTCTTCCATGGTTACAGGAAATAGTAAGTTTAGCTAAAGTTGACAAGAAAATGTTGGTTGCCAAAATAAAATAATGATTAAGATTTAATTTAGTTTTATTCATTGGTAATAATTGATTTATTTTATGGTATTAATGCATTTTCATATAAAATATTTATTATAATTTTTGTGGTTGCACTTATGCTACAGGAAGAAAACTAGCAATCTGAATCTGGTAAAGCAAACAATGATGGTGCAATGTTTTGGAAATATTACTCTACTAAGATGCAATACATAGATAGTATATGTGGAGTTTTTTTATTATAAAGCTATTGTAGAGAAATGTCAAGAAGGATGATAAATTATATAATATTTGTATTCACACAAAAAATTGAAGAAGATCCAGAGAATAAAAATCAAGAATTTAGACATTTTATGAAAAATGATGTACGTATCTAGCTATAACATCTCAATTGAGATGAGAATTGAATATATTTGTAAACTATAAATATTTAAAGGAGAGAGTTATGGCTTGTCAAGGATGGGGGACCTGATTACAATCCCTTGTTCTCTAGCAAAAAAAATATACATATATCTATTAAACGACAAGAGATATCAAACTCAAAGTGCATATGTTAAACTTTGGGATAGGCATATCAAGGTTGATATATCTCACATTATAATATATATATATATATATATATATATATATACAACCAAAATTCATTGAAATTATTTGATTTATAAATTGAAGAATATAGAAAAGATGCTAATTTGATTAAGTTCCTTTGATGTTGTATTTAAAAAATAATGTAAAAATAAAAATAAAATTACTTCTTTCAAATATAATATATAATAATGTTAAGAGATCATGATAAATTCTCTTCGTTCCATGGAAAAACTAGGTATGCTTGTTAAACTAGATATGAAGAAAGCAAGTGATAGGGTTTGTTAGAGATTTTATATGATATTCTTAGAAAACCATGTTTTGATAAAGGTTGGTGTAAATGGATTAGATGTTGTTAAAGCACTCCAAAATATTAATGGATACCCTCTTAGATACTTTGAATCATCCCATGGATTTCACCAGGGTGATACATTATCTTCTTCTCTCTTCATTATTCTTACTAAAGAATTGGAAAGAGATTT
Organism: Wollemia nobilis; assembly: GCA_028583015.1. Classification (NCBI taxonomy): domain Eukaryota; kingdom Viridiplantae; phylum Streptophyta; class Pinopsida; order Araucariales; family Araucariaceae; genus Wollemia; species Wollemia nobilis. The sequence goes on along the minus strand of JAQPPZ010016847.1, from coordinate 5,676,829 downwards.
CTTAAAAACAATAATTGAATAAAATCAAAGTTATTTATGTTGCAAAAAATAATCCATTCATATATCATCTCTTATTTGTTGGTGAGAATTTTCTTTTGGATCATCCTTTAATCAATGATGCCATGGAGTTTAAATTAATTATACCGTGTTATGAGAAGGGTACTAGATGATTAATATTATAAATATAAGATTTTTTTTAATAAAAATATCCTAGATTTACAATGGATTAATATGGGTATTTTAGGGGTTTAAACTTGTAAAATTTCCATCCACATATATAGGTATTCCTTAGATAAAAAAATAAATAAGATGTGGGACTTAGTTTTGAATAAAATGAAATCCCATTTGGCAAGTTTGAAAGGTAAGTTCTTAAATGTAACTAGATGTCTACAACTTATAAAGACTATACATACATACATATATATATATATATATATATATATATATATATATATATATATATATATATATATATATATATATATATATATATATATATATATATATATATTAATATCACTTTGAATATTCATTATATGTATCACATCTCAATTTAATGAAATTCAAAAAGATTTTCTTTGGATAGGACATAAGGAAAAATATATATTTCCTCTTTGTAAGTGGGAGATGTCTATAAAAGAAATAATATTGGAGGGGCATGCTTAAAAAATTTATACTTATGAGCTTCACATTAGGGGTAAAATATGGTTGGATATTATTCAAATATCAAAGAAATAGATGGGTAAAATTGTTATGTATATAGGTTTTGTTGATGCAATAAAGTTGTTAAGGAAATGACCCCCTATTGATGGGATCAACAACATAGAAAAATATTCTAGAGAGTTTATAATTGATCAAGAAATATACTAGATGGTCATTCAATGAGGGGAATTTTACAAATTTCTCTTTTAATTCTTGGTTGAATCTTTATCCTCTTACTTTTTGATCCATCATGACAACTACTAACTCGGGCATATAGCTTAAAAAATTTCAAAGTAAAAAATTATATTGATAAAAAATTCTAGATAATTGGATTTTATTATAAACCTTATTGAAGGAGAGGACTTTAAAAAAATAGTAGATGGACTTCAAATCATGCTTCAAGAGTTTTATTTTTCCATTTTTAAGTAGAAGGGTGAGTTGGTGAAGAACACAAGCGTATAATGAGAGGGGGGTGAACAATATAAGATAAAAATTTTACTTTTCTTTCCAAATAAATATTATCCAATATTAGCAATTACAATAATGAAACAATGCACAGATCATCACACACATAGGAGACACAGATTTAATGTGGTCCACCCAATGTGGGCTATATCCATAGAGAAATATTTCTTATAAATTTTCTCAATAAATTTTTGAGGAACCAATTCCCTATTACAATGTTTATGGGTAATAACCCAAAGGAGACAACAATCCCCTTAGCTCTAGTTTGTGGACCTCTATACATAGGATACTACAATCCCCTCTGCTTTGGTTCATGGACCTCTATCCACAGGAGACTCCAATCCCCTCTACTCTGGTTTGTGGACCTCTATCCACAGGAGACTCCAATCCCCTCTACTCTAGTTCATGGACATATATATATAGGATACACCACTCCTATATACTTTGATTAGATCCAAAGACTTCTCACAACTTTGCTCAGATCTACCCTAAGCCTACTCACAAAGCCTGCTCAAAACTGCTCAAATTTTCTCACCAAACCTGCTCAAATATTCTTACCAAACCTACTCAAATATAATAAACATAACCTACTCAAATATACCTCAAACCTGCTCATAGAACTTGCTCAAATATACCTCAATCCTGCTCATAAAACATGCTCAAATTTGCTCGCAAAACCTTGCTCAAAACTACTCACAAGACCTGCTCAAATATGCTCACAAGACCTACTCAAATCGGCTCATAAGACCTGCTCAAATATGCTCTACAATATGATCCAAAAAATGCTCATCTATTGCCAAATATTGCATACAAACAATGCTCATATCTTTCCAATTTTTTTTTTCTTCAGCTAAAGTAATTCAGACATATTCTACTCAAAATTATTCATGAACATATAGAGGATGATATGCATTACAATACTGAATATGTTCATTCACATTTATTCAGTCTATCACTTTCACATGTATCACATTTATTGCATTCCAAAAGATAGCTCTGGTATAGCACTTGATAATTGACTTTATTATGTACTCCCAAAATCAATCAAAATCCTATGCACAAATTTGCTTCACAAAAATGATCTATAACTCTTGCACTTTCATTCCCAATATCACTAAAAAAAAGCACAAATTGCTTCACAAAATTGATATGTAACCCTTGCAAATTTTCTCTCAATATCAATAAAAAATAATGCACAAATTTACTTCACAAACCCTTGCTCTTTTATTTCCAATTTCAATCAATGAAATGCACAACTTTATTCACAAACCCTTGCACTTTTATTTCCATTTATAATAAAAACAATGCACATAAAATAAATCCTTATACCTCAAATCATATGACAACAAAAATATTTCCTTCAAACAAAACCTCCTTGAGAAAGGAATTAAATCTCCAGATATCTAAATCTTCCACAATGATGATGAGCTTCCTAAACCTATCTTTAACAAAAATAGTTTCCTTTTTGTTCCTTCAAAAATCTGGTTAGTAATATTCACTTTCTAGCATAGATTTTAAATCATCCACTTATGAACCCTTTTTAATATGTAAAATACAATTTAAAATCAAGCACAAAATACACCTTATATCTCCTTTCTCTAAATAACAATCAACCTTATAAATTCCTCACACAATGTGCAAAAACAATTTTCAAATAAACATAATACACCTTATGGCTCCTTTTTAATATGCAAAAATAACTCCCTCACACTCTATACAAGAATATAATTTTCAAATAAAACTAATACACCTTATAACTCCCTCTTTTGATATGCAAAAATAATTCTCTCACACACTATACAAAATGCAATTTTCAAATACCATAATACACCATATAACTCCCACTTTTAATATGCAAAAATAATTCTCTCACACACTATACAAAATGCAATTTTCAAATACCATAATACATCATATAACTCCCACTTTTGATATGCAAAAATAATGTCCTCATATAGAATACAATTTCCAAATAAACATAACACACCTTATAACTCCCACTCAGTTTAATTTAATTCAAAATAAACAAAATTCAAATACCTCATGCACTGTCACGATTCGAAACCATGACCTTCCATGACGTAGTGCTTTCACAAACGCTTGCAACCAGCTGTGCTACCACAATAGGTAGAACAAAAGGGGTGCACATCAAATTTATCACAATATTCTATGCTAATACAAATCTCAATACACATGGTAAAACAACATCAAGGGATTTCAATCCTGTGACCTCCTTCACAATAGTGATCACGTAAACCAACCAACTATTGGGCTACCCCGGTCGGGTGAGACATGACAGGTGCGCACACATATTTGTCTTTGTATAGCACTTGAAAACCTTTGAATCTTCGCTATCTTTTTCTCTTCTGTTCACATTAATCATACATGAAAATTATGAATAGAAAATGCTTGCGTTAATCAAAGGTGGAATAAATCAATGTATTTATATGCTTTTATATTTGATTTTCCTCTAAAATTTTGGCTCCTTTGGGTTATTATAACATAATATTTTAAACCCATAAATATTTAAATCCTTTTGATTTAAATAATGTATACTTATGTCCCATCCTTTGTCCATATCTTTTTTTAAACCTTTGTCCTCAAGCCTTTAAACCTTAATAATTTTAGATCCTTTGTCTCAAAACTTTAACCCTTCTTGATTTAAAACTTTTTATCCCAAGTCTCTTTTCTTTATAATATTTATATAAAATATTTTAATCCTTTCCTTAAAACATATTTGCCTTGCTTTGCACTAAACCTTTGTCTTAAATAATTTGTCCATCCTTATAAAATCATCACGCTTGAAGAATATTTCTACCTTGAGTACCATGCACCCTTTGATATTGCCTTGAGTGCCATACACCCTTTGACATAAATGACAACTCAATATTTGCAAAAATCTCCCCCTTTTTCATTTATGGCAACCCTAATTTTTTTTCCTTTTAATGCAACTGGATTCCCAATATGCTCCCCCTGAGAAGATTCTCCCCCTCACTGAATTCTCTCTCCCTTTGACATCAATGGAAAAGTGCTCCATGGGGCTAAAAATAAGACACTTAGCATAGCCCCATCACCACCTCCTTCTTTTGAGGTGATAAATTTTGGGATGGGAGTGAAACTCCCAAATACTATGCTCCTCATCTTGTTTTATTATCTTTCTCTAAATTTTTGTAGTCATACCTATTTGAACATTTTGAGCATCATTTTTCTTGTCTATATTTGGAAGTTTCGAAAACACTGTTCTACACCATTTAGATTTATGCCCAAAATTATTGCAATTGTAACACATGATGTTGTAGTCCATGAAAGGTGCAAATGAATTGAAGTTCCTCTTGGTGTAGCCATAACCATTCTTATTATGAACCCTACAATGTACAACTTTGTGACCAAATTTGTGACATGAAAAACAATGACCTTGGAAGAAATATTCATCTTGCCTTGGAGGATATGATCGCATGGTTCTCTCATTGATTTTTTTGTGATGGCTCCTTTTCCTTGATTATTTATTTGTTTGCTTCTTCTTTTATACTATCACCTCTCAGCACATCAACATAGGTCTTAGAATCTTCTTCAATTTCTTTATTTGATTCCTTTATTATTTTCAAGCTTGACTCCTCTTTTTATTTCTCTTGACATTCTTAAAAACCAAGTCTAGTATTTATAAATGGATATCTCTGTACTTTGATAATATCATCCAAGATTTTTGAGCTTTTCTTAAACTAAGATATCTTATCATTAAAATTTTCAAGTCCCTTCCTTAGAGAGATAACTTCATATTCTAGTCTTTCACATTCTAGCTCTTTTACCTTTAACTGCTCAACCATACCTTCTTCAATTTTCCTTACCTCTTCAACTTTAATTTTTAAATCGGTGAGATCTTGTAGAAGCTTTGCTTTTGTTTTCTCATCCTCTTGTACTTGAGCCTTCAATATTAAGTTCTCCCTTTTTAACTCTTCAATATCAACATCAAGTTCCTCTTTCATATCAATTGTGGCTTCCTCTTCCTTTTCTAAATATTTCTCTTTTTCTTGGTCTTCAACTATAGGATCATATTCTTTCTCTTCTTCTTGGTCTTTGAAAATAGGAGCATCTTCATTCTCTTGTACTTGAGCCTTCAATCTTGAGTTCTTATTTCTAGCCCTCTTCAACTCTTCAAGAACAACAATAAGTTTCTTTTTTATGTCAACTATACCTTCTTCTTCATTTTATGAACCTTTTTCTTCTTTTTCACTATCAGAGAGGCTTTCATCACTACTACTATACCCAAATTATGGATAATGAGCTACATAGTGACTAAGGTTACAACAGTTCAAATATTTGCATTTTCTTAAATACTTCTAATTTTTCCCACAAAGTCAGCTTCTTCTTCACTACTACTACTTCCATATTATGGACAATACGCTGCATAGTGACCAATATTACCACAATTAAAATATTTGTGTTTTCTTAGATCCTTATTATTCCTTCTTACAAAGTTAGCTTCTTATCCACTGCTTGATTCATCATTTGATTCTATTTCTTTATTCTTTGCCTTATTTGAAGCTTTGAATGTTGCCTCTCTTTTGGATGTTTGATCTTTCTCTATCCTCATATCATAGGCTATGATAATTCCATGTAACTCATCCATGTGTGTTCCTGTAAGATCTTCCTTCAAGCTTTTAGGCTTTCATGAAGGAACCCACTCTGATACCAATTGAAGAACACAAGCTTATATTGAGAGGGGGGTGGACAATATAAGATAAAACTTTAACTTTTATTTACAAAGAAATATTATTCAATATATTAGAAATTGCAATGATGAAACAATGCATAGATCATCATGAGACACATATTTAACGTGGTTCACCCAATGTGGGCTACATCCACAAATTTTCTCAATAAATTTCTTGGAAACCAATTTCCTATTACAATGTTTATGGGCACCAACCCAAATGAGATACCAATTCCCTCAGCTCTATTTATGGACCTCTACCCATAGAAGACTCAAATACCCTCTACTATGGTTCATGGACCTCTAACCACAGGAGACTCCAATCCCCTATGCTCTGGTTTATGGAACTCTATCCATAGGAGACTCCAATCCCCTCTACTTTGGTTTATGGACCTCTATACACAGGAGACACCAATCCCCTCTACTATGATTAACTCCAAAGCCTTCTCACAAATGTGCTCAAATATACCCCAATCCTACTCAAATTTGCTCATAGAACTACTCAAATATACTCACCAAACCTACTCAAATCTACTCACCAAACTTGCTCAGATCTACTCAATAGAACCTGCTCAAATCTACCTCAAACCTGCTCATAGAACTTGCTCAAATATACCTTAATCCTACTCAAAAAAACATGCTTAACTATGCTCACAAAACCCTACTCAAATCTGCTCACAAGACCTACTCAAATATACTCACAAGACTTGCTCAAATCTGCTCTACAATCTGATCCAAACAATGCTCATCTATAGCAAAATATTGCATATAAACAATGCTCATATATTTTCCAAAATTTATTTCTTCAACTAAAGTAATTCAGACATATTCTACTCATAATTATTCATGAACATATAGAGGATGATATGCATTACAAATACCCAATATGTTCATTCACATTCATTAAGTATATCGCTTTCACATGTCTCACATTTATTGCATTCCAAAATATAGCTCTAGTATAGCACTTGATAATTGACTTTCTTATGTACTCCCAAAATCAATCAAAACCCTGTGCACAAATTTGCTTTTTGATCTATAACTCTTGCACTTTCATTCCCAATATCACTCAAAAACAATGCACAAATTGCTTCACAAAATTGATCTGTAACCCTTGTAAATTTTCTCTCAATATCAATCAAAACTAATGCACAAATTTGCTTCACAAACTCTTGCTCTTTTATTTCCAATTTCAATCAATGCAATGCATAACTTTACCCATAAAACCTTTCACTTTTATTTCTAGTTATAATCAAATCAATGCACATAAAATCAATCCTTATACCTCCAATCATATGACAACAAAAATATTTCCTTCAAACAAAACCTCCTTGAAAAAGGAATTAAATATCCATACCTCTAAATCTGCCACAATGATGATGAGCTTCCCAAACTATCTTTGAAAAAATAGTTTTCTTTTTGGTCCTTCAAAAATCTGGTTAGTAATATTCACTTTCTAGCATAGATTTTAAATCATCCACTTATGAACCCTTTTTAATATGCAAAATACAATTTAAAATCAAGCACAAAATACACCTTATATCTCCTTTCTCTAAATAACAATCAACCTTATAAATTCCTCACACAATGTGCAATTTTTTTTTCAAATAAACATAATACACCTTATGGCTCCTTTTTAATATGCAAAAATAACTCCCTCACACTCTATACAAGAATACAATTTTCAAATAAAACTAATATACCTTTGATATTCACACAATGACACTGAGAGGGGGGGGTGAATCAGTGTAACTATTAATATTAATATCTACAACATTTAAAAATGAAGCAAAGAGAACTTGAAAACCAGAAAAGCAAATTGAACAATAGAGCACACCACAACACTCAATATACCGAGGTTCACCAATTTGGCTACTCCTCAAAAATGACTTCTTGGACTCCAATCCAAATCCAGTCTTTGCAAAATACCAATTTTACAAACACTTTACCAACATCTACTGGAAGGAGCACCAACCCCTTAGTTTTCTACTGCAATGAGATAGGAGCACCAACCCCTAGTACCAAGCACCAACTTGGACTGCAATTCTGAGCAATTTAAAATGACATAAACATGTCTTCACTTATTACACGATCCTGACTGGTCTGCAATTAAACAAACTCTGCACACTCTCACGGCTCTGCTAATTTCTCTCTTGGCTCTCTTCTAACCCTCTTTTCATAGCAATTTCCCTCTAACAGCAGCAACCCTATTCTCTGCATGACTGTCCTTTTATAACCCCTTTTTCTCATCGGGACTTTTCGTCTTCTATAACTTTTCAATCCTGCATGCAGTCGAATGACATTCTCGAGTTGTTCGAATTCTTTTCTCCTCTTCATAAGCGGTTGTTCGAATCCTTGCAAATACGGCTGTTCGAATGCTGCAAATACGTCTTTTTGAAATCTTTTCCGATCCTTCATATTTGGCTGTTCGAATTCTGCAAATACGGCTTTTCGAATGCTGCAAATACGTCTTTTTGAAAGCTTTTCCGATCCTTCATATTTGATTCTTCGAATGCTTTTCAATCGTGCATATACAGCTGTTCTAGTGCATGTCTAACACCTGTCAATGTGTAACTGCAGATCTGACATCAGTTACTTTTTACGTAACTGGCTGCATGATTTTCCTGTATGCTTTTTCTGACACGTGTCATCTTGCATGCTCCTTCGGCTTTTACCCGCCCAACCTTACTGTCGCGAAATCGTGACATTTCTGCCAGTTGACTTTTTTTGGGCTGTTGACCGTGAAATACTAACTTGTCGCGATATCGCGACACATTTTGTAGCCGTACGCCTTCATGCCCTTGCTGTCGCGAAATCACGACCATTTTGGCTTTTGAAAGCTTTTCCTCTGTTCATGTCGCGAAATCGTGACACTTCAAACTTTTGCTGACGTCATCCTTAATGTTGTCGCGAAATCGTGACACTTCGAACTTTTGCTGACGTCATCCTTAATGTTGTCGCGAAATCGCGACGCTTTCGGCTTCCTGAGGTCTCTTTTGCAACTTGTCGCGATATCGCGACACTTTCCTTTTGCTGACGTCATCCTCATCTTTGTCGTGAAATCGACGCTCGCTCTTCTTTCACCTTCTAAATCGTGACACTTTCTTTTGTTGACGTCATCCTCAGCTTTGTCGTGAAATCGCGACGTTTCTGGCTTCCGTACAATCCTTGCTTCATGCAGTAGCGAAATTGGAACATGTCACGAAATCGCGACGTTCTTCGCTTCCGTACAACTCTTGCTCCATGCACTAGCGAAAACAAGACATGTAGCGAAATCGCTACAACTTTGTTGCCTTGCATTTTGACTTGTAGCGAAATCGCTACACCTTTGTTTCCATACATTTTGTCATGCAGCGAAATCGCTACACCTTTGTTTCCATGCATTTTGTCATGCAGCGAAATCGCTACACCTTTTTCACCTTGTTGCTTCCACTCCGATCCTGTCGCGAAATCGTGACACTTTTCATTGCCTGCGCCTTTACCCGACACATGTCACGAAATCGTGACAATTTTGCTTGCACCTTCTCTCTCCTCGGCCATGTCGCGAAATCGCGACAATTTGGCATGCATTTTCTCTCTCCTCGACCATGTCGCGAAATCGTGTTTCTTCTCTCCATCGACAGTCGTGAAATCGCGACAATTTGGCATGCATTTTCTCTCTCCTCGGCCATGTCGCGAAATCGTGACAATTTGGCATGCATTTTCTCTCTCCTCGACCATGTCGCGAAATCGCGACATTTTTCTTTCTGCCTTCGGACCTCTCAACCTGTCGCGATATCGCGACAGAAAACATGTCGCGATATCGCGACAATTTTCTTTCTGCCTTCGGACCTCTCAACCTGTCGCGATATCGCGACAGAAAACATGTCGCGATATCGCGACAGTTTTCTTACTTGTCTTTTTCTGCAAATTTCTGAATCTGGGTCACTTCTATTTTCTTGCAAATTCACTGTACTTGATCTGACCGACTTCAGAATTCTTGTCCATTGCTTCAATTGCATCAATTTCTGTCTGTGTTGACAACAATGACAATACTTTTGTTGCACCTTGTTCAACAATCTCCCCCTTTGGAATTGTTGGCAACACTTATGCACTCTCCTGTAATTCTTCTCCCCCTTTGACAATAATACCAAAGGGCTATTGCAGACTCCCCCTGAGTCTATGCACACCACTCTCAGACAAATGTTGTTATAGTTAGCAAAAATCATGAATATAAGCAAAACTATAAGTATAGGCATAAATGCACCCCCTGAGAATGTGATCCCAAATGAAAGTCAGTTCTTGGGAATTGTGACCACTCCCAACTTATGTCGAAGGTACTCAAAAACTTCCTTGGGCAATGGTTTTGTGAATATATCAGCTACCTGCTCTGTAGTTGGAACAAAGTCCAATTTGACCTCTCCTTCAACAACTTTATCCTTCAAGAAATGATATCGGATTGCAATATGTTTGGTTCTAGAATGCATAACCGGATTCTTGGATATGTTGATAGCACTAGTGTTATCACATTTTATTGATATTGGCTCTTTGAAGTGAATACCAAGATCTTTCAAAGTTTGTCTCATCCATAATATCTGTGTACAACATGTTGTGGCTGCAATGTATTCTGCCTCTGCAGTGGATAGAGAGACTGATTCTTGTTTCTTCTTGTGCCATGCTACCAGCCTGTCTCCAAGATAAAATGCTCCTCCACTGGTACTCTTTCTGTCATCAATACATCCTGCCCAATCTGCATCAGAATATGCAATCAAAGTGAAATCTTTACCTTTTGGATACCACAACCCATAATCCATAGTACCCTTGAGGTACCTGAAGATCCTCTTTACAGCTGTCACATGAGTTTCTTTGGGACTAGCCTGAAATCTTGCAACCATGCATACTGCTTGTAATATGTCTGGTCTAGTGGCTGTTAAATACAGCAGGCTTCCAATCATAGACCTGTACATTGTTTGATCTACATCTGGAGATTTGTCATCCTTGCTTAACTTGCAGCCTGTTGTCATGGGAGTGCTAACAGGTTTACTGTCTTCCATTGTGAACTTTTTCAGCATTTCTTTTACATATTTAACTTGAGAAATAAAAATGCCCTTTTCATTTTGATTGACCTGCAGTCCTAGGAAATAAGAAAGTTCACCAATCATAGACATCTCAAATTCTTTCTTCATTTTAGTTGATATGTCTTTGCAATATTCATCCATCTCGCTGCCAAATATTATATCATCTACATAAACAACAAGAACAATAAGATGCCCCTTCTCTGTTTTGACATATAAATTGTTGTCCACCAAACCTTTCTTGAACCCTTGTTTAATAAGATAGTTATCCAGCCTTGCATACCATGCTCTGGGTGCTTGTTTCAAACCATATAATGCTTTCTTTAACCTGCAAACAAAATCTGGATTGTCACCAAGTTGGAAACCATCTGGCTGTTCAATGTAAACCTCTTCTTCCAGTTTTCCATTCAGAAATGCTGATTTTACATCCATTTGATATACTTTGAAATTTTTATGGACTGCTAAAGCCAGAAACATTCTGATTGCCTCTAGTCTGGCTACCGGTGCAAAGGTTTCCTCAAAATCAATGCCTTCAACCTGAGCATAGCCTTTACAGACCAATCTTGCCTTATTTCTGACAACCTGTCCATCTTCATTTAACTTATTTCGAAAAATCCATTTAGTGCCTATTATGTTTTTATTTGTTGGCCGTGGTACTAATTCCCAGGTATTGTTTTTCTCAATCTGATCTAGTTCTTCATTAATTGCCTTCATCCAACTTTCATCTGTGCTTGCTTCAGCAACATTTTTAGGTTCAATGCTAGATAACAGAGAATAGTTCCGCACTGCTGCTCTTCTTGTCTGAATACCATCTGTGGGATCCCCAATAATCTGTTCACTGGGATGATTTTTCTGCCAGTTGCCTGTTTTAAATTTCCTGTTTTCTCCTTCTTCTGAGTCAGTTTTTACAACATCTGGATCAATTTTTTGATTCTCATCTGTTTCCTTTTCATCATCACCTTCAATGACTTCTTCATAAATAGGGTAGTTTTCTTGATAAGTAATTTCTTGTTCTCTACCTTCATCAACTTTCACATCAGCACTCTCAACAATTTTCTTTAGCCTCTTGTTGTAACATGTGTAGGCTTTGCTTTTTGTTGAGTAACCAAGAAAGATACCTTCATCAGCTCTATCTTCAAATTTACCGAGATTATCTTCAGTCCGTTTGATGTAGCACTTGCTGCCAAATACTTTGAAATGTCTTGTTGTTGCCTTTCTGCCGAACCACAGCTCATAAGGTGTTTTGCTTTCATGTGGTCTTAGCATGCACCTGTTTTGAATGTAAACTGCAGTATGTACTACCTCTTTCCAAAATATGTCAGCTATTTTGTTCTCAGCCAGCATTGTCCGTGCCATTTCCTGCACTGTCCTATTCTTCCTTTCTACAACACCATTTTGCTGAGGTGTCCTAGCTGCTGAAAACTGTCTTCTTATCCCATATTTTTGACAGTATTCTGCAAATTCTTCCGAAATAAACTCTCCTCCTCTGTCTGATCTTAAGCATTTAATCCTTTTTCCAGTTTGATTTTCAACCTATTTTTTAAAAATCTTAAACATCTCAAAGGCATCTGATTTAAGCTTTAAAAAGAATATCCATGTCATCCTGGAGTAATCATCTATTAACAACATAAAGTATTTGTCACCATTTATGCTTTGTGTTCTCATGGGTCCACACAAATCAGTATGAATTATCTCCAAAGGTTTGCTGGTGAAGTATTCCTTTGATTTAAAAGTGGATCTGGTTTGCTTCCCTTTTTGACATGAAGCACAGATGCTATTTACTGGTTTGCCAATGGTTGGTATATCTCTTACTGCCCTTTTTGAACTTATTTTTGCCAGATTGTCAAAACTAATATGACCGAGCCTCTTGTGCCACAACCAATTTTCATCTTCCTGTCCAATCAAGCATGTTCCTTCTACAGTTTCTGAGAGAGTATATAGATTACCAGAAGTCCTAGATCCAGTAGCTATCAACTTCCCACTGTGTGCTTTTCTCACTTCACAGCCCTGCTTCTTAAAAATGACTTCATGACCTCTGTCACAGATTTGACTTACACTCAACAAGTTATGCTTCAGACCAATCACAAACAAGACTTCTTTTGATTTTATCTTTCCATCACTGATCTTGACTGATCCCTTTCCAACAATCTTTGCTCCATCATTATTTCCAAATTTCACAGAACCACCTTCATAATTCTGTAAATTCTCAAATTTTTGCTTGTCACCTGTCATGTGACTGGAGCATCCACTGTCAAGTATCCATGGTGCAGATTTGTCTTGTGCTTTAAAAGCAGTCTGAACAATCAAAGATTCCTTTTCTTTCCATTCTGGTTTGATGACAGATTTGGCTACTTGTTTTGCCTTTGTCCTTTCATTAGCATGTGCCTGTTTTTCAAGAAATTTCTTGTTTTGTTTCAACCCACTTGGTTGAGATTTTCTACTCTGATAATTATTTGATGCAAAAGTGCTTCTACAGTTTCTAGCAATATGTCCAAAATTATGACAATTATAACATTCAACTGCATAATTCATTAAAGGAGAAAAAGCATTTCTGCTGGTGAAATTCCTTTGAGATACATTATGCCTGCAATCTGAAATCTTATGGCCATAAGCATTGCATTTAAAACAATAACCAGAAAAGGAATGATTAAACCTGGGTGCAGGTCTTTGCCAGTTTGAAGTAGGAGCCATGAATCTTCTCCTTCTTGGATGTGTGACTTTTGTGAATCCATCTTTGTCAGTACTCTTCTTGAATCTGGCATTATTGCTTTCTTTGGCATGATTTGTTTTTTCTAGGTCAACCCTGATCTTTTCTTCTTTCTTTATGGGTTCTACATTCAAGGCCTTTGAACCATTTGATGATTCTCCTTCATCGAAGCCTAAACCAAATTTGATGCCGAAAGGCCTTTGGTTATTTAACATTTTATCCAGCTTTACAGTACTTTCTTCAAACTTATGAAAATAGCTCAATTTTCTATTCATCTCCTCTAGCTGCATTCTTAACTTAACAATGTCTTCCTCTAGCTTGCTGCATTCAACTGTCTTTACAGTTAATTGTTCATCAAGAACTTCAGACATTTTCTTGAATTCCTCTGTCTGTATTTTTAAACTGTTTATTATGTCAGTGGCATCCTCTAGTTTTCTTGAAAACTTTTTGTTCTTTTTCCTTTCTACACTCAACTCTTCAAGTGCAGCAACCAATTCTCCTTCCAGATAAACTTCAGCCTCATCTTTAAAGCTTTCATCACCTTCCTGATTTTCTTCTGTTCTTTCCTCTTCAAGTGCCATGAACAGAGCTTCCCCTATTTCTTCTTCAGAATCTTCACCTGAGCTTTCTTCAGAAGAGCTGACATTCTTGGATATGAAGCTTTTCTTCTTGAAGTTGTTCTTTCTAAAATTTTGTTTCTTCTTCCAATCACCTTTTTCTTGGAGTGACCCTTCACCATTTTTGGTTTTATCATGCATTGGGCATTTGGCTGCAAAATGACCGACTCCTCCACAATTGAAGCACTTGAATGGTAGCTTTCCTCTATATTTTCCTTTTCCCTTTGTGAGTTTTCGAACAAAATTTGCTTCTGTTTCATCCAGTGTCTCTTCATCCTCAGATTCATGTTCAGTTTTTATATTCTTATGTGCTTTAAAAGCAGCTTCTCTGTCTATAGGCTTAGTTTGTCCTATTCTCATTTCATATGCAGTCAAGGAACCATGCAGCTCATCCATGCTAAAATTGTTTAGATCTTTTGCCTCTTCTATTGCAGAAACTTTGGAGTTAAATCTTTTGTGAAGGGTTCTGAGAACCTTTTTTACAACAACTGCATCATCCATTTCTTCACCGAGTCCTCTGATTGCATTGATGATTCCATTTACTCTCAGCATATAGGCCTCTATGTTCTCATCTTCCTTCATTTGTAATGCTTCGAACTGAGCTCGATGAGTTTGCAGCTTGGCTTCCTTGATCTTGTTGTCTCCTTCATGGATGCTCTTCAGTTTATCCCACATGTCTTTTGCCGATTTGCAGCTCATGACTCTTATCAATTCACTGTCTACAAGTCCACACATTATGGCATTCTTAGCTTTGGAGTTGTTTTCAAATTTTTTCTTCTCAGCAGTATCTGTTGGAGGAGTAGTGGGTGTTGTGTATCCACTATCTACAGAATCCCAAATGTCATATCCCAATGCACTCAGATATGTTTGCATCCTGAGTTTCCAGAAAGTGTAATTAGTTCCATCAAACAAGGGAGCTTTGTTGGATGAGAATCCTTCATCGCCTGCCATTGTTTCTTCCAAGATCACCTTAGCTGATTAAACTTGTTCAAGGAACCTTGCTCTGATACCAATTGATATTCACACAATGACACTGAGAGGGGGGGTGAATCAGTGTAACTATTAATATTAATATCTACAACATTTAAAAATGAAGCAAAGAGAACTTGAAAACCAGAAAAGCAAATTGAACAATAGAGCACACCACAACACTCAATATACCGAGGTTCACCAATTTGGCTACTCCTCAAAAATGACTGCTTGGACTCCAATCCAAATCCAGTCTTTGCAAAATACCAATTTTACAAACACTTTACCAGCATCTACTGGAAGGAGCACCAACCCCTTAGTTTTCTGCTGCAACAGATAGGAGCACCAACCCCTAGTACCAAGCACCAACTTGGACTGCAATTCTGAGCAATTTAAAATGACATAAACATGTCTTCACTTATTACACGATCCTGACTGGTCTGCAATTAAACAAACTCTGCACACTCTCACGGCTCTGCTAATTTCTCTCTTGGCTCTCTTCTAACCCTCTTTTCATAGCAATTTCCCTCTAACAACAGCAACCCTATTCTCTGCATGACTGTCCTTTTATAACCCCTTTTTCTCATCGAGACTTTTCGTCTTCTATAACTTTTCAATCCTGCATGCAATCGAATGACATTCTCGAGCTGTTCGAATTCTTTTCTCCTCTTCATAAGCGGCTATTCGAATCCTTGCAAATACGGCTGTTCGAATGCTGCAAATACGTCTTTTTGAAAGCTTTTCCGATCCTTCATATTTGGCTGTTCGAATTCTACAAATACGGCTTTTCGAATGCTGCAAATACGTCTTTTTGAAAGCTTTTCCGATCCTTCATATTTGATTCTTCGAATGCTTTTCAATCGTGCATATACAACTTGTTCTAGTGCATGTCTAACACTTGTCAATGTGTAACTGTAGATCTGACATCAATTACTTTTTACGTAACTGGCGCATGATTTTCCTGTATGCTTTTTTCGACACGTGTCATCTTGCATGCTCCTTCGGCTTTTACCCGCCCAACTGTTACCTGTCGCGAAATCATGACATTTCTGCCCAGTTGACTTTTTTTGGGCTATTGACCGTGAAATACTAACTTGTCGCGATATCGCGACACATTTTGTAGCCGTACGCCTTCATGCCCTTGCTGTCACGAAATCGTGACCATTTTGGCTTTTGAAAGCTTTTCCTCTGTTCATGTCACGAAATCGTGACACTTCAAACTTTTGCTGACGTCATCCTTAATGTTGTCGCAAAATCGTGACACTTCAAACTTTTGCTGATGTCATCCTTAATGTTGTCATGAAATCGCGACGCTTTCGGCTTCCTGAGGTCTCTTTTGCAACTTGTCGCGATATCGTGACACTTTCAGCTTTTGTTGACGTCATCCTCATCTTTGTCGCGAAATCGCGACGCTTCCGCTTCCGAGGGCTTTTCTTTCACCCTGTCGTGAAATCGCGACACTTTCAATTTTCGTACGTCATCCTCAGCTTTGTCGTGAAATCATGACGTTTCTGGCTTTCCGTACAATCCTTGCTTCATGCAGTAGCGAAATTGGAACATGTCACGAAATCGCGACGTTCTTCGCTTCCGTACAACTCTTGCTCCATGCACTAGCGAAAACAAGACATGTAGCGAAATCGCTACAACTTTGTTGCCTTGCATTTTGACTTGTAGCGAAATCGCTACACCTTTGTTTCCATACATTTTGTCATGCAACGAAATCGCTACACCTTTGTTTCCATGCATTTTGTCATGCAGCGAAATCGCTACACCTTTTTCACCTTGTTGCTTCCACTCCGATCCTGTCGTGAAATCGTGACACTTTTCATTGCCTGCGCCTTTACCCGACACATGTCGCAAAATCGTGACAATTTTGCTTGCACCTTCTCTCTCCTCGGCCATGTCACGAAATCGCGACAATTTGGCATGCATTTTCTCTCTCCTCGGCCATGTCGTGAAATCGACCATTTTGCTTGCACCTTCTCTCTCCTCGACCATGTCGCGAAATCGCGACAATTTGGCATGCATTTTCTCTCTCCTCGGCCATGTCATGAAATCACGACAATTTTGCTTGCACCTTCTCTCTCCTCGACCATGTCGCGAAATCGTGACAATTTGGCATGCATTTTCTCTCTCCTCGGCCATGTCGCGAAATCGCGACATTTTTCTTTCTGCCTTCGGACCTCTCAACCTGTCGCGATATCGCGACAGAAAACATGTCGCGATATCGCGACAGTTTTCTTTCTGCCTTCGGACCTCTCAACCTGTCGCGATATCGCGACAGAAAACATGTCGCGATATCGCGACAATTTTCTTACTTGTCTTTTTCTGCAAATTTTTGAATCTGGGTCACTTCTGTTTTCTCGCAAATTCACTGTACTTGATCTAACTGACTTCAGAATTCTTGTCCATTGCTTCAACTGCATCAATTTCTGTCTGTGTTGACAACAATGACAATACTTTTGCTGCACCTTGTTCAACAATAACTCCCTCTTTTGATATGCAAAAATAATTCTCTCACACACTATACAAAATGCAATTTTCAAATACTACAATACACCTTATAACTCTGACTTTTAATATGTAAAAATAATTCTCTCACACACTATACAAAATGCAATTTTCAAATACCATAATACACCGTATAACTCTCACTCTTGAAATGCAAAAATAATGTCCTCATATAGAATACAATTTCCAAATAAACAAAACACACCTTATAACTCCCACTCAATTTAATTTAATTCATAATCAACAAAATTCAAATACCTCATGCATCACCGCAATTCAAAATCATGACCTCCCATGATGCAGTGCTTTCACAAGTGCTTGCAACCAGTTGCACTACTGCATCAGGTAGGAAAAAAGGGGTGCACATCAAATTTATCATAGTATTTTGCATTAATCCAAAGCTCAATACACATGACAAAATGATGTTAGGGGGTTTCAACCCCATGACCTCCTTCACAGCAGCACTCACGCAAGCCAACCAACCGCTAGGCTACCCCAATCAGGTGAGACATGACAGGTGCACATACAGATTTGTATTTGTCTAGCAGTTGCACACCTTTGAATCTTTGCTAGATTTTTCTTTGCCATTCGCATTAATCAGGCATGAAAATTGTTAATCAAAAATGCTTGTGTTAATCAAAGGTGGAATAAATCAATGTATTTATATGCTTTTATATTTGATTTTCCTCCAAAATGTTGGCTCCCTTGGGTCATATTATTTAATTTAAATATTATAACATAATATTTTAAACCCATATTTGATTTTAATAATGTATACTTATGTCCCATCCTTTTGTCCATATCTTTTATAAACCTTTGTCCTCAAGCCTTTAAACCTTTAAACTTTTAGATCCTTTGTCTCAAACCTTTAACCCTTCTTGATTTAAACCTTTTTGTCCCAAGTCTCTTTTATTTATAATATTTAAATACAATATTTTAATAATTTCCTTAAAAAATATTTGCCTTGCTTTACACTAAACCTTTATCTTGAATAATTTGTCCATCCTTATAATCTCATCATCCTTGAAGAATATTTTTGCCTTGAGTACCATGCACCCTTTGACATTGCCTTGAGTGCCATACACCCTTTGACATCAATGAAAACTCAATATTTCCAACAGTTGGTCTAATATCTATCAAAATATGGTAGACATTTGACCAATTTGAAATATAAGAGTTTTCAACAATCAAAATCTTCTACTCCCAAATATTTATCCTAGAAGAATATTTAGTCACTTGAGGCCCTTCCTAATTCCTCAACATTCCTTTGAATAGTGGTCTAAATAAAATTTCATACATGTGAGAGTCTATAAAGAAGAGGATATCATGGACCTTTTAGGCATACCTTGTGTAAGAAGGATCTAGAAACATCACATCATTTACTTCTTTAGTGTCTTTTTCTTACACTATTTAGGGATGCTTTTAAAAAAAAATAAGAATATGTTGAGTAACTCCATCAACATTGAAAATTTTGATGAAATGTTGGATTATTTGTTTCAAAGATAAAATATTATGCATTATATAGAGGACTAATCCTATTGTTATTTGTTCAAATACATGGATTGAAAGGATTAGTAGAATTTAAAAAAATCTTAGAACAATGCCCAAGTTTGGAATGTTAGCTTTTGAGGATATATGCTGTGGAGAGATCTAACACAGGTCCCAATGAAATACAAGAAATATGAAAGAAAGTGAAACAACAATATGACTAAAATATGCTATAAATAGAAATGATGAAAATACAATGCAATATGGAGGAAATGGTCACTCCATTAATATGAGCTAAAGAGCTACATTGTACTCCATACAGGAGTACTTGAGATATGAGATGAAGATATGAGATATGAGATGATATGAGATACTACTATGAGGCCCTTTATATAGGAAGATAGATTCCTTGGCCAACACTCTACCTAGTTGTACAAGGGGACACCTTGCACATTACAACTTGCACATTGCCACTTGTGCATTTATTACATTGCTTGAAGTAACTAGATAACTTCCCCCTAAAGTAATCTCCTATCCTAACTATGTACCTAAGGTGGTACATTTACATGACCCAAATGATGTAATATACTCTAACTCTAACACCCCCTGTATTACATTATTTGGGTATTGAAGATTTCAATCTTCAATATGGATCTTCTTCTTTGAGATGTTCTTCAGCTTGCTTAGGAATATCGTCCTCTTCTATCCATCCTCCTTTGTCTTTATTTGGTCCTATTGCTTCTTCAGATTTCATATGGTTGAGTAGAGCATAGTGTTGTTGACCTCTCATCCTTTTGATTTTGATTCTTCTATGCTTCTCTTTATGGAGCATTGGTTCTTTATTTTCTTCAACCTGTTCCTCAGGAAATATGTTAGTATCCTTTTGAAATACAATAATGTCTTGTGAGATTTCCATTGAATCTAGAATATATGTATTTCCATAGATTGATCTTGTTGCTTCTATCTCACTTTGGTTCATGATAAGGCATGTATTGATCCCATTCATATATCTGAAATTGACTATCCAATTGCTTTCTACTAATTTTTTTACTGAAATGAGATTGAATGCTAATCTAGGAACATACAATACTTTTTGTAGTAGAAAGTTTGGAAATGATTTGCTTGGTGTTACACATCCATATCCATGTATAGGATAAGTTTTTCTATCTACAATTCTTAGTTTGTAACCATTAGTGATTTCAAGACAATCAAACCATTGTAAATTTCCAGTCATGTGATGACTAGCTCCTGAGTCAATGTACCATGTATCTTTCTACTTTGTTGAATTATTCATGCTAGAGTTATTTTTGCATTTATGGTGAGATGCAATATGTGTTCCTAGTTCTTGAGAATATGATCTACTTTCCATTGTGATATAATAGAATCCTTTATAGTAATCTACCTTATGACTCCCTAGAAGTATGAGCTTAGATTTGATAGAATCTTTTAGAGCTTAGGCTTTGTAGGCTTCCTTATATCTCCCTAGTTAAGAGATGTGAATCAGTAGAGTCCTTGTAGACTTTGTAGAGACCTTAGTACTTGATAATATTTGATGAATGCT
Organism: Wollemia nobilis; assembly: GCA_028583015.1. NCBI lineage: Eukaryota > Viridiplantae > Streptophyta > Pinopsida > Araucariales > Araucariaceae > Wollemia > Wollemia nobilis. The sequence goes on along the minus strand of JAQPPZ010016847.1, from coordinate 5,656,044 downwards.
ATTGTTATCAAGTTTTGTAGAATACCTTATGTCTCCCTAGTGATTTTGGAAATGCTATATGATAGATAAAGTGCTTTTGAGAATAATAGTTCAATTTTGGGTTGATTTTGTAAAGTTTTGAGAATAGCAAAAATCAACTTCTTTTACACCTTATTACTCCTATTGAACTTTAAGCACTTTCTAATTTTATGAGGTTTTAATAGTTGGATTCCTTTTGTCCCTTTAATGTATTTTGAGACAAATATGCCAATTAATTTCCAACTCTTAATATTCTTTAATAAACCTCTTTTTATAGCCTTTAATAATTTGATATTTATTGTTTCTAATTTCCAATTTCCTACTTTGATGTAGTATTCCTTATAACTCCCTAATGTGGAATATTAGAAAACAATTATTTGCAATAATAGAAATTCTGATTTCCAAGTAGAATTCCTTATTTCTCCTATGTTATAATATTGCAAATATTAGGCTATTTAATATGTGTTTCTCCCTTTTATATTGCTTTCAAATATGGTTGATTTCCTTTAGTATTTCAACCTAATGTTATACCTTATAACTCCCAGTTAATGAAAGTAAATATTAATAAAGTAGAGACCTTACCTTTGATGTTGTATTCTCTACGTATCTACCATAGATTTTGGATGTATATGACAATCCACTTCTTTGCCTTTCCTTTGAACGCTTATGGAGAATGATGTGCATTGATTTTCCCTTGGCTTCAATATTGGACTTCTTTGACCTCCTTGACTAGAGATTTTAATGCTCTTTCACCTTTCTTCCATGTTGTAATTCGGCCTATGCTATGAGTAAATACTGGAATATTGAATATGTCAACTTCCTTGGTCTTTGGCACCTTTTAATAGAAGAGAGTTCTTGTGCTATGTGACAAGTGTCACATTGGTTACTTCTTGAGTGCTTGGAGGGAATGAAGATGCTTGTAACATATGGGTATTACAACCTTGGAGGAGCACTTATTTCCTTTGAAGACAAGTGTCTCCCTTGTTCTAATATACCACCTTTCTTGCTAGTAATGTTCCTTTGCTCGAACATGTGAAATATGGGCACTCATGTAAGGAACGTTAGGATTCCTTTTCAAGTGACAAGTGTCACTTCCTCCTTATGCATGGGCTCTTTCTCTAACACTTCTTTAATGTACCTTTGGAGCACCTTTAAATATTGTAATATTCTTAACTCTTCCTTTGTTTGATGGTGCTTGCTTATGAGTTGGTTCTAGTTGGAGTGAAGAGTGATGCTTTGGTGGAGCTTTGGTGAACCTCCAATAATGGTATAGAATGCTCCTTGGATATATATCTAGCTTTGATATTGCTTCAACCTATTATGCTCTCCTTTTCACCCTTGAATATAATGCTTCCCTTTGCCTTGTATTGTGTTGTGTTTTCTTGCATATTTGGTTGTCCAAGACGTAGAGGATATGAGCCTTCTTTGGGACTCTTTTGCCCTTCTTGGAGTGTGCAAGTATTCGACTATCGTGGGCTATTATACCTTGAGAATATGGTGTCTTTTAGACACTTAAAACTCTGCCCTTTTCCCTGTGTAGAATAGATTAGACTAGTGCACCAATATGTAATATATTTTGTATATAAGAATACCCTTATTGCATTCCTTTTGCACTCCTTTTGCAGATCTAATTTTCTTGATTTTTATGGTAGCTTTCTTGAAGGCAATGGGGGATTTTGAGGTTGTCTTTTGATTAGACACCTTTCCCATTTTTGCTTGGATATTTTTCTAATGAACCCAAGCTTGTAACCACGTAGATAGAAGCTTCTTTTTGTAGAAGTAATTTTTGCACCCTTTTTAAATAGCCTTTAGTGCACTTTGAATCTTGAGACTCACCAAGTCTTGATTTGAAGCTTCTCTTGCTGATTTTAATGGTGGATTTCTTCTCCACTCCTTGGAGGAATCTGATCTGATTTTGGTGGCTTCTTTGGGCCATGAAATGCTGTAGGTTTTATGCACCAAATAGTGTCTCTAGACACTTTGATTAATCTATTGGTTTTTGTGCTCTTGATCCTTAACAATCAACAAACACAAACTAACATTTTTTGAGAGTAACTAGTTAGAGATCAACTAGTATAGTACCAATGCACTTTTTAATGATAATAATAATCTCACCTTATTGCTCTAGTAAATGAACTCTCAAAATAATTTTAGATGCACTTAATAATCTCTGCAACTTTTAAGAGTAATCTGTAATGAACCCTTAATAAGTATTCTATAAATTTTCACTACAAACAAAGTTGTAGGATCTAGTCTTCTTTTCTTTTTCCAAAGTAGATGATAGGTAGTTGATAGATAGTTGTAATTCTAAAATCTATTCAACTCCAAATTAATGTGCAAATAATCCTTAAAATGAACTCTCCATTTTTGCACTTTCTTGAAGACTATAATGCAATCTATTCTTCTACAACTTTTAATCCAAATATGGTGCTTAATGGAATTTGATAATGAACCCTAATTTGAAGTTCAACTAGTTGCACCTTAGTTGCTTACCTTTTTTATGGATTCTGAAGTAGATGATGTAGATATTGGTGCTTCTGATTCACCAAGTTGCTGCCTTGTAGTAGATGGATACACAACTTCTTTGTTGGCTATCTCAAATAACTTTCTCCTTCACCAATCTCTAGCCTTGAAATTTCTATCTTGAGCCTTGGATTTGGTGGCTTAATCCTTCCAGTGATCTTCTACTTTCTATTATAGATTTAGAGAACTCCTTTCTCTAAACTGTGCCTTCTTGCTATGAGAGGTAATCTCCAAATATCCTAGATTTGGTAGGCTTCTTCTATCTGAATCTTCCTTCAAGCTTCTTGTCAAATTTTGACTTCAAACATGATCTTCTTCTTCTCAAGATTATAATTTTCTTGAGGTCTTCATTGGATTCTTCTTCAAGGATTTGGCACTCCTTGCCAAATTCTTCTTCTGGATTTGGCACTCCTTTCCAAATTCTTCTTCTCTTGGGCTTGTTGTTGGATGGCGACAATTGTCCCAAGTCCTTCACTATCAGGGACTTCTCCTTGGTAGTGGATTTCTCCAATGAGTTCTCCTAGGAACTCTTTTGATGATGCTTCTATGAGCTCTACAACAAGGCTCTCCAAGCCTTCTTCTTTTTCCTCCTTGAGACCTCTCCAAGGTCTTCTATCTTGCAGCTCCTTTGGTCTTCTAACTGAGACCTTTTCTTCAACCTTCTACTTCTGGAAGTGTTGGTGATGAGATCTTCCTCTTGGATCTCTGATTCTACTGCTTCTGAATTCTGGAATAGGACTTCGTTGGTCCTTTCTCTTTCTTCTGCAATTTGTAAGCTTTGATGGAGATCACCAATCTCCTATTTCTTGGACTCTTCTTTGGAGTCTTTCTTCTGAGTCAGGTATTCTTCTTCTGAATTAAGAATTCTTCTCTAAAGTTTTCTTTAAGAACTCTTCTTTGGAGTTTACTTCTGAATCAAGAATTTTCCTTCTAAAATAGGAATCCTTCTCTAAAGTTTTCTTCAGAATTAAGGCTTCTATGGCCTTTTCTGCTTCAAGGCTTCTCTGGCCTATTCTTCTTCTAGGCTTCTCTGGCCTATTCTTCTTCTAGGATTCTTTGGCCTATTCTTCTTCTAGGCTTCTTTGGCATTTTTCTTCTTCTAGGCTTCTTTGGCCTCTTCTTCTTCTGCACTCTATAGGTATTGATCTTGAATGGAGATCACCAATCTCCTATCTCCTCCTATGACTCAACTTCTGGAGTCTCTTCTTCCTTGAGTCTACTATAAGGCTACTGTGGCCTTTTCTTTACTTCTACAATTTGCAGGATTGCAACTCTTGTAATGGGACCTTTCTCGAGGTCTTTGAAATATTTAGTCTTCTACCTTGTTGTTGCAAGTGCTGGAATGATTCTTGAAGATGTTCTTCCTAACTCTCTTGTAGGAAGCTTCCCAAATTTTTCTTGAATCTCCTTTTCCTACAACAAGCTGTTAGAAACTGGAATATAAGAACTTATAAATCTGGAGATAATAATCTTCACTAGTTGATTTGTCAAACTAGTGGCTTGAATGTTGAGTCCTAGTCTTCATGAGTTTTTTTCTACAACTCTGTGGAAAGACCCTAGCTAGATGTAATCTCAGATTTTTTACAACTGAGATTTATTTCAGTCCTCACTTTCCTAATCCTGTTGACTACTATGGCTTTTTCTATCAATTAATCCTAATGGTAACTTTTGCATGCAACGACACTCAATGGTAGATCCAGTTTGCAAAGATGTAGGCCAACAGTAGTAATGGTGACTCTCCCTATTCCTCTTGACCTACTAGACTTCTCTTATGATGGATGTAGGTCCTCCTATCTCGAAGCACCGTGGCTCTGATACCACTGTTAGCTTTTGAGGATATATGCTGTGGAGAGATCTAACATAGGTCCCAATGAAATACAAGAAATATGAAAGAAAGTGAAACAACAATATGACTGAAATATGCTATAAATAGAAATGATGAAAATACAATACAATATGGAGGAAATGGTCACTCCATTAATATGAGCTAAAGAGCTACATTGTACTCCATACAGGAGTACTTGAGAGATGAGATGAGATATGAGATGGATATGATGATCTACTACTATGAGGCCCTTTATATAGGAAGATAGATTCCTTGGCCAACACTCTACCTAGTTGTACAAGGGGACACCTTGCACATTACAACTTGCACATGCCACTTGTGCATTTATTACATTGCTTGAAGTAACTAGATAACTTCCCCCTAAAGTAATCTCCTATCCTAACTATGTACCTAAGGTGGTACATTTACATGACCCAAATGATGTAATATACTCTAACTCTAACTTGGAATCATATTATTATCTCTTTTATACAATGTTTATCACCATAGTGCTCATCATGAAAAATCCCAAGTATGGAAAATGAGGTGCTTACCTCTTGGTTACAAGATTCAAAATATACCTAAAACATTATTCATTACAATGAAGTTAACATAAAGGATATACATCAATCTATGGTAAAATAGAAATATCTAGAAGTTGGATCTACTAACATTAATTTTAATGGAGTCTCAACAGGGACATCACAATGGAAAAAAGGCATTTGGCTCTCCTAGAAAAGATCCAAGTTCAAGTCATGGGAAGGGTGGCCCGCGATGTACCCCCAAATTTTCAACCTATTAAAAAAACATTAATTTTAATGGTTCTTCCAAAATAAATCTAATAAAAGTTAGTGGCAGTAATTTTTTTTGGACTAATGAAAGCAAAATTCTTCTCACTTACTCAAGATCACATGGAACTTCAACTAATAACTATGCAAAGGCATGCACAAGACTATCATTAAGAAAGTATTGAGAGATATTTCAATTGAGGAGGATTTACAAATTATTGTTAGTGTTGTTAAAAACAAAATATGGGGATTAGATTAACAATAATAATATTTTAATACTCATCAACTATTATTGGAGGCATTATCTTAGAAATATCAAAGTATCTATAAAAAAGAAAATAGATTGTTAAGAAGAAAATATCAAAGTATCTATAAAGAAAGTATTTAGTCAATTATAGTGTTAATATTCCTTTTAGATAAGTTTAAATTTTAGAAAGTATTTGGATAAGGGAGATATTATCTCTTAATAAAATAATATCAAGGATGTGATAGAGTAAAAATAGTAGTTTGGAGAATATGAAGAATATCTTTGGTAGAAAGGCAAGATGGATATGGTCTAATTGATCTATTATCAATTGTAAGATTTTGAACTTTTTATGGGAATAACCCCAATAAAAATCTAAATATGTATGTAGCTATGTTGATCTAAATAAAATAAAAATGCATACCATTACAATTACTATCGATAATAAAAATACATACTTTTAATAAATTATACAAACAAAGATTATATATGGCCAAAATTATATGATTTTTTGTATTTATATTTACATATTTCATAAACTTGGCCTAAAATGTCTTACTATAACATGATCATATTATCATTGCATTTTTGTATGGACTTGAACCTTAAATCATGTTATTATGAATTTATTATATTACTACATTATGTACTATTTATTTTTTTAAACAATTAAATTATAATATACATTAATATTTGTAAAGTATTACATGATGATCACTTTACCATGGTATTTCAATAGATCATACAGTGTTATTATAATTATATGATAATATTTTTTTTATTATATTGAGAAGAGGGTTTTGAAAGGGGCCCCACAACCTTTTACATTAGAATCCAAACATTACTCATAAAGTTGTCCCACCTAGATATGGCCCTCAATATCCCATAACAACCTAGAACACCAAAAGAGACAATATCCCAAAAAGGACACAGATAGAAACATAGACCCAAAACTAGCTAGCTATAGTAAAAAAAACATTCAGGCCCACAACAAAACAGACAACACATTCCTACCACTCAACCAACTATTACCCTGAGTCTTCCCTTTAACCTACTAAGACTCTTTCAATACAACCAGAAGGGATGGATTCTGTGACCAAGAATAAAGAACTAACATCATCTCGAGCAAATTGAATAAGCTCTTGGGGAAAGTTCGATCTCCAAAACATCAGCCCATTTTGTTACAAATCCAGATTTTCTAGTAGGTCTACCACTTTATTCCCTTATATAAACACATGTTTAATTTTCTAGGAACCTTATTTGTTCAAGTTTATCATCATTTCTTGCACCATATTTTCAATGGCCCAATTAGGAGCCTATTTTCCCAATAGAGCATTGATGATGTTGAGAGAATCACCCTCAATTTTAAACTTACTACCTTGAAAAGAATGGAACCGTTGAGAACCCTGAAAGGTAGCTCAAGCTTCAACAAAGTGGTTTGTTTGGTGATCTAAGTTTTTAGAAAACAACAAAATAATATCCCCTCTAAAAACACCACTTACACCAACAAGATCGGGGTTGCCTTTAGAGGCCCCATCAAAATTAAACTTTAACCAACCCTCTTGAGGTGGTTCCCACTGAATCAAGGACCGTGAGCATGGACTAGGAGGCAAAGACCCAAAACCACCCAATAAAGAGGTGAGATAAGACTCATGAAGGGGCCAAGACACTTTGGGAAAGGGATGACAAGAGAGGTTTTCTTTCAAAGCACAAAGAATCCTAGAGCACATTAAGGGAGGATCTTTAGACAGATTTTTGAAGGCCCTACAATTATGTTCCTTCTAGATTCCCTAGAGAATATGGGGAAGGGACACAAACCAAAAAATAGAAGACATTAACAAAAGAGAATGACCATTGCTCGAATATATTTTCTACAGAGTTAGTAAAAACCCAAGATATCCCTAAAAATTGAATAAAAAATTGGAAAATATAGCTGGAAAAGAATCAATATAGAAAAATATGTTGGGAAGTTTCTTTAGCCAAACTACACAGATAGACCTCTTTTCCTGATATTTTCAATAGTCAAAATTTTATTTTGAGTAGAGATCTAGAGGAATAAATTGACCTTTGGGATAAAAAATTTACACCAAACACTTCTATTAGGGTACCAAAAAATCTCATCAAAATCATTCAATCTATAGGTTGATTTTATAGAGAACTAACCATTCTTCTCCAAAGCCCAAATCAAGGAGTCTTTGTAGTCTTGATTAGGAATTACCATAAGCCACAACTTACTCTAGAGATATTACAAACTATTAGACATTTATCTGCTAATTCTTGGAATGGATAGTTGTTTCCAATGTTTTGAGTTCCCATCATCTTCAATGAAGTCCACCACCATAGGACTAGCAACCCAATCCAAAAGGTGTTTGAGATTGTTAAAATCATCAATACTAGATAGGGAGAATCAAAGATTCAAGCATCTTCCCATAAGTTGATTTGTTGATCATTACCCAATTTCCATCTCAAGCCTCTTAATAGTATATCTCTGGCAGAGATTAAACTTCTCCAAAAGGTCGAGCCCAAAGGAAAATAAGCTTCTCTATGGAACGAAGCTCCTTTATTGAGATATTTGGCTTAGATAATCCTTGTATAGTTAACTCATATGGATTTGACTAATATCCATCCTTGTTTGGATAGGAGGGAAATATTAATATCCCTCAGTCTCTTCAACTTAAGTCCACCTTTATTTTTTCTTATGCACATCTAGTTCGAGGAGACCAGGTGGAATATTTTTTTTCTTCAGCCCCAAACCCATAAAAGTTCTTTTGAATCTATTCTAATTTGTGATAAATTTTGGTAGGCAATTTAAAAATTAATTTGAAATAGATTGGTAGACTTTGAAGAGAATCCATCACTAGGGTAGCTTTACCAACTTGACTTAAAATAACCCCTTTCTAGCTAGCTAGATTTATTTACAGTATTTCTGAAATTGGGAACCAAAATTCCTCCTTAGCATAGATAGAAAGATGCATTCCCAGGTATGAGGTTGGAAAAATAGAAATCTAGAATCCAATAATGTTAGCTATGTTCCTTTTCCATATCAAAGGAGTATTTAAGAAATAGATCTTTCTTTTCTTGAGGTTAATTTTTTGTCCTACAATAGCTTCATAAAGATTTAGGATATGCTTAATCAATTTGGATTGAGGTATTGAGGCACAAATCATGAGCAAAAAATCATCTTCAAACTATTGGAATAGAATAGGATCCAATATTGAGGTCAGTTTAATACCAGAAATATAATTGGAGTCTGAGGCTTTCATTAGAGCTCTATCTAGAGCTTCTGCAAGAATTATGAATAGGTAAGGTAAAATAGGGTCCCCTTGTATGATACCATGGGATATTTTCAAATAACCCATAGGGGAATCATTCACCATCATAAATAATATTGGATTAGAAAAGCATTATTTAAGAATATTCACCCATCTTTGATGAAAATCAAACTAGATCAGGACCTTCTCCAAAAAACTCTAGGAGACTCTATCGTACACCTTAATCATATCCAGTTTAATGAACATACTAGGATTACCCCTTTTATCAGTTGAATGGATAAGTTCATGCATGGTGATGATGTCATCTTCCTAGAACAAAGGCCCCTTGGTTGGGACCAATTATACCATCCAAGGATTGTTTCAATCTGTTAGCAAGGGCTTTAGAGAGAATCTTGTAAAGGACATTGCATAAGCTTATAGGTCTGAAATCCTTAAGTTGATTGGCCCCTGGAAATTTTGGAATCAAAGCTATGAAAGTAGAATTAACATCAGGTAGAATGGAGCAAGATTTTTGAGCTTCCCGAATGGCATGTTCAACCTCCTTTCCCAAAATATACCAAAAATTATGAAAGAATATTGTAGAAAATCCATCCATACCTAGGGCCTTCTTAGGTTCCATAGAGAAAACAATATATTTAATTTCCTTACTAGAAATGGGAATAAAGAAAATTATTTACCTCTTACAAAATTAAAGCTGAAATACACCTCAAAAGTTGGTCTTGAGTAGCAACACAATCCTAGGAGCCTAAGTATCCACCTTAAATATCCATGTTCTAACCACTTAAGGTAATGCCATTTAATATAATTATAATGGGTGGCACAACTAGGGGTCACACTCCTTAAGGACATAACGGAGGCATTTCTACCCAAGAATTGAACTTGGATAGCCTAGATAATAGTCCAACAACATACCACTAAAAAGTCCCTACGAGACTATTATTTTATAATTACTAATATGGAATTGAAAAATAATCTACATGTATTGCATTGTATTGTGTTTCCAAAGTATGTCAACCAACTATATAGTAATATTATTATATAAATATAAATAAATAAATAATTAAATAAATAAATATATGTTGCATAGGGGAATTGGTAACATATTTTTCTCAATGTGGGGCATGACTTTAGATAGAATTTGGATGCCACCATTATAAACCCTAGCCTATTGGATGAAAACAAAGTTAATGGATCCCAATAACCCAGTGAATCAAATTGGGGTAGCCCATCAATAAGAACTTGACCACTACCAACCGACCTATCTCTTTCGGGTAATTATAAAAATATTGTTTGGTAATATTTGAACCCAATTTTGAGGAAAAATATTTGAACATAAGTCTCCACCTTGCAAGTACATATTTTTAACCACTTGAACTCATGCAAATTGATAATTGCCAATTATTATTATTTTTCAAATAAACTATATGTAGCTTCTATTAGTTCTATTTTTATTAAAAGAACAAGTTGTTTTTAGTTCAGTTAAACTATATCCAACTTGTATTCCTACAAAATATATTTTTATATTCCACAAATTGATCTTTATTGCAATCAAATCCTTGATATTATTTTAACTAAGGGAGAAAATATCACTTGGCAATTGCTTTCCAAGATTGGAATTTTACCAACATAAATATCAACGTTATGATTCACTAAATTATTTGTGAGTACATGTTTTCTTCTCTATAGATATGTTGACATGTGTAAGATAATTCCTCTATTAGTAGTTATTTATTTATTTATTATGTTGGAGAAGGGTTTTTGAAAGGCTCCCTGAACCTTTTACAACCAACTTGCAGAGAGAAGCAAAGAAGCATAGAAATTCAACAGTAGAAAGCCTAACTAGGATCCAAGCTTTGGATCACCAAAAACTCAAAATATAACAACAATCAAGACCAAGAAAATCCCCACTAGGGATTAAGAGAAATACAAAAATACCCAATTAGAAATCTGCATGCACAACCTCCTCTTCTTGGGTATCCTGCTCTGAACTGAAACTCAATCTAGTGAACTTCTTTAGATCTCTGAGGAGAAGAGAAACCTCATCAACATAGTTTACTATAATAATATTGACCCTTTGTATAGATTTAATAAGGTCATTTAGGCTTAAAATATTCTTTAGAACCAATTGATAATTTGAAGGCCCAACTATAGTTTTCTTCCTTATTGAATATCCACAACACTCTTAGACTTCTTCAAGGGATATGTCCAAGATCTCTTCTTCAACAAAGATACTAGGACAAAATCCTAGGAATCCTTCAAGATATTATTAGAGATGATATGAGGGGAGGTACCATCCTATTTTTTTTTCTAATATTTAGATGTTTAGAATACCTTTGGGTCTTAATTTTCATTTTAGGCCCTTCAGCTAACTCCACCCCATGACTAGGTTCCTTCTTAGTGATAACTATTCCTTTTAGCTATTTAGAACTTCCTCGGTTCTTCTCTTGTTCCACTAAAGGGGTGAACTCTAAGAAAGCTTAAGTATCCTCCCCAAATCCCTAGAGCTCATCATAAGATCCTTTCTAGACTTCCTACTAGGATTTGGGTTTCTTCTTAGACTTAGAAAGGCTCCCATAATCTAGATCAAGTATCACCACCCTCGGTTGACCACATTTCTTAGCCATATGTAGAAAAAGGATATTGAGTAGTCCCTTATGCAATAGGATAGATGAATTTCATTTTTGAACCTGCTTCATAGTATTTCTTAGAAATATATTGAATATTTTCCATGTTATTCTGGAGGGGTTTACTCTAAAAGGTACTGGACACTCTCCATGTATCCTCATCGGGGTTCAGGGTCAGGTTGGGCCTTGAGTAGGGGTTCGAGGGTGATAACCCCTAAAAAGTGAGGGTTTGAGGGTGGTAGCCCCCAATATAATTTTTAGGGTTTCTTAAGCTATTTTTAAACCCATATGGGTTATTTAGGGTTAAATAATTGAAGACATGTTTTTTTGCCCATGGTATTGTAAAAATTTTTCTTGTGCTATTATTATTTAATTTCACTTGCATTAGGTCTTGAAGAGAAAAAAGAGATGAAAATTATTGTATTGAATATGGTTAAGTTTATACAATAAAAATATAGTACTATTTTGGGTTTTTCTCGTAAGGATTTTCTAGGTGAAATAGTGTGTTGTGTGTGTGTTTGTTGTCTTCTTATTTTTCCTTTGATTATGTATTTACTATTTTTCTAGCTTTAGTTTATCGAGGCATTTTGATCTTCATTTGGTATCAGAGCTAAGTTTTTTAGATTTGTTCAAGGATTAAGGGTTTCAACCCTATGATAAACTAATTCTTATGTGGAAATCATACATGGCAAAATATGGGTAAAGAAAAATGATAAGAAGCACACGGGTAGAGATTGAAAAAATTTAATGGATAAAAATTCGAGTTATGGAAACTCAATATGGAGGATATTTTGGTTGATAGAGATCAATGGATTACGGTCTCATGAATTTAACCAACATCAATGATAGATGAGGATTGGTTGAAGGTCAATAGGAATGCAAGGATTTCTATCAGACTATGCTTATTTTATTTGGTATTATTGAATGTATCGACAAAGACCATGACAAAGTCATTATGGGATAAGTTGGGAACTTTGTATCAGATAAAGTTATTGGTAAATAAACTCTTTCTCCAAAATAAGTTGTATTCATTTCAGATGAATGATGGCTGAACATCTGAATGCTTTTAACACTGAGGTAAGTCAATTAAACTCTATTAAAGTAAAAATGGATGAAGATAAAAAGTGTATTACTTTAATTTATTCATTACCTAATTCATGGGATAACCAAGTTATGTCTATCACTAATGCTACTTCTACATAGAAAGTAGAGAATATAGTAGGAACATTGCTATATGAGGAAATGAGATGAAAATCTTCTAATAATTATCATCGAAAGATTGCTGATGCATTGTCATTATGCACATCATTAATTCTTAATGAATTTGTCAATCTAGGGCAGTGTACAAGGTTGTTTGCGAAAGGAGTGAACAAGGCTATAACTTAGGTCATTTGGGAGAAACAAGTCTTATTGGTGAAATTGATTGTGTGGGGGATTTAGGAAATTTTTATCTCTAAATTGCATAAATTGAAATTTAATCTAATTGTAGGAATGGAAACTAATTACTAACTATAGAAATGAAATCCTAGTTACAATTACAGAATGAAATCTAATTATGTTACAAAAATAACTCCCTAGTTACAGTTGCAAAATTAGAAATCTAATTATGATTGTAGAAAGGAAGTCTATTTACTTTTGCAGTAATGGAAACCTGATTATAACATGGAAATTAAGTCCTGTCAATGCTATGTAATAGAAGGTTGTCAATATTTTGTGCAGGGGTTGACAACAAAACACAAAATGCAGTAAATTGTAGAAAATAGTAAATTCTGGAAATGACAATCTGCAGTAATTTGAAAGCTTGCTAAAAATGGAGATTACAACCAAACCTATCATTAATCACAAGATCATACTAATAATGAAATAAACTAAGATTGCAAATACTGTTGCCTATTTAAAAGGAAATGAAATGACAAGTTTTACAACTTATTCTGCTGCAGCAAAATCAAAATAAAAACCTGCTGTTAGTCCTCCTCCTAGGTCTGGAAGTGGCCAGCCTCCTTGTCCAAAAGAAGGTATGAGTCTTTATCTCTCTCTAGATCTTACTCACACTCATTCACAACAACATGAATAGAAAAATTAGTGCACTTTATTGATTCAAGAACATAATTACAGTATTGCTGCTAAAAACCCTGTTACAGGACTGTAACAGTCACTTTTATGCTATTTTATTATTATTATACTTCTTGCTTATTTTCCCCTACCTAGCTCAACCTGGATGGGAGCTATCTATTTATAGATATCCTAAAATCTATTTACAAACTGAGAATATCTCATTCCTATCTTATAGATCTATTCCTATTATGCTGCAACATTTCCTGGGTTTATCCTAGAAGAGGATCAAAATTGATCTTTTCCATGAATGGTGGCTTTAGACGGCAAGGACGACAAAGTCAGATGGGAGATATTTTTCTTTAACCTTTTCAACCTTCTTTCCCTTTTTTCATTGTAAAAAATAAGTCAACAAGTCAAAAAGCGCTTTTTGTTCTCATTTTGAAGATAAGTGGCTCATTTCGAAGAGATTGTATTTCTCATTCTGAAGATGTCCGCTCATTTCGAAGAGACTGTATTTCTCATTCCGAAGATGTCTGCTCATTTTGAAGATCTTTAGAATGAACAACTGTGTGCTCTTCAAGTGATTTCATCTACATTTCTTAGGTGGGTTAGCTCTCAGTATCAAATTGCAATAGCCTTCATCTCTCTCCATGTGTGAATTCCATGCCTTGCCATTCATTGGCGACTGGCTGGAATTTACATTGGAAAACCAGTTTTTGCTGCACAGTAATAGTTTGCTTGCACTATTTACTAGATTTAGATAAATAAATACTTGAAACACATCAAAACAAAACTAGTGAAGTGCTGCTATCAACCTAAGCATACTTCTCATTTAGCAAGTCATGACAAAGTAATATAAAACTATGCAAAAACTGTAAAAATTAGAATATAGTAATTCTAACACATTGATCATGCAAACAGTTAATACACAACATATTAAATCAACTTAACTAGCATATCGAATTAAACACAAGAGTTTTTAGGCAGTTTCAATGTTCAAAATATGCTATGATTGAGGCATTTCCAGGCCTCATCAATTGCCTTGGTTGTGAGAGGTCATTCTTAAGAAAGAAACAAAAATAAATTAGGAGAAAGAAAATTGAGATCTAGGGGTAAATCTATTGCTCTAGAAAAGAGAAAATTCTAGAAGTGAGGTAAAACAAGGCATTATAAAAAAAACTACAAATCTAAAAAGGCTAATAATAGCCGATCATTTGATGAAGGAACTTCTATAGAAACAAAGACTACAAATGAAGCTTTAAAGGACTTATTATTAATTGTAGCATGCTTAAGAGTCATGTACTTCATTTCATATGACTCCTCATAGGGAGGGGTTTTGTGAATATGAAAAGACAAATGAAGGTGAAGTCTTCTTAGAAGACAATTTGACATATAAAATAATAGGTTGAAGGAGATTCAAGTTGAGGTTAAAATATAGCATAATTAAAACCCTTCCTGGTGTGTTGCATATTCCAATTTTGGTAAGGAGTCTGATATCTATGAGTAATATGAATGGCATGGATGTGATTGTGGCATTAAATAAGGATAAATACAAAATGGTTCATGAAGTATTGGTGTTGGTAAGGGGATTTCATATAGGAAATCTGTTTATACTTGAGGCTAAGACTATAAGTATTAATTGCAATAACTCTTCATTTGTAGAGGAGAATAATAGGGTAGAAACAACTTCGAGTATTCCTATAACAAAGACAATGTTGTGGCATCAACGCATGGGGTATATTTGTGAGAAATGCCTTCGAGCATTAGAAATGAAAGGTATGAAGGAATTTTTGATTTCCTATTAAATTTTTATTTTTGTAAGCATTGTGTTTTTGGAAAGCAAAACCGAGTCAATTTTCCTAGTAGTGCTACAATACCTAAAGAAATTTTGCATCTAGTTCACAATAATGTGTTTGGACCTATAAAAGTACCATCGTTAGGTAAATCTATCTATTTTGTTACATTTATAGATGAGTTTTCATGAAATACCCAAATATATTTTTAAAAAATAAATGTGATGTTTTCAATAAATTTAAAGAGTTTAAGGCTCTTGTTGAAAATCAGATAGAGAAAGATAAAGGGTTTGAGAAGTGAAAATGGTGGTGAGTATTGCTCTAATGAATTTAAGTAGTTTTGCAAGGATTGTGGAATAGAAAGGCAAAAAACAACTATGTATACTCCACAACAGAATGGAGTTGCAAAATAGATAAATAGAACATTGATGGATAAGGCCAAAAGTATGCTAAGTGGTGCAGGGTTAGAAATAAATTCTAGGAAAAAGCCATGTTAACTACTTGTTACCTCATCAATAGATCTCCTACCTCATCTTTAGTGGACAAGACTCCATAAGAAGTGTGGATTGGTAAGAAGCCCTCTCCCAATCATATAAGGGTTTTTGGTTTCAATGCTTATATGCATGTCCCAAAAGAGAAAAGGACTAAGCTATACTATAAATCTAAAAAATACAAATTTATGGGTTATAGTATTGGTGTTAAAGGATATAAGTTATGGAACCTAGAAATACAGAAGATTGTTTACAGTCATAATGTTATATTTAGAGAAACATAAGGGGTTTCAAAATAGGAAATTCAACCAAGCAAAGAACTTGAAATAGTTCAAATAAAATTAGAATAGGAGGAAAAACCTATGGTTGAACCTAATTCTACAAAATAAGATGAACTGAAGAGAGAGTCTAAAGAAGAAAATTTAGAGGAAGAAGGTGAGGAGGAAGCTGAAGATGCAAAACTTGGAACTCCAAGTTTGAGGAGATCATATTGAGTGAGAAGACTCCTAGAAAGGTATAGCCCTTCAAATATTTATTTTGAATTTAATATATCAATTACTGATGAATAACCAAATAATGTAAAGGAGGCACTTCAATCAAGTGAGAATAAGTCTTGGAAAAGGGCTATGGAGGAAGAAATAGAGTCCTTGGATAAAAATAAGACATGGGACTTGGTGAAATTACCCCCTAGAAGAAAATTGGTTGGTTGTAAGTGGGTATTCAAGAAGTACAATGTAGAAGGAAATTTGGATAAGTACAAGGCTATTTTGGTAGCAAAAGGATTTTCTCCAGTTGAGGGAATTGAATTTGGTGATATTTTTCTCCTATGGCTAAACTAAATTCAATTAGATTTCTTTTGGTTATTTCTACTACTTTTGATCTTGAAATAGAATAGATGGATGTAAAGACATCATTTCTACATGGTGAACTTGATGAAGACATATATTTCACAACTAGAATGCTTTAGGTTAAAAGATAAAGAGGACTTGGTATGCAAGTTGAAAAAGTATCTTTATATCTTGAAGTGATCTCCAAGAATGTAGAACCAAAAATTCGATAGGTTTGTTTTAACACTTGGGCTTAGAAAAATAAAAGCAGATCTATGAGTGTATTTTAAATGAGAAAGTAAAAATTTTATTATCATTTTTTTGTATGTGGATGACATGCTATTAATTGGTAATAATAAGGAGATGATAAAGTTACTAAAATATTAGTTATCTTCTTAATTTGAAATGAAGGATTTGGGTGTTGCAAAATTTATTTTGGGGATGGAAATAATAAGGGATCATGCAAATAGAAAGTTGTGGTTAAATGAAAGGAAATATTTTTATTTTATACTACATAGGTTTACGATGCATGATTGTAAACCAATATGTACTCCATATCTTGTTGGTCAAAAGTTATTTTTTGAATAGTGTTAAAATAGATAAGGAAATTGAAGAAATACATCGTGTTCCTTATGTTAGCATTGTTGGTAGTCTGATGAATGCAATGGTTTGTAATAGGCCTAATATTGCACATGCAATGGAAGTAGTTAGCATATATATGTCCAATCTAGGAAAGGAACATTGGACTACTATGAAGAGGATCTTCAGATACTTGTGTGGAACTTCAAACTATGCTATCTATTACCAAGGAAAATTTAGAGATAGTAATATTGTAAATCTATAAGGTTTTATGGATGTTGATCGAGTTGGAGATCTATATAAGAAATATCCACAAGTGCTTATGTGTTCAAACTATTTGGAGGGGTAGTAAGTTGGATGAGTAAAAAAAAATCAATAAAAAGCAATGAGTAAATAGAAATTAGTTTTTCATCCATTTTATTGTCATTTATCATTTATAACTTTTTTTTGCTTTCCCTCATCATGATGTCACTCTTGTCAGTAAGGGGCACCATGATATCTTTAAAGTCTTCCTTGTTCCATGTCAATTCCATACTTTAATTTCCATAAAAAATTACTTTAGTTCAACCCATGCCATATCCTATATGGTATATGGTCAAAACACTAAGGAAACATTAATTTTAAGTTTAATGCAATATATATCAATCCAATCACTCATCTTTTGTATTCCATTATAGTGGAAATAATGCCTTGTTGAACAACATGCTTGCCTATATATTGAAGTGTGTGATTTTTTATCATTGCAATAGGGGCACAATGACTCCCTCTTCCATGGGATATTTCTCCCTTGGGTATATTATAGTGTGTATATAGATCAGTTATATATAACTCTTTGTATCTTTGTCAACTATAGTGGTAAGCATACCTTGTTGGACAACACTCTCAATTGGATACTATAGTGTGTTACCTATTACAGTAGGGACATGGTGATTTTTTCTTCCATTGGATATCCCTCCCCCAAGACATATTTTAGCATGTATCTAGCCCATTCCTATTCACTTCTATTTAACTTCACCTATTATAGTGGCAAGCTACCTTATTAGACAATGTGCTTGACCAAATGCTACAATGTGTAACTTGTTATAGAAGGAGAATAGCTTCCATGGATCTTCCTCCCTTATAGCACACTATTGCATGTACCTAGCCCATTTTTGTTTGCTTTATTTTTCTTCTTCCCTCATTATGGTGGGTGTGCCTTGTTGAATAATACATCCATATTAGCAATAGGGTATAAATTATCCTGAGGAGCATATACTTGTGTATGTTCATATAATGGGTTGGCTTCCCCTAGGCCACCCTATAACAATGAGTGGACATAATTGAATCCCATAGTGTTCATTTGTGCATATCTACTAATTTATTTTAGGATTTAAAATTATATACTTGTGTCTATGCATGATTTAGGTTTGATTCTCTTGGGTTTCCCTATTACAATTATTAGTGTGTTTATTGGTACTTGGTACTTGTTGAGTGGTATTTTCACCCAATTGTGAAAGTACACTCTCCTTTAGGAAATCCCCTCTTGCAAAGAAGTTAAACAAACAACTTCCCCAAGGTCTCCGCTAGATTAGCATTTGCATATGTGTATTAGTAATCTCAAATAAAGATATTCAATTTAAATGCTTGGAACACCTTAGTGATTGCAAGTAACTGTAAACAAGGGGCAATGTTGGTTTATTTTACCATGAAACTTTAGTGATTGTTCATTGAACCAAAATAAAGCAAATGTGAGTTGGCCCTCATATGACCACGATGTAGTGCCTTAATTCCTTTTATCTTGAGGGTTTTAAAATATATTTTATCTTGCATTAAATCCAAATATGGCTTCTTATCATGAAGATGAAGATAGCTTTCAATGTGATCGATAAACTATCCCTCTTTGGTGAAATAGGTTTTCACAAAGAGGCAATAATTTATGGCCTTAAATTAAGGGCTTTAAATGTCACTTTAACTTATCCCTCTTAAATGAAATCAAATTTTCATTAAGATGAACAATTAAGTGCTTTGAAGAAATGACCTTCAATATAATACTCAAATTACCCCTCTTTCGTAAAATTAGAATTTTTATGAAGAGGGTAATTTTAGGCTCACAAACGGAAATTTGTGAAATGCCATAAAACATAACTCATTCAATGAAATTGGAATTTTAATGAAGGGAATGTCATCATAGGCTCATGAATGAAACATGAAACTGAAAAAATGAAATTCGGTCCAAAAATGGAAATTTTCTATTTTCAGAATTTTCAAAATCTGTAATAAAACAACAACTTCAATGAATTTTTAAAAATACTAAACAACTCCGAAAATAAAATTTCAAAGTGCGTATTGGAAGTATGAAATATAACCTACGCAATGGTGAAATTGTTTTTGGATTTTGAATTTTTTTTAATGTTTATTTTAATGCCTGAAAATAAAAACAAAATTGAAATTTTTGGAAAAATAAAATGCAGAAAAATGAAAATGAAATGCAGAAAATGAAACTTATGATACATTCAGTTTGATGCTATCATATTTCGGCAAAACCGAAGATGTGAGGTTTTCATGCATGCAACCTAACCTATTGGACTTGCAAAACAAGCACAATGCGGATAAGCTAAGTGACATTTGAAGCCCTTAATTAAGGCCATAAATTATTGCCTCTTTGTGAAAACTTATTTCACCAAAGAGGGATAGTTTATCAATCACATTGAAAGCTATCTTCATCTTCATGATAAGAAGCCATATTTGGATTTAATGCAAGATAAAATCTATTTTAAAACCCTCAAGATAAAAGGAATTAAGGCACTACATCATGGTCATATGAGGGCCAACTCACATTTGCTTTATTTTGGTTCAATGAACAATCACTAAAGTTTCATGGTAAAATAAACCAACATTGCCCCTTGTTTACAGTTACTTGCAATCACTAAGGTGTTCCAAGCATTTAAATTGAATATCTTTATTTGA
Source organism: Wollemia nobilis (assembly GCA_028583015.1). Taxonomy (NCBI): domain Eukaryota; kingdom Viridiplantae; phylum Streptophyta; class Pinopsida; order Araucariales; family Araucariaceae; genus Wollemia; species Wollemia nobilis. Next base: position 5,636,059 of record JAQPPZ010016847.1, on the reverse strand, counting down.
GATTACTAATACACATGCAAATGCTAATCTAGCGGAGACCTTGGGGAAGTTGTTTGTTTAACTTCTTTGCAAGAGGGGATTTGGAACCCAAATCCTAAAGGAGAGTGTACTTTCACAATTGGGTGAAAAATACCAATCAACAAGGAGATTTGGCGCTAGAAGGAGGGCATGAATTGGTTTATTTCAGTGTGATTTAAATGCTACAGGGATTTAAATTTTGAATATTTCATGCCCTATTGATTATTATCTTTAGCCCTCTTTTAACAATACAACCTTGTAGTGTTAAAAGGAGGACATGAATTGCTATGCATTGTTCTAACGCTTTTTATTGTTCATACAGGAATAATGTGTTTTGATTTGATTTTGAAAAATTTTTGGTCTTGACTAACGAGGTTGTCTCCATGCAATTACTTTCATTTGATTTTAATGGATACATCTCTTGGTTGATGCTAACATGATTATTCATACGTTACATGTTTGATATTTTCTAGTCATTTCATACTTTGTAAGGAATTATTTTGTCTAAAATGTATTTGTTGTCGGTATTATGCTCTTCACTTGCGTGTAATGCGATCTTGTGAATCAGAAAGCCTACAACACTAGGAGTATGCTCTTCACTTGCGCATATGCGATCTGGTGAATCAGAAACTAATTTACATTTTTAGAATATTGCTTTGTCATGGTTCCCTCTTTTATGCATGACTAACAAATTGGTTTTGATGTTATTCTTTGAGTTTCATTAATCGCTACAACTGCAGGATTTTTCTTTGTGTCGTAGGTTTTCTTTGAGGTGTTGAGGGTTTTGTCAGGTTTCATAGGGTAGTTTCATTTACAAGCTGGACCCACCACATCGCATTGCAACTAGGTCCAAAACAACCAAGGAAACCATCTTCCAAAGCCTCCCACCCACTCATAGGAATCCAAGGAATAAAACCCAACAAATTGTGATCCCACCGGATACCCTTGTTACAGAATATCCTTCTATTTTAGGTGCATCTAGCGGACTTGCATCGGTGGTGTCAATTGCCACTAGTGTACCAATTATCAGTACCATTTCCATGGTTCTTGTAGGGTTATCATCTTCGATTTTGAATCAAATGGCCCAACCTCCACCAGCTCCTTGGTACGGAGCCCATAACATTCCTTTGAATATCATAGGGGATATTCATGATATCCCTAAGAATATAGAGAGATTTTTTCCCAAATACAAACTGGATGGCCCAAAGACCATAGAAGAACATATTTAGGCCTATAGGGATGTTTTGATAAGATTGCAAGTTCAACATGAAGACGTGGCTTGTAGACTCTTCCCCATGAGCCTAGACCAAGTGGCCTACGAATGGTATATTTGCTTACCTACTGGTTCCATTACGTCATGGACGCAAATGGAGAATGCTTTTGTCAACCAATTCAGGTCACCATTAGATCCCACAATCATCTATAATCAGTTCATTACATGCAAAAGAGGCCAGGGTGAGCCAATTCAAACTTTTAATTAGAGATTTCAGAAGTGCTATAATAGAGCAATTCGACATTTTGCCATTGATCCCACAGTAGCTTTGCAAATATATTTTGGGGCATTGGATCCTATGATGGCAATGTTTGCAAGGTGAAATCCTCAAGTTACCACGCTTGCTCTAGCCTACAATGAAGCTATGACCATTGAACAACAAATGACACCACAGGGTTATGGGTTTCCCCAAATGCCTATGGTAGGACAATATGGTCCATATGGTCAAGCTCCTATGATGAATCAGATCATGGCACCACAAATGCCAGGCATGAATGCTTTGCCTTATCAACAACCATATTAATCAACACCCGCTTACACACCCATTCCAATTCAACCAATCACATCCATTCCCCCCATTCCTTCATTTTTGCAAAATAGTCAACAGACTATGCAAGGAACTAGTCCGGTTAATTCTCAGGCTATAGTTCCTTTCCCCAATCCAATTCCAATTCAAAGTGTGAATCCTTATGCAAATCAAGTTGCTCAAAATCCAACTCAAATGTTAAGTCAAGATCTCACCAATTATGCAAACCCTATTGGAACTAGCAATAACATAGCTCAACCAAAAGAGATTTATTTAGAGGTTGAAGAGCTCAAAAAGATGGTCCAAAAATTGAGTAATGATTTGGTTCAAAAATAGAAGTATGAATCCCATGCCCCTCACCCAAATCGAAATTTCAACAATAGAGGGAGACAGTGGAATACAAAGCCAAACAATGGGGGTGTGCCTTCCCCTATTGCTAATCATATAGATACTTTTGCAGGACCAAGTCACTCTAGTTCCATTCTTAATATTTCTGATTTTGCATGGGAAAAGGGGTGTAGATTGCATAATACAAAGGAGCATAATGAAAGGAATTGTCCCAAAATCACTAGGTATACCCATTGTCTCCAAGCTCAAGTGGATGATTTGGAACTTGTGCCAAATGAGGGTCCACCCCAACATGAACAAGGAGATGAAAACATTTTGGTGGTGGAAACTCTATATCGTCAAGAAAGTGAGAATGAGGAAGAAGAGGATGAAATATTGGAACAGGAAGTGCAAGCTTTTAGAGAATTTAGAAAGGGGAACCATGGATACCATTTGAGGAGTAAGTTCAAAACCCCTAAAACATCCTCAACTCCACCAAACAACTCTATCCTTCCTCCTGATACTAAGGCTGATAATAATCCCCCTCCTCCATCTGGAAGAGAAACATCTAAGGCCATGCAAAAAATGTTGAAGCTTGAGAAGTCAACTTATGACATAGTGGAGGATTTAAGGAAGTCCAAGTCTAGCCTTTCATTTTTAGAGGCGGCTAGGTTTCCTGGCAAAAAGGAAGCATTGATAAAGGCTTTGGACTCACCTAGTCAAATACAAGAAGGAAAGGAAGTTGAATCTCACATGGTTTTACGAAAGGAAGGACAAGATGTCCCTCATTTTTTATTGACTATGAGGATTGCTGGCAAAAATTTGCACAATTTTTTGGTGGACACAGGTGCCACAAGTAACCTCATGCCTTAAAAAATTTATCAAATGCTAGGCCTAGAGCCTATTTATTCTAAATGCAAGGTTTTGCAATTGGATCGGTCTGAGGTAAACATGGTAGGGACCCTCTACGATGTTAAGATCCAACTCAATTATGAACCTAGGGTCCAATAGGTGGTTGATATTTTGGTTGTCAATATCCCAAGTCGATATGGAATGCTACTTGCTAGGGATTGGATGAGAAGTTTGAATGGTTATTTCTCCACTGATTTCTCACACATGTGGCTACCATGGAAGGGAATCACTAATCAAATTAGAGTGGAAAATGAGCCAAGGCTTAAGGAAATCATCACATAATTCAACAATCCAAATGAAGTTCAATTTTTTGAACTTGAGTTAGGAGTCTATGCTTTTGATGTTGAAAGAGCTATCGAAGAACCTCAAAAAGAAACATTTTCTTGTAGCTCTTTTGAAGAAGATAATCTCATGTGGTTACTCAATTTTGATGGATCTAAGTCAAAACAAGGGGCAGGAGCTGGAGTTGAACTCACTTGTCCAAGAAGTAAACCATTGTTTTCTGCCTATAGATTGCAATTTTCTTGCACTAACAACGTGGCAGAATATGAAGTCCTTATCTTTGGATTACAATTGGCTTTGAGCAAGAAGGTTAAGTGTTTGAAAGTATTGGGAGATTTGGAGTTGGTGGTCAAACAAGTTAAAGGACAATATACTTGCCGCGACAAGAGATTGAGCCTTTATAGAACTAGGGTGAGGGACCTCATTGAGGAATTTGATGCTTTTAATATATCCCTTATTTCTAGGAAAGGAAATCGTATAGCTGATTCTCTTGAAGTCGTTGTAGGCATGCTAAATCCAGTTGACATAAAAAAATGCAAGAAGTTTTCCATTGAGTTAGTCCCTTGCCCATCGATACCTGATAACATCAAAAACTTGCAAGTTTTTGAGAATGATAGACACATTTTCAAATTTATCACCAATTCGGGTATTTTTGAGGACCAAGTGATTGATGAAGATCAAAGGTGGCAAGAAGAAATAGAAGAAGAAAGCGAAGCTACATTTCAATCCAACAAGATACCTAAGAACATTGTTTCATTGGAGAGGATGTTTGATATGGGATATAAATCTAGAAAAGGAAAAAGGGTTCCACTTCCTAAAGATGCTTGTGACCTGATCAATATAGGGAGTGTAGATAATCTGCATGAAGTGTACATTGCAAAGGCATGTACAACTTATGAGAGAGAAAATATAATACGTGCATTAAATTATTACATGGATTGCATTGCTTGGAATTACAATGAGTTGAAAACGTATGATCAAAATGTTATTATGCACACCATCCCTTTAAAAATGGATTCCAAACCCTTCAGACAAAGACAACGACCTGTTAACCCATTACTTGAGCCCTTGATAGAGAAAGAGGTCAAGTGATTGTTGGACGCAAAGATAATATTTCTCATTAGGCACTCAACTTGGGTCGCTAATCTTGTTATGATGAGAAAGAAGAATGGAGAGATAAGGCTATGCATAGATTTTAGAAATCTCAACAAAGCCTCACAAAAGGATAATTACCCACTGCCATCAATTGATGAAATCTTGCAAACGGTGAATGGGTCTAAAATGATGTCTTTTCTCGATGGGTATTCTGGATACAATCAGATTCTTATTCATCCCAATGATAGGATGAAGACGGACTTCACAACCAAATGGGGAACATTCGCCTATAGAAGAATGCCTTTCGGATTATTAAATGCAGGCGCAACATTTCAACGTGCCATGGATTATGCGTTTAAAGGGCTCATAGGTAAATGTATCATTATGTATGTGGATGACATTCCTGTGTTTTCAAAGGAAAAATAAGACCATGTGAAAGATTTGAGGAAAGTTCTCCAAAGGTGTAGAGAACACGAAATTTCTTTAAATCCCAAAAAATGCATCTTTGGAGTGACAGAAGGAAGATTGCTTGGCCATATCATTTCGAAAGAAGGTATCTCCATTGATCTGGAAAGGATAGAAGCTATCCAAAACCTGCCTCTCCTAGGTAGCAAAAAGGAATTGAGATCTTTCTTTGGGAAAATCAATTTCGTGAGGAGGTTTATTTATGGCTTTGCCAAGATAGCTAAACCACTGAATGAGATGCTTAAAAAGGATGTGAATGTCAGATGGAATGAAGAAAGTAGGGTTGCCTTTCAAAGCATCAAGGATGCTATTTCTAGAGCCCCTGTCCTTATAAGTCCAGATTATTCTAAGCCTTTCTTTATTTATGCTTTTGCATCTGAACACTCTTTTGCGAGTGTCTTGACTCAGAAAGGTGAAGATAACACAGAAAATCCCATAGCTTTTCTAAGTGCTCCTTTGAAGGATGCTCAATTGAGGTATTCCATTCTCGATAAGCAAATGTATGCACTTTTCAAAACAGTAAAAAAATTCAGACATTACATTGTGCATAGTAGGGTCTTTGCCATCGTGCCTGACCCTGCTGTCAAAACCATGTTTGTGCAAAACGAGCTAGGTGAGAGAAGAGGTAAATGGATTTCTACCATTCAAGAATTTGATCTTGAAATTCAACCCATGAAACTAGTTCGTGGACAAGGACTTGTGAAAACAATTGCTGAGAACAATCCCCAAATCACGTGCCAATATTCAAATGTAGAGCACATTTCCAAAGATGATTGGTATGTTGATATTGTGTATTTTTTGTTAAATGGTAAGTGTCCATCACATCTTAATTCCACTCAAAGAAGAGCCTTGAGACTTAAAACTGCCAATTATCTTATTAGGTCTGGTGCTCTTTACAGGAAAAATCATGAGGGAATTTACCTACGATGCTTAAATCAAGAAGAAGCTACCAATATTTTGCAAGAGTTTCATGGTAAATACGGAACTGGCCATGGTTTGGAAAATTCAATAGCACATCAAATATTAAGAGTGGGATATTATTGGCCCCACATTTTTAAAGATGCACATGCACACGTACGATCTTGCCATATTTGTCAAATGGCTACCAATAGAGAAAGGAATGCAGCTATGCCATTGCAACCTGTAGTTGAGATGAGACCATTTGCACAATGGGGATTAGACTTCATTGGGGTTATTAACCCAAATTCTTTAGATTCCCATAAATTCATACTCACAACTACAGATTATTGCACTAGGTGGGCAGAAGAAATTCCTACGAAGCATTCCACTATGGATGTGGTAATAAAGTTCCTCGAAGATCACATCGTAACAAGGTTTGGAATGCTCGATTCTATTGTAAGTGATAATGGTAAGGCTTTTGTTTCCACTCAATTTGCAAATTGGGCATATGATAATAAGGTGAGTTTAAAGTTTTCATCTAACTATTACCCTCAAGGCAATGGTTTGGCAGAATCTTCAAATAAAAATTTGTTAACCATCATTAAGAAGTTATTGGAAAAAAATCCTCGAGATTGGCACAACCAATTGAAATTTGCTCTTTGGGCAGATAGGACTAGAGAAAAAGAATCAATAGGGAATACACCTTATCATCTAGTTTATGGGCAAGATCCAATTTTTCCTACAAATTTGAAGCTTCAAACCCTTCGTTTCACACAAGAATACCTCGGAACTGATAATCACATTGAGGCTAGATTAAGTCATCTATTGCACCTTGATGAAAAAAGAGAAGAAGCCATGCTCCACATGAGAAAACATCAAGATGTGGTTAAAATATGGTTTGATAAAAGAGCCAAAATTAAGTCTTTTAGGATTTCTGACTTGGTTTTATTGTGGGATAAAAAACATGAGGAGAAAGGGGATCACAAAAAGTTTGATTGTCTTTGGTTAGGCCCTTATCAAATTTCAGAAATCCTAGGGGAAAATACTTTCAGACTAAGAACTTTGGATGGGAAAGATTTGATGTTACCGGTTAATGGGCAAGTTCTAAAGCATTATTTTAGCCCTTAAGTCATGTGAGATGTGTATTATATTGTAGATTTGTAAATACTTTTGGTTTTTGTGTTTTGGTTTTGGATTGGATTTCATTTTGGTTTTAAGTTTTGTGTGTTGGTCCTTTGGACACTTTTGGTTTGTCTTGAAAAAAAAAAAAAAAAAAAAGAAAAGAAAAGCGAGATGTCAACTTATGTCCTTATGAATGTTGACTAAGACTAAGAGAATATGAAACATCGGAATTGTATTGCAGAAATCTCCACGAGTATCGCAAACACATTAAAGAATATCGTTTGGAACTTGTGATGCATGAAGTTGTCAGTTTTACCAATTATGGAAAAGTAGGTGGTATACTCCATCCGCATTTCAAAAAGAGCAATGCATTCATACATATCTCATGTTACATTCCACATTGCATATACATTTAATCTCAGTTGCATCTACATTTCAAGTACAATCATTGACAAGTTGTCGAATCCTCTTAGGGTTATTACATAACATATATTAAAAGGATCCTAAGGTTGGAAACTGATGCCCGAACTATCTTGAACCAAACACGTTATACACATATTAAAGAGGATCTTGAGCAAAATGGTCAAAACCATACTTGGAAGAAAATGTGAGGCGAAAGGAGTATTTCGTGTTTATCCTATCATACAACATCATCCTTAAAATAGTATTTTTTACCACTCCCATAGTGCTTAAAGCCTAAAATCAGAGTAGTAAGGATAGGGTTAAATCCCCATCAAACTTAGGTTGAGGATCCAACTCCCCAAAGCTCTGATTTGACCTTCATGGAGTAGTAAGGATAGGGTCTAATTCTCATCTCGCTTAGGTTGAGAATCTGATTCCCCAAAGCTTCTATTGTGCCTCCATCACGCTTTAAGAAATTAAAAGCGTGATCTACACTCAAGAGCTTGAAATTCCAAAGTAAATATTTTTCATTCTACTTTCATTTCATTGGATTGGAAGGATCGTACTACATGTCCCTTGCAAGGATGGGTAGTCATCCCCAAGGTTCAAGAAATCAAAAGTAAAGCCAAATATTGGATTATGGGGTTAATATCCACCAGGGCTATAGATGCCTAACTGGTAGTGGAGTATGCTCATGTGTGGCAACATGTCTTGTCTAAAAGCAAGACCACTGACTGCTCAAACGGATAGGCTAGCCTGACAGTTTCATCCATAATAGGTTAAATCATTTTGTTCAAGATGAGGTAATGAACTCCAGATCAGAGTAGTAAGGATAGGGTTAAATTCCCATCTCTCTTAGGTTGGGAATCCTATTCCCCAAAGCTATGATTTCACTTACACTTGCACATGGGTTCAAGATGGTAATGACACAGAACCAACTTTGGGATCTAGTAAATTAATTCAGTATACACATATTTGATCCTAAGAGGGTTTGACAGTTTTAATATGCTTTTTCATGATACTAGAAAGTTTGAACCTTTGCAAAGCAGGTTGTTATATCTCTAGCATATTTTCCATACATTAAATCCTGAACAAATCATTCATAATCTCGCATATGCATTCAGGTAAAACTGACAATGGAAAGTTGAACGAGTTTCAAACGATAGGGAATGAAGCACACTATGCACATTGAGTTGATGCTGAATGATTTCTATGGTTCATGTTTCTTGTCTATTTACATTCTTTGGATATTTTCTGATGCTTGTGTTTGAGTTTTGAAGGTTTTCAGGTTGGGTTCTCACCAAAATGCTCAGGAGCATTTCCCAGCAGAGTCGCCATTTGTTGTGGCTGCTCCACAACGTACCCCAAAATTGGGGACCCACCTTTTTATTTTTGGTATTTGGGTGTTTGCATGTTGGTTTCGAGTGTCTAATGCTCGCTTTGTTTTGAATTTGCATTTATCTTTAGTTTTTGTCGGTAATTTTTTCTTGTCGATGATATTTTATTGTTGACAACTTTTTCTTGTCGACGATATTTTCTTGTCGACAATGTTTTATTGTCGACGTTTCTTTTGTTGTCATCTTGTGGTTGATGATTTTTATCATCATTGTTGTGTCGGCAAGTTTTTCATCGATTTTGTTGTTAGTGTTTTTGTGGTTATTTTTTGGGTTTTCTTTCATTTGTATACCAAAAAATATACATTATTATTATATATATTTTGTATATAATAATAGTTTAAAAAATGGTGTGTGGTGGTTTTGTGTTAAATTTCATATTAATGATGATAACTCCCAACTTTAGGAGGTGTCATGGTTGGGATGATATTGCTTAACCGTGTACATGGTCATAAAGGTTTCTCACAATAACCAAATAAAAAAATTGCAAAATAAAAGGATTGTATTCATTTCAAATATTAGGGCTTTGTAATTTATTCTATTCATAAGACTAAAGCCCTTTTGTGTCTTAGTGCAGGTAATGGGATTGCCAAAAGAGGAAGGACGACTGCGTTAGAGAACACCCACGTCGAGATGGATGCTATGATGTGGCCGCCACGAACAGAGGGGATAATGACCATATGCTAATTTTGGGTTTTGTTCTTATATTACACTCCCACCAAGCAATAATGCCCATACGCCATTCACTAAACACAGTGCCGCAAGACAAACTGGGTTTATCGAGGGATGAGACACGAACACCAAAGTGACACGATAGACATGTGGACACACCGTGGAACACTCACGAATGGCAGAAGACAACAAGGCAAAGATACGTGGATGGTCACAGGTTAATCGCCATGAGGGCCTCCAAGCGACAGCATAGACCTAGGGTCGAATATTGACCACATTACGAGGATTCTGAACCTCTGACAGTGTAGACATTATCACCAACAGTGGAGAGTGACTCAACAGTTTCAATGATAGACCCAAGGGCGATTAGGTGACACCATGGAATTATCCACATGGTGGACATCGATGGAACCAGATACAGTGAACAGTGCAGGCAACATTGCTCGGTAGAATCACATGGACCAAACAGTATATGGGGTTCCACCTGCGCAGACGTGTAGGTCCTACTTGGACATTTATCCACATTGTAGGCAACGGGTTGGTTCATGTACAACGATCGAGAAGGGTAGTCGATGTTCGTTGGGAGTGTAGCACCAAAGGGCAAACTGAAATGAGACAACATTATAATGTTTAAACACCTGATAGGTGACAATGTGTATAGCATAATGAAGTTTTGTTTAGGCGCATGAAAGAAAATGATGATTCTACATTATTGTAAAATGACAACTTTTTATAATTGTAAAATGATAAATTTTTTGTTATTGTAAAATGACAAATTTTTAATACAGAAAATTTCATAAAGTTGCATTTTATGGGCAAGAAAGGAGGAGTCATTTTCTGCATGCAATATTAAATGTTTATTTTTTTCCCTTTTTAGATTTTAGGCTTGTAAATGGAGTTTATGCAAGTTTCTTGGTTGCTTCATGCGAATGTTTAAATCTGAAAACCCTATTTAAAACCCTAGGAGCCAGCACTTAGCTTATCCGGATTGTGCTTGTTTTGCAAGTCCAATAGGTTAGGTTGCATGCATGAAAACCTCACATCTTCGATTTTGCCGAAATAGGATAGCATCAAACTGAATGTATCATATGTTTCATTTTCTGCATTTCATTTTCATTTTTCTGCATTTTATTTTTCCAGAAATTTTAATTTTTTATTTTATTTTCAGGCATTAAAATAAACATTAAAAAAATTTCAAAATCCAAAAAAATTTCACCATTGCGTAGGTTATATTTTATACTTCCAATACGCACTTTGAAATATTATTTTCAGATTTGTTTAGTATTTTTAAAAATTCATTGAAGTTGTTGTTTTATTACAGATTTTGAAAATTCCGAAAATAGAAAATTTCCATTTTAGGACCAAATTTCATTTTTTCAGTTTCATGTTTCATTCATGAGCCTATGATGACATTCCATTCATGAAAATTCCAATTTCATTGAAGGAGTTATGTTTTATGGCATTTCACAAATTTCCATTTTTGAGCCTAAAATTACCCTCTTCATAAAAATTCTAATTTTACGAAAGAGGGGTAATTTGAGTATTACATTGAAGGTCATTTCTTCAAAGCACTTAATTGTTCATCTTAATGAAAATTTGATTTCATTTAAGAGGGATAAGTTAAAGTGACATTTAAATCCATTAATTTAAGGCCATAAATTATTGCCTCTTTGTGAAAACCTATTTCACCAAAGAGGGATAGTTTATCGATCACATTGAAAGCTATCTTCATCTTCATGATAAGAAGCCATATTTGGATTTAATGCAAGATAAAATCTATTTTAAAACCCTCAAGATAAAAGGAATTAATGCACTACATCGTGGTCATATGAGGGCCAACTCACATTTGCTTTATTTTGGTTCAATGAACAAACACTAAAGTTTCATGGTAAAATAAACCAACATTGCCACTTGTTTACAGTTACTTGCAATCACTAAGGTGTTCCAAGCATTTAAATTGAATATATTTATTTGAGATTACTAATACACATATGCAAATGCTAATCTAGCGGAGACCTTGGGGAAGTTGTTTGTTTAACTTCTTTCCAAGAGGGGATTTGGAACCCAAATCCTAAAGGAGAGTGTACTTTCACAATTGGGTGAAAATACCACTCAACAAGTACTCATTGAATATACATGTGGCCTACCTACTATAGTGGCATGTATGGTTGGAATATCACCTCATGCATAGCCAATACTAGAGGGAGGTAGTGTATGATGAGCATGCCACTAGATGCTATCTAATTTTTTTCTTTCTAGAAAATTAAATCTAGGTATGCATATCATTAAATTCTACTCAAATCATATATGCACCTAGAAAACTAGAAATGACATGTCACTAAATACGAAAATATTATTGATTGCAACTAGAAAACTAGAAATGTCATACAAAAATTAACATTTAATTGATTTCTAAACAAAATATGTCATAAATGGAATAGAAAATCCTTTAATAAGTATACAAAACAATTGTTACAAAGAGAAAGATTGCATCTCGTACATACTAAAAAATATATAGTACATAGTGGTACAAGCAGTTCATGGGACACCAAGTGCCATCATCCTATGCTACCTTGTGTCCTAAATACATATCCTCATCATCCAAAGAATCCTAAATAAATCCTACTAAGGGTTTCATAGAGGCTATAAAGAATGTTATAGTACATTCAATTTATAAGGGTTGTATTTATAAAATCATCTATAGTATGCCTTAGACTATGTGTCAGGTGCCTATGCTATGGTATTAGAGGTGCTCGAGTAGGATTACCACAAGATAAACATCCTCAATCTTGCCAACTATTTCTAGGCTCGTGGTAATTCTAGCAACACATATGTTAGATGTTACTATAATGGGTGCTCTCTATCTATTTCCCCCATCATAGTCATAGCTGTAGCTCCCTCTTATGAAGATATTAGGTTGTGTTATCTCGTCTTGGTACCTAAGTCAAAATGGTGATGAGTTGGTGATTCCTACTATAAAATTTTCTTAGTTGCTCTTATGGGTTACCTAGTGATATTAAGGTAGATGACAATATATCAAAATCTAACATACTAGCTAAGGTGACCCTCTATAAGCTATGAATGAGATGTCACCACTCCTAAGAGGCATCTATAATTACAAAGAAAATAAATGAAGTTAGATACATTATATCATAAGAAAATCATAACATGTCATGCTAACCTTAACTATACGCTAAATTAAAAAAAATGTGTTATGTTATTTAGAAAAAGTATTTTTACCTAGGTTGCCTAAATTCTTGGTGGGGTTTTCCTCCTTTGACAAAGAGACTAGTAGGTCCATGGTGTCTGCTCCAACCTCACAAACATAGAACTCCTCTATATTGATCTCATTCTCCAAGTCCTCTCCCTCATTTGGGATAGTCTCCTCGACTTCCCCTTCCTCTACTATCACCTTCTTTGCATTCTCCTCCTCCCTTTAATACTCCTTACCACTAGTCCTTGCCTCTACTACTCTCAATGGATTTCTCCTCTCCTATTTCAATGTTGGGGGGTGGCACATTGATCTCCATGGGAGTCCTATTATCTAGAAATTTTTTTATGGGACTCACAATGAGGGAATTTCTAGGTCCCCTCTATCACTATGTTATAGGTATCTCTTATAGCCCTACCCTTGATTTGTGGTACCTTGTGCTATTAGTGACTTGATAAATTTGTCTACTATCTACTTCCTCCTATGTCATCATTGTGTTTCTAGGAGTGGAAGCACCTCATTTGTATTGGAAGTCCCCAAATTATATTGAGAGCCACTCTTCCCTGTGAGACTCAACACCCTCAAGATGGTCATGCACTTGCCTCACCCCTATGAGTTGTTATAAGTCCTAATTCTTGGTCATACACATGTGGTTATATGGGATCCATATAATATATCCCCTAGGGAACAATTTCAATGGTGGTACCCTAGTCCTTTCTCCTAAGGCAAGACTAGGGATTGGTACATGGCCAAGTGCTCATAAATTCATACCTCTAATAACAATAGTAGACTAATAATATGTGTCTAATGGTCCTAGATGCAATTTAGGTCATGTTATAATAGAGCTAACAAGGACCTCCCCTAGGTGAACCCTCTCTAGTATTATGTGGCCCTCCTCCATGACTAAATATAGGGGTACATCAACAATGTCAAGATCCTATTTATACCCTTATAAAAAACACATAGGAAATAAGAAGAAGGATCCTTGCACATATTGCAAGTGGTAGGGAAATCACTATTCAAATATGCTCTAGCATAATAGTGCATTGTCAGTATAGGCACCTCTCTTTAATGGCCAATCTATGAATATTAGTTATGTATCCTCCATTATGGCTATCTAGGGGTCTGCTCAATGATTGATAAACCCATTTCAAAGTATATGTCCTCTAAGATCATCATCATCTTGATAACCTCATCAGTTATTGGCCTCAATAAAAATATATTCATTTTATTCTTGAATAACATGAATTCAAACACAATAATTGATGGGGTCATATGTATGGCATCTCTAATACCTTGACTAGACCAAACTTATGTAGCTATGCCTATACCTATGGGTTTATCCCTTATCCAATTTATTTCTACATCCATGAGGGCTCCCTGTGCTACTAAAGAAAATCATCTCTTATTTGGCTTGTATTGGATACTCTAAGAGTATTAGCCTCAACATCATATTGGCCTTGGATCTAGCCTCTACCTCACCCAACATTGACCTACCAGGTCCATCCTAAAATAAGATTAATATTAAAATAAAATATCTAGATCATGATAGCTAACTCTAATTGTAATCGTTGGTTAGGGATAATATTGCCCCTCTTTGGGTAGGACTGTTGGAGTAGTTCTTCCTCCAAAATATCATGAGTATCTTCAAAAACAACACAAATCATACATAATTATTGTAAGAACACCAAAATAATAGCAAAGGAGACACAATAAAGTATAGAAGAGCATGAATGTAGCACCATAGTGTTCCAAAGATATATTAGCAAAACACAACCTATCCAAAGAGACCCTTGAGGGGGTATATATAGTACAATTACACTGCCTTATCATATCGATTGATGCATGTGGGATATATCCTATCTATTACTATCTAGTCTTCTTGATAGTAGAAGTGTAGCATGTTCCCCTTCCTAATATGTTGAGTCCTTGAAGCCAAGAAGGTGGGGATGTTGGTGCAAAAAATCCTCAGATTTCTAGGTTGCTTCCTCTGGTTCACTACTGAGCCATTGCATAAGGTACTTAGAGATGGTTTTATTGTGTAGACAATGATTTTGGCTTGATAGAATGTAATCAGGTGGGATAGAGAGTATGTTCATCAATGATGAAATGGAGTACAGTTTGGTGGGTGGTATTTGGACCAATATATTTTTTGAGGCAAGAGATATGGAAGACATTATGAATTTGGGATTAAAGGGGAAGGTCAAGGGCATATACCACCTCTATGATGCATTCAAGGACTTGATAAGGAACATGGTAGCAGGGAATAAGTTTGTGTTGCCTAAGATTCTTGAGAGAGTGTTGTTTATATGGTTGTAATAAAAGAAATATTAGATCACCTATAGTAAATGAGTGGTACGAATGATGCTGGTCGCTGAATCATTTCATGTAATTACAAGCGATTGAGATGTTTTTTTTTAGGGTGTTGATAATATAATATATGTCTTGTAGTTTTTATTGAATGATGGTCATATGAAGGTTGGTGGAAATGGTGTGGTGTGAAGGGGGTATAACTATATAAGGACATGAAGGAGGACATTCCAATAGCAGAGTGGTGAGAAGAATTGTTCCAATATTTAGCTAGGTGTAACTAGAAGCATTAGATGTTGATAATGTGATATTTTGATATATTGATGTGTTGAGATTGTATGATGTATTAGATTAAGTGATGATAATCTTGATTGATTACTTAGCGATGGTCTTATAAAAAAATTATTATGATTAAATTATAAGGGAGGGTAGTTTCTCCATTGAGAAATGCATTAGGTTTTGAATGGTAGATAACCATTCAGATGTATGCTATGAGCGGTGGTATCTAGACCTAATATGGGAGAACACTCATGTGTTTGAGAGGCAAATGATTACCCCTAATATCACTATGCTTAAAAAGTGGCATGTGGTATTCATCCAAGAATGTGATGAATAGATATCATGACTCTTTTGATAGACTACTCTTAAAACTCTCTTATGCACTACATCATTCTCATGAAAGATAATTGCAAGGTTATTAACGTATTATAGGAGAGGAAAATGTGTTGTGGAGGAGTCTATATAATAATCATGAGTGTTGATTGTAAAAATATGCTCTTTTGTTGAAGGATACTGTAGATATGTATTGTTGTTGCTATTGTTATAAAACAATGTTGATATGACTGTGTGAAGCAGATGAAAGCAAGTTTATTAGAATTGTAAGCGATTGCATATTACTTATTCTAATGAAAGGTAAGAAGTATAATGGATGAGAGAGAAGAGGGTAGAAGAGTAGATTTTATAGGTGAGATTTTTGGACTAAGAGAGTTTACTCAACATATGGTTAGCCTAGGTAGATGCAATGCAAATATATTTGTAATAAGGATGGGATTTTGCATCATTAAACCCCCCTGACTCTATGGTATGATCAAGAAATTCAAGCAAACATGCAAGGGATATAGCATGTATGATGGTATGATGATGTTTGTTGTGCATTAAATCAAATGAACAAGCAAATAACTTGATGTTTCATGCAGAGTATCGTTTAAGATGAATGATGTTGATTGGTTTTTTATGTTCTTGGTCATTAAATATGACTAGATGGTAAGCTTTGGATCCAAAATTGGATGTGATGATGAAAGGTCCTAACCAATTATGTTTGAAATTTATTTTGAGGTCATTATAAACGTTAGTATTTATTTGGTTTTCTTTGAGTACTAGATCCCTAAATTCAAAGGATCTTAGATGTACTTTCTTGTGATAGGCACGTCAAAGTCTATTGTGGTATCTTACGAGATGTTCTAGAGCATTAATGCATTTTTATTTTGAGTTCTAGCTGTTGTAAGCAATTTAGACGATATTCATCTCCTACCAAAGAGTTTTCTAATAAAAATCTTAGAGAAGGTATCTCGAGTTTGAAAGGAAAGACTGCTTCAGTTCCATAAGCTAAGGTGTATGGTGTTGCCCCTATGGGAGTATGCACACTCGTGCAATATACCCATAAGACAATATATAGTTGCAAGTGTTAGTCTTGACTTTTTTTGTTTACTAGCTTCTAGAGGATTTTGATCAGGATTTTTTTGGATGACTCAACCTGTCCATTCCTTGCGGGTAGTATGATGTAGACCATTTTTTTGAATTTTGTATTTGTACATATTTTTGCAACTTTATTATTTTTAAAAGTGGTTCCATTATCAACAATCAAGGTAGAAGGTATACCATATCGACTGATGATTTGGTTTGGAATGAACTTTGATACTTGAATTCTTGTTGTAGTGGATAGAGGCATTGCCTTGACCCACTTAGTAATTTTTTTTGTAGCCATGATAATGAACTTGTGTCCATTCGATGATTGAGGGTTGATCTTACCTATGATATCTAGTCCCCAAGAGGAGAAAGGCCAAGGAGATGTGATTGGTTGTAATTCTTGAGAGGGGGAATGAACAAGGTTAGCATGTCGTTGACACTTGTCACATTTCATAACATAGTTGTGAGCATCCTTTTCCATAGAGGGCCAATAATAGCCCATACTAAGGAGTTTCTTGGCTATGGATAGTCTACTAAAGTATCTAGCACATGATCCATCATGGGATTATTTTATGATATATTGGGCTTCATTTATATTCATGCATCTAAGGAGTATGCCTTTAAAGGAGCATTGATATAGGAAATCTCCAATGATGACATATTTGCAAGATTTTAACCTAAATTGTATTTGCTTTTGATATTTGGATCCCTCAGGAAAAGTTCCCTCTGAATAATTTAAAAATGTCTTGATACCAAGGTTCTTGAGGTATAGATGTTTCAATATTGCATATGTTGAGGGGTTGTAGGTATGACTTGATGATAGAGGATTTTTTAATAGATCTTATGATAATAGAACCCTCTTTGTCTTCCAACTCTAAGGGCATGAGATATGTAACTATAGCCATACTATCAGCGTGATGGTTGTTAGATCTTAGTATGGCTTCTATGGTAATTTGGTTGAAGTGAGTTTTCAACATGTCTACAATGTCTTTGTAAGGTTTTAGATTCTCATCTTTAGTTTGATAAGTATCATTCACTTGGGTGATTACTAGTTGTGAATCACAATATACTATTATGTTTTTGACATTTAGTTTTGTTGTGGCTTTGAGACCTAGGATGAGGGATTCGTATTCTACTATATTATTAGTATATGAGAAGCAAAGCTTAAAGGATAGCATAATGAACTATTGTTGTGGGATGATTAGGATAATTCTTACCCCTATACCTTTTGCATATCTAGCTCCACCAAAGTATAGGATCCAAGTTTCAGGTTCTTGGGCTCCTATTGAGAAGATTGTTTCATTTGGGAAAGATATGCTTATGCGATGTTTTGATTCTAAAGCGGGTGCAACAAGTTGATTAGCTATCACCTGTCCCTTTAATAATTTTTTATTTAAAAATTCTATGTTGAATTCACTAAGGGTTATGACCCATTTTAAGGTCCTACCAAATAGATAAGGTTTTAACATAATATAACATGGTGGGTCTACCCTTACTAAGACATAGGTATTTTGACCAAACATATAGTGTCTTAGTTTAATATATGATAAGAAAAATGCTAAGCAAATATTTTATAATTGTGTGTAGCAAGTTTCATAGTTTACCAAGTTCCTACTCATATAGTAGATTGCTCTTTCTTGATGTTGTTCATTGTATTGGACTAATAAATCCCTGAGGACATGTTCAGTAACTACTATGTATAGCAATAGTGGTTGATTTAGATTTGGTGATACCAATATGGGTGGCATCAAAAGGTAATTTTTTAGGGCTTCAAAGGCCTTTTGACATCCTTCATCCCATTCAAATTTTATCCCCTTCTTCAATAATTTGGAGAAAGGTTGACATTTATTTGCAAGTTGTGATATGAATCTACTAATGGATTGTAGTTTGCCTTGCAAAATTTGTAATTTAGTTAAGTTTATGGGTGGTGGCATGTTTGTTATGGCTACAATTTTGGAAGTATCGACTTCAATCCCATGATGGGATATGATGAATCCAAGTATTTTTCCTGATTTCATCCCAAAGATATATTTTTGAGGTTTTCGTCTAACTTTGTGGTCCCATAACCTTTCAAAAATACATCTAAGATCTTGAGTATGGTTTCATATTTCTTGAGATTAATCCGCGATATTGTCTACATAGTCTTCTACTATTCTATGCATAAGATCATGAAATATGTATGTCATGGCCCTTTGATATATTGATCCTACATTTTTAAGGCCAAAAGGCATGACCAGATAGTAAAATGTTCCTCAATATGTAGTGAAAGTTTTTTTAGATTGATCTTCGGGTGTGATTTTAATTTTATTGTAGCCCAAGAATCCATCCATTAAGGATAATATCTTGAAGCCCGTAGTGAAGTCTACTATAATGTCCATGTTTGGTAAAGGGAAGTTGTCCTTTGGATAAGCATTGTTTATATATTTGAAGTCTATGCAAATCCAAATGGATCCTCCCTTCTTAGTGATATGAATGATGTTGAATATCCAATCCAAATAATCTATGGATTTTATGAAGCCAACATATAGTAACTTTTGTAGTTTGTATTTTACTAAAAGAGAAACTCTTGGATGTATTTTTATTAATTTTTGTTTGATGGGTTTGGCATCAAGGCACTCTACCAAGTGGTGGACTACCACTGAAGGATCAAGTCTTGGCATGTCATTGTACCCCCAAGTGAAAATAACAGAGAACTCCTTTAGCAGGTTTATGTACTCTATTTGTTCTTCTTGAGTTAGGACTTTTCTAAGTTTGATAAGGCAAGGATATTGATCTGTTCTGATGTTGACCTCTATGGTTTCTTCAATTAAATCTTGTGATTCATCCCCGAAATGAAGAGGGAAATTTATTATCCTTAAATCTTCAAGTTCTTGCAGATCCATAGATGTTTGTTCCAACTCAAGAGTCTGGGCTAAGTTTAAGTTGAAGATCTATTTAAGAGATTCTTATATATGATAATTATCCAAAGATTCTTCAAGATTTTATTTGGCTACTATGGCTTCCAAACAAACCAATTCTAGCATGTTGATGCTACCAAATCGTATGTTTTTATGGGATGTTTGGTTAAGGAGAAACCATAGTTCTTATTCATCCTCGTCACCCCATTGAAATGCATGTATTAACTTAGGATAATTATCCTAAGTTAATTATCCTTATCATCTTCTTCTGATATAGGAGAATTCATGTTTTTGCTAGGGATGAATTCAATCCCACATCATGCTGGTATGACTTCAAGGGGTTCTTTGATACCTTGTTTATAATGACCTAGACCTTTACCTTGATAACCCATGTTTAAAAGTATTTGTTTAGCTATAGAGAATGAAGATGATATCTAGCATGTAGCATATGTTCATTCACTTGGCATAAAGTTACACCCTTGAATATTTTCATCCAAGGTAGTTCCTCCATGAATGAAAGCACAAGATCCTATTTTTATTTTTGTTCATTTTCTATTGGGCATGTCTATGTCACAAGGATATAGGAACATACTTAGTTATATGAAAGGATATGGCTTTTGATAAATTATATTGACTTGATCATTGGAAGAGGATTATGGGGAAGTATCCCCTAAGTTTATAAGGGGTTCCTCTAATATTCCCTTTCCTTTATCTATTTTTTGTTGATCACTTAATATTGCTCATTGTATATAAAGGTAGAGATTAATCTCTTGTAGGTCGATAGAGTTGCATAAGGTAAAAGGTTTTGGATCTCCAAGAACATGGATAATCCTCCCTTAATACTTGTATTTGAGACATTGATGTAAGGTAGAAGGTACTACCCTTGTAGCATGTATCCAAGGTCTTCTGAGGAGCATGTTATATGTTATGTCATATGATATGACATAGAAGAGTGTTTTTAGGACACGAGGCCCCACTTTGATAGATAAAGTAACAGCGTTTGTTACTTATCATTTTCATTGTCGAGGGCTTTGATGATGAGGTTATATTTTAGTAAATCATTTTATTTATGTCAAATTCTACAATATTTGATGTTGCATATATTCAAGGTTGATTCGTTGTCTACTAGGACTCTCTTGATATACTTATCACCTACTTGGGTTATGATGTAAAGGGAAGAATATCTTGATATGGTTTCGAGAGGGGTATCTACCTCATGAAATGCTAATATAGCATTGTTTATCCTAATGAAGCCAACCATGTTGGTAATGTCATTTGTGGATATGTCTTGAGATACTTCTTACTCACTTAAGAGTTTTAGCAATATTTCCCTATGGACAGGTGATGTTTTTAACAACTCTAGAAGGGAGATGTTTACAGGTACCTCCTCCAAAGGTGTTTTGAGGAGGTGTGAGAACCAAAGGTGACTTATTAGGGATGTTGATATTTGTCCTTGGGATAACCAATGAATGTTGATCTGAAGATTGATTCTTTTCTTGTTGCCTAGTCACGACATAGGAAGATCATGATAGATGCATAGTGCCCATGAAGTTGGTTTATTTTTTATCATGCATTGGCAAGGGATCTTGAAATATTCTTATGCTTTTGTTGGAATTTTCTAATTTATTGAACGTCATTTTTCCTTCTTCAATGAGGTCATGGATAATGTTCTTTACAGTTATGTATTTGTTGGTAGTGTGTCCCTATGTTCTATGAAAATCAAAATATTCATATGGTCTATACCAAATAGGAACCCCTTTGGATAGATCCCAAGTCTTGATAGGTGGAAGTTCCACCAATTTAGAATTAAGGAGCATTTTTAACAGAGGTTTGAATTAGTTTGGTATTTGTGTATTCCCTTTAGGGTTTTTCCTGTCTTTGGATGACTAACTTTTGAAGGACATTTTGAGTGGTGTTTATATTGTTTTTTTGATGAGAATTAGTTACACCATCTCCTACAACATGTTTGTTTTTATATTACTTCCATATTATTTATTGTTATAGTTAAGTTACCCTCATTTTGTGAGGATGGATTCTACTCTTTTAGCCATATCTATGGCTTATTCCAAGAAGGATAGGTTCATCATTTCCAAGGGATATGATAGATGTTCATGAAGATTTCATATTAAAATAATCAAGAGATCTATAGGAGGAGGAATATATTCAAGACTTATTACTAAACCTCTCCATTTGACTAAGAAATCTAAGAATATCTCAGTCTTATATTTTTTAAGTTGATAAAGGTCATCTATGGTAACCTTATCTTCTATGTAGATCAAAAATCATTTAATGAAGGTTTCCATAAGTTCCTTGATGGAATTTTGAGGTATTTGAAAATACCATTATAAGGCTAAACCACTAAGACTTTTAGGGAATAACCTAAGGAGAAGTTTTTCATCATGATTGATGTCACTACAAGCTATTTGAAATAGCCTTAGGTGGTTAATGGGGTCTTAGTTTCCATTGTACATTTAAAATTTGGGAATTTAAAATTTCTTTGGAAATGGATGATTAATGATCGTAGGATCTAATAGATCATTATAGAAATATTCA
Source organism: Wollemia nobilis (assembly GCA_028583015.1). Lineage (NCBI taxonomy): Eukaryota > Viridiplantae > Streptophyta > Pinopsida > Araucariales > Araucariaceae > Wollemia > Wollemia nobilis. The sequence goes on along the minus strand of JAQPPZ010016847.1, from coordinate 5,614,014 downwards.
AAATAATACTTTAATTTAGATGTTCCTTGAAGAGAGGCATTTTGATCCTCAAGTTATTTGAACTTGGAATCCCTCTTTTCTAAGTATAATATTTTGGTGTTGATATCTTGAATATCATTTTATGGAGGGTTTTGTGGTGTAGGCAATGTTATTAATGGTTGTGTAGGTGGTTGAGTGAAATATTGAGACATGAATGGTATATTCATGAGAGTTGAAGTGTTTTAATTTGACATTATGGTGGGAGGGACTTGGCTAAGTACCACATTGTGAGTGAGAAAGGGGTTTGTAGTATTGATTGTCATTAGGAAATGTTGAAAATAGGTTTTCCATGGTGGGCATCCCCATATATATTCTTGGAGGTGTTGTAGAATCAGTAGGTTGTGCCATATACACATTGATTCTTGCCAAGTTTTTTTGAGTTTCGTTGATTTAAGCAATGGTTGATTGATATTTAGAATATTCAGTATTATCATGCATTGTAAATGATTCTATTTCCACTTTTTATCTAAGTTCATGTCTAAGAACATCAAAAGAGGTATTTTTATTCCTTTTGATGTATTATTTGACATGATCTATAGTTTGAAAAGAAATTTGTTCAACAATTTGTTCTTCTTCCCTAGTCACTTGTTGTGACCAAGGGTTTACTTCTTGGTTATTGTATTCATGGGAAGATCCCTCATGAGATGAAGAAGGTATACCATTGTTTTGAGTGTTATAAGGATTTTGAGACATGGTTTGAAAGTTTGGTTTTGAATGAGGTTAATTTATTAAAGTTTTATTTCCAAAGTACTTACGGTAAAGATGAGAGGATGTTTGAATCCTTATGTCACCTTGAGAAGCAACACTCCTAATGAATCCAATCAGTCCACCATGATATACTAGGCAAATAATATTTCTCCCCTAAGTTTCATACTTCGATTTAATCAAGGGGTCGTTATCCTTCCCCCAGTAGGATTTACAATTGGTTATGTTCTTGTTATATTAATTTAATGCAATGTGAACTAAGCAAACAAATTAGATGATCTGGTTTAGGTTTAACATTTTGTTTTTTAAAATCAAAATGAGTGTTCACGTTGGTCTCACAAAATATGTAGATGGAGGGAAAATGTGTTCTCTCCTCTTAAGTTTAATTTAATGTCAAGTGTGCACTGGGGAGATTCGCTGGAATATCTGCTTCTCCACTTGAAGGTCTCTTTCCAAAGGAGACCTCAAGAATATAAATATTCTCAACACAACTAGACTCCTACTCAATGTTTTTTCTCACACCTTGTAGAAGTTGATGTTATGCTTATTTTATCAATGTTTTATGGGTTTATTCAAAGAAAACACCTAAGGTTCTGGATCACTATCTATCTTGACTCTTTTTCGATCCTTAACGATTATTTAAGATCTAAAAATCAATGATCATATAAAATGTGATGCTGACTATTTTATCACATAAATGCAAGAATACAAGAGCTATCCTATATGCTTTTAAAATTTGTATGAGTTAACTAAGGATATTTTGATATTTCAAGGTAAAACAAGAGAATATGCAAGAAGACAAGTTAGCCTAAATGCAACTAAATGACTTTTGATTTCTTTTCCTATGAGCTTGAAAATGATCAAGAAGCTAGGATTTAGTCTAAGGTTCCTTGATTGACTGATTTAGATGTGTTTTATAAAGAAATTGAGATGTTTTGTAAAGCAATTAAGGTGTTTTGTAAACAATTAGGGTTTCTACTTAAGATTCCTTAATTTTCCAAATGAAATGTGATTTTTTGATATAAAATAGTAGAGAACAAAAGGACACTAAAAAATAAAAGTTATAGGGTTAGGGAAGTGCCAAGTGGTAGAATTACCTCTTTTTAGAGCTTGTTTCCAAATTCACCACTAAAACTGCCAAATTAACCACTAGGTATTGGCGATTTTGATATCTACATAAAACAACAAAAAAATTAGGTTTTCTACTTTGAGAGGTCTATTTGATTGTTGGGAAAGATGAATTTCTATCTTATCAGTTTATCAACCCTTTTTTTATGAAAATTTTGAGTATGATTACCTCCTACAATGGATTTTTGACCTTTTACCAAAGTTGCCACTGGAAAATTTGGTCAATGGTGATTTTGGTTCTATGTATTTTTGGGAGTCAAATTCACCACTGACTATGTAGGGTGGCAAATTTGTTCTAAAAATAGGATTTTGAAGATTTTAAGAGTTTTTTGGGAAAATTTTGATAGTATTTTGGGTTGAAATTATAGGGGAATGGTTCTAATAATGTTTGCTACTGCTATAAGTACAAAAGAGATAAAGAATGCTATAAAATATCTACCAATTTAAGTTATAAATGAATGCTTTGATGAAGGAGCAGGGGAGAATGCTTCAATGGCTATTTTGAAGAACCAAGGAATGTGAAACAGAGATATGAGAGTGTGGATAGATTAGGAATATAGTAAGGAGAGTTAACTATATCCTAATTTCCATAATATTTGCAAGAGCAAAGGTAAAAAAGTGTAAATATGCTAAGAAAATGAAGAAATTTAGTTTTCAAGACCAAAGAGAGATATATGCTTGCAAATGGAGATTGAAAGGGGTCTGCTAGTGGGACAAGGTAATGAAAACCTTGTATCCTTCACTATAAAAGTTGGAAGTGGAAAGGATGCTTGAATGCTTAACAAAATAACAAAATGAAATCTAATATTCTTAACAGAGATTGATAGACAATATTAGATGTTTGATGAAAGAAAATTGCATGAGAATGGATATAAAAATTAGAAGTTACAATGCTTATAATAAAAGTAAATGAGGTTGCAAATGAAAAAGAACAACAAGTATTCAAATGCAATAAGAAGATAGAAAGTATTCTAATACATATGAAATAAATGTATGTAAACACCCTATAAGATAGAGATATTAGTAAGCAATATAAAGCAAGAAAGTAAGAGAACTCCTCTAAGACCTGAAAAAATAATGTTAGAGACTGATGGAGGTGATATGCTTGAATAAAAGACTATAAACATAGTGTTAGATGGCTATAAATAGATATTAGAAGCCTGCAAAGAAGGAATTAGAGGTATAAAATGTAGAAAAATCCAAAAGGAAATTCAAGTTAGCAAGACTACAACCTAGAGGACAAAATGCAGTGAAGCAAAGATGAATGAAGAGAAGAAAGATGTTGGAAGAGCTATCTTACTTCCTTCCAAGGTGACCTCATTGCCCTAAAGTTCTTGACTTGCTTGACTTATCTCCAAAATGCTTGTAAATGCCTCAAATGCTTGGGAAATGCTTGTAGATGAAGAATTCTAGAGAAAGAGAGCTAGGAGGAGAATGCTAGAAATCTTGGAAAAGTATATCTACTTCCAAAATTCATGCCAAATGCCTACCCAAGGGGGTGCTTAAATAGGATTTGAGAAGAGAATTGGGGGGGGGGGGAATTTGGATAAGACCAACTTGAAATCTGTAAAGCTAGTGCATTAATGGGGTATGAGAGATTAGAGCATGAGGGAAGAAGGAATTTGTGTGCCTTTAGCACATTTTTGGAGATATTTTTTATCATTAGCCAAATTTTCCATTGGTCAACCTAATTCACCACTAGCAAATTTGGTAACTTGGAGTGGTGAATTTGGTTAGAAACCAGGCCTATTTCTCTAGATTTTGAAATTTTATTTTTTTCCAAATTCACCACTGGAAAATTTGGTAAGGAGTGGAAAATTTGGTAAGAGTTTTTTTTAACTGTTAAAATTCAATTTTACAGTTTTGCCAAATTCACCACTCATCTTGCCAAACTCGCCACTAGAAAATTTTGTTAGGGTGGTGAATTTGGTAAAGGTTAAAAATGATACCTAAAATATTGGGTAATTTCTATATTGAAGTTTTGTAATATTCACTACCAATTTTGGATATTTTGCCTAGCCGATGTATCAAAATTGGGTGTCTACAGTTAGCAACTCAAATTCTATTAGAAATAGAGGTTTCTTACCATAAACTAGTTCATTATGTATGAAACTCATAGTGGATTTCCATGTAGTATTATGTTCCCAAACAACTTCTGGTAAATTGTTCATTTAATTCTTCTTATGAGAAGCTACTATTTTTGTTAAGATCCTTTTCAATTCTCTATTAGTGAATTCTTCTTAATCGTTTGCTTAAGGGTGTTAAGATAATGATTTCCTATGTTCGATATCATACAATTTAGTAAAATTTTCTATGAATCTAGATGCAAAATAGGGCCCATGACATGTGGTAATAAATCATGGAGCTCCAAATATTTGATTTTTTTTGAAATATAGAAAGTTAACGACTTTCTCTTTATGATCATGTTTGAAAGCACACACTTCAACCCATTTAGTTATATAATTGGTGCATACCAAAATATGTTTCTTCCCTTGAGAAGGTGGATCAATGGGTCCAATAAAATCTAAACCCCATATTTCAAATGGTTCTAAAACCACTTCAGGCTATAGAGGCATTTAATTTGTGGTTGTTGGTTTTTCTATTCGTTGACATGCATCACAATGGTGTACATAATTTTTCACATCCTTATGAAGGGATGGCCAATAATAACCAATTTCCAAAAAATTTCTAATAGTACACTTTACTAAATAATGTTCACCTAATGGTTCATCATGACATGCATGTAGGACATCATATACCTCATACTGTTGGATACATTGTTGTAATATCTAATCAGGTCCACATTTAAATAGTAGACCATTTATCCATGCAAAGGATGAGCTTTGTTTTATTAATCATTTCACCTTTGGGGTAAAGTGTGGGGAATTTTTTTTTGCTAAATAATTAGCAATATAAAAAAACCATAATGATGTAACTAATATTGCAATAACTTTTCATTAGGAAAAACATCCTCTACCAATTCATCTTCTATTATGTTTTTCAATCTAAATAATAAGTCAGCTACTACATTAGCCTTCCTTGGTTTATCCACTATAGTGATATCAATATCTTGTAGTAGCAATAACCAAATAATTATTTGACCACTAGCCATAGGTTTTCTCATTAGGTATTTGATTGTCAAATGATTTGTGTGAACAAACACTTGACATCCAATGATATAGTGTAAATTTTTTTTGATATCATATACTATCGCTAGGAATTCTTTTTCGATGGTAGTATAGTTCTTTTAAACTCCTATGAGATTATTTCTAATATAGTATATGGCATAATGCTCCTCATTTTCCACTTGCCCTAATGCTACTCCAATTGCAGTATTGGATGTATCAGTTTGAATGTAAAATGGTAATTCCTAGTTTGGACCTCTCAACACAGGTGGAGTTATCAGTTTTTCTTTGAAAGTGTCAAATTTTTTTTGGAACATTTTAGTCCATTTAAACTTAGAATATTTCAAGAGCAATGCAAATATAGAATTTAAAATTGTACTACAATTCTTGATGAAATGACGATAAAGCCAATATATCCCCAAAATCTCGTAACATCTATTTGAGTTTGTGGTCGAGGAAGGTTTTTAATGATCTCTATATTTTTGGGATCTACCTGGATTCCTCTTGATGAGATATGATGGCCAAGGACAATGCCTTATTCCATAATCATAAATCATTTATCAATATTTACGGCCAAATTATATGTTTTACAATGGGTTAGTACCTTGTCGATATGTTCTAATGTTATATCAAAGACTTCCTCACAAACTATGAAATTATCCATTTAGATTTCTATGCACTCATTAGTCAAGTCAAAAAATATGGAAAGAATAACTCGTTGGAAGATTTTTGGAGTGTTACAAAGTCCAAAAGGTAGGACTTTGTAGGCAAACGTTCTCCATGGACAAGTGAAGGTTGTTTTTTTTTATCTTAAAGTGCAACCTAAATTTGGTTACAACCACTAAAGCTATTGAGAAAATAGAAATGTCTCTTTCCAACTAGTGTATCTAACACTTGGTCAATAAAAGGTAATGGAAAATGATTGCTATGTTTGAATTTATTCAATTCTTGGTAATCCACATACACTCTCATTTTCTCTTTCTTCTTTGGAACAATAACCAATGGTGAAACCCATCGACTATCAAAATGGGATAGATGAATCCTACTACTATTTTTTTTTATTTCATCTTTCACAATATTGTAGAATCTATGATTTCATATCCTTTGTGGTTGTTGCACAGGTTTTACATCCTCTATATATATTCGATGAGTGCATACATCAAGATGAATTATTGTCAAGTCTTTGTAATCCCATGCAAAGGCAATGATAGGTTGACTCAATATATTGAATATTTTTTCTTCTTGGTCATTTGTCAACCGACTATTGATATTAAAAAAATTATTTTGTTGTACTTCAATTTTCTTTGTACTGGGATGAACAAAATTAACTCCTTCAATTTTGCTTATTAAGGAGTTAAGAGGTCAATGATGCGGTAGAAGAGAATGAAAAATTTGTGTCTCATTGTCAAATGTGATTTCTAATGGAATCATATCTAATATGGGAAAATGAGAAGATAATAGAAGATGATGATGCCATCCATATGGTAATTTAAATATACTATTTTGTAGTGGGATAGGTGACAATTGTTCAAATTTTTATTCTTCATCATTCCATAACAATCGATGAACAATGTAGGTTCATCCTCAAGTTCTAAATCATACATTGTATTAATCAATACAATTTCATCTTCAAAAATATCTCTCTCACATGAATCTAACTCTTCTATGTGGTATTTCACAATTATGGTGGGTAATATTGAAATAGTTTCTTAATTTTCTTCATCATATTCAGGATACCATATGTGTCCTACAAAATTGATTGATAGTTTTACAAGAGGATATAAGGAAATATTATTTGAATCAATTCCATTTTAAATGGTCATATCCATTGACCTATAATTAATAAAAATGGTTGTCGTAGCAAGCCAAGGATTTCCTAAAATTATTAGATAACCATTAATAAAATTTTAGGGTTGTAATATTGAAGAACACAAGCTTATATTGAGATGGGGGTGAACAATATAAGACCAATTTTTACTTTTTTTTCCTAAATAATATTATCCAATATATAAATTGCAATATCAATAATAGTACTCAAAGCAATGCACAAATCATCACACACAATAGAGACATCAATTTAATGTGGTTCACCCAATGTGGGTTGCTCCACGAAGAAAATATTTTACTAAAATTTTCTCAACAAATATCTTGGGAATCCTTCCCTATTACAATGTTTATGGACATTTTTCCAAAGGAGAAACCAATCCCCTAAATAAGTTCATGGATATCTATCCATAGGATAACTCTTTCCCCTCTTACTAGTTCTTTGATCTCTATCCACAAGAGAACTCCTTCTCCTCTGCTTTGGTTGGTGATCCTCTAGAATAATATTGCCTCCACTACATTGGCTTGTGGATATATCTTCATAGAGGACCTCTATCCTCACTCACAAGCCCTCTATCCTCACTCCCTAGCTAATGGATCTCTATCCAATGGAGATTACTATCCTCTGCTCTCTCACCTCCAAAGCTTGCTCTCAGCTCTGCTCAATTTTTATCTCAAGTCTGCAATAAAAATTATCCTTCAGTATAGCACAATTCTTGCTCCCAAGTCTATCTCAAAACTATACTAAACACAATCCTTAAGTCTAGCATAAATCTTGATCACAAGTCTATCTCTATTCTAGTACAAATCTACCCTTAAATATGCACCAAAATATTTCCTCAAGCCTTAACACAAAGATATATCCAATCACAAATCAACTCTGCTAGATCTGCCCCAAGCCTTAACTCAAATATTGAACAAATCAATAAATCAAATCTACTCCCAAGTATTTGTAAAGACTTACCTCAAATCTATTCACAAGTCCTCTCAAGAACTTACAAAATTTTCTTTCAAGTCTTCTCTAAGACTTACCTCAAATCTGTCCATAAGTCTTCACCAAGACTTACCTTAAAACTACTCAACAAGTCCTCTCTAGAACTTTTCCAATCTTCTCAACAAGTCTTCACCAAGACTTACCTCAAATTTTCTCAACAAGTCCTCCCTAGAACATGTCTAATCTACTCAACAAGTCTTCACCAAGACTTACCTCAAATTTTCTTGTAAGCTTCCACAAAAGCTTTCACAAAAGCTTGCTTAATTCTATCTTTAAGTCCCCTCTAGGAATTACTCAAATCTATCCACTAGCTTTCACATAATCTTATTCAAATCAATTGCAAAACTTGCATACAAACCTCAAATCAATCTCTTATAGAAAACCTCTTTAATACCACAAACAAGTTTCACTCAGAATATTGTTTAACCATAGAAACATATAGAGAATTATTAGAGACTCAATATGATTCACACTCACAAATCACTCTATCACTTTCAAACTCAATTTCAAACCAATTCAAAATAAAGAAAAATTTATTTCACAGAACTTGAACTTTCACTCCAATGCATTCAATAAATAATGCTCATCCAACTTCACTCAACCATTCACTCAATGAAACAAAAATTTCTTACAAAACCTAACCAAGTGATTCACTATAATTCCAAAAACTCACACTATGAATCTCAAACCTTGACTCAAGATTCTTCCAAATTCACATAACAATGATACTCATGATATTTCACAAACCTTAGTTCAAATTAGTTCTCAAATTTACATAACAATGATACTGATGATATTTCACAAACCCTAGTTCAAGATAGTTCTCAATCTCACATAACAATGATACTCATGCTCTTTTACAAATCTTAGTTCAAGATAGTTCTCAATCTCACATAACAATGATACTCATGTTATTTTACAAATCCTAGTTCAAGATAGTTCTCAATCCCACACTCAAATGTTCTCACAAATATTCACCAATCATGCATATGAAAGCTTACTCAAACATTTCCAACAATGTTTATCAAACAATCCTTTTCACTCCAACTTTGCATTTCACAATATTCAAGCCAACAATATTTCACTCATAAGGAAGATGTTCCCATATTTTTTTTTTTGATGGAGATATATCTTCAAAACTTATCTCAATCACAATCAAATATTCTTTGCCAATATCAAGGTTAGATAGCAACAATCTATCTCAAAATTTCCACAAATATTCTCCTCAACAATTTATCCACTATACAAAAATTATCAAGTCTCAAGTACACCTTATAATCCCCAAACTTCTCAAAAAAAGATTCCAATTACATACTTTCACTATAACCTCCTTCAGAAATTTAATGCATAGATTAATCCAAATTTATTACTTATGTCTCCCTACTCAAAAATTGCATTTCCAAAGATAATTGACATTACAAATCAGAAATAATGCAATTTAAATTTAAATTAAAATTATAACCTTTACCACCTTAAACTAAGGTAAAAATTAATTTTACCTTAACCTCCTTATATCTCCCTAGGCTCTCACTTAACAACCTTAGACCACACGCTCAATAAGCGCTCACTAAGAAACCTTAGACCATGTGCTCAACATCAACAATGAAAAAAAATTCAAAGTACCTTTGCACGACACTTGGTGGGATTCGAACCCAGCTCATGTTGTTGCTAGTTCCCTAGTCGTGGCCTAAACTACCACATGATCTAGGCAATCACTTGGGAGATAAAAGTACCTCGTGCACTTAGTACCTTCGATCCAGTGCCAAAAATAAAATTAAAACCTTACCCTTTCGCTGTTGTCGAGACTCAAATGCGGAACCTCTGCTCTCCCTTGTACTTTACACATCGATCGCTTGCCACTAGCCCAACCAGTATTTTGGTGACAAGGCTTTATGCCTTGACCAATTTATTTGTCACATTTTCAATTGCCTTTAAAAATAATATCCTCTTCTTATGCTCACAAATTTTTGTATTAATCAACTTTACCTTTTCGCACACGCATGAAATCAGAGACTTGCTTTTTGTTGGCAAGTATTATGGTATTATACCATATGCCAAGCACCTTCGAACATTGGCAGGAAGGAAGAATTATTTAAAATGAATTTGCACCCACCCTAACTTTAGGGTTTAAATAATAATATTTTATAAATTAATTTATAATATAAATATTATAAATAATTTATAAATGACCTTAATCTTAAATGTTTAACCTTTAATATTATAATAAAAAATATTATAATATTATTTCCTTTGGGCCTAGGTATTTCTCTCTTCCATGCTTAGACCTTATCTGACCTCCTTTAATATTATAATAATAAATATTATAATATTATTTCCTTTAGGCCTAGGAATCCCTTTCCTTTAGGGAATTTAACCATCCTTTTGACCAATCATGTGAAGCTCTTAAACCAAATATCTTGGGATTAAAATAGAAATATTTTAACCCTCCTTTTGCCAAATCCTGCACTGATCACTGACACTGATTCTTGACATCAATGACAACACAACTACTCAAAATTTCCAACAATATTCCCCTTTGTCATTGATGGCAACCCTTTCTCTGTAAACATTCCTTTTTGTTTTTTCAAAAATTGCTCCCCGTGAGAAATTGCTCCCCCTGACTGAATGCTCTCCCCCTAACTCAAATCTCTCCCCTTTGACATCAATGGCAAAGGACCACCTTTGGGGCTTAGGGCTAAAGATAAGACTCTTAGCCCCTCCCCCAACTCCTCTTTGAGGTGGTTAATTTTGGGGTGGGAGTATCTCTACTCCTAGCATATACTGATCTTTACCTTTGTCCACCTTCTTCCTCAATTGATCCTTCAGATTTCTCTAAATATTCCTGTTCGTTCTTGTCTCTGGAAATTTTACTCTACACCACTTAGCTATATGCTCAACATTATTGCAATTATAACACTTAATGTTGTGATTTATTGATGGTGCAAATATCTTGTAGTTCCTCCTGGTGAAGCCATATACATTCCTATCATGAAACTTGAAATTAATTGCCTTATGACCAAAATGATTACAAGAGTAGCAATATCCTTGAAAGAGATGCCCATTTCTAAAATTTCTATTGGTGAAACCATATCCCTGTCTTTCATGTGTCCTGCACTATGTAGCCTTGTGATCAAACCTATGACATGAGAAGCATCATCCATTGAAGAAACCTTGCCTTGATCCCATTGGTCTCCTAGTCTCTTCTTCCCTATGCTATTTCTTGTTCCATCTGTTCCTCATTTTTGCATTGTTCCTTTCCTTGTTGAACTTTCTATTGTCCAATTTATCCTCAAAAGTATCACTCTATCCTTCTAAAGATTCTTCTTCTTTGGATATTGAGATTGCACCCTTTCCTCATCCTCTATATTCTTCTTCAAAACCAAATCCTATCTTGTTTGATGAAAATATTTGTACCTTGATAATCTTATCCAAGTTCTTTGAGCTTCTACCAAACCTGTGTAGCTTGTATTTAGACTCTTTTACTTCCTTTCTTAGTGAAGTTATCTCATGCTCTAATATTTCACATTCTAAGACTTTTTCCTCTAACTTCTCTTTATATCTCCTTGTCTTAGATATTGAATCTATCAGATCTTGTATAAGCTTTCCTTTTTCTTCATCATATTCTTGAAATTGAATCTTGAGTTTTGAGTTCTACTTTCTTACCTTACTTAATTCCTTAAGAACATAAATAATCTCACCCTCAAGATCAACTTCTCCTTCCTATGATTCTGATTCTTCCTCTACCTTTTTATCATCAAGATCATATTCATTATTGGTGAGCAGAAATTCATGTCCCGAAAAACATTCATTTCTCTTCCATAAATTATCAATCCGGTAAGTTCGTAAACTTATGAGTGTCATGCACAGTATATGCCTGCAGTGTTGGGGAACAAATCTGGTTGTACCTTATTTAGTTTGGTGGGGAGGTTTGTGTAATTGGATTCCAGCAAAACCAAATAAACTAAGTGCAAGAAATGAAATAAATAAATTATTAAACAAAAAGTAAATTGCTGGAAATAAAATGCAAGGAAATAAACACACACAACTGAAATTAAATAAAGCAATAAACTAATCTACAAAAAGAAAATGCACAAATAAAATAGGGGAGGACTACTGCAGGGAGTGGGCCCAAGCTCCCGCAGATAGTCCGCCCGGATAGCTACGTAGAGCTTGCTCGAATAAGAGGAGTTGCACTCCTAATTAATTAAACAATAAAATAAAATAAGTTCTATGTAAAACTAATCATTGATCTCCGATCTCCTTTGTTCATCTGGCCTGCGTCTTTATATAAAGCGCAGCCAGATCTCATTACAATAACAAATCAGTCTATTTTAATCACGTGATGTGATTTAGTTACAATTGATTCTACACATATTTTATTCTTCTATTTTAAAGTATGTTCGTTCACCAAAAGGATAAATATAAATATCCTTAGGTGTACGTAACAACAAATCCTAAACTAATGCATCCTAAAAATAATAATATGCTTTAAAAGCTTTACAAGGTCAACCGGCCAATCGGTTGATAATAACAAACACTTTATTCTATTTAATAAATGCATGATTAAAATAGATCTCCTTTGTCTTCACGTGCAACCTCCTCCATAGTCCTTGGTCAACCAATCAAAGTTGACTTGGTAAATCTTGCAAAGTATGAAGGCATGGAGGCGCCTTCCATTTGTAGGGAGGCGCTCTTCTTCTGTTGGCACCTTTCGGTTGCAGGGAGGGACTCGTCTTCCATTGGCGCCTTCTGGTTGTAGGGAGGCGCTCGTCTTTTGTCGACACCTTCCAGTTGTAGGGAAGTGCTCTTCTTCCATTGACGCCTTCCGGTTGCAGGGAGGCGCTCGTCTTTCGTTGGTGCCTTCCTATTGTAGGGAGGCACTCATATTCTATCAGTGCCTTCCGGTTGTAGGGAGGTGCTCTTATTCCATTGGCGCCTTTCGGTTGTAGGGAGGCACTCGTATTTCATGGGCGCCTTCCGGTTGTAGGAAGGTGCCTACTTCTATTGGGCGCCTTCCTTGAAGAGGAAGGCACCTACTCTCTTGCCTTAGTCTCTGTAAGCAGAAGTATGTCGGGTCCAAGTGGATGTAGACTGGAAAACACCATATTAGTACCAATACCTGTATTTATACACATTTCCCACTAAAAACACCAATCAAGCATAATACCGGATTTTCTATCAATTATATGCATAAGTTATATAAAATACATCTCATATGCTAATTGAACCAGTGATAATTCTCCTTAACCATGTATATAAAATGAGCATTTTTGGTGCTCATCATCCCCCCATGCCTAACATGTGCCACACCCTTGTGGCACCAAAAAGTGAAGTTATCCCTCTCGCAGGCTGACCATGCCAAAAAGTTTGTCATGTCTTCGTGATAACAACCCCTGGGATATATATTTTTTCCCTCTTTTTTTTTTTTTAATGGCCTTCAACATCTCTATTTCTCTGTCACTGAGTGCTGCTATTTTTTTTCCATTCAGCGCTACTGTTTTTTTTTCCTCAGTACTATTTTTTTTATTCAGTACTGTGTTTTTTTTTTCATTGAGTGTTGCTATTCTTCATCCATAGAGTGATGCGGCACCAACAGAAGTCAGAAACACATCCTGACTAATCATTGCAAACAAATAGTTAAATTGTGACCACAATGTTCAGGGCCAATGACCACTACATTTTTTTATTTTTTTATTTTTATAAATGTTGGCATTCTCCAATGTTGCTCATTGGTCATATTTGGTGAGACCAAATTGATTTAAAATAAGTGCAGTCACCAGCTGCTACTTTTACCCACATTTGAAACGTATTTCACATCTCCATAACCTCCTTTGTGGTATAGAGTAGCATCATTTATATGTGTTCGCTCAAGCCAGTTGCCATTGTCATGAGGCGGTAATGAAAATGATGCCAAATTTATTCACGTAGATGGCATAGCCTCTCTCTTCTTCTTCTTTTTTTTTCAAGGCACATCATGTGTTTGAATTCTAATGGGAGATTTTGAAAAACTATGGAGGCATCGATTGGTATTAGCATAGAAATAATTTTAAAATAACTATACACATAATTAACAAGAAAATCAGTACATACCCGGGTGAATTTTGTAGAATCTGATATATATGATGCTGGTGGTGTGAGATGTCTTCACATTGGTGCTCCTGGAGATTTTATTTATTTATTTATAAGTATCTTTATCTGTTCTACCATGAAAAAAACAGATCTTGACTCTCTCCCTTTTTTTTTTCTTCATCCTCTACATCAAAGAACAGAGTCAATCCGCAACAACTGAGCTGGTGACTCTAAACTTTGAAATACCCAGCTTTTTCTCAACAACACAAAAAATATTTTAATCCTGCATTGACGTATCTCTCTCCGAATGCATTTATAGGATGAATATTAAAATTTATACCTAACACGTGTGCGTTCAAAATGATCTCCCCTCTAAATTATTTCTTTTGCATGCATAATTGGAACAACACTGCATTCCTTTGTTTTTTGGAGTGAGGAAAAACAATATTTCTTTCATCATTCACGACATCTGTCAGGTGCATTGCTGAGATGTATGTGTTGTATGTGCTGGCATTGGTAGGATGTTCTCATCCATTGATGCGATCCCCAAATTAACCTACATGTCGTAGAGTTGGAACTGCACCAATATTTGTTGCCCACGTCGTGCTTGTCTAGTCAATGGGCAAATAACAAGGGCACCTTCCCTATGAGGAAGGTGCTTGCCTTCTAGTGGCACCTTCCTGTCGGTGCCTTCCTGTGAGAGGAAGGCGCTTGCCTTCTAGTGGCACCTTCCTGTTGGTGTCTTCTTGTCGGCACCTTCCTGTGGCACCTTCCTGTCGATGCCTTTCGGTGAGAGGAAGGCACTTGCATTCTTTTGGTGCCTTCCTGGAAAAGGAAGGCGCTGACCTTCAATTGGTGCCTTCCTGGAAGAGGAAGGCGCTTGTATTTTCTTGGTGCCTTCCTGGAAGAGGAATGCACCTACCTTCTTCTGGCACCTTCCTTGAAGAGGAAGGTGCCTACTTACCAGGCTGGTCCTCGGGAAAGAGGATACTCTCTTCCAATGGGCAGCAAAAATAAAACTTTGCTTTTGATTTGCATTTCATCGTGGAGCTATTTCAACACAAGGTTTTTTTTTTTTTTCATAGGAGTAAGTTAGGTACCAAAAATAAGGCGTCTTTCCCCCCATGTCTAAAATTTGTCACGTCCTCGTGACAACAGCCTTTCGAACTTTTTTTTTTTTTTTCATAGGAGTAAGTTAGGCGCCAAAAATAAGGCGTCTTTCCCCCCATGTCTAAAATTTGTCACGTCCTCATGACAACAACCTTTCGAACTCCCCCTTTGGATTTTTTTTTTTTACGGGAGGTCCTGATTCACCCGCATCTTCCCCCACTTAAATTGGTGATGCCCTTATCGCCAGCAACAGGTCCCTCTATGCAACAGGTCTATAGCCATCCAAACGTTAGGTCCCACACTGAAAAATAGGAACCCCCATCCAAGGGAGAAGAAAATTGCTTATTGGTGCCTTCCTCCAGGTGGAAAAAGGCACTGCTGTATTGGGCTGATTGTAGGCACTCTCTTCCTAGTGGGAAGTAAGTGCCTTTTATGCTTTGCCACACTCCTAATTGCAGGGCACAAAATGTCACATATATTAGGCCTAGTTTAAGCCGGCTCCACCTATAGATCATGCTCATGGTTGTGTACTGTGAAACTACACCTACAAAAACTGCACACATGAAAGCAAGAAAATAGGAGTCATGACTCCATGCCTGTTAGGCCCTGGCTCTCAGGATGCCTGCAGATTGCATTCGGTTCATGATTTCTTGCAAAGCAATAAGAAAGCAATTTTTATGCTAAGCAGGACATGTTCTATGCATTTTTTTTTTTTCATTGGGAAGATTTGCTTTTTTTTTGTGTGTGGAAGGCGCCTTCAATGTATGGTGCCTTCTTGATGCGGAAGGTGCCTCTAATGTATGGCGCCTTCTTCCTGTGGAATGCACCTCCAATGTATGGCGCCTTCTTGATGCGGAAGGCACCTCTAATGTATGGCACCTTCTTCCTATGGAAGGTGCCTCCAATGTATGGTGCCTTCTTGATGCGAAAGGCGCCTCTAATGTATGGCGCCTTCTTCCTGTGGAAGGTGCCTCCAATGTATGGCGCCTTCTTGATGCGTAAGGTGCCTCCAATGCATGGCACCTTCTTCATGCGGAAGGTGCCTCCAATGTATGGTGCCTTCTTCCTGATGTAGAAGGCGCCTTCTTGATGAACAAGGCGTCTTTCACTTCATTTTTTTTTTTCTCTTTTTTAATTTTTTTTTTCACGCATCCTACCGTTTTTCTTCCTCTTTTTTTTTCCTTCTCTTTTTCTCTCTCTTTTTTTTTTTTATAAATGAATGATTGAGCATTCATCCCAGCTACTGGTATGGTATGGGGTTTCCCCCATGCCGATGTCTAATCCACTCTTGCGAATGTGAGGCAATGGTTAATGGAGCTCGTTGACCATTACTCGAACGTTGTCTCGACACTCTTCTCTTGCAATTGGTGTAGCATCTCTGACTTTGTTTATCATCCAGGCTATAACAGTCATGCACTTTCTAGCAAAATTTTCCCCCAAATTCCACAAGCACCTTGGTCTGGAAGCCTTTCGCTTGATCAAGGTTACTTAGCCTACCTTCAAGTGCCAATGTTTCCAAGGCAAAACTCTGCTAGCTTTCACCTGTTGGATTGGATGCTACACGATCTGGTACATGAGACAGTTCGTATAGTGCTATTACGAACTCCACGTATGAATCTCAATTCATGAGATCTTCACAGACACCTCCTTATTTTTCTACTTCGCACTTCATGTTGTCCTGCAAAACATAAAAGAAAAATCTAAACTAAAGGCGTTAAAATAAAATTCTAACTAATTTTTTTTTTCTCTATTTTTTTTTTTTTTTGGTCTATTCTGCCTTGACCAGAACGGATCTTGGATTATCGTGATTTTTTTTTCATCATCTCGCATCAAAGAATAGGATGTCTACTTCAACCATTTGAGCTAGTGATTTTCACATCTGGAGGTTTGTCAATGATCCATCATAAGAATTTGGCAAAATGCACCATGTACTGAAACATATTTGCCCTCACACTTTTTGTGAAAAGCAGATTTCTCCATGGTTTTGGATGCTCTCAAAGTTGATGTTATCTTCCACCATAGTGAGATTCTGCATCTCTTTTGTATATTTTTTTCATATGACAACCAACAACTCACATTTTTGAAACACCAAGCTCCTCCTCAATTAGCACATAAAAAAAAAAATGTTAATCCTGTGGCCTTTGTGCGGACATTTGAAATCTGATCTCCTCCAAGATTTTTCCTTGTTTTATTTAGCTACCGGTTGGATATTTCTCATTTCCCTTCTGACCAAGTCGGTCCTCGGGAAAGAGGATACTCTCTTTCAACAAGCAGCAAAATAAAACTCTATTTTTGAATTGCTTCATTAACTTGGAGCCTTTTCAACAGATGATTTATTTTTTCTCTATTTTTTTTATTTTTTTTTTTCATGAACACTATAAATAGCGTTCATTGTGTTGTTGGCGGCATTTGATGAAGGTGGGGTCTCCCCCATGCCTACATCTGAACTAGTCTTCTCGAAATATTTTTTTTTTTCAACTAGTCTGATATGTTGTAGCATGAGAAGAGTATTTTCCTTCATGGCCTCGCAACCAAACTTCTTTCAACGTAATGGCAAAGTGTGCAGGCCAGCAAATGACTATCCGTGAGCTAGCAACCTGAAGAAAACATGGCATAGCAATCTGTTAAAAACACATACTAGTTTCTGATTCACCAGGTCGCCGTAAGCGCAAGTGAAGAGCATACTCCATAACAAGGCGTTCTCTTTAAATTATGCTCTATCATTTTCCCTGCATTATTAATTTCATCATAAAAAAATATTTACCAATACGTTGTAAAAATTTCAAGCCTGTAAATTTTTTTAATTTAAAACCAAGCTTCTAGAGGCACAATTTTTCAATGGTTTCTATATAAAAACATGTCCCTAAAAATTTCAATCAGACTTGGGTTGTGCTTTTTCTTTTGATTTCTTGAAACCATTTAGAACATGATGGAAATCCTTCAATGCCAGATTTTTTTTTTTTTTTTAATTTTTTTTGAACAACACGTTTTATTCCTACTTCTACACTTAATTTGGTACATCAGGTTCATTCCCACGTTTATCTGAGAAGCTATAAAATGCAAAAATTTGCCAATGGAATTTAGCTCTGACTGTGCCGGCAACTATTTTTGGCCTTATAAAAAGGCCCATGGTGGACTCACACTTCTCAGGTAAAATATCTACAGGTAATTTTAAATAGACTTTTTATCTGACCTGTAAATCAGAACACTACAGTTTAGACACTCCCCGGCAATGACGCCAAAATGGTGAGCAAAAATTCATGTCTCGAAAAATATTCATTTCTCTTCCATAAATTATCAATCTAGTAAGTTCGTAAACTTATGAGTGTCATGCACAGTATATGCCTGCAGTGTTGGGGAACAAATCTGGTTGTACCTTATTTAGTTTGGTGGGGAGGTTTGTGTAATTGGATTCCAGCCAAACCAAATAAACTAAGTGCGGGAAATGAAATAAATAAATTATTAAACAAAAAGTAAAGTGCTGGAAATAAAATGCAAGGAAATAAACACACACAACTAAAATTAAATAAAGTAGTAAACTAATCTACAGAAAGCAAATGCACAAATAAAACAAGGGAGGACTACTGCAGGGAGTGGGCCCAAGCTCCCGTAGATAGTCCACCCGGCTAGCTATGTAGATCTTTCTCGAATAAGAGGAGTTGCACTCTTAATTAATTAAACAATAAAATAAAATAAGTTATGTGTAAAACTAATCATTGATCTCCGATATCCTTTGTTCATCCGGCCTGCGTATTTATATAAAGCGCAGCCAGATCTCATTACAATAACAAATCGGTCTATTTTAATCACGTGATGTGATTTAGTTACAATTGATTCTACACATATTTTATTCTTCTATTTTAAAGTATGTTCGTTCACCAAAAGGATAAATATAAATATCCTTAGGTGTACATAACAACAAATCCTAAACTAATGCATCCTAAAAATAATAATATGCTTTAAGAGCTTTACAAGGTCAACCGGCCAATCGGTTGATAATAACAAAAAATTTATTCTATTTAATAAATGCATGATTAAAATAGATCTCCTTTGTCTTCACGTGCAACCTCCTCCATAGTCCTTGGTCAACTAGTCAAAGTTGACTTGGTAAATCTTGCAAAGTATGAAGGCATGGAGGTGCCTTCCGGTTGTAGGGAGGCGCTCTTCTTTCGTTGGTGCCTTTCGATTGTAGGGAGGTGCTCGTCTTCCATTGGCACCTTTCGGTTGTAGGGAGGCGCTCGTCTTCCGTCGGTGCCTTTCGGTTGTAGGGAGGCGCTCTTCTTCCATTGGCGCCTTTCGGTTGTAGGGAGGAACTCCTCTTTTGTCGGTGCCTTTCGGTTATAGGGAGGTGCTCATCTTTTGTTGGTGCCTTTCGGTTATAGGGAGGCGCTCTTCTTCCGTTGGTGCCTTCTGATTGCAGGGAGACGCTCGTCTTTCATGGGCGCCTTCCGATTGTAGGAAGGCACCTACTTCTATTGGGTGCCTTCCTTGAAGAGGAAGGCACCTACTTCTATTGGGTGCCTTCCTTGAAGAGGAAGGCACCTACTCTCTTGCCTTAGTCTTTGTAAGCAGAAGTATGTCGGGTCCAAGTGGATGTAGACTGGAAAACACCATATTAGTACCAATACCTGCATTTATACACATTTCCCACTAAAAACACCAATCAAGCATAATACCAAATTTTCTATCAATTATATGCATAAGTTATATAAAATACATCTCATATGCTAATTAAACCAGTGATAATTCTCCTTAACCATGTATATAAAATGAGCATTTTTGGTGCTCATAAATTATTTTCTAATTTATTTCCACTAGAGGTACTTCCTTCTTCTTCTATTGCCATAAGAAGACTTTCTTCTACTAGCTCTTCAAGAGCATATTCATATTCATCTTCACTGAAACTGAACCCATTCCTTTTATATTGATCTTCAAGATGACCAAAGTTACCACACCTAAAAAACTTGAGAATTATTGGTGCCCTTTTTCTAACATATTATTTTTATAATGTCAAAAATAAAATTTCTTCTTCATCATTATCTGAGGATTTAAATCACTATCACTTGAAATATTTCTTGCCTTATCTACATAAAAACTCTTCTTATGCCTTTGGAAAAACTTCTTTCCTTGCTTACCTTGCCCACCCCTGCTTTTGTTTTGATACCTGTATTTTTTAGTTTCCCTATTCTTATGATACTATTTCTCATCAACACTGCTATTTCTAGCTTTTGGACAATTAGATGCATAGTGATCATATTTACCATATTTGAAACACTTAACTGATTTTGTACCTTTATACTTTCTTGTGTCCTTGTTCCTTCTACCATAGTTTGCTTCTTCATCACTAGATAACTCATTACTTGAATCTGACTTCTTACCCTTTATTTTCTTTGTAACTTTGAATGCTGCCTCTTTATGGGGGATAGAATCCTCTTTTATTCTCATCTCAAAAGCTATGAGAATTCCATGTAACTCATCCCTTGTCAAAAGTTCAATATCTTTTGACTCTTCTATGGCTGAAATATTTTCACTATACCTCTTAAGGAGTGACCTTAAAAACTTTTGACAAACATCTGTTTCTTCAACTTTAAACCCAAGTCCTTGCATGGAGTTAACAACATCATCCACACAAAGTAGGTATGTAGAAATTTTTTCCTCATCCTTCATCTTTAGGTCTTCAAATTTTTTCTTGTGATTTTACAATTTTGCCATCTTGACCTTTTTGTATCCCTCATATATATTTTTCATCTTATCCAAAATCTCTTTTGAAGATGTGCAATGCATAAATTTTACAAACACTATTTTATGTAAACCATTTAATATTCCATTCATTGCCTTTGAGTTATTCAGTTAGGAGCTTACCATATTTATATGTAGATGGAGTAGTTGGCGGTATGTACCCATCCTCAACTGCTTTCCATATATCATTTTCTAGTACCATTAGAAAAATCTTCATTCTCACACTCCAAAATGCATAATTGTTCCCATAGAAAAATGGTGCCTTATTCCCTGAATATCCATTTTGAGAATCTATTTGTGTTCCTGTAAGATTTTTCTTCAAGCTATTAAAATCTTATGAAGGAACCCGCTCTGATAATAATTGAAAAACATAATATTATACTGAGAGGGGGGGTGAACAGTATAATATCACTTTTTACTTTTATTTCCCAAACAATATTATCCAATATATCAATGGCAATATCAACAACAGTTTTCAAAGCAATGCACAAATCATCACATACAATAGAGACACCAATTTAACGTGGTTCACCCAATGTGGGCTACTCCACAAAAAAAATATTTTACTAAAATTTTCTCAACAAATCTCTTGGGAATCCTTCCCTATTATAATATTTATGGACCTTTGTCCAAATGAGACACCAATACCCTAATCAAGTTTGTGGATATCTATCCATAGGAGAACTCTTTCCCCTCTTGCTGATTCATGGATCTCTATCCTCAGGAGAACTTCTCCTCTACTTTGGATAGTGATTCTCTAGAATACTATTGCCTCCACTGCACTGGCTTGTGGATCTCTCTCCATAGAAGACCTCTGTCCTCACTCAGAATAACTCTGTCCTCACTGCCCGAGCTAATGGATCTATATCCACTAGAGACTATTTTCCTCTACTTTCTCACCTCCAAAGCTTGCTCTTAGCTCTGCTCAATATCTATCTCAAGTCTGCACTAAACACTGTCCTTCGGTCTAGCACAAATCTTGCTCACAATTCTATCTCAAATATATACTAAACACTATCCTTTGGTCTAGTACAAATCTTGCTCACAAGTTTGTCTCTGGTCTGGCATAAATCTACCCTCAAATATACACCAAAATCTATCCTCAAATCTATCCTCAAGCCTCAACACAAAGCTTGATCCAATCACAAATGAACTTTGCTAGATATGCCCCAAGCCTTAACTCAAATCTTGAACAAATCAATCAATCAACTCTTCTCTCAAGTCTTCTTAAATACTTTCCTCAAATATGTTCACAAGTCCTCAATAAATTGCTCAATATGCTTTCAAGTCTTCTCTAAGACTTACCTCAAATTTTTCCACAAGTCTTCACCAAGACTTACCTTAAAAATGCTCAACAAGTCCTCTCTAGAACTTTTCCAATCTGCTCAACAAGTCTTCACCAAGACTTACCTCAAATATACTCAACAAGTCATCCCTAGAACTTGTCCAATATGCTCAATAGGTCTTCACCAAGACTTACCTCAAATATGCTTGTAAGCTTCCACAAAATCTCACACAATTATGTCCTTAAGTCCCCTCTAGGACTTAATCAAATATGCCCACAAGCTTTCACAAAAGCTTGCTTAATTCTATCCTTAAGTCCCCTCTAGGACTTACTCAAATCTATCCACTAGCTTTCACAAAAGCTTATTCAAATCAATTACAAAACTTGCATACAAACCTCAACTCATTCTCTTATAGAGAACCTCTTTAATACCACAAAAAAGTTTCACTCAGAATCTTGTTTGACCATAAAAATATATAGAGAATGATTAGAGACTCAATATGTTTCACACTCACAAATCACTCTATCACTTTCAAACTCACTTTCAAATCAATTCAGAATAAAGAATTTTTTTTTTCACAAAATTTGAACTTTCACTCCAATGCATTCAATCAATAATGCTCATCCAACTTCACTCAACCATTTCCTCAATGAAACACAACTTTCTTATAAAACCTAACCAAGTGCTTCATTATACTTCCAATAACTCACACTATGAATCTCAAACCTTGACTCAAGATGATTCCAAATTCATATAATAATGATACTCATGATCTTTCATAAACCCTAGTTCAAAGTAATTCTCAACTTTACATAATGATGATACTCATTATCTTTCACAAACCCTAGTTCAATATAGTTCTCAATCTCACATAACAATGATACTCATGTTCTTTCACAAATACTAGTTCAAGATAGTTCTCAATCTCACATAACAATGATACTCATGTTATTTTACAAATCCTAGTTCAAGATAGTTCTCAATCCCACACTCAAATGTTCTCACAAACATTCACCAATCATGCATATGAAAGCTTACTCAAACATTTCCAACAATGCTTATCAAACAATCATTTTCACTCCAACTTTTCATTTCACAACATTCAAGCCAATAATATTTCACTCATAAAGAAGATGTGCCCATACCTTTTTTTTATGGAGATATATCTTCAAAATCTATCTCAATCACAATCAAATATTCTTTGCCAATCTCAAGGTTAGATAGCAACAATCTATCTCAAAATTTCCACAAATATTCTCCTCAACAATTTATCCACTATACAAAAATTATCAAGTCTCAAGTACACCTTATAATCCCCAAAATTCTCAAACAATGATTCAAATTACATACTTTCACTATAACCTCCTCCCA
This sequence comes from Wollemia nobilis, assembly GCA_028583015.1. Classification (NCBI taxonomy): domain Eukaryota; kingdom Viridiplantae; phylum Streptophyta; class Pinopsida; order Araucariales; family Araucariaceae; genus Wollemia; species Wollemia nobilis. The sequence continues at coordinate 5,590,624 of JAQPPZ010016847.1, read as the reverse complement.
AATTTCTTACTTATGTCTCCCTACTCAAAAATTGCATTTCCAAAGATAATTGACATTACAAATCAGAAATAATGCAATTTAATTTTAAATTAAAATTATAACCTTTACCACCTTAAACTAAGGTAAAAATTAATTTTACCTTAACCTCCTTATATCTCCCTAGGCACTCACTTAAAAACCTTAGACCACTCGCTCAATAAGCGCTCACTAAGTAACCTTAGACCATGCACTCAACATCAACAATGAAAAGAAATCAAAGTACCTTTGCGGGCCACTCGGTGGGATTAGATCCCAGGTCACACTGTCGCTAGTGCCCTAGCCGTGGCCTAAACTATCACATGAGCTAGGCACTCACTTGGGAGGGAAAAGTACCTCATGCACTTAGTACCTTCGATATGGCACCAAAACTAAAATTAAAACCTTACCCTTTCATAGTTGCTGAGACTCGAACGCAAAACCTTCGCTCTCCCTTGCGCCTTACACACCGACCACTTGCCACTAGCCCAACCAGTCAGTTGGTGACAAGGCTCTATGCCTTGACCAATTTATTTGTCATGTTTTCAATTGCCTTTAAAAATAATATCCTCTTCTTATGCTCACAAATTTTTGCATTAATCAACTTTACCTTTTTGCACATGCATGAAATCGGAGACTTGCTTTTTGTTGGCAAGTCTTATGGTATTTATACCATATGCCAAGCACCTTCGAACATCGACGGGGAGGAAGAATTATTTAAAATAAATTTACGCCCACCCTAAATTTAGGGTTTAAATAATATTATTTTATAGATTAATTTATAATATAAATATTATAAATAATTTATAAATGACCTTAGGCTTAATGTTTTAACCTTTAATATTATAATAAAAATATTATAATATTATTTCTTTTGGGCCTATGTATTTTTCTCTTTCACCCTTAGACCTTATATGACCTCCTTTAATATTATAATAATTTAAAAATAATATTATTTCCTTTAGGCCTAGGAATCCCTTTCCTTTAGGGAATTTAACCATCCTTTTGATCAATTATGTGAAGCTCTTAAACCAAATATCTTGGGCTTAAAATAGAAATATTTTAACCCTCCTTTTGCCAAATCCTACACTGATAACTGACACTGATACTTGACATCAATGACAACACAACTAAAAATTTCTAACAAATATCAAGAAGTCAACTAGATATTCCCATGAGAAAACCATCACAGGGATATCTTTGATGATTCCTTTTGGTTTAGTGATTGACCTATCAACCATCTCTAATACAATATATGTAGGAATCATATTGTTCAATTGTAATCTCTACATCATATCTTTTATCATAACATTGATGGTTGCCCTTAGATCAATTAGAACATTGGATATCTACATTGATCCTATGGTTATCATAACTACTGGACTTCCTGGATCACCGTATTTTGGTGAAATAAGTTTTCTAGAAATAAGGTCAACCAACTTCCCATCTACCTATATGGTTTTGGGAAATGATTTCTTCTTCCTTCCTAACTTTTTAATACAAAGCTCTTGAATAGTTTTATTAATTAATGACACACCCTTAATAGCTTATAGTAAAGGAATTATAATGTTTTAAGTGTTTTAATTCCTTCACTAAATCAAATTCCAAAGATATTTTAGATTTCTCAAACCATTTAGGGTATGGTATCTTTTCTGATGAAGAAGGTAAATCCTCCTAAGAAAGGTTTTCTTCTTTTTCTTTCTTTTTCTTCAGAATTGATTGTTGTGGTTCTAGTGTAGATGGGTCTTGTTTGTTTTTATTAGTTCCCATTTCTATATTGATAGGTGTATTAGGTTTAGGAAGTGCCTTTCCTTAATGTAATTAAATATTTCTACAATAGATGACATTTATTATGGTGGTATCTTTAGATTCAACCATGCAGATAGGAGCTATTTGTCTAGTATTATTTGGGTTGGCCACAGGTTGGGCTAGAAGTGAGGGTTCTTTCATTTGTTATTGTTGTGGTTTTCATCCTTGAGGAAATTTTTTGAGTAGGAGAAGGCAACAAGTTTTATGGTATATTTTGATATCTTCATTATCCTTGATATTGGTACCCCTAATTTTGTCCATGGGATTGTGGATGCATCCATGATGGATTTTGTTAATTCCATTATAGATTCATCCATCCATATTGTGAAAATTATTAAGATAATGACTACAGAGGTTGATTCGAAGATTATTGTGTGGTTCTAAGTGAGACCATGGTATATACCAAGGATTATGTGAAGAACACAAGCTTATACTGAGAGGGGGAATTAACAATATAAGACCAATTTTTACTTTTATTTACTAAAAAAAAATTATCCAATATATCAATACAATGTAAACAATAGTAATCAAAGCAATGTACAAATCACCACACACAATAGAGACACCAATTTAACATGGTTCATCCAATGTGGGATACTCCATTAAGAAAATATTTCACTAAAATTTTCTCAACAAATCTGTTGGGAATCCTTTCTCTATTACAATGTTTACGGACCTTTGTCGAAAGGAGACACCAATCCCCTAATTTGGTTTGTGGGCACCAATCCATAAGAGACACCAATATCCTTAGTTGGTTCATGGATCTCTATCCATAGGAGAACTCTTTCTCCTATGCTTTGGATGGTGATCCTCTAGAAGACTACTGCCTCCACTGCTCTGGCTTATGGATCTCTCTTCACTAAAGACCTTTGTCCTCTCTACCTTGGCTAATGGATATCTATCCATTGGAGACTATTATCCTCTGCTCTATCACCTCAAAATATTGCTCTTATCTCTACTTAATATTTGTCTCAAATTTTTACTAAACACATGCCTTTGATCTAGCACAAATCTGCTCAATCTCTATCTCAAATCTACACTAAACACAATCCTTCGATCTAGCACAAATCTACTCAATCTCTGTATCTAGTCTGGCACAAATCTACCCTCAAATTTGCACCAAACTCTATCTCAAATATGTCCTCAAGCCTTAACACAAAGCTTGATCTAATCATAAATCAACTCTGATAGATCTAACCCAAGCCTTAACACAAATATTGAACAAATAAATCAATCAACTCTGCTCTCAAGTCTTCATAAAGACTTACCTTAAATATACTCACAAATCCTCACTAGAACTTGTCCAATATGCTCAACAAGTATTCACCAAGACTTACCTCAAATCTGCTCAACAAGTCCTCACTAGAACTTATCTAATATGCTCAACAAGTCTTCACCAAGACTTACCTCAAATCTGCTCAACAAGTCCTCACTAGAACTTGTCCAATCTGCTCAACAAGTCTTCACCAAGACTTACCTCAAATATGCTCAACAAGTCCTCACTAGAACTTGTCCAATCTGCTCAACAAGTCTTCACCAAGACTTACCTCAAATCTACTCAACAAGTCCTCACTAGAACTTGTCCAATATGCTCAACAAGTCTTCACTAAGACTTACCTCAAATCTGCTCAACAAGCTTTCACAAAAGCTTATTTAAATCAATTTCAAAAATTGCATACAAAAATCAAATCAATCTCTTTCAAAAAAATTCTTCAATCACTCAAAAAAGTTTTACTCAGAATGTTGTTTAACCTTAAAAACATATAGAGAATGGTTAGAGACTCAATATGTTTCACACTCACAACACACTCACAAAACTCAACTTAATCTCTTTCAAAAAACCTCTTTAATCACACAAATAAATTTCACTCAGAATTTTGTTTAACCTTAGAAGCATATAGAGAATTTTTAGAGACTCAATATGTTTCACTCACAAACACTCAATCACTTCCAAAATATTTTCAAATCAATTTAGAATAAAGAACAATTTGTTTCACAGAACTTGAACTATCACTCCAACACTTTCAATCAACTATGCTCATCCAACTTCACTCAACAATTCACTCAATGAAACACAACTTGCTTACAAATCCTAATCAAGTGTTTCATAATACTTCCAATAACTCTTACTATGGAGCTCAACCTTAACTCAAGATGATTCCAAATTCACATAACAATGATACTCATGATCTTTCACAAACCCTAGTAAAGCACATGAAATCTTACTCAAATATTTCCAACAATGCTTATCAAACAATCTCATATAACAATGATACTCATGATCTTGCACAAACCCTAGTTCAAGATAGTTCTCAATTTCACCTTCAATTGACCTCACAAACATTCACCAATCATACATGTGAAAACTCACTCAAACATTTCCAAGAATGCTTACCAAACAAAACCTTTTCACTCCAACTTGCACTTCACAACATTCAACAATATTCAAATCACAAGGATGATATGCCCATACCTTTTATTTTGAAGAATATTTGACCTCAAAACTTGTCTCAATCACAATCAATCTCTTTGCCAATCTCAATGGTTAGATAGCAAAAATATTCACCCAAATATTCTCTCAATATTAATTCACCATTACAAAATTAACAAAACTCAAGTACACCTTATTATATCCAAACTTATCAAATAAAGATTTCAATCACTCAGTTTCACTATAACCCCTTTCAAAAATTTAATGCATGAAGTAATCCAAAATCCTACTTATGTCTCCCTACTCAAAATTGCATTTTCAAATAATTAACTTTATAAAACAATGCAATTTATTTTTAACCTTCAAAAATATTTCTCACTTTTTGTCTAAGGTAAAAATAATTTACCTCACCTATTTTAACTCCCTAAGTACTCAAGAAAATTAAATGCACCATGTGCTCATAACATTCCCACTATACACATTAACCTAGGTATAAAAATTAAATCATGTGCTTCAAGCACCACCAACAACCATAGACTATGCACTTTTAATCAAAATATTAAATACCTCATGCGCGCTCCTTATGGGACTCGATCCCTGGTCGAAGTGCCACCTACACCTTAGTCGTGGCTACCTTGCCGTGTGAGCTAAACACTCACATAGGAGGCAAAAGTACCTTGCACAATTTATCTCTTCCTCCCATGCCAAAAGACAAAATGCTTTGTCCCTACATCACCATCAAGACTTGAATGCAACACTTGTATGTTATCAATACCTTACACACCTTCAATTCATCGCTACCCTAACCATCTGGTTGGTGTTGAATCTTCCCACCTTGGTCGCTTTGTTTTCTATGTATTTCGAGGGTAATTAAAAATTAAAACCTTCTCCTTTGTTCACTCATGAATTATTCACCTTCTCTTTTCACAAAACGCATGCCCAATATTTCAGAGACTTACCTTTGTGAGGTAAGTGCTATGGTATTTATACCATATGCTTCTATTTTTCAACGTCGGTGGAGGAATATGAAATTTATATTAAACTTGGCTCCCAACCCAACTTTGGGTTATAAAATTATTATTTTTATAAATTAATTTATAATATAAATATTATAAATTATTTATAAACTACCTTAGGCATTAATTAAAATTTTAATATTATAATAAAATATTATAATATTATTTCCATTTGGCCTAGGTGTTTTTCTCTTTCACCCTTAGACATTTTTTGATCGCCTTTAATATTATAATAATAAATATTATAATATTATTTCCTTTAGGCCTTTTCTTCAGGGTATTTAACCGTCCTTTTGACCAATCATGTGGAGCTCTTAAACCAAATATCTTGGACTTAAAATATAAATATTTTAACCCTTATTTTACCAAGTCCTGCACTGATTCCTGACACTGACTCTTGACATCAATGACAACACAACTAACTCAATATTTCCACTTTTATATTCCCAATTTGTGGGAAATCGAGAAATATTTTGATATTGATACTGTAGAAAATTATCACTTGTCTCTATCCTACAAAATTAAGTTCTTCCATGGGTGAGGATTGTGTTTCCATGATATTTTGTCTTGGGAGTAAAGGACATTGGTCTGTGATATGTCCTTTCGTACAAATGCTACATACAATAGTTATGGAAGTTTTGTTCAAAGGACAATCCTAAAGAGAATGCTTATTTTTAAATCTTGGGAAATAAATGGCTAGGGGTTTAGTAGATTTTACTTTTGCATTCATTTGTGTTGAGATGCTTAGTGTTGAGATGCACAATATTTTTGAATGCTTAGTGTTGAGATGCACAAGAATGTTGGTTTTTAAATTAGAAAACTCTTCTTGAGTTCTTTTAAGTCATTTCTATTATCACCCCTTTTTCGTCTTCTTTGTTTTGTAAGGGAGTAATTTTTACACAATTCCAAAATTTTGTCAAGTTCAAATGTACTTACATATCCTTTGCCCATAAGGTCTAATACTTCTCTAGATTCATCTTGCAATCCCCTCAAGAATATTTTTTTTCAAATCTCTCATTCAATAGCCCCACATCTATTTTGAACAAAAGCAAATCTATCCAAATAATTCTCTAGATTTTTATCTTCTTGTTTTTCCTAAATAATTCATCCTTCATGTTTTTCACTCGATAATATTCTTTATACTTATCCAAAAATTATTGTTACATTTCTTCCCAGGTTTGGATTGAATCAGGTGCTAAACTCATGAACCCACATAAGGCTAAGTATTTTAGCATGGAAGGAAATACTTTAAGTTTTTGGTTGTCATTTATATAATCATAAGTTGGGTATACAACCTTGAATTCAAATAAGAATTTATCAATATCCTCAAATGCAACTCCCTTACAAGTTGGTAGCACTGGTGGTGAAATAGTTTTCATCGAGGAGTTCTTTGTGGGATTCAATCGAATAGAATATTCAAAGGTCTTGGCAAGAGCAGGGGGTTACCCTCATTTACAACATTACTACCTCTATCCAAATTTCCTTGCAAATTTACCATTATATATTACCAACACATGGTATATATTTTTCTATATTGGCCTTATTGCAGAGAAACATCAGGATAGATGAAGACAGACTAACAATTTTCTCATCCTATAATTCTCCCTCAGGATATACACTTCCTTAAGATGAGGTTTGCAGTCCTTTTTTAGTGTTATCAAGAATCTCAAATATGGGTAATTCACCCCCTTGTTGTGAATATCACCTTCTTGTGGTTGGGAGGAGGTTCGATCTAATGAATCACTCTTTTTTGTCCTTAGTTGATTCATACATCCTATGCTTATGCCATAAATGTTTGAAATGCAACTTTCAACAATACAACTATATTTTATGCAAAGTTATTTTTGTGTTTTAATGTTTTCATTATTTCAAAAACTATCTTAAGGTTTATTTGGATCAACTTCACAATACAATAATTGCAAGACTGGTTTATCCTTTAATAACACCTATTACTTCCCGGATAATGATGCCAAAAATTATGGGTATCATTAATGCTCATAATTTAATTTATTTTTTCAATCTAGGGTAGTGTCCAAGGCTATATACAATAGAGGATGTTTATGGTTATACAGTTTAAAAATCAAGGCACGTACTTGTCTCTTAGGAACAGAGATTCATAAGATCTTGCAAGAAGTAAACTTAATTAGCACCCACTTACAAAATGAAAACCTATTTAAGTGCAAAATTTAAATTTGTTAAAAGAAGAAAGAAACTAAGCTACATTTTCTAAATTTAAATGACATGAAATGAAAATGCTAGAAAGAAAATAACAAAATTGACAAATGCTAGAATTTAAAGCTACTAAAAAGAAATGTTGGAACAAAAAATTATTGCTAAAAACTGTAAATGACATGTTGAAATGAATTTTCTTTAATTAAAATGAAAATAAAAATAATAAGAGGATCAAATAGCTAAAAATATCATGAAAATATGCACACATGGAAACAAGGGAAAAACAGGATAAAACAGAGTATTTACTAGTTAGCAACAATTTAGCAAAAACAAATTTTGATAGAAAAAGCAACAAATAGAAAACCTATAATTTGTGATAGATGTCCTTCCACTAGCCCCAAGAGTGTCCCCTTGCTCCTAGGTCTAGTAGAAGGATTAATCTACCAGGTCCTAAGCTATAATCATTCAATAATTCATAAAAGTCTACTTTGAAATGAAACTGCACTTCATTGACTAAAAATTGTTATTACAGAAAAACTACTGATAATATGTTGAAGTCCTATTGCTGATTCCTATTCATCTAACATTTTTTAACATAGGTATGTGGGAATATTTATACATGATCTCCTATTTTATCAGCCTACAGTTAATAATTACAATTTCCTATCAATTCATTATTTGCAGAGATATCAACAAATTCTATCTAGAAATTGGGATAGAATTTTGTTGCAGCTAGTTGTCCTTTCCTTACCTCCAAACATTGTGGAATATGATTAAAATAGGTTGTAAATTATTTGTTATACTTATCCATGTACAATATCACATTCATTCCCTAGAAATCTACTAAAAAGCAAGTTTCAACCATTTTTGTAGCTTTCTTTGCAACTACTTTGGAACATCCGGTTGAATAGTTTTCAAATGTTATTTGTTTGAACCAAGGCATGTTGAGTCACTTCCAGGTGATTGGTTGGCCTCTTCCAAGTTTTTCATGCCCCAACATGATTTCAATTCCAAAATTGGTGTTCCACCTCAACCCCTATTAACCTATAGGTTGTTGCCTAGATGTTCCAAAGTAGAACCTATAGGTTCTGTTTCTAGTATATTACCACCCTATTTTTGCTGCAATGTGCATTTTAGGGTGCCACATCATCCAAAAAATATGTCTAAGGTAGGAAAAATTTCAAATATATTCAACCAATGATATTTCAACAAAAAATCAATTGACAATATTTTTCAACATGTTTTATTTATGCTACTTAATTGCTAAAAACTGCTAAAAACCTGCAAAACAATCATAAAAAATATAGAAAAATCTCTAAATAGAAAAATAGTATTCCTTTTCATTAATAATGCTAACATTAACACATTAATGCATAATAATAAAACATTTGGAAATTTAACTATGATATTGGTCAAAATCTGGTAGTTTTTCATGTTAAAAAAGCTGAAATAAGTGTCTCATCATTATGGTCAAGCTAATAAGGGCTAGCTTTGATCCTTACTCCACACATATCCCCATGAGAATTTAACATCATAAATTAAATTTGGAGATTTTTTGGTTTCATAGCATGGGAGGTATGGTGATTCATCTTCCACCTCACCTAAGTCAACACTGAATCCATGGTTAACTGAATTGTGGTCAGATCTTAATCCTGGCTCCACTCCACATCCCCATGTGCATTCAATGACAAATGAAAACTTTCATACCTAACCCATACCCATTAATTGCATATGGATGGATGAGAACTTTTCTCACCCAATTCTATTTATGAAGTATGACACACTATGCCACCTTAGGGGACACCTTTCAAGGCACCTCACAAGATACACCTCATTAGGGAAACCTTTGTAGGACACCACAATCCCCCCTAATATTACCAAATTATATAAATAGAGGATCATTTCCTCTACCTTGATCCATCCACCATTTACATACCCAAACTTTATCAAAATAAACCTAGAGTCCACTGAAGCCCTCACTTTTCATTAACTACCATGGAGGCCACTTAAGACCTCTCTTGCCATCAAAAGCCCTCTTCTTGCATCCTTTTATATTGTAATTTTCTCTTATTTGCAACTATAAAAGAGTATTCAATGTGGACCAAGAGTTCCAACAATAATAGAGGAACCTTCTCAATAAGGCACATCACTTTTTTGATATCATAGTCAAAGTTGTATGGATAGGTATGAATCAAACCATTCACATGGATAGGTAAAAATCTATCCAGAACCACCCTCACCATTTTGGTCATAAATTCCTCATCAAAACTCAGATTACCACACAATTTTGAGGTAGCTTCTTGATAACCATAGGAAGGTTACCAAAAACTTTCATCTCATTTGAAGTAATATAAACTTAATTTTTATTCACATAGGTATGAATCAAAGCATTCACATGGATAGGTGTGAATCTTCAAAAAAGTAATTTTTAGTGCAAAACCCTGAAACCAATCATCCATCCATGAGAAATAAGCCCATTTATATTGAGGAATACAAGGATAATACTTGTATTTATTTGACTATATCCATTGAAATAGGGTTTCCCTTATGGAAAATACATTTTGTAGCCTCCAAAAGGTACTTTTATAAAAGGATACAATCTTGTAACCCCTTTTCATAATCAATTTCAAAGCAATAGCTTTCCTTGTAATTCACATTGATAACATCTTCAAAAGTAGATAAGGCAAAGTGATCTACTACAAATTTCTAGTGTACTTTCCTATGGTGTACTAAATCAAGAGAAATGCAATGTCCCTCATGAAGGAGAAACTCAAAGTCTTAGGACTCAGTAAATTAGAGGACTTATGGCCCTATGACCCAGAAGACATGTTCAAAGGATATCTTTTCAAAATTTTCAATGCCAAGAAATTTCAACACCAACCCTAGCCATTGATAAAGGTCTATAAGAGTCTCACAAAAGGAGATTGCACACTACTCCAATAGGTTGTTTTCCTAACAATTAAGCAACACTAGGAGTTGTATCTCTTATTTTATTAGCTCATCAATGTGGTCAATCCTAAATATAAGATTACAAAAATTAAAAAGGATAGCCTATTGGAGCTGGAATGGAGAAAGGAGAAGATTGAGGCCTGGTGGATTTTATAACAATAATTTTCTAACATAATGCCGATGCCTAGGGAAAATGAACAAGACAAAGATTTCAAAAATATTATGATGAGGCATATGCACCAAGGCCAAATGAAGAGTGGGAAGAAATTCAAGGAAGAGTCATAATTAATCAGTCCTTCTAGCTGGAAGAGATAGACCAAGAAGAGATCTAAAATCTCCTTGAAAGCTCCCAAGACCAAAAATATCAACCATGGAGACCCTTAAACTAAAACCCTTGATCTAGAACATCTTGATTTAGTACACAGTATCCTTAGAGAAGTGATCAAAAGAAGGAAAGGGTAGGGATAAATCCTATAAGAAAAGATTGAGATTATCCCCAGATATTGACGTGACTGCCAAATGGGAAAAAAGCAAGGGTTGAACCAAGGAAATATTTCCATCCCTCCATAAAAGATCCCTTAGTAAGACCCCATAGAAAGTAGAAGAATCCCAACTAGAAGATAAAATGATGTCTATCCTACCTTATTTTTTATAGAAAGTGTGTCATCGATTACTCATCCATTGATATCATATATTCTTGCACCTTTGACCACTTCCCCACCAGGTAACACTTTCAAGCCTATCCATACTACAAAAACCTCCACCTCACTTTCAAGCATCAAACATACCCTAGTCACCTCCACTCCATCAAGTCAACTAACCTCATTTTATTTCCTCAAGCCCCTACCTCTTCCCCTAGGAAGCTAGTTGCAATTACCCAACCCTCAAACCATCACCTTGATCCTAGAACTAATTTCCCACTTCTTAGAGGCCCATGAATATGACCATCAATAGATGAAGCAAGAGGTATAATGGTAGGTAGCTCAATCAGCCACCTCAAATACTAGGGTTACCTTTCTACCTCATAGATATGGGTTGGATGTATTCTACATTGAACCCACCATTCTCAAGGTGCAAGGGAAATTATGGGCCCAATATTATTAGATATTGGCCTTCAAGCTAAGACTTAACGGTATGCCACCTAAGGAAATAATTGAGAACTTTGAACAAGCATCTAAAACATTGGAACTTGACTGCATAGTGGTCTCAAGGAGGCTATTTGGAAATAAGAAAGAATTAGAAAATACCAAGTTTATTTTCGAAGTCTCTCAAGCCAAAAATAAAGCAACGAAATCCCAAATAGACTATTTTATGACCTAGCTAGAAGAAGTTAGTGCAACACTCAAGAAATAAATAAAGAAGATAGTTGAGATAGAATAGAAATCAAATAACATTGAATAGGTTATAGAGATTAACTAGATGCTTTAGAAGAGAGTCATCTAAGTAACTAATAAGCTTTTTTGAGTGCTCAAGTACATTGACAAGTTTTCCTCTCTAAAGGATAGGGTCAATGAAGAACTTGACTAACGTGAAAGAGTGGTTGGAGTCAAATTACAAGAGGCATAGAGGTTCCAAACTACCATGACTCACCTAGATCCATAACAATGGATTATGGTAGAAATCAACAATAAAGACACCATAACCCATTAAATCAATCATGGAAGTTATAACAAGCTAGCAGACTACATATAGGTGGGATAAGAAGGTTAAATTCTTATCTTGGAAGATAGAAGATTCAAAGGTGTGTATCCTTCAACTAGTATTAGCTAACATTTCTTTCTCCTAGGCTTCTAATGAGAGCCTATTCCAAAGGAAAAGTATCAATAGCTACTAACCCAACAAATAAATATTTTGGTACCATTAAATTTATCCTTCAACAAAGGAGTGGATTAGGCCACAAGGCCCATAGTTAAGCTCAAGGTTCTTCTTTAAAAAATGAAGGGAAAATTCATATCCTACTTCATGGAAGATTTGTACAAGCTAGAAAAGGACCACTTACAACTCACCTAGATTAAGCTACCTTTTGAGCAAGAATGTTTTGAAGTCATTGGAGACATAAACAAGTTGTAGTACTGAATCTATTCCTAAAGGCTAAGCTTCCATGTCTAGGTTCTTTACCTCTAATAGGTTGAATGTCACCCGAGAGATACCATAATTGTAGTGAATTTTCACTACTCATATGATTCAATGATGAATTCACACTCAAATTAGGATGCCATAAGAGAACAAACACCAAGAAAACTTTTCATTATGACAACTAGATTCTTGGAAGGGAGCTTGCACCGAGAGCCACCACAAAAGCCTAATGACTAGGACAACAAGAGAAAACTAGAGGATAGATGATTATTTCAACATCGCACCAAACATAGAATTATGGTTATATAATGCTAGGATAGGACAAGGCCATACATACACTAACTCAATCGAGTGATAGTTCCCACATGATCTAAGTTGATCTTGAAATAAATGGAAGAGCTCTTTCAATAGATAAAGGTAGATATCACTAGCATCACTATGGAACAAGCTCCTAGAATAAGGGAAGATCATTAAGAACATGGTTAGAAAATATAGTCCATTCTACATGAATTAATGGTGATTGGACCCTCCATCAAATTTAGGCCTACCAATACCATTCCTTGGGTACAATAACCAAGGAGGATTTCAAATTTCCACTTGTGTTTTTTTGGGAGGAAGATTCAAAATTTTAATTTTCATCAAAGCTATTTAAATAACCAATTTTATAACATACGAAATACAAAAAATATAATGTTAGTTTCTTTTGCCTAGTATCTAGCCCAATTAGTTTATTTTTTCATTTTATCCTATGTATTGATCTAGAATCGAGCCCCAAGTCATTCTATGTGTACGTCCCTTTAAGCCCTTTCATTTAGTGTATGCAATTTACTACTTTTTAGCATATATATATGATAGTTGTGGATACTTGATTTCTATCTCATTCTTTATGTGTATGCAAGTTTGTATGGAAACCTCATGACTAGTATTTGTCCCTTCCTTTTATAATATTTATAGGATGAATATATACACTATAATGATGTGTTCACTTTCGTGGCATGGGTGGATCATGTGTTCATGAATAATACCAATTCATGGAGGAATTTTATTCTTGGCGCATCACCACCCATTAGCATAGGCTAGATAGGTTTTATTGCTTTCCTTCTAACCTTTTTCCCTCATAGAACCCACTAGACTAAGGAAGAAGTCTATCAAGAAGACACATAGACAAGGAGCCAACCTTGGTAAAAAACCCTAGAATTTGTCCTTAGAGTTACATTCCATGCTCCTCAGACTCCCAAAATTGTACAGTCCATGTGAGACACAAGCACTAGATGTACCCAATAACCTCAGTGGATGGTCACTATGATAGAGTATGAATTAAAGAAAGTGTGGTTCCCAATAGTTAAGTTGGCATACCTGATGGGTAGATCACACAATACTAAGTTGAGACCTTGGTGAAAGCCTTAGTTACCTACTCATTGAAGCATATTCAAAGTTCTCCTAGTGAGTCTGGTTATCAAAGAACTCCTAGTACAATGACTTTATTAGTTTTAAGGAGAACTAATGATTTATGAGCCCAAGACCCATCACAAGGTCCAACATAAGGGCAAATCCTTAGTTGTAGCTTCCCATACTAAACCATGGTCATAGAAGGAAATGTAGATGATAGAACATGACTACAATACCAAACCAAAATTAGAGAAGGCTACTAGCATGGAATGTAAGAGGCCCACTACAACCACCAACCTTGCCTACTACATGGGATGAAATCCTATCCTTGACATTGAAGTCTTTGTTGTCCTTCACTAGAGAAGATATGGTAACCCCTAATAAGAACCTTTAGCATATGATTAGTCTTTTTTACTTGTATAACATCAACCAGAAAGATGTGGTGCTAAGGCTATTAGCAACATATTTCAAAGTGTGGTTTTTTAATTTTTTTTTTTATTTTACATGGTGGAATCAGTAGTCGCCATGAATTCGAGCAGGTTGTCCAAATTTTTATGGCTGCTATAGTATTCTACGTTGTTTGCCCTAGAAGCCACCACACAGATATTCATGTAATTTACCCCTATAACCACCATGTAATGATTATTTTAAACCTTTTACACCACTGAAAGCACTAGGAAAGGGACAAGTGTTCAATCCGATGAGAGCCAATATTTGAAACTTGGGCCTCCACCCCCTTATGGGGTATCTTTCAAAGTGTGTTAGAAATAGCCTATATTATATTTTTTGGGTTATGTAAATGTACCTTCCTTGGTACATACTTAGGAATTTATATTACTTTAGGGGGAAGCTATCTAGTTACTTCATGCAATGTAATAAATGCACAAGTGTCAATGTGCAAGTTGTAATGTGCAAGGTGTCCACTTGTATAACTACATAGAGTGTTGACCAAGGAACTTATCTTCCTATATAAAGGGCCATAGATATAGAAGATATGAACAATAGTGTAGGATAATATTAGTGTAGTGTGTGTGAGTTATAAGCTTAGAGCTCATTCATTTAGTAGTAGCTTGTATCATGGAGTGTTTATTTCCTCCATAGATGTTGTTGTACTCATTTGTGATATTTCTATTTATAGCATATTTCAGTCATCTTGTAGATTTACTTACTTTATTATTATTTTACATCTTGTGAATGTTATCTCCCATTGCATGTTGTATTAAAAGCTAACAATGGTATAAGAGCTACGATAGATTAAGCTATGGTATATCAATAGGAAAATTACCATTATCATTGAACCTACGTTTTTTTGTCAAATCGAGCACCATTGGACCAGTCACTATCAAAATTTCTCAGAAGAGTCTAGGTTATAGAATTAGGGAGAGCCACAAGTGAAGACTGAATGGTATCTTAGTTTTAGGAATACTAAGATTGCATATGGCTAGTCTTTCCACAGAGTTGTAGAAAAACTCATGAAGACTAGGACTCAATATTTGATCCACTAGTTTGATGAAACAACTAGTGAATCTCTTCTAAGAGATATAGAAATATTTACCTAAATTTTATTTTATTATAGGGAATTAATTCTTAGATGATTGGGACACTCCTACAAAAAAAATATAGGAGACCTCAACTTCGTTGCTCGAAGGTCAAAGTGCATTCATAGTGCAGAGATTAGTTGTTACAGAAAGGAGAATACTTTAGAAGAAACTTTTGGAAAAGAATCATGGTGAAGTTAGGAAACAAGAGATCTCCATTGCTATATTGAAGAACTTCATAAAAATAAAAAGACCATAGAAACCCTAATTTAGAAGAAAATACCATAGAATCCTTGATCCAGAAGAAAAGGCCACAAAAAACCTAGGCCATAGAAGCCCTAATATTGAATAAAAGGCCATAGGAACCTTGATACTAAAATAGGCCACATATGCCTTTATACTAAAGAAGACTTCAGAAGAGAGTACTTAATTTAGAATTAGATTTTAGTACTAATATTTTTATTGCAGGTAAAAGAGATCTAGTAAGTCGGGAAAGCTTTCTACAAGAAAGTTAGGAAGAGCAGCCTCTTTAGAATCAATCCAACACCTAAATTAAAAGATATCAGGAGGAGATATCATTGAGAACTTCCAAACAGGGAAGAAGAAGAAGAACTAGGAGATTCCTACTCAAATCCAAAAGTGATAAAATAAAAAATATAGGAGAAAATATCACCACCAACACTTCCAAAAGCAAAAGGTTGAAGTTAAGGTCTCAAGGAAGACCATAAGAAGTTGCAAGATCAAATACCTTGGTGAGGTCTCAATGAGCATCCAGTAAAAGTCTAGGAGCACCTTGTTAAAGAAATCATCAAAGAAGAACTCATTGGATAAATCCACTACCAAGGAGAAGCTCCTGATAGTGAATGACTTGGGATAATTGTCTCCATATGAAAACAAGCCCAAGAGGAGGATAATTTGGCAAGGAGTGCAAAATATGAGTAGAAGAAGAATCCAATTAAGACATCAAGACATTTAGAATCTTGAGAAAAATATCTTGCTTGAATTTAGAATTCAACAAGAAGACTTGAAGATAGAAGAAGCTGGCTAGAACCAGAATATTGAAGATTGCCTCGAGAACACTGATTTAGAGACACAGAATTCTCCAAAACTATAGTAGAAGGAGGAGACCACAAGAGGAGAACAAAGTCACCAAATATTAGGTTTGTGAAAGAAAGTTTGAGACTACAATTTGGTGAAGAAGGAGTTGTTTGAAATAGTCTACAAAGAGCTGCAATATCTTACTCAAGGTAGCAACTTGGTGATCTAAGACACCAAGATATACATCCTCTACAAATGTGGCAAAGAAGCTAAAAAATATTTTAGAAAAATGTAAGTAACTATTGGTGCAAGTAGATTCATTAATTGGATTAGTTTTTAGATTTGTTAAAGCACCTTAATCCATATTAAAGTTGCAACCTAAATTATAGTCTTAAGAAGTGCAAAATAAAAAGGTTCCTTTTAAAGGTTCATTTTTACACTAGAAGTTGATTAGATTGCAAATATTAATTATCTATCACCTACCTATTATCTACTTTGGAAAGAAAAAAGAAGACTGAATCCTACAATACTAATTGTAGTGAATTTGTAGAATATTTGAAGGTTCATTTCAAATTATTCTTGATTAGTTGTAATGAATTGATTAAGTGCATTTTCTTGAGAGTAGATTGGAGTGATAAGGTGTAATATGTTAGTGCATTAAAAACTAGATTTTTTTAGATTTATTTGCACTATTATTACTCTCAAAATAAATTAGTTTTATGCATTAAATAAATGTACAAAGTCTAGTTTGCATCAAGTGTCTAATGACACTCTTAAAACACAAAAACCTACAACTCTTAGTGTCCAATAGAAGCCACTGAAACTGATTAGTACAAGAAAATAAAAGCTAACCAAAAATAATCTTCAAATATTGAGACTTGGTGAGTCTCAAATCCAAAGCACTTAGGGGTTAGTGCAACTGAAATAAAGCTTCTATTTTATAGTGTTTACAAATCTTGGATTCACCATCAAATATCCAAGCAAAGAGGGTAAGGAATCTATTCAAAAGAACATCCTCAAAACCCTCATTTGTGCTATCATGACCCTCCCAGATGGAATTTTGAAATGAAGAAACAATGTATTTAAGAGTGATGATTTAATACTCAATGTTTTGTGCAATAAAGTAGTTATGCAATATTACTAAATAATGAAGAATATGTTACTACTAACAAATTGTGAATGTGTAGGATTAGGTGCAATCGTAAGTGGAAGAAGTTGAGTCCTCCACCGAAGATGAGGCTGCTTGAGGTTGGGGAAAATGATGATATGATAACTCGAAGGTAACAAGGATAGATACCTTCATATAGGCATGCATTCGGTTAGGGATAATCATCAATAAATAGCCACCTTGAGCCCCAAATTGATGGCCTAGTAGCTATGGCAAGTTATTGAGGTAGAGACAGGTGATTAAATTGATGGAAAGATCTCCCTCTTTGTTTGTGCTCACATATATTTATCTTTTACTTCAAAACTTCACCTTAGCAATGGAAATTTGGAAAGAATGAACTGTCTTTATAACTTCTTGATGAATTTATTTTAGAAAAATAAATAGATTTATTCTTAAATAAAAGAACGTCTTAGATAGTCATTAATTTGAATAAATGATAAATTTATTTTAGAATAATAAATAAATAATTCTTAAATATAAGAATGTCTTAAATAGTCATTCATTTGAATAAAAGGTAAATTTATTTTAGAAAAATAAATAAATTTATTCTTAAATAAAATAATGTCTTAGATAGTCATTCCTTTAAATAAATGGTGAATTTCATTAAAGGATAATTATATTTGTTAATGCCTTATTTTAGGTGGCCTTTAATTTAAATAAAATGGTAAGATTTATGTTAAATGAAAATTGAATGTATTTTTAAATAAAACAATAGAAAAGAGACAATGAAACCTATTTTCGCTTACCTCAAAATTAGGTGGGCCAACCAAAGCAGAGTCTAGATAGCAAGAGGCATGGCTCCATTAATGCAAGAATGGCTTTGCTAGAGTTATGGGGATGGTTTCCTCTATGTAAAGGAAAAGACTTCAATGTGGAGCACATTGGAAAGGCGAGGAAGGGATGTCTCCTCTACCACCTGACAAAGGGAGGGTGCGCAAGTAATAACAGTGGTTTGTGGATGGAAGTCAAGGAATAAGAGAGAAGAGAACTAAGGCAAAAGGGGAGAGGGAAGCAAAAGAGTGTAGAGTAAAAAAATAAGGAAGCCAGAGTAGAAAAAAGAGGGAGGAGAATGAGAAAGCGGGTTGCCAAACTCAGTTGAGCTACCTTTAGAATTGAGTAGAGTGGGAGATAGGTTGGTATTCAAAGCACCACTCATTCTAGCTTTGTTAATATCTCTATTGATCGAGTTTTTCTCACTACATTTGTAGTGGTTGAGCGAAGCTCACCTCTCATTCTAGCTTTCTTAATAGCTCTGTTGGCCGAGCATTGCTCGCTACCTTTGTAGTGGTCAAACGAAGCTCACCACTCATTCTAGATTTATTAAAATATTTGTTAATAGCTTTATGGTGGTTGAGCATTGCTCACTATCTTTGTAGTGGCCGAGCGAAGCTCACCACTCGTTCTAGATTTGTTAATAGCTCTATTGGTTGAGCATTGCTCGCTATCTTTGTAGTGGATGAGTAAAGCTCATTGCTTGTTTTAGCTCTGTTTTAGCTTTTTTAATAGCTTTGTTGGCCGAGCATTGCTCGCTGCATTTGTAGTGGCCGAGCAAAGCTCACTACTTATTTTAGCTTTGTTAATAGCTCTGTTGTCTGAGATTTGCTCGCTATCTTTTTAGTGGTAGAGTAAAGCTCACTGCTTGTTTTGTATTTGTTTTATCTTTGGTAATAGCTCTGTTGGCTGAGCATTGCTCACTGCATTTGTAGTGGTTGAGCATTACTCGGTGCCTCTATAGTGGTTGATCAAAGCTCATTGTCGTGGTATATTTATATTATGGTTTTGACCATAGTCAAGCATAGCTCATCACTGAGCATAGCTCGTTGTTGCTGTGCACCCAGAGTTGAAGGGATGTACACCTAGCGTATTAGAAACACCATATTAGAATCGTTGGATGGTAAGAAAAATTCTCCTATCAGCTCTAGTCAAGTAGGAATCTTGTCTTAAAGAGAAGGTTCCCTTGGTGGTAAACTTCTAATTTAATTTATATTATGTTGTATGTTCATTTTGTAAAATGAGGATATGGAACCTTGATTTATAAAATGGAATGGATTTATATTATGTTGTATGTTCATTTTATAAAATGAGGGTATGGGAACTTGCTTTATAAAATGTAATGGATTTATATTATGTTGTATGTTCATTTTGTAAAATGAGGGTATGGGACCTTGCTTTATAAAATGGAATGGAATTTATATTATGTTGTATGTTCATTTTGTAAAATGAGGGTATGGGACCTTGCTTTATAAAATGGAATGGAATTTATATTATGTTGTATGTTCATTTTGTAAAATGAGGGTATGGGACCTTGCTTTATAAAATGGAATGGATTTATATTATGTTGTGGTTCATTTTGTAAAATGAGGGTATGGGACCTTGCTTTATGAAATGGAATGGATTTATATTATGTTATGGTTCATTTTGTAAAATGAGGGTATGGGACCTTGCTTTATGAAATGAAATGAAATGGATTTGTATTATGTTATGGTTCATTTTGTAAAATGAGGGTATAGGACCTTACTTTATGAAGTGATGAAAAATATATGTGGTGCAAACTAAATTGGTTTGCTTTGATTAAATGAGATGAAAGAACCTAGTGCATTAAACAGTTAAGGGTATGGGACTTTAATTGTTAAGTGAGAGTTAGATCATTTATTGCAAATAAAGCATGAGATGGAATGCATAGTAGGATAACTCTCATAAGTAGGTGTGAGAGGTCATAGAGAGCGAAGCTCTATGATAATCACTATGCATTATAAATATGAATTGCTTGGGTTAATTGTATAGTTACAATTTGGCAAATAAATGAGTAAATGCACTAGAAGCATGTCTATCCAGATCCATGAGTGTCTTGATACCCTACTATCCTCACTTGATCAATGGAATAATGTGAGGACCAATGTCAGGAGATGGACTACTTTGCAAGTTTGATCTCTACCTTATTTCCTTCTTGATTATGTAGTAGAATAGATTTATGGGGGGATTTCCTCAATGGATTATATGTAAAGTGATTGTGGGAAGCATGGGATTTTGCCATATTTGCCTATGGATTGAATGAACATTGTTTATTATTGTATTTTGATATCCTTTCTTATTGAAATGCTATTTAATTGTCTATCGCATGTTTTCCCTTTAATGTATATTTCATGCTTGTTTAATTTCTTTGTTTTGTTAGATTTAGTATCTAAATTTATCTTTGATATCCTTATGAGTTTTTATAAAAGAAAAGGATTAAAATTTGTAAGTTCTAGTTGAACTTATAGGATTACCTAAGGTCTTAAGATCCCTTAGGGTGATGGGTTATCTAGGTTTAGAAGTTCATACCAAGAGTTAAGATATCTTGTCAGAGGACAAGATTGATAGCCTAACTCATAATATACGTAGCATGCCCACACATAATGGTTTGTGTGTGGTATGGATATGCGTGTATACCTTATAATGATTGAGGGTGGTAACTCTAACTCATCAAGAATGGTGATATGGATGGAATTACATGCATGACATGATATAGGCCTATGTAGAATGAACTTGTGTGAGGGGAATCTCACGTGGTATGGTTCTTGAGAAATGATAGGCTGTAGTAGCTTACATTTAATTTTATCAATCCGGGTTAATCCAGGTTATATTTAAAGAGTATCAACCCAATATAGATTATACCGTAGTAATTAATACTAAGCTTAGTTCAGGTCTTTTTCTGGTTTCATGTGTTGCAAAAATTAAAGTTTACAAAAAATAAAATAAAATAAAATTAAATATGCAATTTATGAATTATTCTAATGTGGATCCACGTAATTAATGCATTATTTATCTATTATAATTTCTAATTATATTTTCATATAAATTAATATTTTAATCTAATTCTATCTACCATGTTAGTGGGGGGAAGAGATTTAAGGACTAACCTTTCGGAGTGGGCCTTGCCTCCGGAAGGTTAGTGTTAACCCCTTCCCCTATTTTCTAATTTAATTTAACTTAAATAATCTACTCTCATTTAATTAATATGATTCTTAATTTTATAATTACAAGAGAATGAAATATATAAAAAATACCAAAGCAAGAAAAATATAAAATAATTATAAAAAACAGTTACCATATCCTAAAGAAAATATTGCTACTGCTTTATTATTGAAAATCAAATGTACATGGTTGCACATCCAACTTCCAGAATTGCATACAAAATATTACATCGGGAATAATCACAGATTACATATATTTCTCCAATAGCTCTCCATTCCCCTTCAAAGGTCTCGTATGCAAATATATATTGTCACTCAAAAAATTCCGAACATAACTCCCCATATTTATCCCATATGGTTTGGACTTGATATGCAACAACTATGTTCTTATCAAGAATAAAGCTAAATTAACACATCTACAATAATTGGACTCAATAAATATTCTAATTGGTCCAAGTGGCAACTAATTATAACATAATACTAACTTTGACTTGGTGGGATAGCTACGTAACAATACAACCCTTGATTTAGACTTTTTCTATAGCTTTTATCCTTTCTTTTAGGGAAGGATACATTTATTACAAATATTCACGTAACAACTTATATGCCCCAAATAAATGGTGAGTCACCCACATTTGATTATTCTAACCGCCCATGTGGAATTTAAAACCTTTCATGTTTGATTCTTTCAGCTACCCACATGGTGTTTGACCAAGCCATAGCTTATGTGGCATTTATGTGAAATAGGTTCTTCCATATATTTTCTAGGTTTTCGTAGTGCCCTTCTGTAGCACCCTTCCATAGCGCGCATCCACGTGTATCCTCGGTATTTGTTCATCCTTTATTCAATATATGACCTGTATTTTGCTATAATATTACCTGCCAAAAATATACAAAAACTTCACACAATTTGTGTAAACTATGATCATTTATCATTTTAACCTCATTTATCAAATTAACTGATAAATCACATAAATAAGGTAACATAATCATTAAATCACATTAAATTTAATTATTTTGCAAATAGAAAACATATAATCCTTGCATAAAATATGTGTCAATTTGGCACTCATCATTCTCCCAAATATAAGGAAGTGCATGTCCTCATGCACACAGGATTAATACAACGATCTCAATGGATAAACTTTGTAGTTATAATAGTTGCATAAATCCAAAATTTGGTCTATAGTAGATGATTGATGTCTTGTTCATGTAAATCCAAATCTTTACCTTGATATTCCATTTTAAACAATATTTCTTTTGGAATGTGATATACATTTGATAAGAAGCACAATGCAAATTGTCATTTGGCTAAATTGGGATTACCATCATTTTTTCAAATTAAATAAGTTGAAACAAGAAGGTACTATAAATCATATAATGAATATGTGTTTTATTTTAGTCTAATTACTTCCTATAGCAATAGTATTTCAACTTCTATCTATCTAATCACACTTTCCAATGCAAAATTCAATAGTGCTCATTGGACTTATTTAGATGTATATCAAAACTATGCATAAATAAGACTTATATCTTCTATAATAATGTTATCTACAAACCCATACTAACAATAAGAACATCATTATATATGTAACATATAAAATTTAAATTAATTTTTAAAGTTTATTTATTTATTTATTATTATTATTATTTTATTTTATTTTATTATATATATATATATATATTAGTGAAAAATCCCTTACGGGGTTGCCTTAGTCTGAGAGACCATGAATAGGGGGCTCCACACCATCAAAGTCACCCAGGAGTCGTGCCCGACCCTGCCCGCACCAACATTATCAATTGGATTTTGGATACCCAATTCAAATTTTTGGTAGGGTGGAGATTCGAACCTGGGACCTCCCTTGGAGGATTGGCCTCTCCTCTCCAACTCACCTACAACACCTGGGTAAAACTAATTTATAGTGGAAAAAACCCCTTTCGGGGTGCCACTTTCAACAGGTTGGGCATAGGAGGAATGGAGCCTTGTTGACCTCTACCAACACATAGGACATTCCTAACTATACCATATATCTACAGGATGGATACAAGGGAAATGGAACCTGGGTCGGCCTCTACCAACACCTAGGGCATTTACCACTGCACCACAACAAGCGTGATCATATATATATATATATATATATATATATAATATTATTATTATCTTTATCTTTATTTTTTTTCGAGAAGAATGATCAAAGTAAAGATATAGTAAAAAATAGTAAATTAATATAATATATATTCATTTTATTATTATTATTATTATTATTATTATATAACTATAAAATATTATATTACCTATACTATACCTCTAAACTATATTATAAACTCTATTGTATTAAGTATTATAAAATATATTATCGAAGATTATTACAAAAGTTGTCTACGTAAGATATCTACAAAACCGTAGTTGTTAGAGTTTAAGAAAATACTTTACCTAATTCTTCCCCCCAAATTGAATTGTGAACTTTGTATACCTTATTTACTTTCCCCCTAAACTGTAATTTTAGCCAAAACAAGATGAAGGGTGTTTTATTTATATTGGTGGATAATATAATAATAAGTTTTATTTATGGGGGTTTATTATAATTTTTGTGATTGTGCTTCCTGTATGTCACTAAGAAGTTTCTGAGATAGAAAGGTAATTGGTGAGCAGAAATTCTGTCTCGAAAAATATTTATTTCTCTTCCATAAATTATCAATTCGGTAAGTCCGTAAACTTACGAGTGTCATGCACAGTATATGCCTGCAATGTTGGGGAATGAATTCGGTTGTACCTTATTTAGTTTGGTGGGGGATGTTTAAATATTTTGAATTCAGCCAAACTAAATAAATTAAGTGCGAATAATTAAATAAATAAATTACAAACTAAAACTAAAGTGCTGGAAATAAAACTACGAAAATAAAATGCAAGAAATAAAACACACACCTAAATTAATTAAAGCAAGAAATAAAGCAATAAACTAATCTACAGAAAACAAATACATAAATAAATAGGGGAGGACTACTGCAATGAGTGGGCCCAAGCTCTCGTAGATAGTCCGCCCAGATAGCTACGTAGAGCTTACTCGAATAAGAGGAGTTGCACTCTTAAAGCTGCTTTGCTGGAATTTTTTTGAGACCTATCTGGTGGGCTCTGTGGGGATGGTAGCAGTTTCTGGAGGAGGTATGAACAACTAGAGGAATGTAGTGATGGCATCAGGTCCGTCACAGAGTGTGCATGCTAGGGCTGGTATTTCTTTTAAAAATGATTGGAAGGAACAGGATTTCCCATTGCATGCCAGGAATCGCTTGTTAAAGAACAATGGATGTTTGGAACAATGTGAAGCCAGGCCAATTCTAGTGGTTCAACTAGACTCGATGGCGGAAGATGTGGAGTATTTAACCAAACATGCGCTTATTGGTAAATTTATGGGCATCCAAATTTCTCTTCCCTTTATGGAGGCTTGGGTTAGGAAGACTTGGAACCCTAAAGGTGATGTGGAGGTGATGTTGAGTGCAAACAGTTATTTTATGGTGGTTTTTTCTTGTCTTGCGGATCGTAACAAAGCATTTGAAGGAGGTCCCTATTTCTGTAACCAAGCGGGACTCTTTCTTAAACCTTGGCATGTGGGTTTCAACCCATCAGAGGAGCGGCCGTCACGGGTTCCGATGTGGGTTCGGCTTTCATGGCTCCCCTTGGAATTTTGGAGAAATGACATCTTGCATATGATTGCCCTTCTACTTGGGAAGACGGTTGGGCCGTCAGGACAGACGCTGGATAAAAAGGTAATCTTTGTTGCCTATATCTGTGTTGAAATTGATTTAAACAATCCTATTCCAGATTCTATTGAAATACAGTTCGGATCAACCACATGGGTTCAAAAACTTGACTATGAAGCTCTTCCATTTTGTTGCCAAATTTGCCATGAATATGGCCACTTACAAAGAAAATGCCCTAAGTTTGTCCTACTTGTGGCTTCAAATCCTGGGCCCTCTCAAGCTGTACAAAATATGGATAAAGGAAAAGCCCCGATAAAGGAGGGGGATCAGGATAAGGAAGGCTTTGTTACGGTAAAACCTCGAACAAAGGAAGAAAGGCAAAAAGAGACATTAAGGATAACCAGCTAGATGCTCAGCTCAATCATTTTGAAATTCTAGAGAATCTTGATCAGTGCGTGGAGATACCTAAAACATCGCTACCTGTTATAGATATAACAGGACCAAATCAGTTGTCTCTTCATGAGGTGGAACCAAGGGAACCAGATACAGGGGGTTTAAATGAAGAAAAAAGGGCTTTGGTTTTGAGTATAGGTGATATGGTTGGCCCTAGCCCTGGAAGTGAAGTTATCTTAGAAAATGGCACAGATTTAGATGTGCCCTCTCCTACCCAGGCACTAATGCAGTCATCCATGGACTATAAAACTCCTACGGTGCTGGGATTGCAGCATAAAATAATTAAAAAAATGCTTCAGATAAGAATATGAAGGTGGGTCGAAAGAAAGACCAAGATAAAATTAAGTTAATGGGGGAGACTTTGGTAGAGTTAGGTTTGGTGAGAACATTGGACTCCCATTTTTATAACCCCCAAAAATGATTATACTTTCATGGAATGTAAGGGGGTTGAACATCATCCCCAGACAAAAAGTTGTTCGTGATTTGATTCGTGTTCATTCTCCGGATGTGGTTTTTATTCAGGACAGAGTATTGATAATTGGGAGAGTCTCCCGTCTGGGGATTCTCAACACTACAGGAGTTGATCCATAAGGATGTTCAGACTTAATGTGGTTTGTTTTTTTTTTTTGGTTTTCTTTGGGAGTTGACCTTGTCTGGTGATTTAGCCTGTCTTGTTGCTTATTTGAGTCCTGGGTGGGGGCTCAGCTATACTTTGTAATCCAGAATTTTTATCAATAAATTTTTACCCCTTTATTTAAAAAAAGAGGAGTTGCACTCTTAATCAATTAAACAA
Organism: Wollemia nobilis; assembly: GCA_028583015.1. Classification (NCBI taxonomy): domain Eukaryota; kingdom Viridiplantae; phylum Streptophyta; class Pinopsida; order Araucariales; family Araucariaceae; genus Wollemia; species Wollemia nobilis. Next base: position 5,564,125 of record JAQPPZ010016847.1, on the reverse strand, counting down.
AGAATGAAACAGAATAATAATTTATGTGAAAATTAATCCTTTCTTTTTTTGTTCATTTGGCCTACGTCTTTATATAAAGCGCAACAAGATACTGTTACAATAATAAATTAATCTAATTTAATCACATGATGTGATTAGTTACAATTGGTTCTACACAAATTTTATTTCCCTATTTTAAAGCATGTTCGTTCACCAGAAGGATAAATATATAAATCCTTAGGTGTACGTAACAAACACATCCTTAAATTAATGCATCCTAAAAATAATATGCTTTAATAGCTTTACAAAGTCAACCGACCAATCGGTTAATAATAAAAATACTTTATTCTAATTTAATAATAATGCATTATTAAAATAGTTCTCCTTTGTCTTCATGTGCAACCTTCTCCTTAGCCCCTTGGTCAACCTAGTAAATCTTAACTTGGTCATATGGCACTCCAATGTGGGTGTCTCCAATGTATGGCAGTAAGGCACCTAATGCGCCTACTTGAGTAAGGCGTCGTCTTGGCACCTACTTGAGTTAGGTGCCTGCCTAATGCCTACTTGAGTAAGGTTACTGCCTGACGCCTACTTGAGTAAGGTGCCAGAGTAAGGCACCTCCCCATGTATGGAAGTAAGACACCAGAGTAGGATGCTTACTCCATATACCTTAGACGCAGTTAAGAAGATCATTCCAGGTCCATTTGGGAGATAGACTAGGAAAACACTAGATTAGTACCAGAACCAGAACACCTAGACTTCATCTAGCAATAAGGTACTATGCATCATGTGGTAATCATATTCCTACAAGGTTTTTTTAGAGAGAACATTTTCTTGGGCTATCTTTAAAACGTTAAGACTGAAAATGGAAGGGAATAAAGATACTTCATGATGAAACAAAGGAAGCATAATTATTTTTATTTTTATATATTAATTTTTTTTCAATTTATATATATATATATATATATATATATATATATATATATATATATATATATATATATAAATTATATATTTTTTCTTTTCAAAGAGAGAAATGATTGGATAGTAGTTGGTTGCAGTTCAAAAATGCATTGCAAATCAATTTGTTATCTAAGGTGGTGTATGATTTTTTATTAAGATAGTGACTTTTTGTATAGTTAAAACCTATGCCCATTAATTAGTGATTTTCTAGTTGAGTTATCAATAGGATTTGAGTTTTACTACACCCTTTCAAATATTTTCTAATTGAAATTTTCATGATACAATATGTTTGTCCTGCCACTTTATAATTTTGTTGGTTCAGTCTTGTATATACCTCTATTTTATTTCATTATTATTATTAAATATATATATATATATATATATATATATTATTTTATTATTATATATATTTATTTATTATTATCATTTCTAATATTATATATATATTTATTATTATTATTATTATTATTATTTTAAAATATTTTCTAGAGGTTTATTGGACTGTTTTCCACCACCTAGCAACTTATTTTTCTTTTCTCTCTTTTTGGTTTTGTTTTTGTGTTTGGGTTTTTATTTTCTGTTTCAATCCTACTGTTTGCCAAGTTTAGATACAAATTTCAGAATTTATAACTATTCTTAACACAACAGAAATAAAATAAAAATTTTTGAACAATCCTAATGTTACTAAAATTAGGTGCGACCCACGGTCTATGAATCCATACAACCAATTCTAGTACAATAGGAGGAAAGTAAAAATGCTTGAAAAATAAATTTTACTGGAAATGAAATTGCTGAAGTAAAAGGTAAATTACTACTGTTCTTTGACTATTAGGAGGGATTTCATTACAATTGTGTCACTCAATGTAACTACTTCCTACTAAAAAAATAGGGTCCTAGGCAAAGTTTAGGTTGTTTTCAATGTTCACCTACTTCTTATTCTTTTTTTGTAGGTCCTAAATCAAATTAACAATAGTAATCACCCAAAACAAGGAATTTGCAAAAAATAAAATTTGCTGAATTTGAAATTTGCAGAAAATAAATTTTTAATCTATGAAAGTAGTAAAAATGATTACTTCAAGAGAAAATAACCTGACAACATCGAACGGAGGAGCTTGTTGGAACCATCTTCGGGCCACTCTGACTCGTATGCAAACCAAGGTCTCGTACGTACCCCTTTTCACATACAAGTAAACCTCTCTCTTTGCACTGCCAAACAACTTTTCTGATTAACCACTACGACGCTACTCTCCCCAACAACGGTGCCAAAATGATCGGCTGTAGTAGCTTACATTTAATTTTGTCAATCCGGGTTAATCCAAGTTAGATTTAAAGAGTAGCAACCCAGTATGGATTGTAATGTAGTAATTAATACTAAGCTTAGTTCAAGTCTCTTTTTGGTTTCATGTGCTGCAGAAATTAAAGTTTGCGAAAAATAAAATAAAATTAAATTAAATATGCAATTTATGAATTATTCTAATGTGGATCCATGTAATTAATACATTATTTATCTATTATAATTTCTAATTATATTTTCATATAAATTAATCTTTTAATATAATTCTATCTACCATATTAGTGGGGGGAAGATATTTAGGGACTAACCTTTCGGAGTGGGCCCTGCCTCCGGAAGGTTAGTGTTAACCCCTTCCTCTATTTTCTAATTTACTTTAACTTCAATAATCTACTCTCATTTAATTAATCTAATTCTTAATTTCATAATTACAAGAGAATAAAATAAATAAAAATTGCCAAAGCAAGCAAAATATAAAATAATTATAAAAAACAGTTACCATATCCTGAAGAAAATATTGCTACTGCTTTATTATTGAAAATCAAACGTACATGGTTGTGCATCCAACTTCCAGAATTGCATACAAAATATTACATCAAGAATAATCACATATTACATATATTTCTCCATTAGCTCGCCATCCCCCTTCAAAGGTCTCGTATGCAAATATATATTGTCACTTAGATAATTCTGAACATAACTCCCCGTATTTCTCCCATAGGGTTTGGACTTGATACAAAATAACTATGTTCTTATCAAGAATAAAGCTATATTAACACATCTCCTAAAATACTTGGACTCAATAAATATTCTAATTGGTCCAAGTGGCAACTAATTATAACATAATACTAAATTTGACTTGGTGGGATAGCTACGTAACAATACAACCCTTGATTTAGACTTTTTCTACAACTTTTATCCTTTATTTTAGGGAAGGATACATTTATTACAAATATTCATGTAACAACTTATATGCCCCAAATAAATGGTGAGTCACCCACATTTTATTCTTCTAACCGCCCATGTGGAATTTGAAACCTTTCGTGCTTGATTCTTTCAGCTACCCACATGGTGTTTGACCAAGCCATAGCTTATGTGGCATTTATGTGAAACAAGTTCTTCCATAGATTTTTCTAGGTTTTCGTAGCACCCTTCCATAGCGCCCTTCTGTAGCGCCCTTCCATAGCGTGCATCCACATGTATCCTTGGTGTTTGTTCATCATTTCTTCAATATATGACCTATATTTTGCTGTAATATTACCTGCCAAAAATACACAAAAAATTCACACAATTTGTGTAAAATATGATCATTTATAATTTAAACCCCATTCATAAAATTAATTGATAAATCACATAAATAAGGTAAAATAATCATTAAAACACATTTACTTTGATGATTTTGCAAATAGAAAACATATAATCCTTGCATAAAATATGTGTCAATTTTGCACTCATCAAGAAACTTAGGGGATGTCAAACATTAAGTTGGCCTAAGGTTGGATAGGGATTTATGAATCCTTCTCCTTGATAAAATATATATATATATATATATATATATATATATATATATATATATATATATATATATATTGAACCTTTTTTCTTTCTGTTTGTGTTTATTTTTCTTGTTTTTGTATTTGTGGGTTGTTACATTTGGTATCATATCTCTAGGTTTGAGGGTATAGAGCTTCTTATGTGTAAAATAGATTTAGGTATATCCAAGAAAAACCTGCTTAGGGTTAAGCAAAAAGTGGTTGGAATAACCTAGAGTGTTTGCTCATTTAGAATCTAAGTGGAATTGGTTATAAGGAGAGATGAACATTGTGATACCTTGGTATGGGCTTTGGTGTCAATGTTACATAATAAACTTGGAATCTTGTCCTAATTAGATTTTTAATGATTATCAAGAAAGAACTCTGTAATGTGGTTGGGAATTAGTGAATCAATAAATAAACTAGGATCTATTTCTCTTCTTGGTTGGAACTAGATCAATATGCCACCTAAGGCCAGGATAAAAAGACCTCCATCTAGATAGACTCGACAAAGTAATATCGAAGAAGAGATCTAGAATGAGGATCCAGGAAATCCCAATATAGGAATAGAGGAACTTACTACTATAGTTGTTGAGATACAAGACCAGTTAAAATAAGTGATGGAAACTATGGTGAATCAAAATTTGTAGGCTAAAGATTCAAAATTCAACCAAGTTGAGGGGCTAATAGCAAAACAAAAGCAATCAAGAACCCTCTTATAAAAGGAGACTATAAGAGACCTAAATATTGTATGTATCTCCAAATTTGATGGAGAAAGAGAGGGGGATGCAACTGAGGTTTGGTTAAGGGAACTAGAAGTTTTATTTACAATAAAGGGATATTCCTTGGGAACCCAAATGATTTGGGCTACTATCTACCTTGAAGGAACTACTATAGATTGGTGGGAGACTTATTATGAGGAAACCAAAATGGAGCCGATAGACATTCCATGAAAACAATGTGTGGACATATTTAAGAAGAGGTTCCTTATGGAGCATTTCTATGCTCTAAAATTTGAGGAGTTTGCCAGTCTAAGACAAGGAACCAACTTAGTAGAGATATACTATAGGAAGCTAGTAAAGTTGCTAAAATATGTACGTACCTATAACGAGAAAATACAGATTCATAAGTTTACCCATGGATTGCAATTGAGGCTGAAGCATGATGTAGAGATGCAAGAATCTAAGTCATTGCAAAAGGTATATGACTTGGTAAAGAAAGCAGAGTCACATTTCCATTACCATTATGAAACCTTGAATGATAAGGAACAATAGGAATTAAAAAAGAGGAATAACAATGGGTTTATAAAGTGGGAGGCTGAGCAAGAATGAAAGGCTAAGAATCCCCAAAATTTAGATAAGAAATTCAATGGAGGCCAAAACAAGTTTAAAAATAACTTTTATAAGAAATGCCACAAACCCAATAATGCTAAACCCCCTTCACAGAAGCCACTAGACCTCGTTACAACAATTAAGGATTAAGAGCAAAAGATGAAAAATAAACAAGAACCCAAGGATGAATGCTATCATTGTCGAGGAGCACATTTTGATAACTAGTGCCTAAAATGACCAGGGCCAAGCACACCTAGCACGAAAGGAAAGGAACAAATGCATAAGATCTATGCTGCAACTGGGAATTAGAAAATTAAAGGGTATATCACTTTGTTGATCATAAAAGGTAATATTTTTGACAAGCAAGTAAATATCTTAATAGATAGTGGAGCTAATGATAGTTTTATTTCTTGTAAGTTAGCCAAAGATATGCTGAAAAGGCTAGGATATTTGGCTCATGGATGGAAGGTTGAGTATGGATCTGGATAGACCTACTCCGTAAACCAATATTTCCCAATGATGAAAATTACCTTAGCTGGTGGAACTATGGAAGGATGCTTATATGTAGCCCCACTTAATGCCTTTTATGTAATTTTGGGGATGGATTGGCTACATGCCCATAAAGTCATAGTCAACTTCCAGGATAGATGGATCGAGTATTTCAAGGAAGGTGAGGCAAAATGACAAATTCATAGCAATTAAGGGGTATTTAAACCCTAGATGTTAGCTATGCAATTAAATAAAGCCCTCAAGAAATGAGGGATTGTCTATGTGGTAAAGATGAATGAAGTCAAAAGGTAATGTAGGCCCAAAATGGCCACATCCTTAGAAAACATTGCAAATTTCATTCTAAGGTATGTAAGTTCCATTCCGCACACTTTTTAGTGTATTTTGGAGTGGATCCGCTACATTCGTTTCCTAATCCACCAACACTTAGTGCAATTTTTGCCTTGAGCGATTCTGTTGGGTTTATAACGTAAAATGGTGCGGATTGGCGATGGGTCCCGATTTTGCAAAAATTTTTGACAATGATGATGTCAACGCAAAATAAAGTGTGGAATGGAGACCGAGAGCAATTTCTTGCATGCTCCGAGTGGCTAAGTGTCGGTAAAGCAAATTCCATCGGGTTTATAACATATTTAGGTGTGGATTGGAATCAAAGAGTAAGTTTACACTAACTCTGGAGTGGAATGGTGATAAAAGCAATTTTACACTACGACCGGTGCGTATTGGAGACAAAGGATGATTTACACTTGCCCAAGTGCGGATTCTCGATTCCACAAAAGTTTTTAAAAAAGGTGACGTCAACACGCTTTAAGGTGCGGATTTCAGAAGCTTTGAAGCCAAAGAAGAGAAAAGGAAGAGTAATGAGCGGATTGCATCCCGCTCACCTCTTAGTTCATTTTACGCTAGAATGTGATTCCGTAGGATCAAGGCTATAATGATGATGTCAACAACTTAAAAGTGCGGAATGGCACCTGGGTTTTCCCCACCAATTTGTAGAGTGTCTTGGGAGGTTTTAATCACAACCATCCATGATGAAGATCAATGGTTGAGAACTTGCTAACACTGATAAGGTATTTAAAAGCATTTTCTCACTAGACCAGAGCATAGTTAGTTGGAGGGTAGGAAGATGAAGCATCAAGGGTTTCCAAGAACAAGAACCTGATGCAGTTGTAGATCTATGATGGAGCTGAGCTTCCAAGAATGATCTATGGATGAGATGCAATGTCCAACTATTAGAACTCCAACTACCACCAACAAACCAACAAGTTGCAGAGGTATGCTACCATGGCGGATTTCTCACAATGGATTTCCTAGAGCCCATAACTAGTAAGATGATGCCAACAAACTCTCTACTGAGCTGTAAATATACAATCTTTGTAATGTCTCCTTATTATTATTTCATTTACAAACTATAAATAGAGGTTGAACCCTCATTTTTTAGGGTCGGCTCTAGTGCATTTGCTTGCCCTACTATAAATATTCTTGTGAGCTAATGGAAGGAGCATTACTCTGATATTCTGACTCAAATTTGTCATCTTCATTATCTTGTGCAAGAGGTTCAAAGTCTTGGACTGCATTTCTATTAATACTTGAATGGTTAGTTCATTCCAACTTTTGGATTACTAGTTGTGAGAGTAGTTGAAATCTATTCTTGATTAGATCTGTATTGTTAGGAAGTTTATTTCTATTAAATCTAACTATTGGTTTATTCTACTATTTGGATTATCAATATTGGATGTTGGAATTGCTTTCTACAATATTTCTCTACTTATGCTTTAATGTGTGAAGGTTTCATTAATTTGGGTAATGTTTATTTGAGTGATGGGACACTAGAAATAGCTTGTGGGAGCCTTTTGTTGTAGTTGCCTATGTTGTTAGCCTATCTGACCACTATTTATTTATAACATTTCTAACCCTAAACCTTTTCTAACCCTTATCTCAAAACCCTATTTGAGCTTTAATTGAGTCAACACCATTTTAAAGTTGATAAGGAACCAACCTACTCTGGAGGTTGGATTGAAGTTTTCTTTGATCCATCCAATGCTTGAGTGTCGAGCTACGACTATCGGGTGCATGCCTGGATAGAAAATTGGAAGATAGATAGTTGTAGTGTCAAGTAAAGCTTGATGACATTTTGGTGCCCAATAGTTTTTGGCATGCTCGATGGGACCAGTTCACAAGGAACATGAAAACCCATCATATGAGTTATTGTTTTATCTCTACCTAAAGGAATCAATATTTGGTGAATTGTCTTGACCTTGTTAAGTGGAGAATAGAAAATTCACCTAGTGAACTCCCTGGTCTTTAAACCTAGAAAATAATTACCCTTGTAGACCAATGTCCTTTCATGTATACTAGGTCTTTCAAAAGGAATAACCCTAACTCATATTTTTATTGTGAGCTACCTTATAGAGGGTCTACTATTATTAGAAGTTTGAATCAATATTTCCTCTCAGAAGAAGAGCTTCCTAAGGAAAATCCTGTAGTTAATTCAACAACCCCTCTAGCAAGACCTACACCTAGAAATATGGTAGGAAATGCAGCCCAAAATTAGGGAAATGTAGCCTCAAATCAACCATTACATAAGTACCCCAACTGGAACATAGTTGGTCCCCTTAGGTTAGCCCATATGAATGCCATTCCCCAGGCTGTGTCCAAGGCTATTCCCACTTATGATGGATCTAGGAAGACAACATATGAGCACTGTCAGGATATTTTGAATCTAGCAATAATCCACAACATAAAGGAGGAGGATGTTATTGTGAGAATCCTAGCCCTATCCTTCAGAGGAAATATTTTGCATTGGTTTAGGACTCTTGAGGATAACACCATTACCTCATGGGAAGCATTGGCTGAGCCTTTTGTGGAAGAATTTAATGAATCTACTGACCCTTTCTCCTTGCTTAATCAGTTTACATCCATGCAAAAATCTCAACAAGAGACTATCTCAGATTTCAATTTGAGGTTTAGTAGAACATGGAAGAGAATTCCCCCTACAGCTAGACCAGCTGCATGCTTGGCTTATATGTATTATATCAGAGCTAGAATTGCAAACCCAACAATCTAGGGTGGAAACCTTTCCACAAGTTTATAATGCAGTAGTTCATGCAGAGAATATCCTAATTAATGTGGGGAGGTTACCTCCCAAAGCTGTGCTACCTTATAGTTCAGAAACCACTAATGGCCAAAGCCAAGCTACAAACTCATCTTACATGGATCCCCTTTCCTTATCATCCCCATATCCACAAATGAATCCTATTCCTCAACCAAAAGCATCATCTACTATAGTTCCTTTCCCTCCCCTTCCTTCTCAAACCTCTCAAGAGTTTTTTGCCATTCTTGATATACAAAATACTCTAAAAATTTGAGTAATAGAATGAATTCAATGGAAAATAGAGATCATGAAATGTCACAATAGAGGATATTTCCATATGTGAACAAATATCAGAGACCTGGTCCTAGTAATAGTACTAGGGTCAGAGTAAATGCAACATATGAAGAGCCTGAGTGTTCTTCAGAGATAAGTCTAGTTAATGTCTGGTGTCTGGTATGTAATGATCCTCATGATTCATAGTCTTGTGTCATGTACCAACACCATGTTCAACAAGCTATGGATCAAGCTAAAAGAAATCAAAAGGGAAGAGTAAATATGTTATGGTAGCTTGACCAAATCATGGTTGGGAAAGAGTTGGATGAGGATGGCCCAATTGTTGTTATGACAAGGTCAGGAAAGAAAACCTTGCAAGTAGATCCCCAAAATATGGGACAATTCTAGGTTCCTTCTCAGAAAAGGAATGACCCACTCCCCCAAAGTAGTGATACTTTTCCTATTCCCTAGGCTAAAGGGAAAGAGAAGATAGATAGTCTCCCCAAGATATTCGAGAAAGAAACTAAAGGAGACCGAATGAAGTCTAAATATGAGGCTCAAGAGAGGCTTAGATTCCCTTCTATTACCAAAATATAAATAATAGAAGCCACTCAACAATATAAAATAAAATATGGTGAGCCAGAAAGAAGGCTTGAGAGGACCACTTTGGCTAAGTCTAAATACAACATTGTAGAAGAGATGAAAAGGATTCCATCAAAAGCTAGTTTATATGATACCCTTTTCATTCTTGGCTAGATTGACTTGCTTAAAGCTTCTCCCCCCCACAACACAAAAGAGGCCCCCCCCCCCCCCCCCCCCCCCCCCCCCAAAAAAAAAACCCCCCCCCCCTTATAAAAAAAACCCCCCCCCCCCCCCCTTCTTCTTTTATAATAGGGGGGGGGGGGGGGGAAAAAAATATTATAAAAGAGGGGCGCCCCCCCCCCCCCCCCCCCCCGGGGGAGGGGGGGGGGGGGGGGGGGGGGGGACCCCCCCCCCCCCCCCGCGCCCCAAGAGGGGGGGGGCCCCCGAAAAAAAAGGGGGGGGAAAAAAGGATTTTTTTTTGAGGAGACAAGGCCCCCCGGGGGGGGGAAAAGAGAAAAAAAAATTGGGGGGGGCCCCGGGCCCCCCCTTTTTTTTTTCCCCCCCCGGGGGGTTCCCTCCAAAATTGGGGGGATGCTTGTACATGGATTATTCAAGCATGGTCATTCCCTTCAAAGGGAAGAGGATAAGGATAACACCTTAAAATCCTGTGTCTTATCACATAGAAAAAATTTGAGGAAGACATGTGCAACCTCACTCCTCTTGAAGAATTTGAAATTGTGGATAAATTTGAGGAACTGGAACTTGAAGATGAATTACCTTTTAGAGAGGATTACAGTTAGTTTGGGATAGGCATGGGCACATATAGTATTTTTATAGAATTAGAGAAGAAAATTCCTGCTATATCTAATCAGTCTCTGAGAGAGATAGAGGTATGGACCATGCACTTTGATGGTGCTAGATGCAAAAATGGAGTTGGTGTTGGTGTGGTACTATAGTCCCAATCAGAAGGGACAAAGAGTTTTACCTATAGATTAACATGGTCATGCACCAATAATGTTGTAGAGTATGAGGCTTTATGCCTTGGATTGATGCAAGTAAAAAATATGGGCATTAAGGTCCTAAACATATATGGTGACTCTGAGTTAATCATCCATCAGGTAAGAAAAAGGTGCAGTAGTAAGCACCATTACCTAAAAGCATACAAAAATAGGGTATGGGATCTGATGGAATCCTTTGATGCCCTAAATATAAACTTTATTCCTAGAGAAAATAATACTTTGGAAAACTCTTTAGTAGCAAGGGGAGCTAACTTCAACCCTTCTGCAGATATTGGAGTCAAGAAAGACAAGGGAATCAAAATGATTTTTAGGCTTGTAGTGCTAGATAAGCAAATTTTTTGGTAGGTTTTTGAAAATGATGAATAGATAATTGATTTTCTGGTAAGAGAAGCCTGTCTCTCCACTATCCAAGAGGAAAATCTAGAGGAAATTGATCAACAGGATGTTATTCAACTTAGGAACAATCACATACCTAGGGGTTTGGTCACCTTAGAAAGCTTGTTTGATAATGAAGATAGAAAAAGGACCAAAGCCATGGAAGTCAATGAAAAAATTTATAAAGAAGTTGAAGTCGATACTGAAAAGAAGCTCAATGTTGGAATTCGATGTTCACCAGAGGAAGAAGAGGATATCAAGGCCCTATGTCTAAGGTATCCAGATATCGTAGCTTGGTCATATGAAGACCTCAAGGTATATGACAAAAGGATTATCCAACACACTATTGAGCTAGAGCCTGATGCAAAGCCTTTTAGGTAGAAGCAAAGGCCTGTAAATCCAAGGATCGAAGCCATAATGAGAGAAGAGCTCTTAAATTTGTTAAAGGCTAAGATCATCTATCCCATAAAACACTCCACCTGGGTAGCCAACTTGGTACTTGTAAGAAAAAATAATGGTGATATTCGCTTGTGTGTAGATTTTAGAAATCTTAATCAAGCATCATTAAAGGATCACTACCCCCTTCCATAGATTGATCAAATATTACAGATAGTGGTAGGGGTAGAAAGGTTCTCACTATTGGATGGTTTCTCTGGCTATAACCAGATTTGGGTGAAGGATGAAGATCAGTATAAAACAACATTCACCACAAAATGGGGTACATTTGCCTACCAGAGAATGCCTTTTGGGTTGTCCAATGTAGGAGCCACATTTTAGAGAGCCATGGACTATGCCTTTGGGGAACTTATCAATAAGGTCATTCTGATCTATTTGGATGATATGACTATGTTTTCCCATAACAAGCATGATCACTTAGCACACCTTGAGCAAGTCTTTCAGAAATGTAGAGAATTTGGCATTTCCCTTAATCCTAAGAAATCATTCTTTGCAGTCCATGAGGGAAAGTTGCTAGGTCATGTAGTCTCAAAAGAAGGTATGGCCATAGATCCAGATAGAATCAAGTCCATTCTAACCCTTCCATTGCCTATGAATAAGAAAGCCTTACAATATTTCTTGGGTCAAATAAACTTTGTCAGGAAATTCATTTCTGACTTTGCACAAAAAGTGAGGCCCATTTCTGAACTGCTCAAGAAAAATGCCGAGTTCAAATGGACTGAAGTCAAGAAATAAGCCTTTGAGATAATCAAGTAGTCCATTGCAATAGCCCTAGTGCTAGTAAATCTATATTTTAGTAAGGATTTTATTCTTTATGCTTATGGAGCTGAAGAAAGTTATGCCTCAGTGCTCACTCAAAAGGATGATCAAGGTGAAGAGCATCCCATATTATTTTGGAGCCAGACCCTCCATGATTACCAGGTTAAGTATAATTTTATTGAGAAACAAGTATTTGCTATGATGAAGTCATTGAAGAAGTTTAGGCAGTATTTGGTTCAAAGTAAGACCCTGGTATATGTTGTTCACCCGGATGTAAGAAGCTTTATTCTGCAAGGTGAACTAGGAGATAAGAGAGTTGGATGGATCACCAAGATCTAGGAATATGATGTGGAGATACACCCCACCAAGTTGGTAAGAGGTAGGGCCTTATGCCAAGGTCTAACAGAGGTAGCAACATCAACAAAAATAATAGCTTTCTAGGCAGCAGAAGATGATCATATTGAAGGAATACAACCAGGAGACTCTGATTGGGTAGACCAGATGATCAATTACTTTCAAATTAGAGTATGCCCTCCTGATATTAATGCATCACAAAGAAGAAGATATAGACTTCAAGCTTTGAAGTATGTCTTACTACCAGAAGGGCTATACAAAAGGAACCTTGATGGAGTCCTCCTTAAGTGCTTGAAATAAGATCAACAACAAAAGGTCATTGAGGAGTTCCATGGAGGGCCATCTGGAGGATATTTCTCAAGCAGAGTCACAACTTTGAAAATCATAAGAGTAGGCTATTACTGGCCTACTATATTTTCTGATACTTTCAAAATCACTAGAGCTTGTGACAAGTGCCAGAGGCATGTAGGGAGAACAAGGATTGCATCATTCCCCCTCAGGCCAATACAGGTAGAAGAACCATTTCAGCAATGGGGGTTGGACTTCATAGGTGTCATCAATCCAAATTCTTTAGCTGAGCACAAGTATATTCTAACTACCATAGACTACCTCACCATATGGGTAGAAGCTATCCCTACCAAGAAATCAGATCAGGAAGTTGTGATCAATTTTATGGAAAGTTTGATTTCAAGGTTTGGAGTTTCGAAAGCCTTGGTGAGTGATAATGGGCCAACCTTTATAGGAGCCAAATATATTGAATTTTCTAGCAAGTATGGCATAACCATTAAGAATACTTCAAATTATTACCCTCAAGGGAATGGACTTGTAGAGTCTACCAACAAAAATTTGTTAAGGATTTTGAGGAGATCACTAGAAGGGAATAAAAGAAGTTGGCACCTAATGTTGGAACAAGCTTTGTGGGTAGACATGATTACTATCAAGAAGTCCATCAAGACTTCCCCTTATGCTTTGGTATATGGCAAAGAGGTAGTGTTACCTATCCATTTAGAAATTCTAGCACTCAAACTGATAAATTTAGAAGAAGAATCAGAGGAAAATCTAGTGGATACAAGGCTGACACACCTACTACAGTTGGAAGAGAAAAGAGCTCAGGCCTATGAGAACTTTCAGAAGCATTCTGTGGACATCAAGGCATGGTTCGATAAAAAGGTAAGGTTCAAAAAATTCTAGGTTGGAGATTCAGTTCTCAGGTGGAATGTTGAAAGAGCAAAACTAGGTCACCATCAGAAGTTTGACTCCTTCTGGGATGGCCCTTTCAAGATAGTAGAAGTCAAGGAGACCAATGTTTTCCAACTTGAAGATCTAGAGGGAAACATACAACCAATTCTGGTTAATGGTTTTCATCTTAAACTCTACTTTGATTGAAATATAAGCTCATTGTAATATATGTATATACATTGTATCATATTTCCTTTCTTTCTGCACTTTGTATCAAGTTTTGTTTTAACAACATATTGTACAAAATATAAAAAAAAGAAAGAGAAAATTTTGCAAAAATTGGCTAAGTGTTCCCACAGGATGCAATAGTTCCTATTCCACACTCAAATACACTAAGTGCGAAGTGGAATATTTTCAGACTCCAATCTACATTCAAAAGAACCATCACACTAGTGGAATGACAAGCGGGTTCCAATCCGCACCTAAATGAACTACATTTTTAGCGGAATGTAATGTGCACTATTTTTCTGCACTCAAATGGACCACGATGCTAGTAGAGTAATGAGCGGGTTCCAATCCATCGAGTTTCTAGACTTCTGAGGTGTGGAATGAGGAAGTTCCTAATCCATCACAATTTAGAGTTAAGTTGTGCAAAATAGAAGAAGTGTCACCAATCCATCGATTTTAAGTCTACATTTGAGCGGGGCAGCAATTCCGTATCGTATCACTTGGAAAAGGGTAAAATGTCCATAATAAATGCTAATTTTCCTACGCTCGAAATAGAAAGGATAAAGTGATACCGCAAGGTTGAAGCATATTTGAATTTTGACCAATCAAAGGTTAGAACGCCACCTCTAAGCCACCAAAAGGATAGAGTGCTAGTTGAGAAGCATGCCAATGGGTAAGTCATATAGTAGCCACATTAATGGTGGAAGATATGCATGCAACATTAATTAAAAGAATAAAGCATATAATTCTATCCATTTGACAAGAGCAACGTTCACTGAGTGAAGAAGAGTAGAATGATAGTAGAAGCATTACCTACAAATTCTATAGAGAAAATCTAAGTCATTGTTGATGAAGATGGCTTTCAAAGATTCCCAAGAAGCTAGAAAATCAATGAAAAGGATAGTGGGCCATTATATCGATAAAGTAGAAGCTATAGTGGATACTGAGCTGGTCCTCATAGAGAGATCAAAGCTCAGGAGAAACATCAACAATAGATACAAGGTAGGAGTGGCCCTATCAATTGAAGGTAGATGTGTTGTGCTCTCATTTCTATATTTTTATATTTGTGATTCCATCCATCCTTGCCCTGAATTAATAGTGGCCATCATTAAGTTTTATGACCCAATGGCAAAAGTAGTAAATACTGCTAAAGGCAAGACCCTGTTTAGCATCACGACTGTAAACTATAACAAGTTTTTTGCCATAGAAGTAGAACCACCGATAAAACCAAAGGAGTTTAGAACAACTACCCAGGTTGGGTATTACTCCCTGGAGAAGAGAGCTAATGATGGTGAGTCTTTCAGAAAGTGGGTATATAAACAACTCAAGGACACTAGGCCCAGAAAAGGATTACCTCAGGTCCCAATTTCCATTGAACATTTTGAACACCTAGAGCTTTACTCTATGTTAGCCTGTATGGATGGTCTGGATTCTGATAAAATGGTGCAGGGTTGGCAAATAGCCATTGCATATTGCATTTCCAATGAGAGGATGTATAAGGAAGACATGGCTAAAAAGGGTATTAGGGTTATCTATTTTGATTGGCCAACTTTCCTTACCCAGAGAATACATGAGCAGTTAGTAGCATTGAAAAGAAGCTCTGATGCACCTTGTTTTCGACATTGTTCAAGCCTGGTCTGGATGTTTTTTGCTGTTGTAAGGGATATGATGCCCTGGATTCCAATCAAGGACAAGACCAATGAAGGAGAACCCCTACTAGTTTATTACTGGACTAAGCATCTCAGAAGTACTGAGTCTTTTTATAAATTCAATTTGGAATTCTTAGGGCCAACATTGAAAATAATGTATGGAGTTTGCCCTAGGATACCACTTCTGGCTGAGAAAATATTGAGAGCAGAAGGTGTAGAGGAAGGAGACTGGTATCTCCTAATAGAGGGCATAATCATTAGACTGTATGGCTTTATGGGTAAGCCTTTTCTGCTGCCTCACTTTGTCATAGAGAGGCTATTTGCCTTAGAATATTTGAGGTAAGCAGAATATATTGATTTGAACTATGGTTCTGGGAGAAAGAGGAAGTCTATGTTGACCTACCGAAATGTTAGTGATATAACTATTACAAAGAAGTGGTAGGGTGAACAAATTGACCAATACCTAGATAGGTTGGGTCTGTTCTATATTCCTCAGAGATGGAGTTATGATCCAGATGACATATTCTATAAAAGAAATATTGCCTTAAATGGAGAGAAGGCCTACAAATTTGAAAAGAGATCTAGGCCCCATTTTGAACAAGGTAGAAATAACAAAGAAACTGATATTTTAGAATGGAATGTTTCTAAAATGGATCAACTCCCTCCATGGTTGGACTTTTATGAGAAAATTATGGATTTTGACCCAGAAAACAATGTAAAACATCAGTTGAAGGAGTCTACCATCAAAGATATTGAGGAAAAAATAGAAAAGAAAGAAGACCCTCAGTCTCAAGAACCTGATGATGAAAAGATAGAGCATAAAGGGAAATGGAATGAGGCCAAGATATCAGATTGGTGGAGGATGAGAATTGAGACTGGTAAAGCAAAATCCAAGTTTGGGATTAAAATGGATGTTGAATTCTCTAAAAGGTATGACAATAATCTCCAAACTTGGAGGCCCAAAGACATAAGGAATATAGTACTCATATATGGCAAGTCACAATCTGGGCCTGATTCTCCATCCCCACATTTAGAAGAAGAGGAACCTGATACTCCATTAACCGTTACCAAAGTCCTGAAGCCTTTTCAGCCTTCAACTGAGTAGATAGAACAATTTCCAAAAGGAGCATGGTTGATGAGTAAAATGCACTATTCTGATGAGAAGACTGTCAGTGCACCAATTATAGAGATAAAAAATAGGCCTAAGCACCTAGCCCTGGGTGCTCAGCCTCTAGATATAGATATAAACTAGAAAGAAAAGGATGAGAGCTTCAGGTTTACACCTCTGAGTTTCACCATCGCAATGATAGTGGAATTAAATCCCATTTCTGAGTAGGTATTGTTGGAGGAAACAGTACAAGAAGGGTTGTCTGAGGAAGAAATGGAAATTGAGAAAGTTACCTTTCAAGTTTTTTAAAGAAAGGCCAAAAGGGCCCTAGAAATAGTTGAGAAGGAGATCTCAAAGAAATAGAGGCTGGATAAAGAGGATATAGTTGAGAAAACAATTATTTTAGCTACTGAAGAATTGATACAACAAGAACAATAATAGATCATAGAGATAACTCTAGAAAACCCTACATCAGTAGGTGAAGGTATGGTCTCTAATCCCTCTTCTCCTCTTCCTCCTCCAGATTCCCCAAGGAAATCTCCCTCCCTTTCTGAACAAGAAGTTGTAACAAAGGTACCTTCTCCACCTCATAGTTCACCTCCTATTTCATCGGTCACTACTGAGGTACAAACTAATCCATCTCCTCCAAGGTCATCTCAAGTTCCATCTTCATCATCCAAAGTTCCACATTCATCAGCTGAGATTCCCCTCTCATCATCTCCCATAGTTACAACTTCACCATTACCACCACCACCATCATCTGAGAAGCAAATTATTTCTAGTTCACCCCCTCACCCATCTGTGAGTCTCCCTTCATTTTCCATAAGTTTACCAATTGCAACAATGGTAGTGGTCACAGATTCCACTATGGTCATATATTCTACTGTAACTACTTCTACACCATTAGTATCAACTATTGATTCTACTCTTACATTCCTTGTGTCTTCTTCTCCTCTTGCTACAAGTTACCCTACCTAGGTAATTCTATAGAAAGAGTAGGAAGCTACATATAAAATCAATGATTTTTGGGTAAAAAATTTATCTAAGCCTTCTAATAGGATGGCCACAAGGAGAAGAAGCATGTTTGTTGATCTAGTTTCAAGGCAAAGGACTTCTAGGTCCATGATTCCCCTGGTGAGCAAGCCTAAAACTGAGATGATAGTTCAAGATTATCGTATAGAAGAGCATACTAAAGATATTGAGAAGTTGCCTGATGAAGATGAATTGGTAATAGCCAAAGCCCACTTGGAAACTTTTTATGTGAAAAATGATATATTTAAAGAAAAGGTGGGTAAGTTGGAAAAGCAAATTGAAAAGCTTCAAAAAACTATCAACAATCAGAAAGAAGTGGAGAAAGCTCTGAAAAAAGAAGCTAAAAGTTGGCAAGAGAAGTTTCAAGAAGCTAATAAGCTCAAGGAGCAGATTGTAGAGCACTAGAAAAAGAATGAGGAGTAGGCTAAGGAGATACAAAGTTTGAAGCAGTAGCTCTAGATTGAAAAGGCTAAATCTTCTAGTTTTTCTAAGGATGGACTCAAGAAAGTAAGAAAGGAATTGCTTTCTGAAGTGCTAGAGAAATGCTCAGGGTTGTAACTTATTATTGACTATTTAGATGATGCTAGCTGCTTACTCCAAAGTATTCAAAAGGATTTGGATAAAATCATTGGAGAGTTACAACCTATGGTAATTCTTATTAAGAAAATTCATAGGTTAGTGGATAGTAGACTCAGTGATTCTGCTAAGCCAATTCCTAATAAGGAGTGGAACATTGCTAGGGTTGCTGCCAGGATTGTAGTGAAGAAGCATAGAGCACTCCAAAAGGCTTGGCTATTGTATGACAAAATTGAAGGAGTAATCAAGGATGTAGTGGATGTTAACAAGGAAATGATACAAATTGGTTTTAGAGGGTTATGGATGGAAGATCACAACTTGCTTTTAGTTGAAGAAATCAAGAAAAGTACTAGAGAGAGCTTACAATATGAATCTAAAATTGATGCTCTAGAGGAACCAATTGACCAAGAGCAGGCTTCACAAATGATCATTGATTTTACCAGGCTCAGAGACCTCATGGAAGACTTGGTAAACAGAGGAAGTGCTGCTTATTATGAAGATATTGGTGAACTCTAGTATATTTACAAGCAGCTAAAAGAGACTTCCAATCCCTCAGAAGCAACTTGGAAACAAGCCCTACAGACCTTGAAATTGATGGTGCAATTGTTTGGTGATAATGTTGAAGAGGAAAATAAAGAGCAATCTTCTCTAGAGGAAGAAGCTGAGCAAGAAGAAGATAATGTTGAGGAAGAGGTCCAACAAGAAGAAGAGTCGGATAGAGATGTTGTGGACCCTAAAGGGGCACAATCTTAGCAATTTTTTTTGTACATATATAGTCATAAGTTTTGTATTTTTGTTTGATTCATTTTTACTCTGACATGGTCAGAAAGAAACAATAAAAGCATGAGTCCAGAGAGACAAAAAACAATAAGTTTTGTGTGAAGGTATTTTTATCATGTATTGTAAGAGGGCTTTATAAGGAGAACATAGTTATGTTTTTGATGGAGCAGTGAAGCAGTTTTTCTGGAATGGCATATATATTAATGCTTATGGCATAGTCTCCATATGAATAGTTATCCTCTAGGATGTATGAAGCATAGTCTCGATATGAACGTTTATCCTCGAAGATGACCATAAAGTTTTTAGAGGGTAGTGTTCATATGGAAGTTATTCTTTAAAGCATTTTTGAAGAGAAGCATTTTTTACTCCTGATGCCCAATGGATAAGACTCTGAGTTCGATGGCTTTGTGAGAAAATCCACCTGAGAGGCACTATAATGTAGGCCCAAAATGGCCACATCCTTAGAAAACATTGAAAATTTATTCTAAGGTATGAAGTTTCCATTCCACACATTTTTTAGTGTATTTTGGAGTGGATCCGCTACATTAGTTTTCTAATCCACCCAACACTTAGTACAATTTTTCCCTTGGAGCGATTCCATTGGTTTATAATGTAAAATGGTGGGAATTGGTGATGGG
This sequence comes from Wollemia nobilis, assembly GCA_028583015.1. Taxonomy (NCBI): domain Eukaryota; kingdom Viridiplantae; phylum Streptophyta; class Pinopsida; order Araucariales; family Araucariaceae; genus Wollemia; species Wollemia nobilis. The sequence goes on along the minus strand of JAQPPZ010016847.1, from coordinate 5,544,420 downwards.
TCTTGATTTCATAAATTTTTTGGTAATGATGATGTCAGCGCAAAATAAAGTGTGGAATGGAGACCAAGAGTAATTTCTTGCATGCTTCGAGCGGCTAAGTGTCGATAAAGAAATTCATGAGTTTATAAGAGTATTTTGGTGTGGATTGATGACAAAGGGTAAGTTTACACTATGTGGAATGGTGATAAATTCAATTTTACATTATGGCTAGAGTGGAATGGAGATAAAGGATGATTTACACTTGCCCGAGTGCGGATTGGTGATTCCATATATTTATAAAGCAAATGTGACATCAACATCCTTTATGGTGCGTATTTTAGTTGCTTTGAAGTCAAAGAAGAGAAAAGGAAGGTTAATGAGCCGATTCCATCTCACTCACATCTTAATACATTTTATGTCGAAATGTGATTTCGTAGGATCAAGGCTATAGTGATGACGTCAACAACTTAAAAGTGTGGAATGGCGCTTTGGTTTTCCCCACCAATTTGTAGAGTGTCTTGGGAGGTTTTAATCATAGTCATCCATGATGAAGATCAACGGTTGAGAACTTGCTAACATTGATAAGGTATTTAAAAGCATTTTCTCACTAGACCAAAGCACAGTTAGTTGGAGGGTAGGAAGACGAAGCATCAAGGGTTTCCAAGAACAAGAACCAGATGCAGTTGCAGATCTACGATGGAGCTGAGCTTCCAAGAATGATTGATGGATGAGATGCAATGTCCAACTATTAGAACTCCAACTACCACCAACAAACCAACAAGTTGCAGAGGTATGCTGCCATGGCGGATTTCTCACAATGGATTTCTTGGAGCTCCACAACCAGTAAGATGATGCCAACAAACTCTCTATTGAGCTGTAAATATACAATCTTTGTAATGTCTCCTTAATATTCTTTCATTTACAAACTATAAATAGAGGTCGAACCCTCATTTTTTAGGGTCGGCTCTAGTGCGTTTGCTTGCCCTACTATAAATATTCTTGTGAGCTAATGGAAGGAGCATTACTCTGATAGTTCGACTCAAATTTGTCATCTTCATTATCTTGTGCAAGAGGTTCAAAGTCTTGAACTGCATTTCTGTTAATACTTGAATGGTTAGTTCATTCCAGCTTTTGGATTACTAGTTGTGAGAGTAGTTGAAATCTGTTCTTGATTAGATCTGTATTGTTAGGAAGTTTATTTCTGTTAAATCTAACTATTGGTCTATTCTGCTATTTGGATTATCAATATTGGATGTTGGAATTGCTTTCTACAATATTTCTCTGTTTATGCTTTAATGTGTGAAGGTTTCATTAATTTGGGTAATGTGTATTTGAGTGATGGGACACTGGAAATAGCTTGTGGGAGCCTTTTGCTATAGTTGCCTATGTTGTTAGCCTATCCGACCACTATTTCTTTATAACATTTCTAACCCTAAACCTTTTCTAACCCTTATCTCAAAACCCTATTTGAGCTTTAATTGAGTCAACACCATTTTAAGTTGACAAGGAACCAACCTACTCTGGAGGTTGGATTGAAGTTTTCTTTGATCCATCCAATGCTTGAGTGTCGAGCTACGACTATCGGGTGCATGCCTGGACAGAAAATTGGAAGATAGATAGTTGCAGTGTCAAGTAAAGCTTGATGACATTTCGGTGCCCAACAGGAACTTGAAGAGAGAAATGTCTAAGACTTACCCAATTTTGCAAGAATTCCAAGATGTGTTTCCTGAGGATCTACCTAGGCTCCCTCCAATATGAGAATTTGACTTCACCATTGATCTTATACCAGGAGACGAACCAATTCACCAATCCTTGTATAGGATGTCACCCATTGAGATGCAAGAATTGAAAGTACAATTGCAAGGATTATTAGATAAGGGGGTGATAAAAATGAGTGTTTCACCTTGGGGTGCACCTATTTTATTTGTAAATAAGAAGGATGGATCTTTAAGATTATGTATTGACTACCGAATGTTGAATAAATCTACCATCAAGAACTGGTACCCCCTGCCCAGGTTCAAAGATTTATTCGACCAACTAAGAGATGACACAATATTCACCAAGATAGATTTAAGATCAGGATATCATCAATTAAGGATACAAGAGGAAGACACCCACAAAATGACATTCAAGATGAGGTATAGACATTATGAGTTCACTATCCTAACTTTTGGACTAACTAATGCCCCCACTGCCTTCATGAATTTAATGAACAATATATTTAGAAGGTATTTGGACCAGTTTGTCCTTGTGTTCTTATATTACATCCTAACATATTATTGGAGCAAGGAAGGACATGACAAGCATCTCAAAGTCATGTTGGAGATATTGAGGGAAAATCAACTCTATGGGAACCAAGCCAAAATTGAGTTCTATATTTTAGAGGTGTGTTATTTAGGGCACATCATCTCAACATAAGGGATCGTAGTGGATCCAGAGAAAATAGAAGCCATGCTAAACTAGCCATCTCCTACAAATGTTACAGAGGTAAGGATCTTCATGGGCTTAGCAAGCTATTACTGATATCACATAAAATATTTCTTAAATATTGCTTCGACAATAATGAACCTTCAAAATAAAGAAAAGAAATTTAAATGGATGAAAAAGTGTGAGGCTCCTTTCATGCTGTTAAAGTAAAAGCTCACTACTACACCAATAATGAAGATTCTAGACCCCCAAGGAGATTTTACAATGTGCATAGATGCATCATTGGAATAATTAGGGGGAGTACTAATGCAAGAGGAATCCATAGTAGCATATACTTCTAGGAGACTCAAGAAGCACAAAGTCAACCTTGCTACTCATGATTTGGAATTAGCCATTATAGTACATGTTAGGAGGAAAACATATGAGATATTATATTGATACAATGAAGTACAACATATAGGCATAAGCCTATATGAGAAACATGATAAATATCAATTAAACTTACGAGTGTTAAACTAAAGAGTCATAGTGCACTTTAATTCTAACATTCCCCCTTAAAGTGCACTATCCTAACTAAAGAAAAAAACAAGTCAACATTAGGTAACATTCTCCCTTAATGTTGACTTCACTAAAAGAACCTTATCATCCTCATTTATTACATGATTTGGTCTAGGCTCGTGCTCTTTGTTCTTGGCTCTCCAACTGTGAATAATGCTAGATCAATGGTGTATACATATTGATCTGTTTCCTCAGGGTCAACCACTTCCATGGGTCTGTTGCCATTGGATCAGCCATCTAAGTGCCTCAGGATCATCATGGGTGCCTCAAGATCAGCCACTTCTAGATATTTTGCCTCTACAGGTCATCCTAAGAGGATGTTTCCTCTCATAGATCACTAACTAGATCCACCATGAATATCAAATCCCTCCTCATGGTGAACTCAATCTAGAAGGTGTCAGTATCTGCCTAAATTCACCTTAATACAAAAGAAAATACGAGCCATGAAATACAATAAAAAATGAGCCATAGAATCCAAATATGGAGGAGAAGAAGAAAGAAGAGAATAGAATATTCTGAAGTGTCTTTGTCTATAGTCTTTAAAAGTTGATCCAAAAAAATCCTCAAATAGAGTCTAGGGTGTCTATGTCTGTAGTCCCTAGAGTAGGTGTCCTTATGGTGATATTTCATCCCACCGAAGTGCATGGGTAACCAGCCATTGCATCCATTAGGTGCTATAGAGAAGGTGAATAGATAATAGTATCACATACAAATTGCTTGGGAGTGTCGGGTTCAACCGAGAGTGCACTCCATGATACCACAATTTTTGAGCCAAAAAACATCATAGAAAATAGTCTCAAAACTAAAAATGAACCCCACCATTAGGTCCGGCTTGAAAAAATCTTTCCAACGACTATAAACATGGCTATAGTCGGATCTCAATAAGTCCTCCATCCATGGGAAAAACAACAGCATGCCTCTCTAGGCAGCAAAATAAACCTCAGGAATATTATAATCCTGGCATCGCACTCAGGCAGAATAAAAAAAATAGCTTCAAATTTTCCCTCGTAGGGGAATTACATGGGCCATGTGAGCATTCATATTTGAAACATACAATAAGGGGCCATGTGGCCCTTCCACTCCATTGTGGAAATACATTAAAAAAATCTGAGGCCATACTGTTGGCCAATAAAGAACTTCACTGTAATTTAAAAATTTTCCCTCCATGGAAAATTACATTCAATGGCCCATCCTCATGGCCATACAATAAAATACCCCCACCCATTCTCCATGTGGAGAAAAATACATGCTTGTGTAAAACTTTGTTGGCCATTTTTCACTGAAAACAATATTATGCCCATACAAATTAGAAAAGTGGTCCCTCCCACTTTATAAAAATTACCCCCTTGCATTTCAATATAAATTTTTAATAAAGTGCCCCCTTCATTTTTAAATAAATAATCTCTTTTAATGTGAGCCCTTCCACCATGTGGGAAAATATTAAAAAATGGCCACGAATAGAAAAATAAAATTGAAGCTGCAAACAGAATATCAAAACTTCACCAATGCATTGCTAGTGCATGCTCCACCATCGTTGCATTCAAAAATTGAATTTCATGCTGGACATCTACTGTACCAGAGACATCGTGCGACAAGGCCGCATGGGCAAAAATAGATGGCACGATGGAAAAATTTTGGCTCATCTAGCCTGCGACACACGCAGGCGACGAATACAGGTCACTAAGACAAATAAACGACAATGCCAAAACACCAAAGCCAACGTTACCAAGGATCGAGGTGATTCTAAAATTCCGAATCCAATGTTACCTAAGTATAATATTTGGCATAAAGATTCTTGATATTGGAAAGTAATAGGTAAAGCTGCATCGCTTTAAACATAGCTTGCCATATCCATTTTCAAACATGGCTCTGGTGGTATAGTGGAAAAAAAAACTCGATTTGTGATAGAGATTGGGTGCCCTTCTTGATTCATCATCAACGAGCAGTACTTTGCCATAGATCATCCACACATCTTCCAACATTAGAGATAGCCTTCAATGACTCTGCATCCTCAATTGCACAAGAGAATGACTTCGAACATGTGGAAAGAAACATGTGGCCATCTGCTCGGCCATTACAGATATTAGAAAGGGAAAAACAAATATTGATCACCAAGGCTCACTTGTAGGGACATCGATGCCTTGACGTCTACGGAGTAGCAACAAACAAGTTATAGCATAGAGATAAAACTTCTTGTTGTTAGAAACAAACAAGTTACAAGAAACGGAGTAGCAACATAAAAAAATTTGTTGAAAAAAAATTAGAAATCATTCCAGGAAAGCGGTAATTGATCACATGCATGGGAGATAAATGCTTCACCATCGATAAAAGAACATCACAGTCTTGATAATTTCTTCAGCTGTAATCCCCTTGATGACAGCAATCCCAATGCACTATAATGTAAGCCAGCTAAATTCCATTACCGAGCTGGGTGCAACATCTGCTACTTGTGTGTTGCTTGACATTGCTTTCAAACCATCACAGATGGCATCGGTGCTCAATAAGGTTAAAAAAATCACTCCTGAAGTTGATGTATCCACAAGCGGGAAAAATCACTCCTATGGGTGCACAAATCTAATGATCAACCTCGCAACTCATGCAACAAATATCAGTGCGAGTTAATATTAGTTCACTGGTATCATCACTCTTCCATATTTCAATATCTGTGGATAAAATTAAATCTCTATGGATGCTTTTATTACGGAGCTTCTATACTTATTACGACTGGCTTAGTTTCTTTAATAAATATGCGATGTCTCAAACCACAACAACTAAAAGTGGCGTCACACGAATCCATCTATTGTCGAACAAAACTTAATCATCATGATCAAGTCTTCTTCTATTTTTTGTGTACAGGTTTCTGCACATATTCTCCATCAGCAATGTGATAAGCGAGGCCAAATTCTTAAGCACCAATCTCTATTTTGAGCACAGTCAATGTCTGAGTACAGGTCGCAAACAAAATGCCAAAACATAATACCATAAAATTAGAAAAATGGGGCCCACACAGTAAACTATCTTCATATCACGTTACCGTAGCTGGGCAATAATAAAAACAACTTATCATGAGATCTCGAACGCTAACTGGGTCTCTGACTTCGACTTATTTGAAACACTCAAAATGGCTCGGACAGATCTCTAGAATATATTAAAAAACAAAAACTTTATTTTCTGCATAGGCTTCATGGACTTGGGGGCTCCAGTATTTTTTTTAGCTTCATCACGCACAGCCTGCAACATATCAAAAATTTGAACCGTCGGTTATGTGATAGGATACACAAAATTGATCTCCGTCGTAAAGTATGTGAATGGCTACTAAAAAAACACAAAAAAAAACTGGTATGCTGTCATCACCAATCTGTCCCAAAGGAGGCCATTGCCACTTAGATATCGTAAACATGGAGTGCTCCACAAATCATGGTCAGACAGACAAGAAATGACTCCAATCAAAGTGCACATCAAACGTATCCAATCAAACCACTGTTGCAGTCAACTAATAGTCCTTCAAATCAGATGTAGAGGACGAACGATGGCAAGTTGAACCTTCCCACCTCTGGCAATGAAAATTGTGGCTAACAAGCAGCTTTGGTTATGCACGTTATTTTAGTTATGAATGTTCGTCAATGAGCCCACAAAAAACAAAATTACAAATCAACATGAATCAACAACAACCATATCTATGAAGCATGCACCAGTATTCTTCACTGCCTTCAACATTAATAATGCCTTGCTGCATACTTCGAACAAAAACACCCCCAAATGGCTCATCGACTGGTTTAGATCTGCGACTCAAATGGACCTGCAAAAAAAAATAGTAAAAATAGTGTATCCTATTTTTTGTTCCTTTGTGGAGGAACTACTTCTATAGACGGATACACAAAAATAACTTCATGGATTTTTCTTCAACTTCTGGTTTTTAATCCATCCAGAAAGGGATGGAGAGCATACTCCCTCAATATCCAAAAAATGGGGGGAAAAAAATTGAGGGGGGGCCCCTCAAGCTTACAAGGGTAGGAGAACGCCTGGAGCTCTGATACCAAATGTTAGGAGGAAAACAAATGAGATATTATATTGATACAATGAAGTACAATATATAGGCATAAGCCTATATGAGAAACATGACAAATGTCAATAAAACTGACAAGTGTCAAACTAAAGAGGCATAGTGCACTTTAATTCTAACAAGTACATGCCTTGAAGGTCTAACACCACTATTTAGTAGGAAAACCTTTTGAATTAAAAAAGTATCATCAAAGTCTAAATTACATATTCACCCAACCAATACTCAATGCAAGGTAAAGAAGGTGGGTCAAGTTTCTCGCTGAGTATGACTTTGATATTGAGTACATAAAAGGGAAAGAAAATAAGGTGGTAGATTCTTTGATTAGAAGAAGATACATAGCAACCCTAACCAGAAGTCATGCAAAGCTCATGGATCAAGTAAGGCAAGAGCAAAAATAGGATGAGTATTGCCAAGAAATTCAAGCAAGAATGAGCAAAGATCCTGAGACCAATAAGGAGTTTGGGATGATAGATGACCTTCTACGTTATAAAGGAAGAGTCATTGTACCAAAATAAAGAGATTCAAAGAGGCTAATAATGCAAGAAGCCCATAGATATCCTTATACAGTTCACCATAGAGGGGTAAAAATGAGGAAAAATCTGAAGAAGACCTTATTTTGGGTAAGAATGAAGAAGCATATTATCGATTTTGTAACTCGATGCCTTGAATATCCTAAGATCAAAGTAGAATGCAAAAATACCATAGGATATTTGTACCCTCATAGTATACCTACTCAGAATGTCATATTAATGTACTTCATAGTGGATCTACCAAAAAATTGGTATCAGCATGACTCACTTTTGTAGAGGTTGACAAATTGACCAAGGTTGCACACTTCATACCTAGGAGCACCAATAATGATGCTCAAATAGTGGCTAAAATATTTTTCAAGTGTTTCTATTGCATGGATTTCTAGAGGTAATCTTATTAGATAGGGATTCCAAGTTCACTTCTCAATTCTAGAGAGGCCTTCACTAGGTAATAGGCACAAAATTGCAATGAGCTCATCATACCACCCTAAAATGGATGATCAGACAAAGTGGATAAACCAAATATTTGAGGATATGCTTTGCATGTATTGCATGAATCACAAGACTCAATGGGAAGATTTTCCACCATTAGTAGAATTTACCTACAATAATGGATATCACTCTTCCCTAAGGATGACACCCTTTGATGCTTTGTATGAATGAAAGTGTAGAACACCATTATATTGGGACAACCTTGAAGATAGAACTATGATTGGGCTAGAAATGGTCAAGAAAATGGAATAACAAATTAGGGTAATCAGGAAAATGCTAAAGGAAGCTTCTGATAGGTAAAAGAGTTATGTCGATCTAAATAGGACTCCACAAGAGTATTCAGTAGGAGATAAAGTGTTTCTAAGAGTCAAACCAATGAAAAGTGTGCTCAAATCCATAAAATTGGATCCATGATTTGTAGGACCCTTTGAGATCATTGAGAAAATTAGTCTGGTTGCATACCAACTCGCCTTGCATCCTAATTTGTCACAAATCTATGATACTTTCCACATATATTTGCTTAGAAAATATGTTGCTGATGATGACCATGTATGGGATGTTTCTAATTTATAGATGGCAAACCCAGATGCATTTGAAGTGATGCCAATAAAAATTATTGAATTCCGTTCTAAGGCTATGTGGAATTGAACCCTTGAGCAATGTAAGGTCCAGTGGGACCATTTATTTGAAAGAAATGTCACTTGGAAAAAAGTGGAGAATATGCAAAAACATTTTCCTTTTATGTTTGATGAACTCTAAAGTCATTTTTATTTTTATTATAATTTGTATCTTGGCTACAATTACCTATGTTAAAAAAAAGAACAACACCAAGGACGGTGTTAGTCCTAGTGGGGGAGGATGTAATGACCATCCCAAATGGACTTTTGAAATGAAAAACCAATGTATTTAAGAGTGATGCTTTAATACTCTATTTTTTGTGCAATAAAGCAGTTATGCAATATTACTAGATAATGAAGAATATGCTACTGCTAACAAATTAACAATGTTTAGAATCAGGTGCACTCGTAATTGGAAGAAGTTGAGTCCTCCATCGAAGATGAGGGTGCTTGAGGTTGGGGGAAATGATGATATGATAAGTCGAAGGTAACAAGGCTAGATACCTTCATATAGGCACGCATTCGATTAGGGATAATCATCAATAAATAGACACCTTGAGCCCTAGACTGATGGCCTAGTAGCTATCGTAAGTTCTTGAGGTAGATATGGGTGACTAAATTAATGGAAAGATCTCCCTCTTTTTTTGTGCTCACATTTATTTATGTTTTACTTTAGCACTTTACTTTATCAATGGAAATTTGGAAAGAATGAACTATATTCATAACTTCTTGATGAATTTATTTTAGAAAAATAAATAGATTTATTTTTAAATAAAAGAATGTCTTAGATAGTCAATCATTTGAATAAATGGTAAATTTATTTTAGAAAAATAAATAGATTTATTCTTGAATACAATAATGTCTTAGATAGTCATTCATTTGAATAAATGGTAAATTTATTTTAGAAAAATAAACAAATTTATTCTTAAATAAAAGAATGTCTTAGATAGTCATTCATTTGAATAAATGGTAAATTTATTTTAGAAAAATAAATAGATTTATTCTTAAATAAAATAATGTCTTAGATAGTCATTCCTTTAAATAAATAGTGAATTTAATTAAATGATAATTAAGTTTGTAAATACCTTATTTTAGGCAGCCTTTCATTTAAATGAAATGGTAAAATTTATGTTAAATGATAATTGAGTGTATTCTTAAATAAAATAATAGAAAATAGGTAATGAAACCTATTTTTGTTTACCTCAAAATTGGACGGGCCAACTGAAGCAGAGTCTAGCTGGTAAGATGCATGGCTCCATTAACATAAGAATGGCTCCACTATAGTTATAGGGATGGTTCCCTCCACGTAAAGGAAAATACTTCAATGCAGATCACATTAGAAAGGAAAGGAAGGGACGTCTTCTCTACCACCTAATGAAGGGGGGGTGTGGAAGTAATGATAGTTGTTGGCAGACAAAAGTAGAGGAAGAATATAGAAGAGCGCTAAGGCAAAAAGGGAGAGGGGAGCAAAAGAGGGTAGAGAAGCAAACATATAGGAGCCAAAGTGGAAAAAGGATGGAGGATAATGATAAAGTGGGGTGCAAAACTTGATCAAGTGACCTTTAGAATCGAGTAGAGTAGGTGATAGGTTGGTATTCAAAGTGTCGCTTATTCTAGCTTTGTTAATAGCTCTATTGGTCAAGCATTGCTTACTACCTTTGTAGTATCTAAGCGAAGCTCGCCATTCATTCTAGCTTTTTAATAGTTCTATTGGGCAAGCATTTCTCACTATCTTTGTAGTTGTTGAGTGAAGCTCGTTGTTCATTCTACCTTTGTTAATAGCTCTATTAATAACTCTGTTGGTTGAGCATTACTCATTGCCTTTGTAGTGGTAGAGCGAAGCTCACCACTTGTTCTAGCTTTGTTAATAGCTTCATGGTGGCTGAGCATTGGTCATTGCCTTTGTAATGGCCGAGCGAAGCTTACCACTTGTTCTAGCTTTGTTAATAGCTCTGTTGGTCAATCATTGCTCACTTCCTTTGTAGTGGTCAAGTGAAGTTTATCACTTGTTTTAGCTTTGTTAATAGCTTTGTTGGTAAGCATTGTTCACTGCCTTTGTAGTGGCTGAGTGAAGCTCACCGCTTGTTATAGATTTGTTAATAGATCTGTTGGCCAAGTGTTGCTCGCTACCTTTGTGGTGGTTGAGCAAAGCTCGCTACTTTTTTTAGCTTTATTTTAACTTTTTTAATAGCTTTGTTGGTCGAGCATTGCTCATTACCTTTGTAGTGGCCGAGCAAAGCTCACTGCTTATCTAGATTTGTGAATAGCTCCGTGGTGGCTAAGCATTGCTCACTACCTCTATAGTGGCCGAGCAAAGTTTATTACCGTGGTATAGTTATATTATGACTTTGACCATAGCCGAGCATAGCTCACTGTTGCTGTGTGCCCAAAGTTGAAGGGCTATACGTATAGCAGATTAGAAGCACCATCTTAGAACCGTAGGGTGGTGAGTAAAATTCCCCTACCATCTCTATTCAAGTAGGAAGCTTGTATTAAGGAGAAGGTTACCCTGGCGGTATACTTCTAATTAATTTATATTATGTTGTATGTTCATTTTTTAAAATGACGGTATGAGACCTTGCTTTATAAAATTGAATGGATTTATATTATGTTGTATGTTCATTTTGTAAAATGAGCGTATGGGACCTTGCTTTATAAAATGGAATGGATTTATATTATGTTGTATGTTAATTTTGTAAAATGAGGGTATGGGACCTTGCTTTATAAAATGGAATGGATTTATATTATGTTACATGCTAATTTTGTAAAATGAGGGTATGGTAACTTGCTTTAAAAAATGGAATGGATTTATATTATGTTGTGTTTCATTTTGTAAAATGAGGGTATGGGACCTTGCTTTATGAAATGGAATGGATTTATATTATGTTATGGTTCATTTTGTAAAATGAGGGTATGGGACCTTGCTTTATGAAATAGAATGGATTTATATTATGTTATGGTTCATTTTGTAAAATGAGGGTATGGGACCTTGCTTTATGAAATGGAATGGATTTATATTATGTTATGGTTCATTTTGTAAAATGAGGGTATGGGACCTTGCTTTACGAAATGTAATGGATTTATATTATGTTATGGTTTATTTTATAAAATGAGGGTATGGGACCTTGCTTTATGAAATGTAAAGGATTTATATTATGTTATGGTTCATTTTGTAAAATGAGGGTATGGGACCTTGCTTTATGAAATGGAATGGATTTATATTATGTTATGGTTCATTTTGTAAAATGAGGGTATGGGACCTTACTTTATGAAGTGATGAGAAACATATGTGGTGCAAACTAAATTGGTTTGCTTTGATTAAATGAGATGAAAGAACCTAGTGCATTAAACAGTTAAGGGTATGGGACTTTAATTGTTAAGTGAGAGTTAGATCATTTATTGCAAATAAAGCATGAGATGGAATGCATAGTAGGATAACTCTCATAAGTAGCTATGAGAGGTCATAGAGAGCGAAGCTCTATGATAATCACTATGCATTATAAATTTGAATTGCTTGGGTTAATTGTATAGTTACAATTTGGCAAATAAATGAGTAAATGCACTAGAAGCATGTCTATCCAGATCCATGAGTGTCTTGATACCCTACTATCCTCACTTGATCAATGGAATAATGTGAGGACCAATGTCAGGAGATGGAATACTTTGCAAGTTTGATCTCTACCTTATTTCCTTCTTGATTATGTAGTAGAATAGATTTATGGGGGGATTTCCTCAATGGATTATATGTAAAGTGATTGTGGGAAGCATGGGATTTTGCCATATTTGCCTATGGATTGAATGAACATTGTTTATTATTGTATTTTGATATCCTTTCTGATTTAAATGCTACTTAAATATCTATCGCATGTTTTCCCTTTAATGTATGTTTCATGCTTGTTTAATTTCACTATTTTGTTAGATTTAGTATCTAGATTTATCTTTGATATTCTTATGAGTTTTTATAAAAGAAAATAATTAAAAGTTGTAAGTTCTAGGTAAATTATAGAATGATCTAAGGTCTTAAGAACCCCTTAGGAATATGGGTTATCTAGGTTTAGAAGTTCATACCAAGAGATAAGATAACTTGTAATAGGATGATATTGATAGCTTAACTCACAATATATGTAGCATACCCACACATAATGGTTTGTGTGTGGTATGGATATGTGTGTATACCTTCCAATGATTGAGGGTGGTAAGTCTAGCTCATCAAGAATGGTGATATGGATGGACTTACATGCATGACATGAGATAGGCCTATGTAGAATGAACTTGCATGAGGGGAATCTCATGTGGTATGGTTCTTGAGAAACTTAGGGGATATCAAACATTAAGTTGGTCTAACGTTGAATAGGGATTTATCAATCCTTATCCTTGATCAAAAAAATTTATATGAACCTTTTTTCTTTCTATTTGTGTGTGTTTTTTTTATTTTCCTATTCGTGGGTTGTTACATGTGCATTCAAAAATTTACTACAAAATCTGAAAAAGGGAGGGCAAAAAGGACGTAAAATAAATTATATTATTCAAAATATATTGCACTACATTGTTTGTAGAAAGGGAGCATTTAGAAGGTACCATTAAAGGCACAAAGGTCATAGGGAATCTTGCCAAGAAGGACGTACAAAAAGCACTCCATAACCGTGGCAAAAGGATCCATAAAAAATGGATCATTCCTCATGTATATTGGATAGAAGAACCTACACAACATAAGCACATAGCAGAAGATCAACATTCTACAATTACTTAGAAGAAGGGTCCATACTACAAGTAAAGGCATCGCTATTACCTTGTCCAAATGTGCACAAACAACGTTGCAATCTGGACTTCAAAGAGAAAAAAAGTGGGGAGAAAAGGTGCTAAAATTAAAGGTATATAACTTGATAAAGAAAACCCACCAAAGGTAGAATCTACCATACCATTCAGAGCTCCAATACCACCTCAAGGATTGACTGCAAGAGAAAATAGTTGCTTGTGCTTCAAGGAATATAGCAAGAAAAGGTAGAGGTATAAAGAAGGAGTTTCATTCTCCTTGGAGGTGTCACAAAAATAGTCACCATGCAAAAACCTTGAGTGCCACTTGGCACAATATCTCAAAAATTTTCAACATCCAAGAAACCTTGCATAAAAAGTTACAAGCACCTACTCAAGTTTGAAGAGCTACAAGAGTTGGTAGAAGTGTTACTAAAGGTTGGTAGGGACGTTACGTAAAATATGCAAATATTGTATAGGTTAGAGAACCCATGAGTAATGTAAGTGACACTTGGTAGCCTTAATATCCATTAAAATCATGTAATCCTAAAGCGAACAGAGCAGAAGTGGAATAGCATTTTCGCAGTCAAGGTTTTTGAAGAGAAAAATGTAGTCAAACTATTCTTGAGAATAACATGTAAGAAAGGGAAGAAGTAGCATTTAAAGCTCCATGAAAGGGAGGTCAAATCTGTAGTGAATTTCTCTCTAGCATTGAATAAACACTCAACCAATCATATCTCAAAGGATCCACACTTGTCTGAATTGCTCTCACCATCTCAAGTGCTAGAAGCTACATCTTACACTCAACTAAAAGCAGCGTTATACAAGTGTGAAGATAAAGGGCCAAGGTAAGTTTAATTATCTCATTTTTTTTTGGTTTCTAACATTGGAGAAATAAGTTTTTAAATAAAAGATAAATCTAATATTATGAAAGAAAATTATATAGGAGATAACTTACCTAGATCATAATAATATTTTCAAAAAAACCTTGGAGATATAAGGAATTCTACTTAGGTTTAACTATTTAATATTTTGCAAATATTTTTATCTTGTCTAATTTTCCAAATTTGGGAGTCATAAGGTCTACTACATCAAATTGATTTATTGGAAATTAGAAAATTTAAAATTAAATTTCAAAGGGCCATTATAAGAGGTTTATTAAAACATTTTAAAGGTTGGAAATTTATAATATTTACTTGTCTCAAATCTTCTCAAATCAAGATAAAAGATCCAACATTAAAACCTCTTTAAATTTAGGAAAAGTTCTTAGTTCAATAGGAGCAATAAGGATAATAGAAGTTGATTTTGTTATTTACAAAACTTTACAAAATCAAACAAAATTGAACTAAAATTTACAAAAACACTTTATATCTTATCCAAAACATACTAGGGAGTCATAATACATTCTACAAAACTTGGTAATATAAGCATTTATCAAAATTATCAAGTTGTAATAAATAAGCTTTCTACAAAAACCTAAAACTCCTCAAGAGTATATACTCTTATTACTAGAAAGACATAAGGATTCCTAAAAAACCAGGGATTAATAAAGGTTTTACCAAATCAATCTTATATATTTCTATCAGGGATCATAAGGTAGAATGCATAGAAGATCCAATCTCATCTTTTCTATTTTATTCAAATGAAAAAGTGTCATATAATGAATGTGGAGTTGTTCCAACAAAAACTAGTCTACAAAACACAAAGATATGTGGTACATTGAATTAGGAGACATCCATCATATGACATGAAATATGCAATGGTTCAACTATATTGAAGATACCAAAGGCTACAGACTAAGAATTGCAAATAGCCAAACTTATCCTATACATGGATATGGATGTGAAATACCTAGTAGATCATTTCTAAATCTTCTACTTAAAAAAGTAATGTTTGTTCCTAGATTAACATTCAATCTCATTTCTATAAGCAAGTTGGTAGAAGATAACTATAGCACCCTAAAATTGGCGCAATAAAATCTTAAATAATTACAATTACTCTAGTAAATATTCAAATTCAATTTTTAACCCCAAAACCGCTCCCAAACCACCGTTTAACCCGTTTCCTCCTTTCCCGCACCATTTTTAGAGTTTGTTTTGACTGTTTGACGATATTGTCGCCGATTAGACGATATCGCCTCAGATCGGACGATTTCATCTGGACTAGGACGTCCAAACGATCTTGTCCCAAAATTGATTTTTCACAATTAGCCTCTATTCCAACGACATCTCTAATCTAGGCAAAAGTGTGTCTGTGTCGTTAGAGACCCTCCCCATTGGAGATATCCCAAATTGGGATGATCTCCAACCTCCTAACCTCCCTCCTAAGCCTATTTAAACTTAGGACTCCCCCTTGGCATCCCCTTGGCTAAAATTTCCTGTAACTTGACTTTACACGCACTAAAACATCCTGAATTACCATCTGCACTTGTCCTATCCAAATTTTGTTGTAGGAACCTTGTCATTCTTCAACCGAAGCAAGCTCAGTTCGTCATGGATGATCCTATTCAATTCGAGATGATTTCATACCAATCCGAGACGATTTTGACTGCAATCAACATTGGGGGCAATCAGTGCCTAGAGTTTGCATTTTTCTCTTCTCATCTGCTGTTTTATTCTGCATCTAGTCAGTTTATTTATTATTTTCTGCTATTCTGCATCTTGGAGTTCACCCATGTAGTTTAATTGCATAATGAAATCATGATTAACTATTAAAACATCATAATTTGCTTGCATTCCTATTCAGGATTATCTTATTAACATTCTTATTATTATTTCACATCATTGCCCTCTGTTTGTATTGCTGTATTTTCTATATTCTGTGCCTATTTCTCTGTTTGTAGGTCTCTGACGAATTCATCAGATCTCAGACGATCCTGCAGGTCGGAGACAATCTCGTCAAATTCTAGATGATCCTGTCTACTTCAAGAATCAGAACCTCCATCAGACATCCGGATCAGGTATGGCTCTGTAATTTAGCTTTTTCTCTCTATTTTTTGTTCAAATCTGTTTGTTGTATTTCATTTAGTCTGCATTTTCATAATAGAGCAACTTAGATTCATTTGGCCAAACCTAGGACTCGAATGTTTAAAGATAAAACTAAACACATTCCCAACCTAGGCATGAAAACTGCCATTCAAACGTTTCCTGTTGAACCCACCATCCGTCAAAAAATCACCATAATACACCTCCCCGAGAGGCGGGACCTTCGCAAGGCCTCTCAGTCCGAGGTACCATGCCATCCTTTTCCCATCCTCCTTCCGGGCACGGATCCTATAGCCTGAAGGTAAGGATGCAAAAAATTTGGAGTGATACATTTTGGTGAACCCGACGTGAAACAAAAACCTTTTGAAAACAAAAAAAATATATAAATGTATATGTATACAAGAAAAAAAATATAACAAAATCATCATTTCAAGTTTGTATGTTTTAGATTCAATTCTAAATAGTAAATATTAAATATTACTTTTAGAAGTACTAAAGAAACCATGAGTTTTTACTCAAATCCATATGAGCCCATCAGTAATGTTGGAAGAATTCAGCCAAATACATTTGTTGATTATGACCAACCTCATCCCTATTCAACATCACCTCCATCACACTCTTCTTATTTTTCATCCATAACCCAACAAAAAAATCCCTTTTCCAATCCTCTTCATAACGATATTATCTATTCTCCCATATATCCATATTATGTCTATCAATCCACATATAATCCTCCACCACCTTTTCAATACTCTTATTTCAATACAACACATCCATTTCAACAAGAAAATACTTATTCTTCCAATTCTACCATGCACTCACCTCCTACTTCACAATCTTCCTGTCATCATTCTACCCATAATAAAGAAAGTAGAGGTGAGAAACCATTAGGCCCTTTTATGACTGAATTCCTAAGGCACGTATCAAAAACCTCTCAAAAACCTTCATCACGTAAATTTACTAAGCTCAATCAACCAATGGATATAATTCTCAAGTATTTACTTGACACAAATATTATTGAACTTCCTTCCATAAGACAACCTGATACCACATCAGATTGGTTTAAACCTGAGCTACATTGTGAATATCATAGAGTAGATGGACATATGACACAAAATTGTAAATATTTAAGATGTGCAATCCAATATTTGATTGATAAGGGTCTTTTTAATATAAAGGAATTACAATCTACAACTGATTATAAATATCCATTAAACAATCAAACTCCTACACAAAAAATACCAATAATAAATCAAGACATGGGGATCTCCCAAGAATCCCTATTCAATTATCAACAACAGGAAACCAATCAAATATTGCATGTTAATGTGTTCCATCATGATGTTATTACTAATATTGTAACATAAACTATAAATGAGCAACCTCAAGTTCAATCAACTCAATCTGATATTCAAGATATGGATTCCTCATTTGACCAACCTTCAAAACTATCTTTGGCTCTAGAGAATGATACAAAATGGAATGTAAGCATAGAAAGCTCATATTTAGAATCAAAATTTCAATCTGAAATCCCCTTTGATAGCCAACAACAAGTGATTAATCCTCAAGCAAAGATATCCCTTTTAGAAGTATTACAAAGTTATCACAAGGAAATTTTGTTCAAAATACCTAGCCAACAATTTGTTCCTCATCATATTTTCTCTAAGAACATAATTAATGGGGTAAACCCTCTTGAGGTTAACCATATTTCATTCTATGATGAGGAGATTCCTTCCTCTACTCCACAAGAAGACTACTATCTTTACATTATCGGATCTAGTAAAGAAACACCTGTTAAAACTATCATGGTAGATAATGGCTCCTCTCTTAATTTATGCACTTATCAATTATTCCAAAAACCCAAATCAAAGGAAGAAGATCTTAATGAATCAAATGTTATTATAAAATCTTTTAACAATGAAATTCAAGAAGCTCAAGGTACTATAATTATTCCCCTTAATATTGGATCCAAGATCCTGGATGCTTTGTTCTATGTAGGATATTGTCCTTCACCTTACAACCTACTTCTCCGAGTCCTTGGATTCATACGATGAGGGTTTTCCCTTCCACTCTTCACCAATGTTTGAAGTTTGAACTTGCAAATAAAATTTTTACCATACATGGTGACCCAAAACCATTTGAAGAATATTTAATGGTTGAAACATCAACTTCTATACATTTTCTATTATCACAATTATCTTCTATCCATCACTTTTCTTCATCCATATATGATCATCCTTGTTCATCAAATAACATCCATGCATATCTTTCACATCTGCTCCCTCCATCTTATCAAAACTTGGAATATAATAATAAGAATGAAGAACTTTCTCATATTTTTGACATTTTATTTTGTAATATGATCAATTTTACGCATATAAAATTCAAATATTTTACTACATTATTCTACATTATAACAAAGCTTTTGTTATCGCTACCTTTTATTCATCACCTTTTGTTCTTACCTTCAACACAACCAAATTATCCTTCAAAACCGCCTTTGATTTTGAAGCAACCTTAGACATCATATATTCAAATAACCTTGTATAGTGTATATAGATCATTTGTATATACCACCAATTCAATTCATAAATTAAAATCAAAAAAAAAAAAATCAAAATCATCAAAATCTTCAAAAATATTTGTTGTATTTATTTATGGCACTTGTTAATTCTTTCAAAAAAAAAAAACAAAAAAGAGAGTCAAAATTATCAATTTTTTTCAAAAATATTTGTTGTATATATTTCTTCTTCAAGTATTGCAGTTATATTTTCAAGTTATTTTGGATAAATTAGCATTTATTTGGAATCCCCCACTATCACAAACACAAAAATAAATATCTTGATTTTATCTAGCATGATTACTAATCTCTCTTATATCAAAGTCCACAAAATTTAATTAAATAAATTTTGAGCATAGAGAATTGATCTTGTTATTTACTTAAACCAAGCACATCCTTTCACAATAAAATGATTATATTTGTAATGTCCATGCTATGCTACATAGTAGAAGTGGTTTCTTGAGCGAAAAGTTTCCCCTGCTATCCTATCATGCACATGGTCTAGAATCTTTGAGAATTGGCAAAAGGACAAGCTCACCCCTACCCAGAATAAAAATATCTTGCTCTACAGCTAATCCGAGCAAGTATCCCTAGAATAGGAAGAAAAGCAAAGTTCAAGAAAAAGAGAAAAATAAAAATGTTATTTTATATCATTACAACAATGTTTCAAGCATTATCTCAAAAATCAAGCAAAAATACAAAAGAAAAGCAAAAGAAAGCAAAAGCAAAAGCAATAAAATCCCTCTCCCTACCCATTGAAAAGAAAAGAAGGGTTGATGAGCTTGAATCCCTGGAATTCTCAATTATTCGAAAACTGTGAGGTAAGCCCCATAACAGGTGGTTTGTGCCCAACCTGTTTGGCCTTGGGTAACTCCTAGAGTGGCGATATGTCTGTCACATTAGCGACCTTCTTTTGTACAGACCTATGTCTGCTTATGGATTAGCTAGATCTTGATAATCCGACTTACATAGTAGTCTGGTATGGTTATATGCATCTAAATCATGGTTAATGAACACTTATTTGGTTCATTCAAATCACTTGTATCAAATTATCTTGCTCAAAACTGGTAAACGAACATAGCAATTGCACACACATTTGTATTTGAGAGATTTTGTGTATCATTATGATAAATCAAGATTAGTAATGAACTCACATATGCACATAGGATTCCAAATAAATCTAACTTTTGTCTTTAAGATACTTTGAAATATTTTTGCAAATCATTTGGAATAAATTCATTTTCTTCTTTGAAGAACAGTTGTTTAGTATAAAGACAACTATATGCATTATCAAAAATCAAAATCATTTTCACAACATACAATCAAGTTACATCTATATATAACTTTTGACTTTCGCGACGATGGTATAGTTCCAAAACTAAAATTGGAATTTTATGACTAGTGCAAGTCCTCATCTTCATACTTTCTGACTATTTTCAAAAATTAAAACTTAAAATACAATAAAACAATCTATTTTCTTCTTTGGATTTCGCGATGATGGTATAAGTCTATACCTAAATATTCTATGCCTAGCACAAACCATTGTAACAATTTTTATTTCCCCATTTATTTAAAATCATAAAAACATATGACTTAAATCATTATGTTACACAATTATGCTTTAAAACAAACAAACACCTATTTTATTTCATGTCATTATGTCAAACTTCAATTTTGCAATGATGGTATAATTCCTAGGGAATTATCCAAAAAAATTATCACACTTAGGAATTTATGCCTAACAAAAGTCATTTTAAAATATTTCATGCATAATATTTTCATGGAAATCTGAAAACAAATAATCATCATCATCATCATCATTTGCATCATCACACCAAAGTCTTAAGACAGTCTCTTAAGCACTCTTTTACTTTTAACAATATTTCTATACTGGGATTAGCTTGACGACCGAGTGAGCGACGACTCCATGAAATGGTCTATAACAGCGACAATGTCCTTTGAAATTATTGTTAAAAGTCCCTTTTATTTTTTATCAAATTATCATCACCAACAACCAATTTGTTACATCAGATTATTTCATTTAAATTTTTAAAGCATGACATTTAAACCATAATATTTTCCAACGACATAATTACATGAATCATCAAATCAATCACATCAAAACATTAAAAGCATCATACAAACGCATAAGACAAGTCATATGATCAAAAAAATATCTCATCTATATATATATCAAATATATGTACATCATATCAAAACTAGATTGGTATGCCACAATCTACATCTTGGCATACTCAATCCTCTCAATCATATATCCTCTATGCAGTGTCTCAAGAACCCCTCGAGCTCTCAGCCTCATCTCCTTCCCCCGCCCTGAGGTGGACGAGGTGGCCCCATTGCAGTATGTGTGGTACTACGAGTCCTAGTCGTCGATCGAGATGAAGTCCTCGATGAACCAATCCTGATCGGGTCAGCAATGCCGGCTGGCAGCTGTACCCTCTTGTCTCCAGAGCTCTAAAAACCAGAAAAATGAACAGTAACAATGAATTAGGGTTTTTCCCTATTTTTCTTAATTTTATTCAAAAACAAATTAACAAACATTTTAATATTGGCTTTTCCGTGTTTTTACCTCAAACATTCGATTTGGGTAAAAACACGAAGGGGGCACCATAGTAAGCTGTCGTACGATTCGACCTAGAATCATCGCCTAAAAATGGGAATAATTTTTGCTTTCTCGTAGATCGAGAAGAACTCATCTTTAATGTATTTTCTTCAAAAAATTCGCTAAAGAGGGGGCAAAATGTAGCACCCTAAAATTGGTGCAGTAAAATCTTAAATAATTACAATTACTCTAGTAAATATTCAAATTTAAATTTTAACCCCAAAATCGCTCCCAAATCACCGTTTAACCCGTTTCCTCCTTTCCCATGCCATTTTTAGAGTTTGTTTTGACCGTTTGATGATATCGTCGCCGATCAGACGATATCGCCTCAGATCGGACGATTTCGTCTGGACTAGGACGTCCAGACGATCTTGTCCCAAAACTAATTTTTCACAATTAGCCTTTGTTCCAATGATGTCTCTAATCCGGGAAGAAGCGTGTCTGCGCCGTTAGAGACCCTCCCCGTTGGAGATCTCCCAAATTGGGATGATATCCAACCTCCTAACCTCCCTCCTAAGCCTATTTAAACTTAGGACTCCCCCTTGGCATCCCCCTGGCTAAAATTTCTTGTAACTTGACTTTACACGCACTAAAACATCCTGAATTACCATCTGCACTTGTCCTATCCAAATTTTGTTGTAGGAACCTTGTCATTCTTCAGTCGAAGCAAGCTCAGTTCATCGTGGACGATCCTGTTCAATTTGAGATGATTTCATACCAATTCGAGACGATTTCGACTGCAATCAACATTGGGGGCAATCAGTGCCTAGAGTTTGCATTTTTCTCTTCTCATATGTTGTTTTATTCTGCATCTAGTCAGTTTATTTATTATTTTCTGCTATTCTACATCTTGGAGTTCACCCATGTAGTTTAATTGCACAATGAAATCATGATTAACTATTAAAACATCATAATTTGCTTGCATTCCTATTTAGGATTATCTTATTAACATTCTTATTATTATTTCACATCATTGCCCTCTGTTTGTATTGCTGTATTTTCTTTATTCTGTGCCTATTTCTCTGTTTGTAGGTCTCTGACAAATTCATCAGATCTCAGACGATCCTGCAGGTCGGAGACGATCCCGTCAAATTCCAGACGATCCTGTCTGCTTCAAGAATCAAAACCTCCATCAGACATCCGGATTAGGTATGGCTCTGTAATTTAGCTTTTTCTCTTTGTTTTCTGTTCAAATCTGTTTGTTGTATTTCATTTAGTCTACATTTTCATAATAGAACAACTTAGATTCATTTGGCCAAACCTAGGACTCAAATGTTTAAAGATAAAATTGAACACATTAAACACATTCCCAACCTAGGCGTGGAAATTGCCATTCAAATGTTTCCTGGTGAACCCACCATCCATCGAAAAATCATCATAATACACCTCCCCCGAGAGGTGGGACCTTTGTAAGGCCTCTCAGTTCGAGGTACCGCACCATCCTTTTACCATCCTCCTTTCGGGAACGGATCCTATAGCCTGAAGTTAAGGATGTGAAAAATTTGGAGCGATACAATAACTATATGATCTACTTTGGATATATAGATAGAATCAATACATGTCTCATCATGAATCAAGGTGAAATAAAAGCAACAAGATCAATCCATGGAAATACATACATCCTGAATTCAATGGAAATATCACAAGATACTGTGATGTTTCAAAATGATACTAACCTATTTTCAAAGGAACATGCTGATGAAAATGAAGAACCAGTACAACACAAAGCCAAGCATAGAAGAATTAAAATAAAGAAGATGAGAGGGCAAGTGCACCATGCTCTACTCAACCATAAACATTTAGAACCAAATGAAGATACTTGCAAAGAGACCAATAAAGATGGTTGGATGGAATATAGTGATGATGAACATGAAGAAGGCAAAGATAATTTTTAGGAGGAAGATCCACATTGAAGACTAAATTCTTCAATATCCAAATATTGTAATACAAGAGGGTGTTAGAAATAGCTTATATTGCATTATTTGGGTAATGTAAATTTACCTTCCTTGGTACATACTTAGGATATTATATTACTTTAAGGGGAAGTTATCTAGTTACTTCATGCAATGTAATAAATGTACAAGTGTCAATGTGCAAGTTGTAATGTGCAAGGTTTCCACTTGTACAACTAGGTAGAGTGTTGGCCAAGGAACTTATCTTCCTATATAAAGGGCCATAGATATAGAAGATATGAATAGTAGTATAGGATAACATTAGTGTAGGATAGACAATAGTGTAGTGAATGTGAGCTATAATATGAGAGCTCATTCATTGAGTAGTATCTTGTATCATGGAGTGTTCATTTCCTTCATAGCTACTATTGTACTAATTTTTTACATTTATATTTATAACATATTTCAATCATTTCATAGATTTACTTTCTTTCTTATTATTATACATCTTGTGAATACTATCTCCCATTGCATGTTGTATCAAAATCTAACAAAGTGAAGGTGCAAGAGTGGTACATATCACTCACCCATAATTCCATTGTCGATTGGGACCAACTTGTCAATTTGCTTGAAAATATATTTGGTGAAGAGGTGGGTTGGGTTTACCTCTTACAGCAATTATCCACTATCAAAATGGGTCTTGTGGATGGCATCGATGATTTTAATACCAGGTTTCATTAAACTTGGCACAAAATTCTTGAAGAGGTATGTCTCTCATTAGGTATGTTATTTATCTATTATCTGAAGGCATTTGATTCTAAAATAGCTATGGTGATAAATTCTAGGGGAGGGAACACTCTACCAGAGGCCTATGGGATTTTTATTCAATCCAAAAGAGATGTCATCTATATTAGAAGGTTAGCTCCCAGGCCCCCTATGCCTTTGTTCCCTAACATTCAACCACCTTATCAACCACCCATATTTGTGTAGCCCATTGCCTTATAGTAAACCCTAGTTTTTAACTAGGTTCTAATGCAAACCAACCTTCCTTCCACAAGTTAGTCCCATATGAGATCCCAATCCTTAGAAATTGATAATATAAAGAACTCTATGAAGATATTGATCAATAAAATGGTGGTCCTCAAGTGACAGTAAAATTTTCATAGGTTTAGTTACTAGACCTGCCCAAGGCCTTCCTACCAATTAGGTAATCAAGGGTACTAGCCTCCTCCAAATGCATATTAGAGGTATTTGTTAAATCAAATATAGAGACTAGTCAGCCCCAAGTCCCTAGGAATTAGATAGTCTTGGTATTTGTCCCCATGCAATATATCTCGACCAAGCCAAAAAGAGATGGTGCCATCCCAAAATAATTACATAGAATACCCCTATGCTTGGTAATATCCTTAACGTAACCTCTACTTTTATACTCATGAGGAGCTCAAATGAGATATATGTTCCATGCCTCAACCCCCCTATCTGAAGCCAACTATAAAACCATCAAGATAGACCATACAAAGCTCACTCTTAGAAGTTAAATTGAGTCTAGGAACTAAGCCATCAAAATAGACTTTGGTAACATGGGATGAAGATAGAGTTTATGTTGCTACTAGAAGGACCAACATGACACTGGATAATCAACCTTAGTTACAATTTAGCATCCTTACAAGGGGTAAGAGGAGGGCTATAGAAGAGGATCAAGAAGTGAATCCAACAACCATAATTTTTACATTGAGAGTCAGTGGCCCCTAAGCTAAACAATCTTAGAAAGCATACCTAGTAGAACCAAGGAGGCCAATACCAAAACTAGTTAGAGCACATTATCCTATTATGGAGAGGCCAAGATCCCAATGGATACCAGGAGGTGTACCAAGATTGTAATTGTTAGAAATGTTCAACATGATTAAGAATTTAAATAAATCCATTATACCTATGCCACTCTAGGATGGCCTAACCCTACTAGAATAAATAAAGAAACTAAAGAAAGCATTGGAAAAGCAAAAAACCATTAAATGGTAGGAGGCATTTGTAGTCTTACAAATATCTAGTACTGGTCTCGGTAAACCAAACCCCATATCCTTCTACTTAATACACATATGTGGGGATAGGATAATCTATAACTATCTCATGGAATTTGGTTCAAGCACCATAGTTATATCCAAGTGAGTGATCAATGCCCTAGGACTTTCCTATAAACTAGGAAGATAAAGGGTTGCACAACTAGATGACACATTAATGCCTATCATTGGTATCATAAAGGATATCTTGCTTGATATCCATTATTTTTAAATCATGGTTATCACTCAGGATATAATAGTTATTAAACTACTTACCTCATTTTATGTCTACCTCTTCCCAAACTTCATGGCCAAAATTGGGGGTACCTATCCCTAGACTAGACCCACATATTTTTGAGAACTCACTATGGGATAGGTAAAAATTCCATCTGAGTCACCTCATGTACATCATATGGAGCACATTTTAGGAAATAAATATGAAGTGATATAAGCATTCATGATATAATGGAGCTAGTTGAATTTATACCCATAAATAGATAAATTTCATACTTTAGTCTAAGCAACCAAATAGACAAGTGAGTTTTCAAAATAAAGGAATCAAATTTGTATGATGCTCTTAGATAAATAAAGGAAAGTGCATATATAATCTAGTAATAAGAGCCTTCCATCCTTGAGGATGTTGAAAACCCAAAGGAATAGGTCTAGTATTTACTAGTAACCTTCCTACCTACAATTTCCCAAGGCCATGAGATGAGGAGTGATCAAATTAGGAGTAGTCGAGCCCCACCTGATCTAGTAGAAAGTAAGTTGAATGGTAGCCAACATAGTGAGATTATCATGAAACCAATTATGTAATACCTTAGCATTACTTGGAAAGTTTTCAATGACAATAGTCATGTTACCCACTCTTCTAGGTAAAATATGGAGTTTGGGGGAGAACCAATACCAAGAGTTTAAGAGATCTATGAAGGCCAAGTCATATGACCCAATAACAATGACTCCCATGATAGGTCAATGGTTCCTAGGCCCTTATTTAGTTCTAATAGATATTATTTAATAAAATATATCATCACAATAAGGGAAGGGGACAACTTGGGAGATAAAATTAATACCTGATAGACCTCATAAATTAGGAAAATGGCTAACCAAGGAGGAAGCCAAAGCATATCTTTTTTATAACAAAGGTGCCTCTAGATGCTGGGAACCCTAAGAATGTAGAGAGAAAAAAAGACATATAATTTGTGATGAAAATAGTTGATGGTATCATCTATGCTATATAGGAATGGGGAAGATAGTCGAGATGTCCATACCAAATAACTAAACATTGTCAATTTCTCAATGGATCCTATCAAGAAAAATTTCCCCCTTTTTCCTATGCTTTCTAAAAAAAAATGAGAAGAGAGAAAGAGAAGGGGGCTATGGGGCTATGCTATCACATTAATTTTAGCAACACACATAGGATGAAGATCCAACACATGCAAAATATAATCCAAGACAAGCAAAAATAAAATTCCCTTTTCCAATTATAATGACGAAGATTGAGAGAGGTCACTAGGTTCTCTAATCATACAACACTCGTTGGGATAAGAACCTTGAAATACACCTGACATCCTATATGGTTGATCATAGATTTATGATGAGTAAAGTAAATAGGAGTAATTTGATTAACCTTTGATGGCATTGACTAGAAACTTTCCAAGCATGGCAGTTGAGCATTAAAAGGGATGGTCATTCCCTGGTGGAAAATTTTTAATATCATCCAATCATGGGTTAGAGAATACATGCCAAGATAATCCTAAGGATCTAGAGGTTGGATCTAGCCAACTTATCCTACCATATTCAAATAATAATGGCACACACCTAGATTAGTAACATCTAAAAGGATAGGCTATTAAAAACCCACATTTTATCCTTGGTAATCCCAATGTCCTGTTGCACCTGATACAACACAAAATTGGAAGCATAAATTATTTTAGAAATGAATATATTATGTATAAAGTGCCAACCATGGAATCTAAGAAGAATTTATCCACTTGAGCAATGTGTTTGTAAGCAAATAAATGCACCAGTTACAAACCATAGAAATCCAAAGTAGTACACATGATAGTCGATGCAGTGAAAAATGTGGTAGATGTTAAACTACCTAGGAGCAACAAAGGGTTAAAAGAGGCTACATATCATAGAACCATAATTAAGTAACCTAGGTTCCTAACTATAAGGACATGGAGAATCCATTTTCCAAACTACATGGTGCCCCAAGTGAATGAATGCTATTATCTAGTAGTGGTATGTGCTTCCCACTATTATTCCTAGCATAGTGAGGTTAGGGGATTAGATGGATGGCTCAAAATAACTATTTTGGACAAAATTGTGTAAAACATATTGATGGTCCCAAAAGGACTCAAACTGAACCTAGAAATAACCAGTCATTTTTACTCATGACTCCCAGGCCCCTTAAGGTAGTTAAATATGGAGCTCCCAAAAGGCAACAAAATGACTACCCTAATAGAGTTCCCTTTAAGCTTATCTCTCTTCAATAGTTATGCTTGGAATGTCCTAAGCATGATATTTATCTCTTTGAAACTGATGACGACCAACTTGTCACCCAAGAAGAAGTGGTGATGCTACATGCTAAGAGTCCCCAATGACCAACCCTATAATTTTTATTTTAATAATTTCATAATAGAATAGATTAATAGAGGACTACAAGGCTTCATAAGTACCCCTACCTTTTAGACTCTTTCTTGGACTATCTAGCATTGGTCTATAATCCATAGTTATGTGGGCACTTGAACCTAAAGATAAAATACATGATAGATAATTGTCAATCTATCATCGAGTGGACAAGAGTCTTTTATCAAGCCTCTTATTATGATTTTGTAGATAATTTATTGATTCCCATTATACATGCCATAAAAGGGGTCAAGCCTCGGTGCATCCCAAAAAGGAGCATCCTATTTTTATGTAGAAAGTACCAAGGAGACTAGTTCTTCCTTCACACCGTTACCATCATCCATATGCATGGTTTTTCCAAGCCAATCTACTTGCTACCAAGATATGTTACTAAGAGATTTTTCTCCCTCAAAATATTAAGGCAACTAGAATTCACTAATGCCACCCTTGAAAGCAGATAGGACAAAGCTAACTACTATAAAATACAAGTGTACTAGCCCATTGTGTGTTGATTTAGGAGAAAAATATTTTTCCTCCTAGAAGAGAAACTCAAAATTTTGGGCCTAAATAAATTTTAGGACTCATGGCACTACAACCAATAAGGCATGTTAAAAGGATAACTATATAAAAATTTCAATGCCAAGAAATTTCAACACCAACCATGGCCATGAATAGGGTTTCACTAAAGTCCCATAGAGAGGTCTCACCCACTACTCAAGGAGGTTGATTTCTAGCAAACCTAGGATTAGTATTAAAAGTCCATATTTTATCCTTGGCAATCCCAATAACCTATTGCACCCGATATAGCACAAAATTGAAAGCATAAGATATTTTAGAAAGGAATATATTGTGTATAAGGTTCTAATCATGGGATCCAAGAAGAGGAATTTTCTTGCCTAAGCAATGTATTTACAAGAAAAAAAATGCACCAATTACAAACCATAAAAAGCATAAGCAACACACCTGGTGGCTGATGCAGTTAAAAAGGCAACAAATGTTAAACTATATAAGAGCACCAAATGGTTAAAAGAGATTACATACCAGAGACCCATCATTAAGGAACCTAGGTGCCTCACTATAAGGACATGGAGAAGCCACTTGGTAAACTACATGGTGCCCCAAGTGCATGAATTATATGAACTGGTAGTGATATGTGCTACCCACTATGATTCCTAGCATAGTGAGGTCAATAGATTAGATGGATGGCTCAAAATAACTATTTTAGCCCAAATTGTGCAAAACATATTGATGGTCCTAAAATAACTCAAAATAAACTTGGAAATAGCCAATGATTTCTATTCATGACTCTTATACCCCTTAAGGTATTTAAATATTGAGCTCCCAAAAGACACCAAAATGACTACCCTAATAGAAATACCTTTTTAATTATCTATATTCAAGAGCTATAAATGGAATGTTCTAAGGACAATATCTTTCCTCTTTGAAATTGACAATGATAAATTTGTCATCCGAGAAGAAGTCGTAGTGGTACATGTTGAGATATTTCCTCAATGACCAACCCTCGAATTTGCATCATAATAATTTCATCACCAAATAAATTCATAGAGGACTACAAAAATTCATCAATCCCATGACATTTCAAACTTTTTCTTGGTCCATATAGCATTGGCCCATAATCCATAGCTATATGGGCACTTGAACCTAAATATAAAATACATAATAGATAATTGTTAGTCTATAATAAAGTGGACAAGAGTATTTTATCAAACCTTCTATTATGATTTTGTAGATAATTTTTTGATTTTCAATTTACATGCCATTAAAGAGGTCAAGCCTCAATGCATCCCCAAAAGGAGCATCAAGTTTCTATGTCTCAAGTACTAGGGATACTAGTTCTTCCTTCGCACTACTACCATCATCCATATGCATGGCTTTTCCAAGCTAGTCTACTTGCTACCAAGGTATGCTACTAAGAGATTTTTCGATCTCAAAATATTAAGGCAACTAGAATTCACTAATGCCACCCTTGAAAGCATATAGGACAAAGTGAGATACTACAAACTACATGTGTACTTTCCCATTGTGTGTTGAATTAGGAGAAAAGTAGTTTCCCTCCTAGAGGAGAAACTCAAAATTTTAGGCCTTAAACATTGTAGGAATCATGGCCCTACAACCCATAAGGCATGTTAAAAGGATATTTATATAGAAATTTTAATGCCAAAAAATTTCAATGACAATCCTAGCCACGAATAGGGTACCACGAGAATCCCATAAAAAGGACTCACCCACTACTCAAAGAGGCTTATTTCCTAATAGTCAAGCAACATCAGGAGTAGTATTAAAAGCCCATATTTTATCCTTAGAAATCCTAGTACTTTGTTGCACCCGGTACAACACATACTTGGAAACATAAGATATTTCAGAAAGGAATCTATTATGTGTAGATTTCCAACCATGGATCCAAGAAGAGGAATTTGTCTTCTTGAGCAATGTGTTTGTAAGCAAAGAAACACATCAGTTACAAACCATAGAAATCCAAAGTAGCACACCTAATAGCCAATGTAGCAAAAAAGGTAGCAAATGTTAAACTATCTAAGAGCACCAAAGGGTTAAAAGAGGCTATATACTATAGAATCATAATTAAGGAACCTAGGTGCCTAACTATAAGGACATGGATAAGACACTTGGCAAACTACATGGTGGTCCAAGTGTGTGAATGCTATGAACTGGTAGTGGTATATGTTACACACTATAATTCCTAGCATAGTGAGATCAAGGGATTAGATGGATGACTCAAAATCACCATTTTGACCTAAATTATGTGAAACATGTTGATGGTCATAAAAGGACTCAATATGAACCTTAAAATAGCTAATGATTTCTACTCATGACTCCTAGGCCCCTTAAGGTATTTAAATATGGAGCTCCTAAAAGACAACAAAATAGATACCCTACCAAAGTTCCATTTAATCTTATCTCTCTTCAAGAGCAATGCTTGGAATGTCCTAAGCATGATATATTTCCTCTTTGGCATCAACGATGATAAAATTATCACTCAAGAAGAAGTGGTAGTGCTAAAAATTGAGCTATGTCCCCAATTATCAACCCTCTAATTTTTATTTTAATAATTTCATCACCAAATAGATTAATAGAGGAGTACAAGGCTTCATCAGTGCCCCTATCTTTTAGATTCTTTCTTGGTCCATCTAGCATTAGCCCATAATCCATAGATATATGGGAACTTGAACCTAAATACAAAATACATAATAGATAATATCTAGTTTGACATCAAGTAGACAAGAGTATTTTATTAGACCTCCTATTATGATTTTGTAGATAATTTTTTATTCCCTCTCTGCATGCCATCAAAGGGGACTAGCCTCGATGCATCCTAAAAAGGAGCATAAAGTTTTTGTGTAGCAAGTACCAAGGAGACTAGTTCTTCCTTCACACCACTACCATCATCCATATGCATGGTTTTTCCAAGCCAATCTACTTGCTACCAAGGTATGCTACTAAGAAGTTTTTCTCACTCAAAATATTAAGGCAACTAGAATTCACTAATTTCACCTTTGAAAGTAGATAGGGTAAATTAATCTACTACAAATTATAGGTGTACTTGCCCATTGTGTGCCAAATTAGGAGAAAAGTAGTTTCCATCCTAGAGGAGAAACTCAAAAGCTTGGGCCTCAAAAAATTATAGGACTCATAGCCCTACAAACCATAAGGTATTTTCAAAGGATATCTATAGAAAAATTTAAATGTCAACATATTTCAACACCAACCCAAGCCACGAATAGAGTCCCACTAGAGTCCCATAGAGATGACTCACACACTACTAAATGAGGATGATTTCCTAACAATAGATCAACACCAATAGTTGTACCTCACATTTTATAAAATCACTGATGTGGTCAACCCCATGCCAAGATTACCAAAAATAAAAAGGATAAGCTACTAGAGTTGGAATAGAGTAACAAGAAGATCAAGGTCTTGTGGATTTTTTGGCATTGAGTTTTTGACATAATGTTGATGCCCAAGGAAAATAAACAAGACAATATTTAAAAAAATATTATGATGAGGCACATGCACTAGGGCCAAATGAATAGTGGGAATAAAGTAAGGAAGATTCACAAGTTAGTAGTCCTCTTGGCTAGAAGAGATCGACCAAGAAGAGATTCACACTCATTGAACATGGAGGTTAATTTCATATTAGTCAAGCAACACCGGGAGTAGTATTAAAACCCCACATTTTGTCCTTGGCAATCCTAGTGCCTTGTTGCACCTGATATAGCACAAAATTGGAAGCATAAAATATTTTATAGAGAAATATATTGTGTACAAAGTGCCAACCATGGAATCCAAGAAGAGGAATTTATCTGCTTGAGCAATGTGTTTGCAAGCAAAAAATGCACCAGTTAAAAACCATAGAAATCCAAAGCAGCACACTTGATATCCAATGTTGCAAAAAAGGTAGTAGATGTTAAACTATCTAAGAGCACCAAAGGGTTAAAAGAGGCTATATACTAGAGAAACATCATTAAGTAATTTGGTTGCTTGACTATAATGACATGGATAATCCGCTTGGAAAACTACATGGTGCTCCAAGTGCATGAATGCTATGAAATAGTAGTGGTATGTGATGCCCACTATGATTCCTAGCACAGTAAGGTTAGGAGATTACATGGATGGATCAAAATCACCATTTTGGCCCAAATTATGTGAAACATGTGTTTGGTTGTGGATCTTAATTCTCTCTCTGATTTGGAGGTATTGTTTTCAATCACACTTGGACCCACTCCATGAAAGAGGGGTGTGGGGGGGCTTTCCCCCCTACTAATATCATTGGAGGGGTCTAGGGGAGGTGAGAATAGTTATGGAGCCCCCCTTGGTGGGGGTCCAAGGGTAGCACCTCCAAAGCCAAAGATAAATGTATTTTTCCCTTTATAAATTTGGACCATTCATTATTAGGTCATAGATCAAACAATGGGATTTTATGCTGGTATTTTTGCCCTAAAATGTAACTCTCTTTTGTAAAAATAATTTTGAGTGGTGGCTGGTGACTGTAAGAGACTAGGATAAAAAGAAGAGGAGGTTATAGTGAATGTGTTGTAGGTTGTATCCCTTAATTTTTCTAGATGGAATAAATAAAGACGTGGTTATTTTCTCCATGGATGTAGCCCATATTGGGTGAACCACATATATTTGTGTCTCTCTTGTATTGTATATTTTTGTGTTATATTTTTACATTTTTTTATTGCTCGACTGGTATTAGAGCAAGGTTGGTAAAATCACTTGAAAGAAGGATTTCTTGGTTTGAGTGAGAGAAATAGTAGAAGAAAATAAGTTTAGGGTTGAGAAGTTTAATGACCAAAGTTACCAGCTATGGAATATGTAAATGGAGGATTATCTATATTAGAAGGATTTGTACCTACCATTAAGCAGAATAGCAAAGAAGCTGATGGAGTTGTTAGATGAAGAATGAGAAGTTCTTGATAGAAATACATTAGGAACAATACGACTGTGCCTAGCAACATCGATGACCTTCAACATTTCAAAGTAAAATACAATAGAAGATCTAATGAAGGCACTGGTTAAACTATATGAAAAATCCTCAACTTCAAATAAGGTATTTCTTATGAAGCATTAATTTTATATGCAAATGTCAAAAGGTGGGTCTGTTACTGATAATTTAAATGAGTTTAATATGATCACAAAATAATTAAGCTATGTAGGAGTAAAATTTTATGATGAGGTTAAGGCTCTTTTGATCTTGTTCTCATTGCCAAAAATTTGGAATGGATTAGTCATGGCTATGAGTAATTTTTTCTCTAGTTCAAACACTTTAAAGTTTGATGATGTTATTGGTGTTATCCTTAGTGAGGAAATGTGATGAAAAAGTAGAGGTGAGATATTAGGTAATGCTTTGACTATGGATAATAGGGGAAGACAAAGGGAGAGAGGAAAGAGTCTAGGAAATTATGGAAATTCAAATAAAGGTAGGTCCAAATCTATAGGAAAGCACCTGGAATGCTGGAATTGTGGTAAGAAAGAACACCTAAAAATAGAATGTTGGTATCAAAAAGAAAAAAAGAAGATGAAAAATAGGATAATAACCAAGAAGAAAATGTAGCAGGTGATGTGTTACAAGATGATTTAATCATTTTATTAGATAATATCAATGATTGTTGGGTGCTAGACTCAGGGGTTTCATATCATGCCACACACCATAGGAAATATTTTATAAACTATGTTCAAGGTGGTTTTGGACAAGTTTATTTGGGTGATGATTGACCATGTAAAATTGTTGGAAGGGGTAAGATACAAATAAAATTAGCAAATGAAAACCAATGGTTGTTTTAAGAGGTAAGGCATATTCTTTATTTGAGAAGAAATCTAATTTCATCAGGGAAGTTAGACATTGAAGGTTGTACAATTACATTCTTAGAAAATTTGTGGAAGGTTACTAAAGGATCACTGATATTAGCAAAAGGAAAGAAGGTAGGTACGTTGTATGTATGTATTGGTAATACTAATATTTCTATTTCTATAGCTTCTATAGGAGAGAATATAGCTTTGTGGCATCATAGGCTTGGGCACATGAGTGAGAAGGGGATGCAGATTCTCCACTCAAGGAATTTATTATCAGGTTTGAAGTAGGTTGATTTGAAATTTTGTGAGCATTGTGTTTATGGAAAAAAAAATATTTAGATTTATCAGAGTTGGAAAGAAAAATAAAAGTAAAAATCTAGAGCTTGTGCATACAGATGTATGGGGACCAACTTAGGTATCATATCTTGGTGGATCTTATTATTATGTTACTTTTTATTGATGATGCAACTAGAAAAACTTGGGTTTATTGCATTCGAAGAAAATTTGATGTCTTTGATATTTTTAAGAAATGAAAATATTTGGTTGATAATGAGATAGGAAATAAGTTAAAGTGTATCAGATCTGATAATGGAGGAGAATACTACAACAAAGATTTTGATAGTTAATGTTCATACCATGGGATTTGTAGAGTGAAAATGGTTCCAAGAACACCACAAGAAAATGGTGTGTCAAAAAGTATGAACATGACAATCATGGGCCATGCTAGGTGTATAAGATTACATACATGATTACCCTTATAGTTTTGGGTAGATGCTATGGATACTGTTGTTTACTTAATAAACAAAGAACCTTCAATTTTCTTGGATGGTGGTATTCCAAAAGAGGCATGGATAGGTAAACCTATAGCTACTCATTTTTGAATACTTTCAATTGTGAATCATTTGTTCATATTGATAAATAAAATAGAAGAAAACTTGAGGTAAAGTCCAAGAAGATTACTTTCATTGGATATGGAGTTAATAATTTTGGTTATCGCTTTTGGGATTATGAAATCACAAAATCATTAGAAGTAGAGATGTGGTATTCAATGAGAAGGTCATGCATAAAGATCAGTTGTAGATAAAGAAATAGGAAAAGGTAAGATAAAGAAGAGTGTGTAAAATAAAGAAGATTGTAGATTTTTGATGCGAAAAATAGAGAATTTGGGTTTTATACCCTACTTGGATCTACAATTTGAAGTCTGAATAAATTTGGATCTGGACTACGAATTCACATCTTTGAATCAGTTTTGGTCATCTAGATTTGTCAAAACCTGCAAATTTCACAATGACACACTAAAATTTTTAATTAGGGATGGGGGATCTGCATAGGTCATAGTGAATCATGATCTATAACAGTCAGATCCCCTCGACTCTTTAATAACCATTGGAAAAATATGAAATCTAATAATCTGATGCAAAGCATAACAATTAAATACAACAAAGAGTAATAAAATGAGTGTAAATGCTTATAAGATTATGCAACATTAATATGACAAGATTAAGAATCATATTTTGCCCCCATATTTATTATTATTGTCATTGTTGTTATTACTTTATTTTTTTATTATTATTATTATTATTTTTATAAATTACACATAAATAAACAACAAAGACTATAAAGGTGATGATTATAAATGAATTAAGTCTATATTCGGGTGCTAACAATGCAACGATTGATGAAGAAAATAAGAATAAATGGTTTAACAACAATACTTAATTTAAATTCAATTATTTGCCTCCATATTTAATTTTCTATAAATTTATAGATCTGGGCGAATTCGTAATAACTAGACATGCATATAGTTTTCTAGCATTTTAGAGGTCTAAACGTTATCAAAATGAGTCAAATCATATACCATTGGAAAGCTCTTTCTGAGCCCTATCCAATGGTATAATATCTAGGGAAAAAAAGTGATTTACTTAGAGAAAATTCAACCCGAAGGTAATATTACGTTTTAAGAGAAATAAATAAAATATAAAATATGATTGTAAAATAAATAAGACGATGATTTTCAGGATAATTAAAAGAAAAAAACTTGCTTACAATGGGGGTATCATGGGTTTTTAATGTTGATAATTCAAAGCAATGAAAATGATCGACAATAGTCTTCAATCAACTTCAAGCATTCAACCTGCAAAAGAAAAGGGAAGAGAAAACTTGTTCTGGATATTCACCTACAACAGAAAATTATTAATCCATAAGCATCTCTCAATTCAGCACTATCATTGCCCTTAATTTCTCCATTCCTCTCCCTTCTTCATTCATGCAATCTCTCTCTGCTTCTCTCCCTTCTCGATCTCTCTCTGCTTCTTTTCTTCCTCTCGCTTGGGAGATGGAGCCCGTATATTTATCTCTTTCGTGAGATAACCAATCTGGGCATTTTGTTGAGCCGTTCTCATTAGATTAGAAATTTTCTAATCTAAATTATTTTCTAGCCCAAATTAGGGCTTAGAAAATCAACGAGAAAGACTCCTTCTATTGAAATAGTCTTTGAGCAAAATTAAATAAATTTTATAAAGTTAGATGCGTGTTTTCCCGTGATTTTCGTGATAGCTAGACATGTACATAATTTTTTTGTAGTTTGAGGGGTCAAACGGTGTCAAAATTGGACATATAATATACCGTTGGAAAGCTCTTTTTGAGCCCTATCCAATGGTATAAAATTTGAGAAGAATTGAGATGATTTGATAGGGTAAAAATTCTCTTGAAGATGACCTTACTTTTCTAGGAGGAAAACTAAGGAAAATGAGTCAATTTTTCATGTCTACATTTTGCCCCCTCTTTGGCATATTTATGAACAATAAATGCATCAAAGAAAAGTGTAGACACTTGAGTAGAAATGATTATAATTGACATGGAAAAAAAGGAGTAGATGGTTTAGAATGAATAGTTCATGGGAAATTGATGTTTTAGAAAAATAATTACTAATTTACTTGACTAGGATGCCCCCTCGAGTTTTTTACACCACTATTTGGTGGAAAACTGAAATTTTATATATATATTGATCTTCTTTGTTTTATGTGACTTTGTGTGATTTATTGGGTATTTATTACATTTTCTTATGATGGTTGTGTTACATAATTTCTTGTAGTCATGCTTTGATTTTTGAACATTTTGATCATGCTTAACATAAAAGGAAAATGATTTTGTAAAGTGTGTTTTGAAAAAGATGTTTTTATGTGATGATAGATTTGAGAGATTAGCAATGAACCTCGAAGGATGTTGTGTTGTTATATGACCATTGGTGGAGATCGATGCTCGCTAGGTCATGAAGCGGATCCTATTGTGAGGAAGTTTTGTATTGCTAATACCAAAATATTGTGGGCTCAAGAGTGACCTTGAGGCTTATGATGATGAAAGGAGATGAAAAGAAATTGATTTTGAGAAAATAGGTTGATAAAGATTGTTGTTTGTGAAGATAATGTGATTTAAGCATGAAAATTTGGGAAGGATGACTTGCGCTAGGCGTAGAATTCCTAGTGTGAAAATTTGGAGGACAATAGTTACTAGGAATTATACCATCATCGCGAAGTCAAAAATGCAATGCATGATAATATGAAATTATTTATTCTTAAAATATAAATTGATATGAAGCAAATCATTGTATCACATATTTAAGAAGGTTGATCAATATGAAATATTTTAGACCTAGAACTTGGGAAAGATGACTTGCGCTAGGCATAGAATTCCTAGTGTGAAAATTGAGAAGAATAATTCCTAGGAATTATACCATCATCACGAAGTCATGAATGCTATGCATGATAAATGATTTTGAACTACATGTTATTTTTGCAATAAGTTGTTTTTGAGATTTGTGAAATTTTGGAAATATCTATGTAATGTGTTAATATGAAAATAATGATAAACTAATGTTGTCCGACAAATTTCAAAGAAATATTTTAACTTATTTCAAAGACAAAGTCAAATTTATCAAGAACCAGTGTGTGATAAGTGAGTTCATTATCCATCTTGATTTGACACAATGATACAAAATCTCTCCAGTAACAAATGTGTGTGCTTTGTAAGGTTAATTTACCATTTTGAGTAAGGTAATGATACAAGCAAACTTTTATGAACCAATGTGTGTGCAAGTGAAATGTTCATTAACCATGATTTTGTGCATGCATTGGTACTGAACTACTATGTAAATCAAATTACCAAAAGCTAGCTAATCCATAAGCGGACATTGGTCTGTACAAAATAAGGTCGCTAATGTGACAGACATATCACCATGTGAAAGGAATTACCCAAGGCCAAGCAAGTTGGGCACAAATCACCTGTTATGGGGCTTACCTCATGGCTTTCGAATAACTGAGAAATTCCAGGGATTCAAGTTCAATACTCCCTTCTTTTCTTCAAATTTTTGGAATAGGGATTTCTTGTCCATTTCTGAACAAGGGGATTTTATTGCTTTGTAATGGAACATTTTTCTTGATTTTTCTCTTTTTCTTTTTCTTTTTCTTTCTTTTTCTCTTTCTTTTTTTTTCTTTTGGGATACTTGCTCAGATTAGACGTAGAGCAAGGGATTTTATTCGGGTAGGGAGGAGCTTGTCCTTTTGCCAATTTCTCAGTATTCTAGACCATGCACATGATAGGATAGCAAGGGAAATTTTTCACTTAAGGTATTAAGACTTACTATGTAGTATCACTTTTGAATTTGCAACAAATCATTTTAAGATGTAAAAGTGTGTTCTTGGTTCAAGAAGTAGCAAGATCATTCTCCAAAACTCAAAATTATTTAATGAAGTAATAGTGCTTTTGGTACAAGAGAGATTTATAATCAAAGTAACAAAATCAAAATCATTTTAAAGTTGTGAAATTTAGTGCATGGTTCAAGATAACTTTTGAATTTATCTAAAATAAGATAAAATATAACTCAAAATTTTTGAAAGATAACAACAAATAAAAATGCAATAATTTTGAAATATTTTTAGAAATTTTGATACTTTTTTTATTTTTTGGTTGTTTTTGATGTTTTAATGATGGAATTGGTGATCTATATACACTATACAAGGTGATTTTGATTATAGCATGTCTAAGGTGGCTTCAAAATCAAAGGAAGTTTTGAAGAACAATTTGGTTGTGGTGTATGTGATTGAAGTTGATTGGTTAATAGTTGAGATTGTTGTGATGAAGAATGATAAGTAGATGTAGATGAAGAAAAGTGATGGATAGAAGATGACGATGATAAAGAGGAAAATAATAGAGAACTTGATGTGATAACAATAATGAAAGAGAGAATGAAGGATAAAAGGTGACAAACAAAAAGTGGCAATGATGATAAAGAAGAAAAGAGTAGAGAACTTGTTGTAATGATGATAAAGAAAGAGAGAATAAAGAACAAATATTCCTTATGAATAGGAGAGGTTTGCAAAAGTTCCAAAAGATATATCTTATGTGGATGATTGTCCCATTGTTGTTGAATGTTGAGGGAGACTTTAGGTTGAGACTTCAACACTAAATATGGGTTTTCTATGCTTGTATCTTCTTTTGGATTATTCTTCAAAACTAAGAGAGGTCTTGAAGGTTGGTTGGATGAAGAATTTATTTCTTGTTTATCAAATTGAGTTGATTGAGCTTGAGGTTGCTCACTTGT
Organism: Wollemia nobilis; assembly: GCA_028583015.1. NCBI lineage: Eukaryota > Viridiplantae > Streptophyta > Pinopsida > Araucariales > Araucariaceae > Wollemia > Wollemia nobilis. The sequence goes on along the minus strand of JAQPPZ010016847.1, from coordinate 5,504,320 downwards.
AGTTTTTATCACATTATTAGTGATATCATTGTGATGGGACACATTAGGATGTAATATTTGATTGGTCTCCTATCGTTGATGCTTGATTAGTTCTCTTGGGATTTTATCAATAATTGGTTCATTATCTCTTTCTTCTTGATTGTGAATAGAATGATGATGAGTAAATTGTGAAGTATGATGTGATTGCATGGTAGGATTGGAAGAAGAAATATTTCCTTGTTGAGATGAATGTGTTGTGTTGAAAGAAGAAGGTTGGAATAGTTGTGATTGCAATGATGATAAAGAAGAATTACATGGGGATTGAATAGCTTTAAATGAATGTGGAGTGGGAATAATGCTACTATTATGAAGAGGCTGAGGTGAATAAATATTTTGTAGAGAAGAATATGGTGGTGATTTTTTATTCATTATTTGAGTTTGAATTTGAGAATTTTGATTTTGAGTTTGTTGTTTAGTGATGGTTCCAATAGTACCCACAATATTATTATTATGCAAATAACTAAAATGTGGCCTAGCATTTACTACTTGTTCATTTGAAAGCACTTGTTGATATGATGGTCGAGTAGTCACTCTTCTAGGGAATGGTTCTTCAGGCACCATTAAATCTGTGATGGGAAGAATTGGATATGATTCATCTTCAGAACTATTTGAATTATTTGAGGTAATGTCAACCTCACTCTCTATTTCACTTTCTTCATCACTTTCTAAATATGTAATTTGACAACTTCTTAGAGGTCTAATAGTAACTTGAGATTCAGTAGTTACACATGGTTTTTGCAAATCTTGATGAGGTAGAAAGCTGCTAATAGTTCCCACATATCGAGTTGGATGAGGAACGTTATGATGTTCCACTTGATTTACAACTTCTTTACCATGCTTTGGTAAAGGGTGTTGAAAAATATCCAAATTTTGATTTGCATTTTGATTTTGAGGTTTTTGTGTATTATTTTGAGCATTTCTTGGAGGGAAATTCTCTACTTCCATTTTTCATTATCAATTAAATCTTGTATCATGTGTTTCAATATTTTACATGAGTTTTTTGAATGACCATCAACTCTATGGAAGTTACAATGTAAATCAACCCTAAATCCAGCTATGGTTGTATCAGGTTGTCTTATTTCAGGCAACCGTATCAAGCCTTGTTCCAATAATTGAGGTAAAATCATAGTTAATGGCTGATTTAATCTTGTAAATTCTCTTGGTGGTTTATCAGGAACCTTTAATACAAACTTCTTCACAACTTCAACAAGATTAACATTTGAGTTGTTTCTACTGTCAGTAACTCCATCACCCACTACTTGTTTATTCTTATATTGATTCTTAGAAGTTTTGTCTTCATCCTTCTTCTTAAATTGACCTCTTCTAATAAGGGCATCTTCTACCCTCCTTGCTAAATCAATGGCTTGATCAAAGGATGTTATTGTAGCAGTAGAAAGTTCATAAGATAGTTGTTCTTGCAAATTACCTATGAATATGTCCAACATTTCATGATGAGGTAATGCAAAGTGTAATTTACCCAAAAGTTGTCTCCACTTAGCCAAGAATTCAGCAAAACTTTCATCTTTTCCTTGTTTCAAGTTGTATAAATCTTTAATAGTCACATGCCTCTCTATGTAGGCACTAAATTGATGGACAAACATTTCAGCTATCTCCTCAAAATTCCTTAGAGAATTAGTGGGTAACTGATAATACCACTCTAGAGCCATGCCTCCCAGACTTTTAGGGAACATCTTTAGTAACAACAAGTCATCATGAGAAACATCATGACATGTTGTCCTAAACATGCGAAGATGCTCAATAGGATCTTCAGTTCCTTTATATATCAGGAGGACAGGCATAGGGAAATGTTTAGGGTAAGGTTGAGCTACCACAATAGGATCTAAAGGTTGACTACACATCTCTCGATAACTATATGAGGGATGGTAGGGATCCATATGGTCTAGACGAGAAGCTAACTATTTAACCATGGCTTCAAGTCCCTGTTGTTGTCCACCAAACTGATTTTGTTGCACCATATTATTGTGTCTTTGATAATAAGTTGGTGTTGTTGTGTAAGGATTTCCAACTGAAACACTATTGTGTAAAGTTTTTGTGGGAATTATGTTTTGTTGGATTTTCTATTGATAATTGGTATTTTGCACTTGTTTAGCTTTTTGTTGTTGATTAAGAGCTTGAGTGAACATGGATGTGAATGGTTGTTTTTGTTGTTTAGGATTTACTTTAGTGTTATTAATAGCCATCTTAGATGATTGTGCCATTGGTTTTTGAGCATTTTGATTTAAAGGTATCATGTTTTGATTAGATGGTCCTGCTTGATCATTATCTTGGTCTGTTGAGTTCATGTATGATAATGGATTTGTATGTATCCGAAATGCAGATGCTAAGGCTGATTCCATATCACCTTCTCCTGAATTATCAATTTGTACTGCTTGATTAAACTCTTCTATGTGGTTTTTTATAAATTGGGTAAATTTTCTAAGAGACTCAAATTTAACATTTCCTTTTTCATCTAATGTAGGTTCATCAGGATCTTCTATTTCATCTTCTTTATTATTCTCTTCACTTTGTTCTGAAATTCTATCATCTTCTATTTGAACTCTATCATCATAATTTTCTTGATCTTGTTCTTCCATGTAATCAGATTCTAATTGCTTACCACTTCTCAAGATTCTAGGCATTTTGTTTTAAGATTTTTTTATCTTTTAAATATATATTGAAATAATAATGTTTATATATATATATTTTTAATTTTTGGTAAATGTTTGGATTCTTCCTATGTTGAAATCTAACATCTATGAAATGGACTTAAAGTGTGCAAATTTTGATTAATGATCTTTTTGTATTTTTGTTTTATAATTTTTATGTTTTTTTATGTTTTATAAATCAGAAAGATGCCTAATGTTTTTCACGTCGGGTTCACCAAAGAATGTAGCCCAAAAATTCTCGCACTCCTTTCCTCAAGGTTGATGGATCCGTGCCTTAGAGGGGAATGGGAGAATGGATGGTCTACACCTCAAAAGAGAGGTACTTGATCGTACCTTCTAAATGGTGATTTTTTGATGAATTGTTTAGGGTTCACCAGGAAACTCTTGCTATGGCGGTTTCCATGCCTAGGTGAGGTAGTGTTTTGATTTGATTGTTTTATCTCACATACAACCTAGGTTTGGCTAGAATGCAATTTTTACCTAACTAGATGCAATTTTATATTCAATGAAGACAAGGGCAAACAAATTTTAATCTAAGAAAGCTTTGCAAATACAAATAAGAATGCAATGATGCAAAGATGAATGTTTTGGGTTTTTTGTAAGTTTTTCTATAATTTTTAAATTCAAGTTATCCAATGCGATTAAAGCCTATGTTTTTTTGGGTTTCTTTTCTTTTTCAATGCAAAGAGTGTGTAAAATAAAGAAGATTGTAGATTTTTTATGCAAAAAATAGAGAATTTGGGTTTTATACCCTACCTAGATCTACAATTTGAAGTCTGAATAAATTTGGATCTGGACTACGAATTCACATCTTCGAATCGGTTTCGATCATCTGGATTTGTCAAAACCTGCAACTTTCACAATGACACACTAAAAATTTTAATTAGGGATGGGGGATCTGCATAGGTCACAGTGAATCATGATCTGCAATAGTCAGATCCCCTCGGCTCTTTAATAACCGTTGGAAAAATATGAAATCTAATAATCTGATGCAAAGCATAACAATTAAATACAACAAAGAGTAATAAAATGAGTGTAAATGCTTATAAGATTATGCAACATTAATATGACAAGATTAAGAATCATATTTTGCCCCCATATTTATTATTATTGTCATTGTTGTTATTACAATTTATTATTATTATTATTATTTTTATAAATTACACATAAATAAACAACAAAGACTATAAAGGTGATGATTATAAATGAATTAAGTCTATATCCGGGTGCTAACAATGCAACGATTGATGAAGAAAATAAGAATAAATGGTTTAACAACAATACTTAATTTAAATTCAATTATTTGCCTCCATATTTAATTTTCTATAAATTTATAGATCTGGGCGAATTCGTAATAACTAGACATGCATACAGTTTTCCAGCATTTTAGAGGTCTAAACGTTATCAAAATGAGTCAAATCATATACCGTTGGAAAGCTCTTTCTAAGCCCTATCCAATGGTATAAGATTTAGGGAAAATAAATGTGATTTACTTAGATAAAATTCAACCCGAAGGTGATATTACGTTTTAAGAGAAATAAATAAAATATAAAATATGATTGTAAAATAAATAAGATGATGATTTTCAGGATAATTAAAAGAAAAAAAACTTGCTTACAATGGGGGTATCATGGGTTTTGATTATTGATAATTCAAAGCAATGAAAATGATCGACAATATTCTTCAATCAGCTTCAAGCATTCAACCTGCAAAAGAAAAGGGAAGAGAAAACTTGTTCTGGATATTCACCTACAATAAAAAATTATTAATCCATAAGCATCTCTCAATTCAACACTATCATTGCCCTTAATTTCTCCATTCCTCTCCCTTCTTCATTCACGCGATCTCTCTCTACTTCTCTCCCTTCTCGATCTCTCTCTACTTCTTTTTTTCCTCTCGCTTGGGAGATGGAGCCCATATATTTATCTCTTTCGTGAGATAACCAATCTGGTAATTTTGCGTTCTCATTAGATTAGCATTTTGTTGAGCCATTCTCATTAGATTAGAAATTTTTTAATCTAAATTATTTTCTAGCCCAGATTAGGGCTAGCTAATCAATGAGAAAGACTCCTACCATTGAAATAGTCTTTGAGAAAAATTAAATAAATTTTATAAAGTTAGATGCACATTTTCCCGTGATTTCCATGATAGCTAGACATGTACATAATGTTTTTGCAGTTTGAGGGGTCAAATGGTGTCGAAATTGGACATATAATATACCGTTGGAAAGCTCTTTTTGAGCCCTATCCAATGGTATAAAATTTGAGAAGAAATGAGATGATTTGATAGGGTAAAAATTCTCTTGAAGATGACCTTAGTTTTCTAGGAGGAAAACTAAGGAAAATGAGTCAATTTTTCATGTCTACATTTTACCCCCTCTTTGGCGTATTTATGAACAATAAATGTGTCAAAGAAAAGTGTAGATACTTGAGTAGGAATTATTATGATTGACATGGGAAAAAAGAAGTAGATGGTTTAGGATGAATATTTCATGGGAAATTGATGTTTTTAGAAGAATAATTACTAATTTACTTGACTAGGATGCCCCCTCGATTTTTTACACCAAATTCTATATTTTGTGGAAAACTCAAAATTTCTAATATATATATATATATATATATATATATAACTTCTTTGTTTTATGTGACTTTGTGTGATTTATTGGATGATTTATTACATTTTCTTATGATGGTTGTGTTACATAATTTCTTGTAGTCATGCTTTGATTTTTGAACATTTTGATCATGCTTAACATTAAAGGAAAATTATTTTGTAAAGTGTGTTTTCAAAAAGATATTTTTATGTGATGATAGATTTGATAGATTAGCAATGAACCTCAAATGATGTTGTGTTGTTATATGACCATTGGTGGAGATCGATGCTCGCTAGGTCATGAAGCAGATCCTATTATGAGGAAGTTTTGTATTGCTAATACCAAAATATTGTGGGCTCAAGAGTGACCTTGGGGCTTATGATGATGAAAGGAGATAAAAAGAAATTGATTTTCAGAAAATAGGTTGATAAAGATTGTTGTTTGTGAAGATAATGTGATTTAAGCATGAAAATTTGGGAAGGATGACTTGTGCTAGGCGTAGACTTCGTAATGTGAAAATTTGGAGTACAATAGTTACTAGGAATTATACCATCATCGCGAAGTCAAAAATGCAATGCATGATAATATAAAATTATTTATTCTTAAAATATAAATTGATATGAAGCAAATCATTGTATCACATATTTAAGAAGGTTGATCAATATGAAATGTTTTAGACCTAGAACTTGGGAAAGATGACTTGCGCTAGGCATAGAATTCCTAGTGTAAAAATTGAGAAGAATTATTCCTAGGAATTATACCATCATCACGAAGTCATGAATGCTATGCATGATAAATGATTTTGAACTACATGTTATTTTTGCAATAAGTTGTTTTTGAGATTTGTGAAATTTTGGAAATATCTATGTAATGTGTTAATATGAAAATAATGATAAACTAATGTTTGTCCGACAAATTTCGAAGAAATATTTTAACTTATTTCGAAGACAAAGTCAAATTTATCAAGAACCAGTGTGTGATAAGTGATTTCATTATCCATATTGATTTAACACAATGATACAAAATCTCTCTAGTAACAAATGTGTGTGCTTTGTAAGGTTAATTTACCATTTTGAGTAAGGTAGTGATACAAGAAAACTTTTATGAACCAATGTGTATGTGAGTGAAAGGTTCATTAACCATGATTTTGTGCATGTTAGTGTATTGAACTACTATGTAAGTCAAGTTACCAAAAGCTAGCTAATCCACAAGTAGACATTGATCTGTATAAAAGGTCACTAATATGACAGACATGTCGCCATATGAAAAGGAATTACCTAAGGTCAAGTGGGTTGGGAACAAACCACCTGTTATGGGGCTTACCTCATGGTTTTCGAATAACTAAGAAATTCCAAGGATTCAAGTTCAATACCCTCTTCTTTTCTTCAAATTTTTTGGAATAGGGTTTTCTTGTCCATTTCTAAACAAGGGGATTTTATTGCTTTGTAATGGAATACTATTTTTGATTTTTCTCTTTTGATTTTTATTTTTCTTTATTTTTCTCTTTTTCTCTTTCTTTATTTTTCTTTTGGGATACTTTCTCAGATTAGACGTAGAGCAAGGAATTTAATTCGGGTAGGGAGGAGCTTGTCCTTTTGCCAATTTTTCAATATTCTAGACCACACACATGGTAGGATAGCAAGGGAAACTTTTCACTTAAGGTATTAAGACTTAATATGTAGTATCACTTTTGAATTTTCAACAAATCATTTTAAGATGTAAAAATGTGTTCTTGGTTTAAGAAGTAGCAAGATCATTTCCCAAAACTCAAAATTATTTAATGAAGTAATAGTGCTTTTGGTGCAAGAGAGATTTATAATCAAAGTAACAAAATCAAAATCATTTTAAAGTTGTGAAATTTAGTGCATGGTTTAAATTAACTTTTGAATTTATCTGAAATAAAATAAAATATTTCTCAAAACTTTTGAAAGATAACAACAAATAACAATGCAATAATTTTGAAATATTTTTAGAAATTTGATACTTTTTTTATTTTTTTGGTAGTTTTTTGATGTTTTAATGATGGAATTGGTTATCTATATACACTATACAAGGTGATTTTTATTATAGCATGTCTAAGGTGGCTTCAAAATCAAAGGAAGTTTTGAAGAATAATTTGGTTGTGGTGTATATGATTGAAGTTGATTGGTTAATAGTTGAGATTGTTGTGATGAAGAATGATAAGTAGATGTAGATGAATAAAAGTGATGGATAGAAGATGATGATGATAAAGAGGAAAAGAATAGAGAACTTGATGTGATAAAAATAATGAAAGAGATAATGAAGGATAAAAGGTGACAGATAAAAAGTGGCAATGATGATAAAGAAGAAACAACTAGAGAACTTGTTGTAGTGATTATAAATAAAGAGAGAATAAAGAACACATATTCCTTATGAATAGAAGAGGTTTGCAAAAGTTTGAAAAGATATATCTTATATGAATGATTGTCCCATTGTTGTTGAATGTTGAGTGAGACTTTGGATTGAGACTTCAACACTAAAGATGGGTTTTCTATTTTTATATCTTCTTTCAGATTATTCTTCAAAACTAAGAGAGATCTTGAAGGTTGATTGGATGAAAAATTTATTTCTTGTTTATCAAATTGAGTTGATTGAGCTTGAGGTTGCTCACTTGTAGTTTTTATCACATTATTAGTGATATCATTATGATAGGACACATTAGGATGTAATATTTGATTGGTTTCCTGTCGTTGATGCTTGATTAGTTCTCTTGGGATTTTATCAATAATTGGTTCATTATCTCTTTCTTATTGATTGTGAAGTATGATGTGATTGCATGGTAGGATTGGAAGAAGAAATATTTCCTTGTTGATATGAATGTGTTGTGTTGAAAGAAGAAGGTTGGAATAGTTGTGATTGCAATGATGATAATGAAAAATTAAATGGGGGTCGAATAGCTTTAAATGAATGTGGAGTGAGAATAATGCTACTATTATGAAGAGACTGAGGTGAATAAATATTTTGTAGAGAAAAATATGGTAGTGATTTTTTATTCATTATTTGAGTTTGAATTTGAGAATTTTGATTTTGAGTTTGTTGTTTAGTGATGGTTCCAATAGTACCCACAATATTATTATTATGAAAATGACCAAAGTGGGGTCTAGCATTTTCTACTTGTTCATTTGAAAGCACTTGTTGAGATGATGGTCGAGTAGTCACTCTTCTAGGGAATGGTTCTTCATGCACAATTGAATCAGTGATGGGAGTAATTGGATCTGATCATCTTCAAAACTATTTGAATTATTTGAGGTAATGTTAACCTCACTCTCTATTTCACTTTCTTCATCACTTTTTAAATATGTAATTTGATAACTTCTTAGAGGTCTAACAGTAATTTGAGATTCAGTAGTTACACATGGTTTTTGCAAATCTTGATGAGGTAGTGATATTCTCACAATGACACTGACAGGGGGGGGTGAATCAGTGTAGCTATTTAAATTTAGATTTACAACTCTTTAAAACTTAAGCAGGGAGAACTTAAAAATAGATAAAGCAATTAAACAAGAGAGCATTCCACAACACATGATTTAATGAGGTTCACCAGTTTTGGCTACTCAAAAATTAGACTGCTTGGACTCCCATTCAAATCCAACCTTTGCAAAGCACCAACTTTACAAACAATTTTCCAGCACCCACAAGAAGGAGCACCAACCCCTTATTTATCTGCAACAACAGAAAGGAGCACCAACCCCCTAATGCCAAGCACCAACTTGGACTTCAGTTCTAAACTGTTTCAAAGACATAAAAATGCCTTCACTTCTACAAGACCCTCATTGGTCTAATACCCTTTAACAAGAACTGCATATACTTATAGCTCTGTTATCTTTTTTTCTCTTTCAGTTCTGCTATACTCTCTTATTGCCCTCTCTTCTGTATATTTCAGCACTATATACCCTTATCTCTTTTTACAACTCCTTTTTCATTTTATTCAGCAATACACAACACTCATGCCACGTGTAGAGCTCAACCCTAACCCTAACTTATTGTACATGAAACATTCTTTTGGATCTACTTAATGTGCTTTTGATAGCCTTAAATGCTTACTTACGGCTCTAATAACCTTATCTGCCCACTTTACGATTCTGACAGCATTTTCTATGCTCTGACAGTATATCCGTCGTTCTAACAGATTTATCTTCTCATTTATGGCTCTAACCATCTTATCTACTCATTTATGGCTCTGATAGCCTTTTTTGTTCTCTTACAGCTCTGATAGTAGAACCTCCGCTCTGACAGCCTTTTTGTCTTCTTCTCGGCCTACATGTGCGAAAACACAACATGTCGTGATATCGCAACACTTTTCACCTCTGTACACTCTACTTGGCTTGCATCAGCAAAAACATGACATGTCACAAAATCATGACACTTTTCGCTTCCTTGCACTCTTCTCGGCATGCACCAACGAAAACATGACATGTCACAAAATTGTGACACTTTTCGCTTCCTTGCACTCTTCTCGGCATGCACCAGCGAAAACATGACATGTCATGAAATCGTGACACTTTTTGCTTCCTTGTACTCTTCTCTGTTTGCACTAGCAAAAACATGACATGTCACGAAATCGTGACACCTTTCACTTTCGTACACTCTTCTCTGCAAGCACTAGCGAAAACATAACATGTCACGAAATCGTGACATCTTTCGCTTCTGTACACTCTTCTCTGCAAGCACTAGCGGAAACACATGTCATGAAATCATGACATCTTTCGCTGCCTTGTGCCTTTTATTGCCTTGACCTCACAAAAATAGAACATGTCACGAAATCATGACACTTTCACTGCCTTGTGCTTTTCTTCTCATTGGGTCATGAAAACCCGACATGTCGTGATATCGCGACATATTTTCTCCTTAGCACTTCCTCTTGCAAATTGTCACGAAATCACGACACTTTTCCTTGCAAGCTCTTTCTCTCAAACATGTTGTGAAATCACGACACATTTTCGTCTGTACTGCCTTTCTTACAGATTGTCATGAAATCGTGACACTTTTCTTTGCGAGCTTCTTCTCTCCGAACATGTCGTGAAATCATGATAGTTTGTCTTATGCTTTCTCTCTCTTCGAACATGTCGCAAAATCATGACAGTTTTCCTTACACTTTCTCTCTCTTCAAACATGTCACAAAATCATGACAGTTTTGCTAGCATTTTCTCTCTCCTCCGATATGTCGCAATATCGTGACATTTTTGCCAGCATTTTCTCTCTCCTCCGATATGTCACGAAATCGTGACATTTTTGCCAGCATTTTCTCTCTCCTCCGATATGTCACGATATCGCAACATTTTTGCCAGCATTTTCTCTCTCCTTTGATATGTCGCGAAATCGTGACATTTTTGCCAACATTTTCTCTCTCCTATGATATGTCACGAAATCACGACAGTTTTCTTGTCGCGATATCGCGACAGTTTTCTTACTTGCATTTTTCTTTGATATTTTGAAACTGGGCCACTTCTGTCTTCTTGGAAATTCATTGTACATGCTCTGACTGACCTCCGAACTCCTGTCCACTTGCATCATTAATTGATCTATCTATCTGTGTTGACAACAATGACAATACTGTTTCTACACCTTGCTCAACAATCTCCCCCTTTGGAATTGTTGGCAACACATGTGCAATTTCCTGTAATTCTTCTCCCCCTTTGAAAATAATACCAAAGGGCTGCTGCAAACTCCCCTTGAGTCCATGTACAACATTATCAGGCACACAATATTATAGTTAGTAAAAATTACAAACATGAGAAAACAGATAATCAAATATATAAATGCTCCCCTTGAAAATGTGTTCCCAATAGCTAGTCAGTTCTTGGGTAGTGTGACCACTCCCAACTTACTATGAAGTTATTCAAAAAATTCCTTGGGCAACGGTTTAGTGAAGATATCCGCTACTTGCTCTGTAGTTGGAACAAAATCCAATTTAACCTCACCTTCTGCAACTTTATCCTTCAAAAAGTGATATCGGATTGTAATATGTTTGGTGTGAGAATGCATAACTGGATTCTTTGAGATGTTAATAGCACTGGTATTATCACATTTAACTGAAATTGGCTCTTTGAAGTTAATACCAAGATCTTTCAGGGTTTGTCTCATCCATAAAATCTACGTACAACATGTTGCTGCAATGTATTCTACCTCTACGGTGGATAGAGAGACTAATTCTTGTTTCTTGTTGTGCCATGCTACCAACCTGTCTCCAAGATAGAATGCACCTCCACTGGTACTCTTTCTGTCATCTATACATCCTACCCAATCTACATCAGAATATGCAATAAGAGTGAAGTCCTTACCTTTTGGGTACCATAACCCAAACTCCATAGTACCCTTGAGGTACCTAAAAATCCTCTTCATAGTTGTCACATGAGTCTCTTTGGGACTAGCCTGAAATCTTGCTACCATGCATACTGCCTGTAAGATATCTAGTCTGGTAGCTGTCAAATATAGTAGGCTTCCAATCATAGATCTATACATGGTTTGATCTACATCTGGAGATTTGTCATCCTTGCTCAACTTGCAACCTATTGTCATGGGAGTGCTAATAGGTTTACAATCCTCCATTGTGAACTTTTTTAGCATTTCTTTCACATATTTAACTTGAGAAATAAAAATGCCCTTTTCATTTTGGTTAACTTGCAGTCTGAGGAAATATGAAAGTTCACCAATCATAGACATTTCAAATTCTTTTTGCATTTTATTTGCTATCTCTACATGACTCATCATTGCTGCTGCCAAAAATTATATCATCTACATAAACAACAAGGACAATAAGATGGCCTTTTTCTGTTTTGACATACAAGTTACTATCTACCATACCTTTCTTGAACCCTTGTTCAGTGAGATAGTTGTCTAGTCTTGCATACCATGCTCTGGGTGCCTATTTCAAGCCATACAAAGCTTTCTTCAACTTGCAAACAAAGTTGGGATTATCACCGAGTTGAAAACCATCTGGCTGCTCAATATAAACTTCTTCAATATTTCCATTCAGAAATGTTGATTTCACGTCCATCTGATAAACTTTGAAATTCCTATGGACTGCTAAAGCTAGAAACATTCCGATTGCCTCGAGTCTAGCCACTGGTGCAAAATTTTCCTCAAAATCAATACCTTCAACTTGAGCATAGCCTTTATAGACCAATCTTGCTTTATTCCTTACAACCTGTCCATCTTCATTCAATTTGTTTCGAAAGATCCATTTAGTACCGATTATGTTTTTATTTGCAGGCCTTGGTACTAACTCCCAGGTTTTGTTTTTCTCAATCTGATCTAGTTCTTCATTTATTGCCTTCATCAAAATTTCATATGTGCTTGCTTCAACAATAATTTTGGGCTCAATGCTGGATAATAGGGAGAAGTTACTTACTACTCTTCTTCTTGTCTTAACACCAACTGTGGGGTCCCCAATAATTTGCTCTCTGAGATGATTTTTTTGCCAGCTTCCTGTTTTGAATTTATTGTTTTCTTCTACTTCTGAATCAATACTTAAATCATCTGGGTCAATTTTATGATTCTCTTCTGTTTCCTTTTCTTCATCTCCTTCAATAACTTCTTCATAAATAGGGTAGTTTTCTTCACAGCTGACTGCTCATTTCCTATCTTCATCAAATTTAACATCGACATTGTCTACAATTTTCTTTAGCCTCTTGTTGTAGCATTTGTAAGCTTTGCTTTTTGACGAATAGCCAACAAAAATACCTTCATCAGCTCTATCTTCAAACTTACCAAGATTATCTTTAGTTATTTTGATGTAACACTTACTGCCAAAGACTTTGAAGTATTTTGTTGTTGCCTTCTTGCCAAACCATAGCTCATAAGGGGTTTTGCTTTCATGCGTCCTCAACATGCACCTGTTTTGGATATTAACTGTAGTATGGACTACCTCTTTCCAAAATATGTCTATAATTTTGCTCTCAGTCAACATCGTCCGTGCCATTTCCTACACAGTTTTGTTCTTTCTTTCTACAACACCATTCTGCTGAGGTGTCCTTACTGCTGAAAACTGTCTTTTGATCCCATATTTTTGACAGTATTCTGCAAACTCCTCTGAGATGAACTCTCCTCCTCTATATGATCTTAAGAATTTGATCCTCTTTTATGTTTCATTCTCAACTTGGTTTTTGAAAGTCTTGAACATTTCAAAAGCGTCAGATTTTTGCTTCAAAAAGAATATCTAGGTCATTCTAGAATAGTCATCTATGCACAACATAAAGTATTTGTCACAATTTATACTTTGTGTTCTCATGGGTCCACATAAATCAGTATGTATTAGTTCTAAAGGTTTGATGGTAAAGTACTCATTTGATTTAAATGTGGCTCTATTTTGCTTCCCCTTTTGGCATGAAGCACAAATACTATTTAGTGGTTTGCTAATGGAGGGTATATCTCTTACTGCCCTTTTTGAGCTTATTTTTACCAAATTGTCAAAGCTGATATGACCGAGCCTCTTGTGCCACAACCAATTTTCATCTTCTTTTCCAATCAAGCATGCTCCTTCTAAAGTCTCTGAGAGAGTATACAAGTTTCCAGAAGTCCTTGATCCAGTAGCAATCAACTTCCCACTGTTAGCTTTTCTCACTTCACAACCCTGTTTCTTAAAAATTACTTCATGACCTCTGTCACAGATTTGACTTACGCTAAGCAAGTTATGCTTCAGACCAATCACAAACAAGACTTCTTTTGATTTGATCTTTTTGTCACTGATCTTGACTGATCCTTTGCCAACTATCTTTGCTCCATCATTATTTCCAAATTTCACAGAACCACCTTCGTAATTCTGTAACTTCTCAAATTTTTGCTTGTCACCTTTCATGTGACTGGAGCATCCACTATCAAGTATCCATGGTGCACATTTGTTCTATGCTTTAAAAGTAGTTTGAACAATCAAAGATTCCTTTTCTTCTTGGAGTTTCTCCTTTTATTTTTGGAGTTTCTCCTTTTCTTTCCATTCTAGTTTGATAGCAGTTTTGGCTACTTGTTTTGCCTTTCCCCTTTCATTAGCTTGTGCCTGTTTTTCAAGAAATTTTTTGTTTTGTTTCAATCCATTTGGTTGAGATTTTCTACCCTGATATTTATTTGCTGCAAAAGTGCTTCTACAGTTTCTCACAATGTGTCCAAAATTATGATAGTTATAACATTCTACTGCATAATCCATCAATGGTGAAAAGACATTTCTACTGGTGAAATTCCTTTGTGCTACATTATAATTGCAATCTAAAATCTTATGACCATAAGCATTGCATTTAAAAAAATAACCAGAAAAGGAGTGATTAAACCTGGGTGAAGGTCTTTGCCATTTTGAAGTAGGAGCCATGAATCTTCTCCTTCTTGGATGTGTGACTTTTGTGAATCCATATTTGTCAGTACTCCTCTTGAGTCTGGCATTATTGCTTTCTTTGGCATGATTTGTTTTTTCTTGATCAACCCTAATCTTATCTTCTTTATTTATGGGTTCTACATTTATGGCCTTTGATCCCTTTGATGATTCTCCTTCATCGAAGCCCAAACCAAATTTGATGCTTGAAGGCCTTTGGTTATTTATAATTTTATCCAGCTTTATAAAACTTTCTTCAAACTTATGATAACAACTCAGTTTCCGATTCATCTCCTCTAGCTACATCCTTAACCTAACAATGTCTTCTTCTAGCTTGCTGCACTCATCTATTTTTACGTTTAATTATACTTCGAGAACTTTAGACATTTTATTAAATTTGTCTGTCTGTACTTTCAAGTTGTTTATTATTTCATTGGCATCCTCAAGCTTTCTTGAAACCTTTTTATTCTTTTTCCTTTATGTGCTCAGCTCTTTAAGTGCAGCAACCAACTCACCTTCTAGATATACTTTAGCCTCATCCTCAGGTTTTTCATTGCATTCCTATTTTTCCTTTGTTTTTCTTTCTTCAAATGCCATGAACAGAGCTTCACCTGCTTCTTCAGAATCCTCACCGTAGCAATCTTCAGAAGAGCTGACATTCTTGGATATGAAACTTTTCTTCTTGAAGTTGATTTTTCTAAAATGTGGTTTCTTCTTCCAGTCACTTCTTTCTTGGTGTGACCCTTCATCATTTTTGTTTTTCTCATTCATTGGACATTTAGCTGTAAAGTGCCCAATGCCTCCACAGTTGAAGCCCTTAAACGATAACTTTCCTCTGTACTTTCTTTTTCTCTTTATTATTTTCTTAACAAAGTTTGCTTTTGTTTCATCTGAAGACTCTTCTTCCTCAGATTCTTGTTTAGCTTTTATATTTTTGTGTGCTTTAAAAGCAGCTTCTCTATCTGAGGGCTTAGTTTGTCCTATTCTCATTTTGTATGCAGTTAAAGAACCATGCATTTCATCCATGCTAAAAGTATTTAGATCTTTAGCTTCTTCTATAGCAAAAACTTTAGAATTAAATCTTTTGTGAAGAGTTCTTAGTACCTTTTTCATGATGACCGCATCTTCCATTTCCTCGTCGAGTCCTCTAATCGCATTAATGATTCCATTGACTCAGAATATAGGCCTTTATGTTCTCATTGTCATTCATTTTTAATGCTTCGAACTGAGCTCGATGTGTTTGTAGCTTGGCTTTCTTGATCTTGTCGTCTCCTTCATGAATGCTCTAGAGTTTGTCCCACATGTCTTTTGTCATTTTACAGCTCATGATCCTTATCAGTTCATTGTCTACTAACCCACACATTATAGCATTCTTTCCTTTAGAGTTATTCTCAAACCTTTTCTTCTCAGCAGCATCTTTTGGAGGAGTAGAGGGTATTGTGTATCCACTGTCTACTGACTCCAAAATTTCATATCCCAAAGCACATAGATATGTCTGCATCCTGAGTCTCTAGAAAGAGTAATTAGTTCCATCAAACAAAGGAGCTTTGTTGGATGAAAATCCTTCACCACCGGCCATTGTGTTTCTTCCAAGATCACCTTAGCTGATTGAGCTTGTTCAAGAACCTTGCTCTGATACCAATTGATATTCTCACAATGACACTGAGAGGGGGGGTGAATCAGAGTAGCTATTTAAATTTAGATCTACAACTCTTTAAAACTTAAGCAGGGAGAACTTAAAAAATAGATAAAGCAATTAAACAAGAGATCATTCCACAACACATGATTTAACGAGGTTCACCAGTTTTGGCTACTCCTCAAAAATTAGATTGCTTGGACTCCCATCCAAATCCAGACTTTGTAAAGCACCAACTTTACAAACAATTTTTTAGCACCCACAGGAAGGAGCACCAACCCCTTATTTATCTGTAGCAACAGAAAGGAGCACCAACCCCCTAATGCAAAGCACCAACTTGGACTTCATTTTTGAACTATTTTAATGACATAAAAATGCCTTCACTTCTACAAGACCCTCACTGGTCTAATGCCCTTTAACAAGAACTGCATATACTTATAGCTTTGTTATATTTTTTTCTCTTTCATCTCTGCTATACTCTCTTGCTGCCCTCTCTTCTATATATTTCAGCACTATATACCCTTATCTCTTTTTACAACTCCTTTTTCCTTTTATTCGACAATACACAACACTCATGCCACGTGTAGATATCAACCCTAACCCTAACTTACTGTACATGAAACATTCTTTCGGCTCTACTTACTATGATTTTGATAACCTTAAATGCTTACTTACGACTCTGACAGCCTTATCTTCCCACTTTATGGCTCTTACAGCCTTTTCTACGCTCTGACAGTATATCCGTCGTTCTGACAGATTTATCTTCTCATTTATAGCTCTGACCATCTTATATTCTCATTTACGGCTCTAATAGCCTTTTTTGTTCTCTTACAGCTCTGACAGTAGAACCGCCGCTTTGACAACCTTTTTGTCTTCTTCTCGGCCTACATGCACAAAAACACATGTCACGATATCATGACACTTTTCACCTCTATACACACTACTTAGCTTGCACCAACGAAAACATGACATGTGAAATCACGACACTTTTTGCTTCCTTGCACTCTTCTCGACATGCACCAGCGAAAACATGACATGTCACGAAATCATGATACTTTTTGCTTCCTTGCACTCTTCTCGGCATGCACCAGCGAAAACATGACATGTCACAAAATCGTGACACTTTTTGCTTCCTTGTACTCTTCTCTGCTTGCACTAGCGAAAACATGACATGTCACAAAATCGTGACACCTTTCACTTTTGTACACTCTTCTCTGCAAGCACTAACGAAAACATGACATGTCACGAAATCATGACATCTTTCGCTTCTGTACACTCTTCTCTGCAAGCACTAGCGAAAACACATGTCACGAAATCGTGACATCTTTCGCTGCCTTGTGCCTTTTCTTGCCTTGACCTTGCGAAAACAAAACATGTTGCAAAATCACGACACTTTCACTGCCTTGTGCTTTTCTTCTCATCGGGTCGCTAAAACCCGACATGTTGTGATATCTTGACATATTTTCTCCTTAGCACTTCCTCTTGCAAATTATTGTGAAATCGTGACACTTTTCCTTACAAGCTCTTTCTCTCAAACATGTCATGAAATCGTGACACATTTTTGTCCGTACTGCATTTCTTGTAGATTGTTGCAAAATCACGACACTTTTCTTTGCGAGATTCTTCTCTCAGAACATGTCACAAAATCATGACAGTTTTCCTTGTGCTTTCTCTCTCTTCGAACATGTCACGAAATCGTGACAGTTTTCCTTGCACTTTCTCTTTCGTCCAACATGTCACAAAATCATGATAGTTTTCCTTGAGCTTTCTCTCTCTTCGAACATGTCGTGAAATCGTGACAGTTTTTCCAGCATTTTCTCTCTCCTTCGATATGTCGTGATATCGCGACATTTTTGCCAGCATTTTCTCTCTCCTTTGATATGTCGCAAAATCGCGACATTTTTGCTAGCATTTTCTCTCTCCTCCGATATGTCACGATATCGCGACATTTTTGCTAGCATTTTCTCTCTCCTTCGATATGTCACGAAATCGCGACATTTTTGCCAGCATTTTCTCTCTCCTTCGATATGTTGCGAAATCGCGATAGTTTTCTTGTCGCGATATCGTGACAGTTTTCTTACTTGCCTTTTTCTTTGATCTTTTGAAACTGGGCCACTTATGTCTTCTTGGAAATTCACTGTACATGCTCTGACTGACCTCTGACCTCCTGTCCACTACATGATCAATTGATCTATCTGTCTATGTTGACAACAATGACAATACTATTTCTACACCTTGCTCAACAGGTAGAAAGTTGCTAATAGTTCCTACATATCAAGTTGGATGAGGACCATTGTGATGTTCTATTTGATTTAAAAATTCTTTACCATGCTTTGGTAAAGGGTGTTGAAAAATATCCAAATTTTAATTTTGAGGTTTTTGTGTATTATTCTGAGCATTTCTTGGAGGGAAATTATCTACTTCCATTTTTCATTATCAATTAAATCTTGTATCACGTGTTTCAATATTTTACAAGAATTTGTAGAATGACCATAAAATCTATGGAAGTTACAATGTAAATCATCTCTAAATCCAGCTACGGTTGTATCAGGTTGTCTTATTTTAGGCAATTGTATTAAGCCTTGTTCCAATAGTTGAGGTAAAATCATAGTTAAGGGCTGATTTAATCTTGTAAATTCTCTTGGTGGTTTATTGGGAACCTTTAATACAAACTTCTTCACAACTTCAACAAGGTTAACATTTGAGTTATTTCTACTATCAGTAACTCCATCACCCACTACTTGTTTATTCTTATATTGATTATTAGAAGTTTTTTCTTCATACTTATTAAATTGACCTCTTCTAATGAGGGCATCTTCTATCCTCCTTGTTAAATCAATGGTTTGATCAAAGGATGTTACTATAGTAGTAGAAAGTTTGTAAGACAGTTGTTCTTGCAAATTACCTATGAATATGTCCAACATTTCATGATGAGGTAATGCAAAATGCAGTTTATCCAAAAGTTCTCTCCACTTAGCCAAGAATTCAGAAAACATTTCATCTTTTACTTGTTTCAAGTTGTATAAATCTTTAATAGTCACATGCCTCTCTATGTAGGCACTAAATTTATGGACAAACATTTACGTTGTCTCCTCAAAATTCCTTAGAGAATTAGTGGGTAACTGATAATACCACTCTAGAGCCATGTCTCCTAGAATTTTAGGGAACATCTTTAGCAACAAAAAATCATCATGAGAAACATCATGACATGTTATCCTAAACATGTGAATATGCTCTATAGGATCTTCGGTTCCTTTATATATCGGGAGGATAGACATAGGTAAATTCTTAGGATAAGGTTGAGCTACCACAATAGGATCTAAAGGTTAACTACACATATCTCGATAACTATATGAGGGACGATAAGGATCCATATGGTCTAGACGAGAAGTTAACTGTTTAACCATGGCTTCAAGTCCCTATTGTTGTCCAAAAAACTGATTTTGTTGCACCATATTATTGTGTCTTTGATAAGTTGATGTTGTTGTGTAAGGGTTTCCAACTAAA
The DNA here is from genome assembly GCA_028583015.1 of Wollemia nobilis. Taxonomy (NCBI): domain Eukaryota; kingdom Viridiplantae; phylum Streptophyta; class Pinopsida; order Araucariales; family Araucariaceae; genus Wollemia; species Wollemia nobilis. The sequence goes on along the minus strand of JAQPPZ010016847.1, from coordinate 5,484,560 downwards.
ATAGTGTTGTGTAAAGTTTTTGTAAAAATTATGTTTTGTTGAATTTTTTGTTGATAATTTGTATTTTGCACTTGTTTAGCCTTTTGTTGCTGATTAAGAGCTTGAGAAAATATGGAAGCAAATGGTTGTTTCTATTGTTTAGAATTTACTTTAGTGTTATTAACAACCATATTAGATGATTGTGCCATTGGTTTTTGAACATTTTGATTTAAAGGTATCATGTTTTGACTAGATGGTCCTGCTTGATCATTATCTTGGTCTGTTGAGTTCATGTATGATAATGGATTTGTATGTATTCGAAAAGTAGATGCTAATGCTGATTCCATATCACCTTCTCCTGAATTATCAATTTGTACTGCTTGATTAAACTCTTTTTTGTGGTCTTATATAAATTGGGTAAATTTTCCAATAGACTCAAATTTAACATTTCCTTTTTCATCTAATGTAGGTTCATCAGGATCTTCTATTTTGTCTTCATTATTATTATCTTCACCTTGTTCTGAAATTCTATCATCTTCTATTTGAACTCTATCATCAAAGTTTTTTTGATCTTGTTCCTCTATGTAATCATATTCTAGTTGCTTACCACTTCTTAATTTAGGCATTTTAATTTTCGAATTTTTATCATAGAAATATATATATATATATATATATATATATATATATATATATATATATATATATATATATATATATATATATATGCTTAAAATTTTGGGGTATATATGTTATATATATACCTAAATAAATAAATATATATTATACTTGTTTTGTTTTTGGTTTTTGGTGTTTTGGATTTTTTAAAACAAGGCTCTTCCTATGTTGAAATCTAACATCTAAGAAATTAACTTAAAATGTGCAAATTTTGATCTTTTGTTTTTGTTTTTGTTTTATGTTTTGTGACTTTTATTGTTTTTTGTGTTTTATAAATCAAAAATATGTTTATGTTTTCACATCGGGTTCACCAAAGAATGTAGCCCAAAAATTCTTGCACTCCTTTCCTCAAGTTTGATGGATCCATGCCTCAGAGGGGAATGGAAGAATGGATGGTCTACACCTTAGAAGAGAGGTACTTGATCATACCTTCTTATGGTGATTTTTTGACGAATTGTTTAGGGTTCACTAGGAAACTCTTGCTATGGCGGTTTCCATGCCTAGGTGAGGTAGTGTTTTGATTTGATTATTTTGTCTCACATGCAACCTAGGTTTGGTCAGAATGTAGTTTTTACCTAACTAGATGCAATTTTATAGTCAATGAAGATAAGGGCAAACAAATTTTAGTCTAAGAAAGCTTTGCAAATACAAATAAGAATGCAATGATGCAAATATGAATGTTTTGAATTTTTTTGTAAGTTTTTCTATAATTTTTAAATTCAAGTTATCCAATGCGATTAAAGGCTATGTTTTTTTGGCTTTATTTTATTTTCAATGCAAAGAGTGTGTAAAATAAAGAAGATTGTAGATTTTTTATTCTAAAAATAGAGAATTTGGATTTTATACCCTACCTAGATTTGTAATTTGAAGTCTGAATAAATTTGGATTTGGAATATGAGTTCACATCTTTGAATCGATTTTGATCATCTAGATTTTTCAAAACCTACAAATTTCATAATGACACACTAAAATTTCTAATTAGGGATGGGGGATCTGCATAGGTCATAGTGAATCATGATCCGCAATAGTTAGATCTCCTTGACTCTTTAATAATCGTTGGAAAAATATGAAATCTAATAATCTTATGGAAAGCATAACAATTAAATACAACAAAGAGTAATAAAATGAGTATAAATGATTATAAGATTATGCAACATTAATATGACAAGATTAAGAATCAAATTTTGCCCCCATATTTATTATTACTAGCATTGTTGTTATTACTTTATTATTATTATTATTTTTATTATTTTTATAAATTACACATAAATAAACAAAAAATACTATAAAGGTGATGATTATAAATGAATAAGTCTATATACGGGTGCTAACAATGCAACGATTGATGAAGAGAATAAGAATAAATGGTTTAACAACTGTACGCAGGTGGGCTAAAATATAAAAACTTTATTTAATTAACTTCAAAAAATTACATGCTACACACACAACACTTAGGTATTTATAGGGAAGAAGGAGGAAGAAGGAGGAAGGGAGAGAAGGGAAAATAGTGGGATGTGAAGGGATAAGGGATAAGGAAGGAGGTGGAGGAATAAGGAGGATGAGGAGGAGTAGGAAATAGGGAGTGAAAGATATGTAGAGAGAAGAAGGAAATGGTGGCGGGAGGAAAGGAGGAAAAAATGGAGAGAATGTAGGAGAGGGAGTTTAGAATATTTTTAAAAATTTACCGACAAAACTATGCCAACCATTACAGCCATGTTCACACTAAGCCTAGAAATATCTAGATATTTTTGGGCCTAAACCCTCTTCATATTTGCAACATTCCCCCCCCCTTAAAGTTGAGAGAACTGACTACATAGTCTCTCAGCTTTATAAATTGAGCTTTAGCCATCGCTTTGGTGAAGATTTCTGCGATGTTCTCCAACGTGCGACAAAATTTAAGCTCAACAATTTCATGCTTCACCATGTCTTGGATGAAGTGGTACTTCATATCAAAATGTTTCATTCTATTATGGTGGATCGGATTGTATGCCAATTGAATGGCACTGATGTTGTCATAGTAAATCTTGGTCGGACCACTTTGCTGGTCTCCAATATCTTCCAACACTTTTCTTAGCCATAGGGATTGAGTACTAGCATAGGTGACTGCTATATACTCAGCTTCTATAGAAGATAAAGCTACCACAGTTTGCTTTTTGGAACTCCATGTTATTAGCCCTGATCCCAGACTAAAACAGTTCCCTGAAGTTGATTTTCTGTCATCAATATTGCTACCCCAATCACTATCATTGAAGCCTACAAGCTTGATAGTGTTACATTTATGGTACTATATTTCAAAATCTAATGTACCCTTCACATTTATGAGAATTCTCTTAGCTGCCTGCAAATGCAGCTCAAATGGGCTCGCCATAAATTAAGAGACAAGAGAAACAATATACTGAATATTAGGTCTGGTGTTGGTGAGAAACATCAAACTCCCAACCATGCCCCTGAAAGTGGTCATGTCAACTTTTGATGCTCCATCATATTTGCTTAATTGGATTCCATGTCCAATTGGAGTTGCAACTGGTTTGCAATGGTCCATGGCAAACTTCTTGATCATGTCCCAAGCATACTTATGTTGACAGATGAAGATCCCTATATCTGACTGATGAACTTCCAATTGAAGGAAGTAGTGCATTAAGCCGAGATCCTTCATCTCAAACTGCTTCATCATGGAGTGCTTGAACTCCATATTCACTTTTCTATTACTACCCATGAATATGAGATCATCCACATACAAGCAAACTATGAGGATGTTGTTACCTTGCTTTAGGTAGTAAAGGGTGGGTTCATTTCTGCTTCTAGTGAACCCAAAATCTTTGAAGTACCCATCAATGTGTGAGTACCAAGATCGTGGTGCCTGTTTGAGGCCATAAAGTGCCTTTTTCAGTTTGTAAACAAAGTGTTCCTTACCTTGCTCTTGAAATTCCTGTGGTTGCTCAACATACACTTCCTCTGTCAAGTACCCATTGAGAAAGACACTTTTCACATCCATGGTTGGAATTTCCATCCCTTGTGTGCAGCTAAAGCAAGAACTATTCTGATGGTCTCCTGTCAAGCTATAGGAGCAAATGTCTCTTCATAATCAATACCGTACTTTTGTGTAAATCCTTTTGCAACCAATATTGCTTTATGCCTTTCAATGCTTTCGTCGACATTGAATTTGGTCTTGAAGACCCATTTACATCCAACACACTTTTTTCCTTTAGGAAGCTCTACCAGCTCCCAAGTATCGTTGTTTTTTATAGAGGTTATCTCTTCTTTCATGGCATCTTGCCAAAAATTTTGAGTACATGCCTTCTCATAACTAGAAGGTTCAAGTTGTGCACTAGTTAACAAGGCATAGTTAACTACATCTCCCCAAGGTTCAAGCTGGGAGTCATCATCACCATACAAATGCATATTTTCAAGTCTTTGTAAAACAAAACTCATCTCAATAGCTTGACTTCTAGTATACCTTCTTTGATATTTTTTATCCAACATCTGATAAGATGGATGATGTTGGAGAGTTCTCTTACATCTGGATGGAGAATCAAGATCCATTGGTGAGGAACTAATTGACCTTTGTGGAGAAGGACTTGGTGAAGAAGATGATGAACTAGATGTAGAATGTCTGCTTGGGCTTAGAGGAGACTTCTTGCCTTTCTGTGGTGCCTGATGAATTTGAGAAGAACCTGTATCATGATATTCAACATCACTATAAATTTAGGGATGTCCCCATTCTCCCCCTTCATCAAAAATCACATCCCTAGAAAGTATTATCTTTCAAGTCCTAGGATTGTAGAGTCTGTAAGCTTTTGTGGTCTCACAGTACCCTACAAAAATGTAAGCTTGACTCTTGGGATTGAGCTTCTTCCTCTGTTCATCAGGAATGTGTGAGTAAGCCAGTGAACCAAACACTCTAAAATTATTGACATTCAATTTCTTACCATACCATGCTTGGTAAGGAGTTTTCCCTTTCAAACTTGAAGTAGGGATCCTATTCAAAATATACACATTGGTCCTGGTTACATCTGCCCAATACATATTGCTCAAATGCTTTGTTTGAAGCATAGATCTTGCCATCTCTACAATGGTGCAATTTTTCCTTTCAGCCACACCATTCTGCTATGGAGTATAGGCAGTAGTGAACTGCCTCTTTATTCCATGTTTTTTACAAAAATTCAAAAATTCATTAGAGTATTCTCCTCCTTTATCTTATCTGAGACACTTAACAAAATATCCACTCTCATTTTAAAATATTGATTTAACATCTATGAAGTAATCAAATGCCTCATCTTTATGCTTAAAAAAATATATCTAGCACATTCTTGAAAAATCATCAATGAAAAGAAGAAAGTAAGAGTTATTACCAATGCTCTTGGTCTGCATCGGACCACAAATGTCCGAATGCACTAGCTGGAGTGGATAACTAGCTTGCCATGCTTGTCCATGAGGAAATTTGGTTCTAGCATGCTTGCCCAAGGCATAACCTTCATAGACTTCATTATTATCCTAAAAGTTAGGAAGTCCGATCACCATCGCTTGAGAAGTTAACATATTTAAACTAGCTGAATTCAAATGACTGTATCTCAAGTGCCACAACATACTTGGATTTGCAATAGCAACATTTACTAATTGATCTCCTCCTGGATGGCAAAAATTTAAAAGAAATAACCTGTTCCTTATCATTGGCACTTGAGTAATGACTCTATAACTATTATTCTTATCAAAAATGGTACATTTACCCTCATCAAATACCAACTTATAGTTCTTCTCTAAAATTTGACCAACACTTAAAAGATTGTGTTGGAGATGAGGTGTGTAATAGATATCACTTACTTGTTTCATGCCTTCTTTTGTTGGAACCTCCATGGCTCTAATGACTTCAACTGCCAATTACTTGTCATCTCCCAATTTGATGCTAGATTTGTAGGAAGAATCCAGAGTAGCAAAGAGTTTTTCTTTGCCACTCATATGATTTGAACACCTAGTGTCCAAGATCCAGGTGTCATTCAGGTTTTGATCTGACTTACCATATGAGAGAAAGATATTTGAGGTCTCTTCCTCTTCTCCAAAATTTCCATATTGACTGCTTTGGCTGCTGCTCCCTTGTGAATATTTTGACCAATAGTCACGAGTGAAGTGGCCAAGTTTACCACAATTATAGCAAGCTTGTTTTGACTTGTCACTTCCTTTTCCTTGTCCTAGATGCTTCCCTCTATTCTGCTATCCACCTCTATTCTGACCTCCACCTCTATTTGAAGATCCTCCTCTGTTAGGAGTTCCACCTCGTGGACTCTTCCTGCCTCTACCTCTGTGTTGACCTCTGCCTAGACTTCTGCCTTTTCCTTTTCCTTCTTGTGAAGCGAAGGCTTTGTCATCACCTCCGTGGCTAGTGGAAGAAGATTCTCGTAGTCTCTCTTCATGTGAAAGAAGAGAACCAATTAGTGCATCAAAAGAAAGTGTAGTCAAATATTTTGACTCTTCAATAATAATTACTACATGATTCCACTTAGGAATAAGTGTTCGCAACCCTTTCTTCACTACAACCTCTAGTTTAATCTCTTCACCTAGAGTGACAATTTTATCTACTATGGCTTTGACTCGTACGTAGTAGTCTCCCACTTTATTATTCTCCTGCATTATGATATTTTCAAAATCTCTTTTTAGAGTTTGAATCCTGATTTGCTTCACTTGATCACTCCCTTGAAAACTTTCTTTTAAAACCTTCCAAGCATCTTGAGCTGTTATACAGGATGTTGTTCTAGGAAATATGCTTTTATCTAGGGCTGCTTATAAATGATATAGGGCAAAGAAATTTTTTTTCTAGGCTTATTTCTTGGATTTTCTATCGATAGCACTTAAGGTAGACCAGTCAGTGGGAGAGGGTTATGTGTAACCCTCTTCAACTATTTCCCATAAACCTTTACCAATCAACATAGTTTCATATTTATTGACCAGTATTCATAATCACTACCATTAAATTCAGGAATTGGAAGATTTGAATTTGAAGCCATTTCTACTACTTGAAAGCAAACTTTGATTTGACTAAAAATAGGAAGTACAAAGCAATTACAAGTTCAAATCAAATCTAGATTTCTTAACTCTCTCACTGATTTCTTCTTCTTCTTCTCATGGATTACCCAATACTAGAGGTCCAAAATTGTCTGTAATGGAATCCTTGTCGTCATTGATGACTACAATTTTAGGATTTTCCACAGGCTCAGCTTGTGCTGGCTCAGCCTCTGCTAGCTCAGGTTTCGCTGGATCAGGCTCTGCTGGCTCAGGCTCTAGAGAGCATGGGGAATAGCTCTCATTGGATTCTACCTCAGGTTCAAATGCCACTGAATTGGACTCCTCCACTTGTTGTCCAAAAATATTGTCCTCTAAGTTAGCCTCGTATCCAAAATCGGGCTTCCTCTGGTGAGCTATCACTGAATTTTGTTGTTGATTGAATACAGTTTGTATTCCGTCTCGCTAGAGCCTCTCATAAAAAGACTCAACAAATTCTCTCCTCAATAGAGAGCACAAAGCATGGTAACATCTAGTAGATCTGATCATCTACTCATCAAGGCAAAAAGAAAATTTTGTTAGAGCTTCTGAAGTTACAATTTTCCCTCTTTTACAACCACTGAGGCTATTACACAAAATTTTTATCCTTGAACGGGGTTCCAAGGGGCAGCGCCCCTGGCGTGCCACCCCCGTATCGTGACGGGGAGTCCAATTTTTTTGGAAGTGCTAAACGGGCGCTCTGAAAGGCTCCCGTCACTATTATGTTCCCCCTTTTTACAAAGATAGCCCTTTTAAAGTTTTCAAATTTTATAAAGGTTTTTTAAGAAAATTTAATAATATTATTTTATATTTTTAATTATATTTTAAATAAAATTTTATTTAAAACTAATTTAAAAATATAAAATTAGAAAAATTATTAAATTTATTAAAACCTTAATAAAAAATTAAAACCTATTTAAAAAAAAAAAAACCTTTTCTCAAGCCAATTTGAACTCGTGACCACTCCTTCAACGACAACCAGCTCAACCGCTATGCCACACAGCTTCTATGAAAGCAAATGGGGCTAATAATTTATTTAAATCCTTCAATCGGTGCTAAAAACAAACAAAAAAAATTCCTTTTGAGTGATTCAAAATCAGGACCTCTCCCTGACCAACAAACAACTTTGCCAATGCACTACGCACTTCGGATGAGATCAACGGTGAGCATAAACATTTTTATATTGATGCGACAGCTGGAAATAAAAATAAAAATAAAAAAGGTTTATCCCATATGCAGTAGGAGGAGGGCAAACCAATTGTTTTTAAATGCCCGTAAGCCACAATAATATCGATTGCCTTCGGGCAATCACCAACAACCTGTTTTATCGCTTCGATCCACGTGTCGCACTCATACATGCCAACCACTCTTGCCACGTGTTGCCTTGCCAGATTAGCTCGTCCAGTCAGCACCTGTATGTCACCTCGAGATTTGTTCCTGACTGCCACCTCAACTAGTGCCTACCACCTTGAATTGCGTATCACTACCCAGTCAACGTCCACGTCAGCTCAGCTCTCTATGCTCGCCTCAAGATACATGCCCTTAGATTTGCTTCAAAGACTATCGCCTCGAAAAGTGCACCCGACTCTGATACCAGTGCACGCAAGTGGGCTAAAACATAAAAACTTTATTTAATTAACTTCAAAAAATTACATGCTACACACACAATGCTTAGGTATTTATAGGGAAGAAGGAGGAAGGGAGAGATAAGGGAAAATAGTGGGATGTGGAGGGATAATGGATAAGGAAGGAGGTGGAGGAATAAGGAGGATGAGGAGGAGCAGGGAAAAAGGGAGCGGAAGATATGGAGAGATAAGGAAGAAATGGTGGTGGGAGGAAAGGAGGAAAAATTGGAGAAAATGTAGGAGAGGGAGTTTAGAAGATTTTTAAAAATTTGCCAACAAAACTATGCTGACCATTAAAGCCATGTTCACACTAAGCCTAGATATTTTTGGGCCTAAACCCTCTTCATATTTGCAACAACAACAACACTTAATTTAAATTCAAATATTTGCCTCCATATTTAATTTTCTACAAATTTATAGATATGGGCGAATTCGTAATAACTAGACATGCATATAGTTTTCTAGCATTTTAGAGGTCTAAATGTTATCAAAATGAGTCAAATCATATACCATTGGAAATTTCTTTCCGAGCCCTATCCAATGGTATAAGATCTAGGGAAAACAAAGGTGATTTACTTAGATAAAATTCAACCTGAAGGTAATATTATGTTTTAAGAGAAATAAATAAAATATAAAATATGATTGTAAAATAAATAACACAATGATTTTCAGGATAATTAAAAGAAAAAAACTTGCTTACAATGGGGGTATCATGGGTTTTGACTATTGATAATTCAAAGCAATGAAAATGATCGTCAATAGTCTTCAATCGGCTTCAAGAATTCAACCTGCAAAAGAAAAGGGAAGAGAAAACTTGTTCTGGATATTCACCTGCAACAGAAAATTATTAATCCATAAGCATCTCTCAATTCAGCACTGTCAATGCCCTTAATTTCTCCATTCCTATCCCTTATTCATTCATGCGATCTCTCTCTACTTCTATCCCTTCTCGATCTCTCTTTGCTTCTTTTCTTCCTCTCGCTTGGGAGATGGAGCCCATATATTTATCTCTTTTGTGAGATAACCAATCTGGGCATTTTGTTGAGCCATTCTCATTAGATTAGAAATTTGTTAATCTAAATTATTTTCTAGCCCATATTAGGGCTAGCTAATCAAAAAGAAAGACTCCTATTGTTGAAACAATCTTTGAGCAAAATTAAATAAATTTTATAAAGTTAGATGCACGTTTTCCCGTGATTTTCGTGATAGCTAGACATATACATAATGTTTTTGTAGTTTGAGAGGTCAAACGATGTCAAAATTGGACATATAATATACCTTTGGAAAGCTCTTTTCGAGACCTATCCAATGGTATAAAATTTTAGAATAAACAAGATGATTTGATAGGGTAAAAATTCTCTTGAATATGACCTTATATTTTTAGGAGGAAAACTAAGGAAAATGAGTTTATTTTTATGTCTACACCAAGTTAAGTAGACCCCTTGAACATTACTCTTATTCATTACATCATATATTATTGATTGATTCTAGTGAACCATAAACATATGAAGAATTAATGTAGGTAGAAACTAGAAAGAAGTGGGAGTAAGACATGAAAGAGTAGATGGAATCTTTGGTACATAACAAGACTTAGGATTTGGTTCAGTTACTTGCAGGAAAAAGAACATTGCAAAATAAATGGGTTTACAAGGTGAAGGAAGAATATGAAGGTAAAAAGAGGTATAAGGCTATTATTGTTGTAAAGGTATTTGTATATAAGAAAGGTATAGATTTTGATGAAATATTTTCTCCTGTTGTTAAAATGACTTTAATTATAACTCTTTTAAGTCTAGTTGCTTTAGAAGATTTGCATCTCGAATAGTTAGATGTAAAAACAAATTTTCTCCATGGGGATTTAGAGGAAGAGATTTATATGTAAAAACCATAGGGGTATTAGGTCAAAGAGAAGGAGGAATTAGTATGCAGATTGAAAAGGAGCTTGTATGGCCTGAAACAAGCTCCAAGGCAGTGGTATCTAAAATTTGACAATTACAGGGAAGTGCTCCAGAACAATAAATGCAAGAAGAAACTCCAAATTAACATAACATTTAATTCATAGCTTTGATGTAGGATATTTTATTAGGAGCAGCTCCAAGGATACAAATTGAACCTATGCAACTCGAAGTACTAGTTGATGAGGAAATTAAATAAGTTTTTATAGAATCTATCAATGTGGTTCAAACTACAAGAAATGGAATTCAGGTTGAAATACCCCCAATTCTTGATGCCCCACCAATGGTAATACCTTAGCCAAATATGATATCACCGGCATAACATAATGTATCCATAGCAAGATGGATGGACCGTTATCATGTGCTGGAAGAATATTTTGTAGCATTACAACTATTGGAAGAGCAAAATATGAGATAAACTACAAAAATTACAGACCTGTAAGCTAAAGTGAGGGACTTGTACCTCATAGTAAAGAAATTAGTACAATGTAGGATATTTGCCAGACTTTATAGTCTATTTCTCAAGGAGAAGTTTTTTAGATGACTAACAATGAGAATATGCTCTGATCTCTATTATGACTTGTCTTCTAACTAAGTTTTTGTTGATGCATATTTAAAAAATCCTGAAGAGCAGTGAAATATTCTATGTGAATTCTATTTGTATAAAATTTTAGTAGTAGAATATGTCTAGTTCATAAGGGATGTACAATTTAGATCCTTTGCCTCCATTACATAATCAAATATGTTGGGAGAAAGAATGGAGGTAGCATAAAGTTGTGGAGATAGGACTTGGTCTCTTGCTTAGGCATGACCAATCCAATCTAGCAACCTTCATTAGTCAACATTTATCTTTGATGGAGAGACCAAATATTAGGGCCAATTATCTTGAAAACCTGAAGGAGAGTGTGGCTATTTTTCAAAAAAATTATAGAGAAAGTTTTGACAATGTAGTGGTAGCATGCAAACATAGATGGGATGAATTACCAATTTCTCTAAGAAAGAGAGAGTCCATGTCACCAACAAATGTGATGTGGTATCACATATGGGCAGTAATAGTGATAGAGGTAATACTTGCAATGAAGCATCATTGGATAGGCCTTCAATTTAGGCCACCCACCATACTTACACTAGTACCATATTACTTTGATTTAGACCTTGAAATAGAACAACAATTCCAAAACTGTTTGGTAGAGATAAAAAGAAATAGGGGATATCATTCAGTAGACCATAAATTCTGGGGAAATATACATAAGGATTTGGACCTAAATTTTGTTGTGGTAAATCAAAATGCATGAGGACGTGCATCAGGTTAAGTAGAGGGGGAGTGATGAGACACTCAAATGTCTCATTATTTTAGCTTTGTGAACATGAAAAACTGCCAAATTTTGACCAATATCATAGTTAAACTACCAAATGTTTGATTATTATGCATTAATGTGTTAATGTTAGCATGATGAATGACAAGGAATACTATTTTGTTTTTTAGAGAGTTTTTTGCATTTTTTGTGATTGTTTTGCAGGTTTTTAACAATTTTTAGCAATTAAGTAGCATAAATAAAACATGTTGAAAAATATTGTCAAATGGGTTTTTGTTGAAATATCATTGGTTGAATATATTTAAAATTATATTGCCTTAAAAATATTTTTTGGATGAGATGGCACCCTAAAACCCATGTTGCAATAAAAATAGGGTAGGTAATCTATTGGAAATAGAACCTGCAAGTTTTACTTCAAAACATCCAAGCAACAACTTGTAGGTTAATAGGGGGTTGAGGTGGAACACAAATTTTGGAGTTGAAACCGTATTAGGGGCATGAAAAAAACTTGGAAGGATCCAACCAATAACGTGAAAGTGACTCAACATGCCTTGGTTCAAGTAAATAACATATGACAACTATTCAACCAGATGTTTCGAAGCAATTGCAAAAACAACTACAAAAATGGCTGAAACTTGCTTTTTAACTAATTTTTAAATGAGGCAAGAGATATAGCACATGGATAACTATAACCAATAATTTCCAACCTATTTCAATCATCTTCCACAATGTTTGGAGACAAGGAAAGATGGACAACTAGCTACAACAAAATTTTGTCCTAATTTTGGATAGAATTTGTTAACAACTTAGTAAATAGTGAATTGACAACAAAGTGATTAAATTGTAATTGCAAACAATAGGCTGAGAAAGTGGGAGATATTATATAAATATTCCCACCTACCTACATTGAAAAATATTAGATGAATACGAATCAACAGAAATGACTTCAAGAAATTATCAACAGTTTTCTTGTAACAACAGTTTTTAGTCAATAAAGTGCAGTATCATTTTAAAGTAGTCTTTTATGAATGATTGATTGATTAGAGCTTAGGACCTGGTAAATTAATCCTTCTGCTACACCTAGGAGCAACGACCCACTCTTGAGGCTAGTGGAAGGACATTTTTCACAAATTACAACTTTTTATTTGTTGTTTTTCTGTCAAAAAGTTATCATTTTTTTTGCTAGATAATTGCTAACTAGTAAATACTTTGTTCTGTCCTTTTTTTCCCCTGTTTCCATGTGTGCATATTTTCATGATATTTTAAGCTAGCTAACCCTCTTATTCTCTGTATTTTCATCTCGATTAATACAATTTTATTTTAGCATTTCATTTACAAATTTTAGCAATAATTTTCTATTCCAACATTTCTTTTCGGTAGCTTTAAATTCCATCATTTGTAAATTTTATTATTTTCTTTCCAGCATTTTCATTTCATGTCATTTCAATTTAGAAAATGTAGCTTAGTTTCTTTCTTCCTTCAACAAAGTTAAATTCTGCAATTAAATAGGTTTCCATTCTACAAGTGAGTGCTAGTTAAGTTTACTTCCTACAAGACCTTATGAACCTCTGTTCCCATTAGACAAGTGCCCTAATTTCTAAACTATAGAACCATAAACATCCTCTATTGTATATACACCACCCTATATTGATAAAATGAATTAAATGATAAGCATTAATGACACCCATCACATAGGTTTATTTGAGGTTAAATGGGTAAGGTGGAGGCTAGGCTACTCAAAGAGTAGACTAGGTTAGGTGGCCATGAGTTAGGTTTACTGTGGGTTGGGTTTGAATATGAGGTGGATTTTGACCAAGGTTAGGTATTAACCAAGGTTAGGCTAAGGTGGTAGGTGGACTAGCCAATAGGTAGACTAGATGATGTGGCCATAGGTTAGGTTGACTATGGTTAAACTAGGAAGATGGTCACATGGGAACCAATGGTTAAGCATAGAAAAGGGTTAAGTGGCAAAAGGGGGCTTATGAATAATGCACAAATAGTGTTTTTAATAAGTGAATAATATATTTAAGCTAATTTATGAAAATATTGTGGGTTTTACTAACTGATAAATAATTATGATGAGATGAAGGGCAATGTGTTATTTTTAGGTGTCTACATTTACCCCTTTTTATACTGCATTGTGTGAAAACACAGTGTAATGTAAAAACTTGTGAAACCAAATTGGTAGTTTGATTTTGAATAAGATGAATTGATGATGAAAAGTTGTGGATGATTCATGATTGATTATGAGAGAGGTAAATTGATTATGGATGATTGTGGTTTATTATGGCTTTTCTAATGATTATTTTGAGAGAGGAGATGTAAGATTTCCTTGCTTTATGATCAACATAAGATGCCTCAATTGTGGAAGAGATAGATGTCCTTGAAACTTCACCTTTGAAAAATAATGAGATTAATTTAATTTGGTAAATTTTTTAGCCCTTAGTAGATTTTTGTCATGATGATTCAATCACAAGTGGTCTTACAACTACCACTTTGAAGAAGGGAATTCATGATTAATCATACAAGCTTAGACATGGGGTGTATCAATTGTTTGTTTGAATTGGAGTTTTGTTGAGAAGGGGAATTTTGCTTTTGTTTTCCCTGATAGATGAGGACTTGTGATAGTCTTAGGTAAAGTTCATGGACAAAAATAATTTCTAAGATTGAGTGTTTAAGTATTGATTATACACAAGGTAACTTTTATTGTTTTATGTCTACCCCCTCAAGTGATGAATTGATGAGTGAGGAAGTGAAAGGCAATGAGGAATAACTTGACAAAAATATCATTGGATGAGTGCATAGTGGTTAGAGATGATGAAAATGATGAGCGATTCTGGTTTATTATGACATTTGTGTTGAGATATGATGATTGCTTTGAGGGAGGATACATATGATCATATCGCTTCATGATCAATGTAAGATTCCACAATTTTGAGAGGGATAAATATCTTTAAAACTTTACCTATGACAAGCTTTTAAGTTTTGTTTGATTTGGTAAACTATCCAGCCATCTACAGGTGTGCTCACATTACTTCAATTATCTCATAAAAGTGAAAGTGTGAGTATGTATAGGCATACTCATGATTACTTTAGTGGGTCTGTTGATAGTCCTAGTGAAGTAATTCATACCTGAGTATACTTATAGCTACTAGCACATATCATATCAAATTTGTATTGGATTGGATTTTTTATTGACAACAAAATTGTATTCTTTTGCCCTAGCAAATGAGGGCTTACAATAGTCTTAAGCATAGTTCTTGGATAAACACAATTTCCAATATTGAGTGTTTGGTTATTGATCACGTGAAAGTGATGCAGGGAGCATCCGGTGGTCAAGGAGCAATCTTGCATCCTCCAAATCATTTTATTGTTTGCTTTTATTTTCTAAGTACTTGTGTTGGGTTTGTTTCGAATCTTGGACCAAGAGGGAGGTTTTGTAAAAAGAAGAGGAAGTTTTAGTGTAAAGGCACAAGTTGCGTTGGGGTCGCGAAATCGCGACCCCAAAGCTTCGGAAGGGCAATGGCCAGTTTGAGTCGCGATATCGCGACGTCGCGATATCGTGACTTGTTTCGACTTCAACAGCGTTGAACAGTTGGCAATTAAAATCAAAGGCTCGGTGCACACGAAGAAGGGGAGAAGGTTTTGGTCGCGATATCGCGACGTCGCGATATCGCGGCATCTTTTGCAAACGGAAGAGAGGTGACCGTTGGGTCGCGATATCGCGACATGTCGCGATATCGCGACGATGTTTCAAAGCTGAGGGCGGACGTCAGTTGGGTCGCGATATCGCGACATGTCGCGATATCGCGGCCCAAGAAAAAGTCAAACGGAAATAAACACGCGGACGGTCGGGCAGGGTGAAATTGACACGTGGTTGCCACGTGTCTTAAAGGCAACACGACCAGTGGGGGTTAGAGTTAATTTTGACACGTGGAGACACACTTGTAACGAGATCATGAGGTTGAGGGCCACGTAATCGGAGGAGAGAGATTTAGACGTCGACCAAGTTTAAGTATCTTGGGATGTCGTTTCTGGAGAAACCGTGGTTACGGGTGAAAGACTTAATGGCGGAGACATCGATATTTAAAGACGGTCGGATTAAAACGGCGGGTGCGGGGTATGGGAAGCCATGAATGCGGGCTACGGACGGATCGGACGGTTGCCATTTATGGCAGAAAACAAAAGGAAAGGAAAATCTTGAAATTTCAACGGAGGGAAAATGAAATTCGAATTGGTCTTTGGGCGGGAGCATTAATTACAGGGAAGGCCGAGACCACATTAAAACGGGGAAAATTTGTATGGGAAAGGGGATGGTGAAGTTCGGGATTGGGGGAGAAGTGGTATACTGGAGAGAATACTGTAACCCGTATTATGCTATTTTTTAATGAAATTACCATGAAATTACTGTGAATGTGTTTGTGTGAATCCCGGCTTGCCATCAAGTGGTATCAGAGCGGGAGCTCCTGAGCGTGTAACAGATCGCCGGAGAGAGGCAGTTGCACCAGGATCTGTGGAAGAATTCTAAAAAAAAATAAAAAATAATAATACAGAGAAAATATCATGCCTCCACGAAGGAACCGTGGCGGAGCAGGAAATGTGGTGCCGGCCGAAGACTTCCGGGCCTTGCAAAGACAAGTTCAAGCCTTGCAAGCAGAGTTACGCAGAAGGCGCGAACCCGGAGGGGAAGAGGAAAGTGAAGATGAAGTTGAAGAGGAAGAACAGTCTGAGGAAGAAGCAGAAGCTGTGGATCCGGCTCGAGGCCCGGTTGTATAAGGCCATCTCTCAGATTGGAAAACAACCAAAAATGGAGGTATCTACCTACTCGGGAAATCTGAATCCGGAAGAAGTGATTGATTGGATAAATGATTTAGAGGAATATTTCGAGTATGAGGAGATTGAAGACCCTAACCGGGTCAGATTTGCTAAGACCAAGTTAAAGGGTCATGCCGAGCATTTGGTGGAGGGGAATGCGGTTGGAGAGAAACGAGAAGAGGGAAAGAAAGAATAACAAGATGGGATAGAATGGTGGAGAAGCTTAAAAGACGGTTCATCCCGGCAGATTACGAGTTGGATCTCGCTAAGAAAAATGCGAGCTTGAGACAGGACAAACAAAGCTGTCCAAGAGTACATTTGAAGAATTTTACAAAATTTCTATTAGAACGGGGCATTTAGAGGCAAATAAAGAGAAAGTAGCCCGTTACATTAATGGGTTGAGGCTTGGTATCCGGGAAGAAGCGGGGCCTGGTTCGAGTAAACACCATTGAGGATGCTTATCAATTTGCCTTGAAGGTAGAAGAAAAGCTAAAGAGGCGGTTTGAAGGCAAGCAAAGAGGAAGAGGCCGAGGTGGAAGGACTGGTGGGAGGACCGGTGGAGAAAAGTACAAGGATCCGAAGAAGGCGGGGAAGCCGGTAGTAACCGGGACCAAAAGAAGAAGATGTTTATCAGCCCAGAGATCAGAACAGCTACCCAAGAGGACGGGGTGGATGCGGACGAGGGTTTGGAAGGGGAGTATTTCGTGGAACATGTTTCCACTGTGGTGAAGAAGGACACAGGGCATTTGAATGTCCACAACATCGAGAAAGAACAAACAAGAGGCCTGAGGGCCCAGCCAGAGCTGCTGTGGCAGAGGAGGATGCTGAATCTGAGCATTTCGAAGAAGCGGAGAGAGGAGAAACAATGGTTGTAAGAAGAGTCTTGTTGAACGAGGAGAAGGACACAGACCAGAGGAAAAGTTTATTCCGCACTAGATGTAAATGTGCGGGCAAGGTTTGCAATATCATTATTGATAATGGTAGCACGGATAACCTGGTTTACGAGGAAATGGTTACAAAGTTACAGTTAGAGAGGAAGAAACACCCACACCCATACCGGGTCGCATGGTTACAAAAGGACCACGGAGCTTTGGTCAATGAGCAGTGTTATGTTAAATTTAACGTTGGGAAGTATTGTGATGAGGTCTGTGTGACATCTTACCCATGGATGTTTGCCACATGTTCTTTGGGAGACCACGGCGGTTTGATCGGAGTGCGGTACATGATGGCCGTGCCAACACCTACTCATTGACAAAGAATGGTGTACGCCATAAACTAAAGCCCTTGAAGGATACGAGATGAAAAGGTATGTAATATTTCCGAGTCTGTTTAGTTGAGGGGAGAGAGTTTACGAACGGGTTAAAGCATGAACATTTATGTTATGCAATAATCCCTAGAGTTAGGGGGAAGGAATGTCGGGATACCCCAACAGAAGTTCTAAATCTCTTTGGAGGAATTTCCAGACATTGTGTCTGACAATGTGCTTGAGGGCTTACCCCCTGTGAGAAAAATTAGCCATCATATATATTTAGTACCAGGGATCAAGCACTGCCAAATAAAAGCTGCACACGGGATGACACTGTAGAGAGCGAGGAGTTAAATAGACGGGGTCCAAGAATTATTAGAAAAGGGATTAATTCGGGAAAGTTTGAGTCCATGCGCAGTACTGCGAGTCTTTGGCGCCAAAGAAGGATGGGGAATGGAGGATGTGTACAGATTCACGGGCCATCAACAAAATTACTATTAAGTACTGATTCCCGTTACCAAGAATGGATGATATCATGGATTTGTTTAAGTGGAGTGAGTACTTCACAAAGATTGACCTGAAAAGTGGTTATCATCGGATCCGTATCCGAGAGGGGGATGAATGGAAGACGACCTTCAAGACAAGAGAAGGCCTGTTTGAGTGGTTAGTCATGCCCTTTGGGTTGTCCAATGCACCAAGTACCTTCATGCGGTGATGAATGAAGTGCTTGAAATAATTTCTGGGAAAGTTTGTTATTGTTTATTTAGATGATATATTGATATTTAGCCAGACCCTGGAGGAACACTTGATGCATATCAGGAGAGTCTTTGAAAAGTTGCAAGAAGAACAGTTATTAATAAATTTGAAAAAGTGTAATTTTGTCAAGAAAGAATTGGTATACTTGGGGTTTGTAATCTCGGCAGAAGGCACGAAGATGGACCCCGAAAAGGTGAGAGCCATCATTGAATGGCCTACTCCAAGGAGCACAACGAAGTGAGGTCATTCCATGGTACGGCCGAGTTTTATAGGAAGTTCATAAAGAACTTCGGCGGTATTTGTGCACCTCTCACAGAGACAATGAGGGGAGATAAAAAGGAGTTCAAATGGACATCGGGGGCTGAAAGGAGCTTTGACACATTGAAGAGAAAAGTTACGAGAACGACTGTTTTGGCACTTCCGGACTTCAACAAGGTATTTCGGGTGGTTGTGATGCCGGTGGCAGTGCAATAGGGGCGATACTGAGTCAAGGAGGCAAGCCAGTTGCTTATTTCAGTGAAAAGTTAAATGATGCTCGGAAAAAGTATTATGTCTATGATCAAGAATTTTATGCTATAGTTCGGGCCCTGAAAAAGTGGAGACATTATTTATTACCAAAGGAGTTTGTACTGGTTCTTCGACCATCGAGGCTTTGCAATACATTAACGATCGGACAAAAGCTGAACCAAAGGCACATGAAATGGGTGGAGTTCCTCCAAAGTTATACCTTTGTACTAAAGCACGAAGTGGGAAGTCAAACGGGGTTGCGGATGCCTTAAGCGGAAGGCGGACTCTGCGACCGGATTGACGAGTGGAAGTAGTGGGGTTTGAAGAAGCGAAGGGTCTATACCCTGCGGATCCGGATTTTGCGAAGCACTGGAAGGCTTGCTCAATACCTCTTACCATGGATAGAACAAAATGGTTGGATTTCTTAATCCAAGACGGGATCTTGTTCAAGGGTAGTAAGTTGTGCATTCCCGGAAGTTCCATGCGGGAGAATTTAATCAAAGAAAAGCACGGCGGAGGATTGGCTGGGCATTTTGGTAGGGATAAGACCATTGCCTTGATTGAGGAAAATTACTACGGCCACAACTTCGGCAAGATGTACGGAAGTTTGTGCAAAGTTGCGAGAATATGCCGGATGGCAAAGGGTGTAAAACAAAATACGAGATCTGTACCGGCCATTACACATGCTCGAGAGACCATGGGAGGACATAAGCATGGATTTTGTTCTTGGATTGCCGAGAACACGGAGAGGAAATGATTCAATATTTGTGGTGGTGGACCGGTTCTCCAAAATGGCACATTTTATTCCCTGCCAAAAGACAAGTGATGCAGTTCACATTGTTGGGTTGTTCTTCAAAGAAGTGGTACGACTTCACGGTTTACCGAGAAGTATAGTTTCGAGACGAGAGATACAAAGTTTGTTGGGTATTTACGGAGAACTCTGTGGAAGAAATTGAAGACAGACTTGAAATTCGATTCAGCATACCATCCACGAGACGGATGGACGAGACGGAGGTGGTCAATAGAAGCACTGGGCAATTTCTTGCGGTGTTTGATAGTGGATCAACCCAAGGGATGGGATTTGGTCTTACCACGGGCGAGTTTGCATATAACGGTTCGGTTAATAAAAGCACAAATAAATCACCGTTCCGAGATAGTATATGGAAACGGCCCGAGGAATGTGTACGAGCTAAGAAAGTTGGACGAGAAGAGAAAAATGTAGTGCCGAGGAAGAAGAATTTGTAGAGCATATAAAAAGTCTGCATGAGGAAGTAAGAAGGCAGATTACAAAAATGAACAGTCAATATAAGACAAGGGCGAGACCGAAGCGGCGGTTCAAGGAGTTCGAGATTGGAGATGAGGTTATGGTGTATCTCGGGGAAGGAGAGATTTCCTGCCAAGACTTACAATAAATTGAAGATGAAAAAGTTTGGGCCATGCAAAATGCTGGGAAAGCGGGAGTCAGGAAATGCGTATGAAGTGAAATTGCCAAGTTGGCTTGATATTTCACCTATTTTTAATATTTCGGATCTCGTGGAATATCATGAGGGAGAAAGTACGGACATGCAAAGTCCAGAACCATGGCAATTTCCAGCCTCTACTTCAAGCACAGATGAGGCCGAGGAAGTATTAGATACCGTGAAGGCCGGAGCACCCGAAACAGGCAGTATACTGAGTATTTGATCAAGTGGAGGGGCGGACCAGCTGAAGATGCGACTTGGTTGTCGAAGACGGAAGTTGACCGCTTGGGTCTCCCCTTAGCCAAACAAAAGTGAGGGTCACTTTCTTTTATCTACCCGGGTGTACGATGCGAGGAGCATCCGGTGGTCAAGGAGCAATCTTGCATCCTCCAAATCATTTTATTGTTTGCTTTTATTTTCTAAGTACTTGTGTTGGGTTTGTTTCGAATCTTGGACCAAGAGGGAGGTTTTGTAAAAAGAAGAGGAAGTTTTAGTGTAAAGGCACAAGTTGCGTTGGGGTCGCGAAATCGCGACCCCAAAGCTTCGGAAGGGCAATGGCCAGTTTGAGTCGCGATATCGCGACATGTTCCGACTTCAACAGCGTTCAAAGGCTCGGTGCACACGAAGAAGGGGAGAAGGTTTTGGTCGCGATATCGCGACGTCGCGATATCGCGACATCTTTTGCAAACGGAAGAGAGGTGACCGTTGGGTCGCGATATCGCGACGATGTTTCAAAGCTGAGGGCGGACGTCAGTTGGGTCGCGATATCGCGACATGTCGCGATATCGCGGCCCAAGAAAAAGTCAAACGGAAATAAACACGCGGACGGTCGGGCAGGGTGAAATTGACACGTGGTTGCCACGTGTCTTAAAGGCAACACGACCAGTGGGGGTTAGAGTTAATTTTGACACGTGGAGACACACTTGTAACGAGATCATGAGGTTGAGGGCCACGTAATCGGAGGAGAGAGATTTAGACGTCGACCAAGTTTAAGTATCTTGGGACATCGTTTACGGAGGAACCGTAGTTACAGGTGAAAGACTTAATGGCGGAGACATCGATATTTAAAGACAGTCAGATTAAAACGGCGGGTGCGGGGTATGGGAAGCCATGAATGCGAGGCTACGGACGGATCGGACGGTTGCCATTTATGGCAGAAAACAAAAGGAAAGGAAAATCTTGAAATTTCAACGGAGGGAAAATGAAATTCGAATTGGTCTTTGGGCGGGAGCATTAATTACAGGGAAGGCCGAGACCACATTAAAACGGGGAAAATTTGTATGGGAAAGGGGATGGTGAAGTTCGGGATTGGGGGAGAAGTGGTATGCTGGAGAGAATACTGTAACCCGTATTATGCTATTTTTTTAATGAAATTACCATGAAATTACTGTGAATGTGTTTGTGTGAATCCCGGCTTGCCATCAGAAAGGCAACTTTTGAATATTGATGTCTACCCCCTCAAGTGATGACTCAATGGGTGAAGAAGTAGAAAACAATGATGAAATACTTGATAAAGTGATCATTCATAAAGAATCTTGGTAAATTATGTGAGGAATTGATAAATATGGTAATTTGGGAGTGTTGGAAGAAATTTAGACACCAATTTTAGATTCTTATGAAGAGGTGTAAATTTGGGTATTCGTACCTATCTGTATGAATCTTCTTGCATGATCCATGCGTAGTTTTTCTATATTTTGGAGAACAAAATGATGTTAGAATTGGACATGTATATGCAAAGACGCGACACTAAAAATGAAATTACAAGTAAATACACAAAGAGACAAATATTACACAGAATGTTCCAATTTTAATATTGACAATGGAGGGGAAGCCAAGTGAACTCTTTGATACAATGCTACTCTCAAAGAGTATTTTGATACAATATTACAATGGGCTAGGGATATCCAAAACCCTAGCAATAAAATAGTTTCTTCCAAATACTGTGCCTTTGATCCCAACAGGTTGAGTGGGCTTCGGATATCCAAGGTTGGGCCACTCCAGCTTCAAAAACCATCAAATAAGGTGTGGAATTCGTAGATCTACATACACAAAACAAAACAAAGAGAGTTAGTAATACCTGTGAGGGCTCCACAGTGTGAGACCCTCAGACATTAATAAAACCCTATTTTAATAATAAAATCAGAGAGCATGCAAGATGAAAAAATTACTAAATAGGATATACAAAAATAAGATTTACCTTGCTATTGATCAATTATTGTAGATGGCATCGTAGATCTGTTGATGCAGTAGCTTCAGATTTGAGGTTTGTGGATGGCGACAGGATTTGGCGCACACTTGGCAGGCTCAGACGTGAGCTTCGTAGGCTCTGGTGTGCACCTATGGGGTACAATAGGCTCTAGAGAGCGCCTGCAGTATATAGTAGGCTCTAGTGAGCGCTTCGCAGGCTCTACAGTGAGCCTCGTAAGCTCTGGATGGCACATTTGGGTTAGGGTAAAATCTACAAAAGTAGATCTAGGTGATGACAATGAATACGATGGATTGATGGGGGCTGGTTGGAATCTATCCTAGGGTATGCTAAAGGTGCTCAGGGTATTCTTCAGTAGAGAGGCCTCAAGATTCTTCAATTTTCCATTCTTTCAGTATTTCATCCACTCTTGGGCAATATGAGGGGCTTGTATTTATAACTTAGCTTTAGGGTTTAACTTAGGGTTCTTAACTTTACACTTTTGATCGTGTGGCTAATATTAAGTCATATCCTAGGGCTAAGATTAAATTATGGAAGTGGCATGGATTGAGTGGGATGGATGGTAGGGATTTAATCTGATCGGATGGTGGAGGTTAAATGAACTTATAATTATATAATATAATATTAAATAAATTAAATATAATATAAAATATTATATAAAATATTAAAATAATATAATATATTAAAATAAGTCTTATTTTGGTGGGAAATGGGAAAATGGACCTTTTTGAAGGTGAGAAAGGGGGAAATGGGCCTTTTTGAAGGCAGGAAAGGGGGATGGAGGACAAGTGGAAGGTGGGATGACTAGGAAGGTCAATGAATGGCTGCAATTTGGTGTCTACATATGCCCCTTTTTGTACCATGTTGCATGAAACACAATATGGTGCAAAAATATGAGACACCTGCATGGGCTATGGGCAACAGAAACCGCTTCTCTCATTTGAATTGCACATTGGTGTTGAAGACAAAAAGAATGAATAATTTTTAGATTTCATTAAGTAGCTTATCCCATAAATTGGTGAATGAGAAAATTCTCATGAGCCAATTGAAAAGGCATGGATTTTGTGCGAACGATGGATGAAGGATGAATGATGATGCGATGTTTGCCCCAATGTAGAAAGGGGGTTGGTGTATAATACCATGATGCTTGAAGAACGATGATTGATGATTTGATACCATTTTTTCCACAAGGGGTTTGGTGTGTGAACCATGATTCTTGAAGAATGATGACTGATGATTTGATACCATTTTTGCCCCAACGGTTGAAGAAAAGGGGGTTGGTTTATGAACCATGATGCTTGAAGAATGATGATTGATGATTTGATACCATTTTTGGCCCAACAGTTGAAGAAATGAGGTTGGTGTGTGAACCATGATGCTTGAAGAATTATGATTGATGATTTGATACAGTTTTTGTCCCAACAGTTGAAGAAAATGGGGTTGGTGTATGAACCATGATGCTTGAAGAATGATGACTGATGATTTGATACCGTTTTTGCCCCAACGGTTGAAGAAAGGGGGTTGGTGTATGAACCATGATCATGTAAGATGTATCCCATCATGGGAAATAAAAATCAATGTGGTTGTCCCTAATTTTGGGGTGATTTGATGCTGTTGAAAAAGATGCCTCACAGGCATCGTTGAGTATGCAAGATATGAAAATGTAGAATGACTGAGTCACCGCATGGCTGGCCATTGACTGTAGAAGATTCTTCGTCATTTCTATAATGGAATAAATCAAACCTAGCGATCTTGTCTGCTTTGTGACTATAGTCATATGAATGAGTGATTTATATTAGTTATCCATGATTTTGCATCCCATGGAAAAGGACATCAATGATTTCTGTTTGGCAAATTCTTCTTGGCAGTGTTTCACTTAGAATTTGAGGTTACTTGATATGATTATGATTCTTGGCAATGAGATAATTGGTGATGATCATGATTAAGTGTCCTTATTATAAACTATTCATGTTACCAAATTACATGGATTAATATCATTGCAACCGCCAAGTTTGTAGAATAATTTATTGGATACGAGGTTCACTTAGAGCCAACTGATGAGATATTGTTTTTGCCCCAACGGTTGAAGAAAGGAGGTTGGTGTATAATACCATAATTTTTGAAGAATTATGATTGATGAGATACCGTTTTTCCCCAACGGTTGAAGAAAGGGGGTTGGTGTATAATACCATAATTTTTGATAAATGATGATTGATGAGATACCATTTTTGCCCTAACAATTGAAGAAAGGGGATTTTGATGACGTGAAATTGTGATGAAATAAAATGATATGTATCTGTTATTTACCCTTAAAAGATAAAAGGGGGTTTTGATGATATGAAAATGAAGTGATTATGTATGTTCTTTGCCCTTAACAGATAAAGGAGTTTTTTATGATGAAAGTGTTCTTATGGTAGTCTATCCATCCTATTGGATTGCATGGATAACCAGTCGTTGCAACCACGAGGTTTATAGGACAAACCACTAAATACAAGGTTCACTTGATAGGAATGCAAATGTGATCTATTTTTGCCCCAATAGATGAAGGGATTTTTGAGAAATGAATGAAAATAACATGATTTGTATCTATTCTTTGCCCTTAATAGATAAAGGGGTTTTTGATGATGTAAGATGAAAAAGTGTCTGTTCATTATCCTTAATAGATAAAGGGATTTTTGATGATGTAATATGAAAAAGTGTCTGTTCATTGCCCTTAACAGATAAAGTGATTTTTTTGATGATGAAAGTGTTCTTATGGTAGTCTATCCATCCTACCGGATTGCATGGATAACCAATCGCTGCAACCGCCAGGTTTATAGGATAAACCACTAAATACAAGGTTCACTTATGAATGGATAATGATAAAATAATGTAAATGTGATCTATTTTTGCCCCAATAGATGAAGATATTTTTGCAATTTGGATGATGTGAACGCAAGGAAAAGGGCGCAAACTTTGACAAAAGAACGCAGTATTTTGAACCTAGCAATTGACTTGTTGATGATGTGATGTGATTGAATGATTGAATTGTTTATTGCAAGTGTGGGGAAGGTGTGAAACCTTGAACACCCCCAAGTTCTAGTTGTGATGTTGATTGATTAGGGGAAAGGTGTGAAACCTTGAGCACCCCCTAGTTGTGATTTTGCTTGCTTGATTGGGGGAAAGGTGTGAAACCTTGAACACCCCCAAGTTGTGATGATGTTTGAACTTGCTAGCGATCTTTGCATATGTGAGTTTGATATATATACATACATGGCTTTTATGTTTGTGTTATGCTTTTGTGTGAATGCAATGCATGTTTAATGAAAATGTTTTTATGGAATGCCTTATGGATGATTAATGCAAGCTAAATGATGTATTATTGATGCAAGTAAATGTGTAATGAACCTAAGCTATATGAGAGGGATGCATGGTGTTCGAATGATATTTTTATAGTTCAAAAATTTTATTGGCCATGTTTGATGTCCACTATTTTGTAATTAGGGGTACCCAATTTTAACGACTTTATGCAACTTGACGTATGACGCAGGCATGAATGTTGACATGGAAGAAGATATGGATGTTGATATGGAAGAAGATATGGATGTTGATATGGAAGAAGATATGGATGTTGATATGGAATGAGTACTACAGCATTTTCAAAAACTCAAACATACTAGTATTATCAATCAAACTCACTTGGGTTGTCTAACTTTATTTAGGACCAATGTGTGTGCAAGTGAGGTTCAATTACCAAATCTTGAGTGTGACAATGACCCTATCTAATCAAGAACCAGTGTGTGTGCATGTGAAGTTCATTGACCCACTATGAGTAAATTGGGCATGACTTGTTATGGAGATGACCTGAAGCTAGCATGTCCTTATGTGCGGTCAGAGGTCTTCCTCTTTTCCAAGGAGACATATCACCCCGCATGAGCTTACTCCACTGCCATCCAGGCGTCTATAGCCCCGGTGAAGATTCACTCCATAGTCCAATGGGATTTGATCTTTTAGGCCTTGGGGATGACTACCCATATGTGCTAGGGACATGAAGTATGAATCCTTACGACTTGAGGGATCAAGGGTGTTTGGGATTTTATTTATTAATTTTGTATAGAGCTTTGGGGAATCGGATTCTCAACCGAAGTGTGATGAGAATTTTGACCCTATCCTTACTACTCTATGTTTTTATGCTTATGTTTGAAGAGTAATTGAGGTAGTGGTGAAAACCACTATTTTTTCTTTGGACTATGTTGCATGATGGGACAAGTGAGGATTATCCCTTTTCACTTCAAGGTACTACCCAAGTATGGTACTAACCCTCTTTGGCTCATAATGTTTTTAAGATGTGATGGAATGTGATTGGTTCAAGATTGTATTCGGAATCAATTGGCAATACTCAAGACCTTCTTAATGTGTAAAGTGTATTTTTGGTCCCAAAGAAAATTGGACATTCATTTGGAGGTTGCTTGCTACACTAGTAATGGCTGAGTGATTGAAAATCTAGGCTTTATGATTTTTGACATGTGGATGTGGTTTGGCATATGGGTTTTGTGAAAGGTGCATGATTTCTTCAAACTAGGTACCCCCAATTGTTAAAACTTGACTTTTTGTTGTATGGCCATATCATCATTACTAAGTAAGATCATTCGAACATGGGATGGGATGAATGCAATTATGAATGACTATAGCGGAATGTATATGAAATGTGCAATTATGAATGTATGAATCTAGATGTATGAATGCAAGCAAAAATGAAATGCATGTGAAAAATGCTTATGAATGCGAATGTGGAAGTGTATATGCAAATGCCTATATGTATGCATGCTTATGAAAATGCAATTTGATTTTGTTGTTTTGTTGTTTTGATTTTTTTTTTTTAGCCATGTATGTACATATATAGTAATCACAATAAGCATGGAATGCTTTCAAGTGTATGATGTTCATCAGCTCGGGTTTGTCTACTCCCACTAACATAGTAAGCTTATGACCAAAGGAGCTGGGTACCTTTGGGGCCTTTTGAAAATTTGATGTGACCAAAGGGATTGAGACCTTTGGAGCCTTTTGAAATTGATGTGTGACCAAAGGGGTTAAGACCTTTGGAGCCTTTTGAAATTGATGTGTGACCAAAGGGGTTAAGACCTTTGGAGCCTTTTTGAAATTGATGTGTGACCAAAGGGGTTAAGACCTTTGGAGCCTTTTTGAAATTGATGTGTGACCAAAGGGGTTAAGACCTTTGGAGCCTTTTGAAATTGATGTGACCAAAGGGGTTAAGACCTTTGGAGCCTTTTGAAATTGATGTGTGACCAAAGGGGTTAAGACCTTTGGAGCCTTTTGAAATTGATGTGTGACCAAAGGGGTAAGACCTTTGGAGCCTTTTGAAATTGATGTGACCAAAGGGGTTAAGACCTTTGGAGCCTTTTGAAATTGATGTGACCAAAGGGGTTAAGACCTTTGGAGCCTTTTGCAATTGGTTGTGACCAAAGGGGTTAAGACCTTTGGAGCCTTTTGAAATTGATTATGACCAAATGGGTTAAGACCTTTGGAGCCTTTTGAAATTGGTTGTGACCAAAGGGGTTAAGACCTTTGGAGCCTTTTGAAATTGATGTGACCAAAGGGGTTAATACCTTTGGAGCCTTTTGAAATTGATGTGACCAAAGGGGTTAAGACCTTTGGAGCCTTTTGAAATTGATTGTGACCAAATGGGTTAAGACCTTTGGAGCCTTTTGAAATTGGTTGTGACCAAAGGGGTTAAGACCTTTGGAGCCTTTTGAAATTGATCAGCCACCGAAGTGATCGGGGAGTGGGGTATGTTTTCCATTACACAATTTAAGTTACTTGTTTTCTTTTGCATTCTAGCTTGAACTATGAAGTGCGTAAACAAAAGATATGCAATTAAATCCAAATAACACCAAACCAAACAATCTTGTGTAGGAATTTTTAAAAGTAAAAGAAAATACAATGTCCTAGGTTTTACCTTGTGTGGCTTACCTCATTCATTATTATTTAAAATGTATTCCTTTTTATTATTATTTGATTTACTTACGTTATGGTACTAACTCAAAATCAAACAAAAGTAATAAGTCAAAACAGCTTAATGGAAAACACATCAAATCCACCTATTACGTAATGATGGAATGGCTATTGTGTAAGCCATGTTAGTGATGAAAGGGCTATTGGTTAAGCCATGTAAATGATGAAATGGCTAAGTTTAAGCATGTTAATGATGAAATGGCTAAGGTTGAGCCATGTTAATGATGAAATGGCTAAGGTTGAGCCATGTTAATGATGAAATGACCAAGATTGAGCCATGCTAATGATGAAATGGCTAAGGTTGAGCCATGTTAATGATAAAATGATTAAGGTTGAGCCATGTTAATGATGAAATGGCTAAGATTGAGCCATGTTAATGATGAAATGATGAAATGGCTAAGGTTGAGCCATGTTAATGATAAAATTATGAAATGGCTAAGGTTAAGCCATGTTAATGATGAAATGATGAAATGGCTAAGGTTGAGCCATGTTAATGATGAAATGATGAAATGGCTAAGGTTGAGCCATGTTAATGATGAAATGGCTAAGGTTGAGCCATGTTAATGATGAAATGATGAAATGGCTAAGGTTAAGCCATGTTAATGATGAAATGGCTAAGGTTGAGCCATGTTAATGATGAAATGGCTAAGGTTGAGCCATGTTAATGATTAAATGGCTAAGGTTGAGCCATGTTAATGATGAAATGGCTAAGGTTAAGCCATGTTAATGATAAAATGATGAAATGGCTAAGGTTGAGCCATGTTAATGATGAAATGGCTAAGGTTAAGCCATGTTAATGATGAAATGATAAAATGGCTAAGGTTGAGCCATGTTAGTGATGAAATGATGAAATGGCTAAGGTTGAGCCATGTTAATGATAAAATGATGAAATGGCTAAGGTTGAGCCATGTTAATGATGAAATGGCTAAGGTTAAGCCATGTTAATGATAAAATGATGAAATGGCTAAGGTTGAGCCATGTTAATGATGAAATGATAAAATGGCTAAGGTTGAGCCATGTTAATGATGAAATGATGAAATGGCTAAGGTTGAGCCATGTTAATGATAAAATGGCTAAGGTTGAGCCATGTTAATGATGAAATGGCTAAGGTTAAGCCATGTTAATGATGAAATGATAAAATGGCTAAGGTTGAGCCATGTTAGTGATGAAATGGCTAAGGTTGAGCCAATAATGAACTGATGAAATGGCTAAGGTTAAGCCATGTTAATGATGAAATGATGAAATGGCTAAGGTTGAGCCATGTTAATGATGAAATGGCTAAGGTTAAGCCATGTTAATGATAAAATGATGAAATGGCTAAGGTTGAGCCATGTTAATGATGAAATTATGAAATGGCTAAGGTTGAGCCATGTTAATGATGAAATGATAAAATGGCTAAGGTTAAGCCATGTTAATATTTTTGCTGAATTTGTTGTTGGTCTTCAAGTTCAAATTTTTAGATTCTTGTTAGGGCAGAGGGTTGCATGCTGCTCTCTATTTTTTTTGCTGATGTTGTGTCTAGGTTCAGGTGCAATGCCTAGGATGGGTCAGGATGGGCAAAGGTCCTGTGTGTCATTTTGTGTTATGCTCTGTTTGGGGTGGGATGCTCAGGGTGTGGGGTCCTAGGTAAGGATGAATGGTTGGGGTAGAGGATGAAGGATCCTCTATTTGTCTTTATTTATGTTCCTCAGCTGTGGGCTATTTTTGTAAAAAGGTTTTGGGTCAACTTGAAAAACCTGAGTTAATGATAAATCTTTAATTACCAAAAAAATGATGAAATGGCTAAGGTTGAGCCATGTTAATGATGAAATGATGAAATGGCTAAGGTTGAGCCATGTTAATGATGAAATGATGAAATGGCTAAGGTTAAGCCATGTTAATGATAAAATGATGAAATGGCTAAGGTTGAGCCATGTTAATGATGAAATGATGAAATGGCTAAGGTTGAGCCATGTTAATGATGAAATGGCTAAGGTTGAGCCATGTTAATGATGAAATGATAAAATGGCTAAGGTTGAGCCATGTTAATGATGAAATGATGAAATGGCTAAGGTTGAGCCATGTTAATGATGAAATGATAAAATGGCTAAGGTTGAGCCATGTTAATGATAAAATGATGAAATGGCTAAGGTTGAGCCATGTTAATGATGAAATGGCTAAGGTTGAGCCATGTTAATGATGAAATGATAAAATGGCTAAGGTTAAGCCATGTTAATGATGAAATGATAAAATGGCTAAGGTTAAGCCATGTTAATGATGAAATGGCTAAGGTTGAGCCATGTTAATGATGAAATGATGAAATGGCTAAGGTTGAGCCATGTTAATGATGAAATTATGAAATGGTTAACGTAAAGCCAAGTTAAATGTATTTTCCATTAAGCTATTTTGGTTTATTACTTTCTTTTGATGTCTTGTTAATACCATAAAGTACTTAAACCCAATATTTAAAGCTTATCAAAATAAAACCAACTATAAAAACTTGTACAGGTTTTTAAAGATAAAAGAAAACAATCAGTCCTAGGTTTCACCTTGTGTGGCTTACCTCATTTCGTATTATTTTCTTCATTAATGTATGGTTCCTTTTAAAATTGTGTGGTTGGTGTGTTTGATGTTACCTAATCTTTGTTAAATGAAATAAAGGAAAAATCTATGGCTGGATAGGGTTGCGAGATTCTTGTTGGTAATGACCTCCAACAAGTTTGCTTGGGGGTAATCCTATGGTGTCTAAGGGCAAATATTTTATGGATGGAGATGAATGCCACCGTCACCAAACCTCAAGCAATAGTTGGTGATGAAATCCAACTACTACTGTTAAAAAGTGGAGTGTGCAGTGTCTGATGTTAATTTTATGGTTCTTGTTCTTTATGGTGTGCAGACAATGTTAAATATGACTAATTTGATTAATATAAATCAGAATCCAACACAAAGATATAAATTTCATCTAAAGAGCGCAAAGTACACCCTTAAAATCCCTACCTACAAATGATACCCGAAGATATCAAAAGAGCATCGGAGGGTTCGTCCACCTCTCTACCAAAGGGGCCAGCCTAGGGTAGGATTACTTTAAGTGTCCAAATGTTGTTCCTATTTAGATACGCAAAATTTAAGCGATATTTAACCCTAAAATGCAAAATCTAGGATGCTTTTCTGCTTCACATGCACTCAACAATGCAAACAATCACCTAGATCTATGAATTTAGGACAATAAATGAATTTGAAATATTGAAACACATACAAAACCTAGATATGACTTGTTGTAGATTCTTTATCAGATTACTTAATTTTAAACCCAAAAATAGTGAAAAATAGCAGCAAAAATTAGAATACATAAATTTTGAGCAAGGTGCAACAGGAGTATTGTCATTGTTGTCAACACAGTCAGTTAGATCTATTGATGCAGTGGACAGGAAGTTCAAAAGCCTTTCAGATGCAGAAAGACAGGAGTTCAAAGGTTGCTCAGAGTATGTACAGTGATTGTCCAAGAAAACCGAAGTGGCCCATATGCAAAAGATCAAAGAAAAAGACAAGTAAGAAAAGTGTCGCGATATCGCGACATATACAACAGGCAAGAAAAACTGTCACGATTTCGCGACATGTTGGAAGAGAGAAAAAGCAGGAAAAACTGTCACGATTTCACGACATGTTGGAAGAGAGAGAAAAAGCAGGATAAACTATCACGATTTCGTGACATGTTGGAAAAGAAAAAGGCAAGTGGAAAAACTGTCACGATTTCGCGACATGTTGGAAGAGAAAAAGACAAGTGGAAAAACTGTCGCGATTTCGCGACATGTTGGAAGAGAAAAAGACAAGTGGAAAAACTGTCACGATTTCGTGACATGTTGGAAGAGAAAAAGGCAAGTGGAAAAATTGTCATGATTTCGTGACATGTTGGAAGAAAAAGAGAAAAGGCAAAAAGAAAAAGTGTCACGATTTCGCGACATGTTGAGAAGAAAGAAAGGCAAGTAAAAGAAGTGTCATGATTTCGCAACATGTTGGAAGAGAGAAAGGCAAGTAGAAAAGTGTCACGATTTCATGACATGTTGAAGAGAGAAAATTTAATAGAGAAAAGAAAAGTGTCACGATTTCGTGACATATTGCAAGAGAGATTGTACGAAAGAAAAAGTGTCATGATTTCATGACATATTAAGAGAAAGAAGAGAAAGAAAGTGTCATGATATCATGACATGTCGCATTTGCGACTCAAGAGGAGAGAGAAGAGAGAAAGAGAGAAAGTGTCACGATATCGCGACATGTCGCATTTTCATGACCCAAGGCAAGAGAAAGAGCAAAGGAGAGAAAGTGTCACGATATCGTGACATGTCGCATTTTCGTGACCAAATGAGGAGAGAGAAAGTACGAAGGAGAAAGTGTCATGATATCGCGACATGTCGCATTTTCTGGACAAGCAAGAAAAGAAGCAAGGAGGAAAAGTGTCGTGATATCGTGACATGTATTTTTGTGGTCCAAAGCAAGGAGAAAGAGAGAGAGAAAAAAGTGTCACGATATCGTGACATGTATTTTTGGGGACCAAAGCAAGGAGAAAGAGAGAGTAAGCAAAAGTGTCATGATATCGCGACATGTTGCTTTTTCGGTTGAGTTGAAGCCGACGAAGACCTATGACAGCCGACTAAGATTAGGGTTTGTAGTCGACTAAGATTAGGGTTTGCAGTCGACTAAGATCAGGGTTTACAGTCGACTAAGATTAGGGTTTTGATCATGAAAATGTTGTTATAAAAGGAAGGTTGTTTGAAGAATCAAGGTGTCGATGTGTGCGAAGTTCGGTCGTAGAGCGTAGAGTGCAAGTCGTGTCGAATCGTGCTAAGTGTAAAATTCGCAAAGGAAGCAGAGTGCACAAAAGGGAGAAGATGATCGTTCGACTGTGATGTAGCAGATTGTGCGAAGTGATTTCATAGAGAGAGCAGAGTGCGCAGAGATCGCAAAGGTGAAGCAGATTAGTCGAGGTCTTGTAAAAGTGAAGGTATCTTTCTGTTAATCTTCTAGATTCATAATTCAAGTCCAGGTTGTAGCTTGGCATCAGGGTTGGTGCTCCTTCCGGTTGGTGCTGGTAAATCAGGGGTTGGTGCTCCTTTCTGTTGGTGCAGATAAATAAGGGGTTGGTGCTCCTTCCAGTGGGTGTTGGTAAAGTGATTGTAAAGTTGTTGCTTTGCAAAGGCTGGATTTGGATGGTAGTCCAAGCAGTCATTTTTGAGGAGTAGCCACATTGGTGAACCTCGTTAAATCTTGTGTTGTGTGATGCTCTTTTGTTATTCTTGTTGTATCTTGTAATAAGTTTTAATTGCTACTATTTTAAGAGCTATAAATTCAAGATTAAAGAGCTACACTGATTCACCCCCCCTCTCAGTGTCATTGTAAGACTAACAATTGGTATCAGAGCTAAGTTCTTGTACAAGCCTAATCGGCTAGGGTGATCTTGGAACTAACACAATGGCAGGTGGTGAAGGTTTCTCATCAAACAAAGCACCATTGTTTGATGGATCTAATTACACGTTCTAGAGAATCAGGATGCAGACATATCTCTGTGCTTTGGGATATGACATCTGGGATTCAGTGGTTAGTGGATACACAATACCCAGCACTCCTCCAAAAGAGGCTGATGAAAAGAAACTATTTGAGAGTAACTCAAAAGCAAAGAATGCTATCATGTGTGGATTAGCAGACAGTGAACTAGTAAAGATCATGAGTTGTGATACTGCAAAAGAGATATGGGACAAACTGAGGAGTATTCATGAAGGAGATGATAAGATCAAGGAGGCCAAATTACAGACACATCGAGCTCAGTTCGAAGCATTGAAAATGAACGATGATGAAAACATTGAGGCATATATGCTGAGAGTCAATGGAATCATTAATGCGATCAGAGGGCTCGACGAGGATATTGGAGACTCTACCGTCGTGAAAAAGGTACTAAGATCTCTTCCTCAAAGGTTTGATTCCAAAGTCTCAGCGATAGAAGAAGCTAAAAATCTAAATTATTTTAGTATAGATGAGATGTATGGTTCTTTGACTGCATATGAGATGAGGATAGGAAGATCTAAACCCACAGACAGAGAAGCGGCTTTTAAAGCCCTTAAAAATAAAAACACAAAACAAGAGTCCGAGGAAGAAGAGACATCAGATGAAATGGAAGCAAACTTTGTTAGAAAACTGAAAAAGGGAAAAGGAAAATACAGAGGGAAGCTACCATTTAAATGTTTCAACTATGGAGGCATTGGGCATTTTGTGACTAAATGTCCACTTAAAGAGAAGAACAAAAATGATGAAGGATCGCACCAAGAAAGAAGTGACTGGAAGATGAAAACGAATTTCAGAAAAGGCAACTTCAAGAAGAAAAGTTTCATCTCCAAGAATGTCAGTTCATCAGAAAACAGCTCCGGTGAAGAGTCTGAAGAAGAAAAATATGAAGCTCTTTTCATGGCATTTGAAGAAGTTAAATCAGAAAAGGAAGAAGGAGTGACCTCTGAAGTTTGTGGAGAAAACCTTGAGGCTGAAGTGGATCTAGAAGGTGAGTTGATCTCTGCACTTGAAGAGTGGAAGATAGAAAAGAAAAAGAATAAGAAACTTTCAAGAAAGCTTGAGGATGCAAATGAAATCATAACCAGCTTGAAAGTACGGATAGAAGAATCTAAGAAAATCTCCGAAGATCTCGAAGTGCAAATAACAATGAAAATAGATTATTGCAGCAAGCTAGAAGAAGAGATTGTTGGTTTAAGAATGCAGCTAGAAGAGATGAATAAGAAAATTAGTTGTTATCACAAACGTGAAGAAAGTTCTATGAAGCCGGATAAGATCATAAATGACCAAAGACCTCGAGGCATCAAATTTGGTCCGGGTTTCATCGAAGGAGAATCATCAAGTGGATCAAAGGCCAGAAATGCAGAATCCATAAAGAATGAAGATGAGAGACAAGTTGATCAAGGAAAAATGTCTCATGCAAGAGAAAGCATTAATGCCAGGCACGAAAGGAGAATTGACAATGATGGATTCACCAATGTCACACATCAAAGAAGAAGAAGACCTATGGCTCCTACGACAACATGGCAAAGACCATCACCCAGGTTCAATTATCCCTTCTCTGGTTTCTGTTTTAAATGCAATGGCTATGGACATAAAATCTCAGACTGCAAATATAATGTAAGACCAAGGAATTTCACCAGTAGAAATGTTTTTTCTCCTCTGATGAATTATACAGTAGAATGTTATAACTGTCATAATTTTGGGCACATTGCAAGAAACCGTAGAAATACATTTACATCAAATCAGTTTCAGGGAAGAAAATTTCAACCATACAGGATGAGACAAAATAGAAAGCTTCCCAAAAAACATGCTCAAACTATTGATAAGGGAAAGGCAAATCAAGAGCCCAAAACTACTATCAAAACAAGTGTGGAAAGGAAAAGAGCGATTGAAGGAAGAAAAGGAATCCTTAATCGTACAAACTGCATTCAAAGCACAGAATAAATATGTACCATGGATACTTGATAGTGGATGCTCCAGTCATATGACAGGTGACAAACAAAAATTTGAGAAGTTACAGAAATATGAAGGAGGTTCAATAAAATTTGGAAATAATGATGGAGCCAAGATAGTCGGCAAAGGCTCAGTTAAAATTAGTGATGGAAGGATTAAGTCAGAAGAAGTCTTGTTTGTGGATGGGTTGAAACATAACTTATTGAGTGTAAGTCGATTTGTGATAAAGGTCATGAAGTAGTTTTTATGAAGCAGGGTTGTGAAGTCAGAAAAACAAACAAGTGGAAAATTGATAGCAACAGGATCAAGGACATCCGGTAACCTCGTACACGCTCTCGAGAGACTTCAAAAGGAACTTGTTTTATTGGACAGGAAGAAGAAAATTGGTTGTGGCACAAGAGACTCGGTCATATCAGTTTTGATAATCTAGTAAAAATCACCTCAAAAAGGGCAGTGAGAGATATTCCAACCATCAACAAACCTACAAACAACATTTGTGCTTCATGCCAAAAGGGGAAGCAAACTAGAGTCACATTCAAAACCAAAGAGTACTACACAAGCAAACCGTTGGAACTCATACACACTGATTTATGTGGTC
The DNA here is from genome assembly GCA_028583015.1 of Wollemia nobilis. Lineage (NCBI taxonomy): Eukaryota > Viridiplantae > Streptophyta > Pinopsida > Araucariales > Araucariaceae > Wollemia > Wollemia nobilis. The sequence continues at coordinate 5,447,892 of JAQPPZ010016847.1, read as the reverse complement.
CCATGAGAACTCAAAGCATAAATGGTGACAAATATTTTATGTTGTGTATTGATGACTATTCCAGAATGACATGGATATTTTTCTTGAAGCATAAATCGAAGCTTTTGATATGTTCAAGATTTTCAAAAACCAGGTTGAGAATGAAACAGGGAAAAGGATCAAATGTTTAAGATCAGATAGAGGAGGAGAATTCATTTTAGAGGAGTTTGCAGAGTACTATGAAAATTATGGTATTAGGAGACAGTTCTCAGCAGCCAGGACACCTCAACAAAATGGAGTGGTAGAAAGAAAGAACAGGACAATGCAGGAAATGGCACGGACTATGTTGGCTGAAAGCAGAGTAGCAGATAGATTTTGGAAAGAAGCAGTCCATACTACGGTGTATATCCAAAATAGGTACATGCTGAGAACACATGAAAGCAAAACTCCTTATGAATTATGGTTCGGTAAAAGGGCAACAACAAAATACCTCAGAGTTTTTGGCAGCAAGTGCTATATCAAAAGAACTGAAGATAATCTTGGTAAGTTTGAAGATAGAGCAGATGAAGGTATTTTTGTTGGTTATTCATCTAAAAGCAAAGCTTACAAATGCTACAACAAAAGGCTAAAGAAAATTGTGGACAGTGTTGATGTTAAATTTGATGAAGGTAAAGAACGAGTAATTAGCTATGAAACGAACTACCCAATTTATGAAGAGGTTATTGAAGGAGATGAGGAAAATGAAATGGAAAAGATACAAAAAATTGACTCAGATGATGTAAGTTGTGATTCATAAGTGGAAGAGAATAAGAAATTCAAAACAGGCAGCTGGCAAAAAAATCATCCTAGAGATCAAATAATTGGAGACCCCAAAGTTGGTGTTCAAACAAGAAGAAGAGTAGTAAGTAACTACTCTCTATTATCCAGCATTGAGCCCAAAAATGTTGTTGAAGCAAGCAAAGATGAAAGTTGGATGAAGGCAATAAATGAAGAATTAGACCAGATCGAGAAAAATAAAACTTGGGAGTTAGTACCTAGACCTGCGAACAAAAATATAATCGGGACTAAATGGATCTTTCGAAACAAATTGAATGAAGATGGACAGGTAGTCAAAAATAAAGCAAGATTGGTATGCAAGGGGTATGCACAAGTTGAAGGCATTGACTTTGAGGAAACGTTTGCACCAGTAGCTAGACTAGAGGCAATCAGAATGTTTCTGGCTTTAGCAGTCTACAAGAATTTCAAAGTTTATCAAATGGATGTGAAATCAGCGTTTTTGAATGGGAAACTTGAAGAAGAGGTTTATATTGAGCAACCAGATGGGTTCCAACTTGGTGATAATCCCAACTTTGTTTGTAAGTTGAAGAAAGCATTATATGGCTTAAAACAGGCACCCCGAGCATGGTATGCAAGGCTAGACAACTATCTCACCCAACAAAGGTTTAAGAAAGGTATGGTGGATAGTAATTTGTATGTCAAAATAGAAAATGGGCATCTTATTGTTCTTGTTGTATACGTAGATGATATCATATTTGGCAGCAACAAAGATGAGTCATGTAGAGATTTAGCAAATAAGATGCAGAAAGAATTTGAAATGTCAATGATTGGTGAACTTTCGTATTTCCTCGGGTTGCAAGTTAATCAAAATAAGAAGGGCATATTTATTTCTCAAGTTAAATATGTGAAAGAGATGTTAAAAAAGTTCACAATGGAGGATTGTAAGCCAGTTAGCACACCCATGACGACAGGTTGCAAGTTGAGCAAGGATGACAAATCTCCAACTATTGATCAAACCATGTACAGATCTATGATTGGAAGCTTACTATACCTGACAGCTACCAGACTAGATATTTTGCAGGCAGTATGCATGGTAGCACGATTTCAGGCCAATCCCAAGGAGACTCATGTGACAGCAGTGAAAAGGATCCTTCGGTACCTCAAGGGTACTATGGAATATGGTTTATGGTATCCGAAAGGTAAAGACTTCACCCTTATTTCGTATTCAGATGCAGATTGGGCAGGCTGTGTAGATGACAGAAAGAGTACCAGTGGAGGTGCATTCTATCTTGGAGACAGATTGGTCACGTGGCACAGTAAGAAACAAGAATCAGTTTCATTATCGACAGCAGAGGCAGAATACATTGCAGCGACAACATGTTGTACGCAGGTATTGTGGATGAAACAAACTCTGAAAGATCTTGGTATTAGTTTCAGTGAGCCAATATCAGTTAAGTGTGATAACACCAGTGCCATTAACATCTCCAAGAATCCAGTTATGCATTCACGCACAAAGCACATCGCTATCAGGTATCATTTTTTGAAGGAGAAAGTTGCAGAAGGTGAGGTTAAGTTGGATTTTGTTCCAACTACAGAGCAAGTAGCAGACATCTTCACAAAACCATTGCCCAAAGAAGTTTTTGAGTACCTTCGCAACAAATTGGGAGTGGTCACACTTCCCAAAAATTGACTAGCTACAGGGATCACATTCTCAGGGGAGCATTTCAGTATTTGATTATCTGTTTGCTCATGTTCATGATCTTTGCTAAATGCAATAGAGTGTGCTTGAGAATGTTGTGCATGGACTCAGAGGGAGTCTGCAGCAGCCCTTTGGTATTATTGTCAAAGGGGGAGAAGAGTTACAGGAAATTACACATGTGTTGCCAACAATTCCAAAGGGGGAGATTGTTGAGCAAGGTGCAACAGGAGTATTGTCATTGTTGTCAACACAGTCAGTTAGATCTATTGATGCAGTGGACAGGAAGTTCAAAAGCCTTTCAGATGCAGAAAGACAGGAGTTCAAAGGTTGCTCAGAGTATGTACAGTGATTGTCCAAGAAAACCGAAGTGGCCCATATGCAAAAGATCAAAGAAAAAGACAAGTAAGAAAAGTGTCACGATATCGCGACATATACAGCGGCAAGAAAAACTGTCATGATTTCGCGACATGTTGGAAGAGAGAGAAAAAGCAGGAAAAACTATCATGATTTCGCGACATGTTGGAAGAGAGAGAAAAAGTAGGATAAACTGTCACGATTTCGCGACATGTTGGAAAAGAAAAAGGCAAGTGGAAAAACTGTCATGATTTCATGACATGTTGGAAGAGAAAAAGACAAGTGGAAAAACTGTCACGATTTCACGACATGTTGAAAGAGAAAAAGACAAGTGGAAAAACTGTCACGATTTCGTGACATGTTGGAAGAAAAAAGACAAGTGGAAAAATGGTCACGATTTCGTGACATGTTGGAAGAAAAAGAGAAAGTAGAAAAAGTGTCACGATTTCGTGACATATTGAGAAAAAAGAACAAGTAAGAAAAGTGTCACGATTTCACGACATGTTGGAAGAGAGAAAGGCAAGTAGAAAAGTGTCACGATTTCGTGACATATTGAAAGAGGGATAGTAAAAGTGTCGTGATTTTGACAGAAAGAAGAAGAAGTGTCACGATTTGATGACATATTGCAAGAGAGATTGTACGAAAAAGTGTCACGATTTCATGACAGAAGAGAAAGAGAAAGAGCGAAAGAAAGTGTCGCGATATCGCGACATGTCACATTTTCGTGACCCGAAGAGCAAGAGAAAGAGCAAAGGAGAGAAAGTGTCACGATATCGCGACATGTCGCATTTTCATGACCCGAAGGCAAGAGAAAGAGCAAAGGAGAGAAAGTGTCGCGATATCGCGACATGTCGCATTTTCACGACTAAATGAGGAGAGAGAAAGTACAAAGGTGAAAGTGTCACGATATCGCGACATGCTCGCATGTTTTGGTGACAAGCCAAGAGAGAGAAGCAAGGAGGTGAAAAGTGTCACGATATCGCGACATGTTGTATTTTCGTGGTCCAAAGCAAGGAGAAAGAGAGAGAGAACAAAAGTGTCGCGATATCGCGACATGTTGTATTTTCGGGGACCAAAGCAAGGAGAAAGAGAGAGTAAGCAAAAGTGTCACGATATCGCGACATGTTGCTTTTTCGCGGTTGAGTTGAAGCCGACGAAGACCTATGACAACCGACTAAGATTAGGGTTTGCAGCCGACTAAGATTAGGGTTTGCAACCGACTAAGATCAGGGTTTACAACCGACTAAGATCAGGGTTTTGATCATGAAAATGTTGTTATAAAAGGAAGGTTGTTTGAAGAATCAAGTTGTCGATGTGTGCGAAGTTCGGTCGTAGAGCGCAGAGTGCAAGTCATGTCGAATCGTGCTAAGTGTGAAATTCGCAAAGGAAGAAGAGTGCACAAAAGGGAGAAGACGATCGTTCAACTGTGAAACCCTTGTGGAGTCCCACCGTGATCACCATTTGTAGATGAAAATATGAGACACTAAAAATAAAATTACAAGTAAATACACAAAAATACAAATATTGCACAAAATGTTTCAATTTTAATATTGACAATGGGGGGGAATCCAAGTGAACTCTTTGATAAAATGCTACTCTCCAAGAGTATTTTGATACAATATTACAATGGGCTAGGGTTCTTCGAAACCCTAGCAATAAAATAAAATAATGTCTTCTGAATATTGCGCCTTTGATTCCAACAGGTTGAGTGGGCTTCAGATATCCGAAGTTGGGCCACTCCAACTTCAACAACCTTTAAATAAGGTGTGGAATTTGTAGATCTGCATACACAAAACAAAAAAAAAGAGATTTAGTAATACTTGTGAGGGCTCCACAGTGTGAGGCCCTCAGACATTAATAAAACCCTAGTTTAATAATAAAATCAGAGAGCATGCAAGATCAACAAATTACTAAATAGGATATACAAAAATAAGATTTACCTTGCTATTGATAAGTTATTGTAGACGGTGTCACATATATGTTGATGCAGTAGCTTTAGATTTGAGGTTTTTGGATGGCGGTAGGCTTTGGCATGCACTTGGTAGGCTTATATGCGAGCTTCGTAGGCTCTGGTGTGCACCTATGGGGTACATCAGGCTTTGGAGAGTGCATGCGGTATACAACAAGCTCTGGTGAGCGCTTAGTAGGCTATGCAACGAGCCTCACAAGCTCTGGATGGTGCCTATGGGTTAGGGTAGAATCTTCAGAAGCAGATCTAGGTGATGACAACGAATACGATGGATGGATGGGGGCTGGTTGGAATCTATCCTAGGGTATGCTAAAGGTGCTCAGGGTATTCTTTAATAGAGAGGCCTCAATATTCTTCAATGTTCTGTTCTTTCAGTATTTCAACCACTCTTGAGCAATATGATGGGCTTGTATTTATAACTTAGCTTTAGGGTTTAACTTAGGGTTCTTAACTTTACACTTTTGATCGTGTGGCTAAGATTAAGTCATATCTAAGGGCTAAGATTAAATTATGGAAGTGGCATGGATTGAGTGGGATGGATGGTAGGGATTTAATATGATCGGACGATGGAGGTTAAATGAACTTATAATTATATAATATAATATTAAATAAATTAAATATAATATAAAATATTATATAAAATATTAAAATAATATAATATATATTAAAATAAGTCCTATTTTTGTGGGAAAGGGGAAAATGGACCTTTTTTGAAGGCGAGAAAGGGGGAAATGTGCCTTTTTGAAGGAGGGAAAAGGGGATGGAGGACAAGTGGAAGGTGGGATGACTAGGAAGGTGGATTTATGGCTGCAATTTGGTGTCTACAGGACAAAACTTATATCTTTGAAAATCTCTTTTTGTTCCTGATCCAATGGTGGTGATTTTGATAAATTTGGAGATGATTTGATAGGGGAAAAGTTAGGTCAAATATGACCTTACTTTTTGAAGCGATGAATGCTCAATTTTAGGTTTTTGGAAGGGAAATTTGGCTTGGTTTGTTAGAGGGTCAATGTATGAGGGTGAATTGATGATGGTTGATAAAAAGTATGTCAATATTGATTATCTATAGAGAAAATGGAGAAGAGGAGAATGAGATAATCTAAGGAATTGATAACAATGATTCATTGTATGTGTTGTAGCTATGTTTTTGGTGTGGTAGATGTGCCACAATTTTTGTAGGATTGTTTTGGTGAAATGATCATTGGGATGCATATTGTGAAATATATAGAGGTATAGATAATGCAACTTTTAAGCAATTTTGATGATGTATGCATGAGTTGATACATATGTGTGATGAGGATTCATGGATATGTGTTATGATTTGATATATGATGATGATGTTGTGATATGATTATGCATTAATGCATTTTATTTGATAGAAATTGTATGAAATGAGGAATTCCTTTGTGTATTATTGATGTTAGAAATACAAATATATGTATTTGAAGAGTTTATAGTATGTGCAATTGATATGTACTTGTGTAATCACATTTTTGGATGTATGTGTTTGAATGAAACCATCTCAAGTGGTTTGAATTAATCAATGACACATTAACATTCACACAAATATATTAACCTAATATGAGACAAGCAAACATGCAATATGTATGGTAAATGCAAATCTAAATGAAAATAGGTAGGAGATACAAATTATGGTGTTAGTATACATCAGAAAACTATGTATGATGAGGCTAATGATTTATTTACTATACAATGTACTAATAATGTGAAGAGAACTAGTTGTGATGTTATCCATTCATTGCTTTGAGTGATGTTGATAAGGACTTCTAGAAATTAAAACATCATAGTTTAAGTTATCAAAATTATGTATTTGTTAGCCAATATTTGATAAAAATATTGGCTATCTTGACTAGGATTGAGCCTATAATGAATCAATGTGTATGAAGTAGTGTTAATTTATCTATTTTGAGGGAGGTTGCACTAACCTATTATAAAAGTAGCTGATTTAAGATAGCTCATACACAAGTGTGCATTGGTATGTACAAAATAAGGTCACTAATATAACATACATGTTGCCACTCGTAAGGCATACTCCATTGCCAGACATGCATCTATAGCCTTGATGGAGGTTATATCTATAATCTATCAATGTTTCTCCACTACCATCTAGGCATATATAGCCCCAATGGATGTATCTAAAATACCTTAGGATATCAAGGATTCAAGATTTTTGGAAATGCTCTTTTTGTTCTTTGCTTATTTGAGTCATTTGTACTCTTTTCTTTTGCTTGATTTTGCTTGTCTTTTTTCTTGTAGCTTGTACTTATCTATATCCTTAGGATTGAATCATGCAAATTATAGGATGAGCAAGGGAAACCATTTGATTTGTGGTCATCGTATGCAAGGTGTTGTCTTCCCTATACTCAAAATTTGCTTATTGTGTGATGTGTTGTGAAGAACATAAGCTTATACTGAGAGGGGGGGTGAACAGTATAAGACCAATTTTTACTTTTATTTTCAAAATAGTATTATCCAATATAATCAATGGCAATATCAATAGTAATAACCAAATCAATGCACAAAATATCACACGCAATAGAGACACTAATTTAACGTGGTTCACCCAATGTGGGCTACTCCACAGAGAAAATATTTCACTAAAAAAAATTCAACAAATATCTTTGGGAATCCTTCCCTATTACAATGTTTATGGACCTCTATCCAAAGGAGACACCAATCCCCTAATATAGTTCATGGATATTTATCCATAAGAGAACTCCTTTCTCCTCAGCTCTGGTTGGTGATCTTCTAGAAGAACTGCTACCTCCACTGCACTGGCTAATGGATATCTATCCACTGAAGACTCTTGTCCTCACTCAAAATACTTGTTATCACTACCATAGATAATGGATCTCTATCCACTAGAGACTATCATCCTCTATACTCTGTCACCTCCAAAGCTTGCTCTTATCTCTATCTCAAATATGCACTAAACACAATCCTTCAGTATAACACAAATCTACTCAATCCGTATCTCTGGTCTGGAACAAACTTATCATCAAATATATACCAAAATATATCCTCAAATCTACACTAAACATAGTCCTTCAATATAGCATAAATCTATCCTCAATATCTATCCTCAAGACTTAACACAAATCTTGACTTGATCTCAAATAAAATTTGCTATATTTGCCCCAAAACTTAACTCAAGGTTTGAACAAATCAATCAACCAACTCTGCTCACAAGTCTTCTCAAAGACTTACCTCAAATATACCTTGTAATATTTCACAAAATCTCACACTAATCTATCCACAAGTCCTCTCTAGAACTTGTCCAATATGTTCAACAAGTCCTCACTATAACTTATCCAATATTCTCAACAAGACCTCACTAGAACTTGTCCAATTTTCTCAATAATCGTTGTCCTCAATTTTGTATTATAAGCTTCCACAAAAGCTCACACCAATCTGTTCACAAGTCTTCTCTAAGACTTACCTCAAATCTACTTAACAAGTCCTCACTAGAACTTGTTCAATCTCATAGAAACATATGGAGAATTGTTAGAGACTCAATATGCTTCACATTCACTACAATGCTCAATCACTTTCAATCTCTTTTTTTATCACAAAAACATCTAGAGAATTTTTAGAGACTCAATATGTTTCAAACACTCAATCTTTTTCTCAAATCAATTTAGAATATGGAACAATTTGTTTCATAGAACTTGAAATATCACTTCAACACATCCACTTGACTAAGCTCAATCACTTCCACTCAACCAATCACTTCAACAACAATGCTTATCAAGTAATCCTCACATAACAATGATACTCATGATCTTTGCAAACCCTATTTCAAGTTCTTCACTCAACCAATCACTTCAACAACAATGCTAATCAAGTAATCCTCACATAACAATGATACTCATGATCTTTGCAAACCCTAGTTCAAGATAGTTCATCACTTCACATAACAATGATACTCATGTTTTTTTAGAACCTCTAGTTCAATATAGTTCACAACTTCATATAACAATGATAATCATGTTCTTTGGATAAACCTTAGTTCAATCATATGAAAGCTTTACTCAATATTTCCAACAATGCTTATAAAACGAGGTTTTTATCATCAACTCTTACTCATAAAAACCTTCAACAATCAAACTTAACAATGCTTATCAAACAACCCTTTTCACTCCAACTTAGCATTCACAACATCCAACAATCACTCACTAGGAATATGTTCCCATACCTTTCTATTTGATGTAGAAGTGCCCTTAAAAATATGTCTCAACCACAATCAATCTTTTTTCCAATCTCAAGGGTTATATGACTAAACCTCCTTCAAATAATTCACAATACAAAAATAATAACAACTCTCAAATACACCTTATTACTCCATCTTGATTTTAGCATTCACCCAAAATATACATAATAATAAATTACTCAAATACACCTTATAATATCCAACTTTTAAAACAATATTTTCAACTCAGATTTTCAACCTTCCAAAATATTTAATATTCAAACCCAAAACAGATTTCCAATTACAAAAATAAAAACCTTTGTTTACACCTTATATTCTTCAATTCTCATTTCAGTATATAGTCTATCCTTTTCAAATCATTCAATAATTAAAATATTAAGTTATTTTAATCATACCTTAGCCATAAAAATAAAACTTATGGCATGCTCCTCAAAAGACTCTATGCTACATTCCATGCAAATCAAACTCACATCACCGTTCGTCTAGCACCTTAGCCTTGGCTAGGTAGCCACATGGGCTATGCACCCAATTAGATTCCATAAAGCGTACTCCCTCATTTATTACCACCTAGAAACGTGAACATTAAAAAGTCAAAAACAAAACTATGAGCGATGAGTTTCAAACTTGGGTCTCTTTTCTCCCATACGCTATGAACAGGCCAAGCAACCACTTGATCTAGTGGCTCGGTGATACTTCGTAATTCGCATTAATCCTTTTACTTCCACTTATTCTATCACATTTTTGTTGCACTATACTATCTCTCACGAATACCTCTGCAAAATAAAAATCTTGGAGACCCTCTTTAATCAAATAAATTTACCTCCCTTTATATACATTGCCCCTTAGAGCAAAAGACATCGGTGGATTAAAATTTCTTCATGGCAATTAACGTTGGCAGCTATCTTGGAACTTTGGATAAAGCTTTTAAATTAAAATATTAAATTTTAAATTATTAAATCTTTAATTTAAATATTTAAATTAAGTGACTCCTTTTGAGTCTTTTAGAGCCAACTGCTTTCTTTTGAACCATGGACTTGAACTTGGGCCTTCAACCTTACCTTGCTTTTTATGACACTTTGACATCAATGACACCTCATGCAACTTTGTCATCAATGAAAATCTATTACTCAAAATGTCTAGCAATCTCCCCCTTTGTCATTGATGGCAACCCAATTACCTTTAACCATTTCCTTACATTTTTATTTTTTTCTCCCCCTAGGAAACTGCTCCCCCTGACTAAATGCTCTCTTCTTAAATCAAATATCTCCTCCTTAATCAAATCTCTCCCCCTTTGACATCAATGGAAAAGGGTCACCTTTGGGTCTCGGGGCTAAGAATGAGTCTCTTAGCTTAGCCCCTCCCCCACCTCCTCTTGAAGTGGTTAGTTCTAGGGTGGGAGTAAATCTACTCCCACCTTGAAATGCTCTTTTCTTTTGTCAAATTTCTCTTTCCATGCTTTTGAATTCATATCTTTTTGAATATTTTGAGAATCCTCTTTCTTGCCTGTCATTGGAGGTTTTGGAAATTCTACTCTACACCACTTGGCTACATGCCCAATATTATTGCACTTAACACTTAATACTGTAATTCCTTGAAGGTGCAAATATATTGTGGTTCCCCCTGGTGAAGCCATATATATTCCTATCATGAACCCTGCAATTAACTACCTTGTGACCAAACTGATTACAAGATTAATAATATGCTTGAAAGAGATACATGTTTCTAAAAATTCCATATTCCTATCTTTCATGTGTCCTACACTGTGTAGCCTTGTACCCAAACCTCTGACATGAGAAGCAATGTCCATTAAAGAAACATTGCCTAGATCCCATTGGTATCTTAGTCTCTTCTACTCTATCATGTTTCCTGTTCCATCTGTTCCTTACTTGTGCATTGTTCCTTTCCTTGTTGAAATTTCTATTGTCCAACTTATCCTCAAAAGTCTCACTCTTTATTTCACTCTCTTATTTTAAAGCTTCTTCTTATTTGGTGCTTGAGCGTGACTCTCCTTTTTTTGCTTCATGTTTCCCTTGTTCTTATTCAAAATGAAGTCTTGTTTTGGTGACTGATGATCTTTGTGCATTGATAATCTTGTCCAAAGTTTTTGAATTTTTCTAAAACTTGTGTAGCTTATCCTTAGATTATTTCACTTCCATCCTTAGTGAAACTATCTCATGTTCTATTTTTTCACACTCTAGATCTTTTGTCTTTAATTCTTTAGCCATACCTTCTTCTATTTTCCTTGCCTCTTCAACATTAATTTTGAAGTTAGTGAGTGTTTGTAGAAACTTTGCTTTTGCTTTCTTATCTTCTTGAGCTTGAACCCTTAATCATGAGTTCTACCTTTTTAGTTATTTGAGATCAACAATAAGTCTTTCACATTCTAGCTCTTTTACCTTTGACTATTCAACCATACCTTTTTCAACTCTCCTTGCCTTTTCAACCTTATATTTCAAGTTGGAGAGATCTTGTAGAAGCTTTGTCTTACATTTGTCATCCTCTTGTATTTGAGCCTTTAATTATAAGTTATCCCTTTTCAAATCAACAAGTTCCATAAGAGTGACTTCCTCATTTTTTGTTTATGAAATTTTCTCTTTTCTTTGGTCTTCAATTTCTTCTATTGTCCAAAGAAGATTTTCTTCTTCATAAATATTTTGATTGTCCCTGTTATCCTTTTCTAAACCATCCTCTAGGACTTCAATTCTGAAAGTATCATCTTCATCTTCACCACTACTAAACCCATTGCAATAACCTGCATCATGACCGAGATGACAACAAAAAAAATATTCTTCACCTTCTTATGAACAATAAGCTACAATGTGACCTGTCTTCCTACATCTGGTACACAAATTTATTTATCTAACCTTTTCTCCATTGCTTTATTCATCTCTTGAATCTATTTCCATTATTCCTCCCAAAACAACAACATTGAATTCATCTTCCTTTTCTTTCATGACCATGCATGTTATTTTATTCTTATGTCTCATGGTTCTACTTTTGCCTTTCTTTGCCATTTGTGTTATTGTAAGATCTTCCTTCAAGCTATTAAACCTTTTTTTAAGGAACCAACTCTGATACCAATTGAAGAACACAAGCTTATACTAATAGGGGGGTGAACAGTATAATATCACTTTTTATTTTTCTTTTTAAAATAACATTATCCAATATAATCAATGACAATATTAATAGTAATAACCAAAGCAATGCACAAATCATCACACACAATAGAGACACCAATTTAATAAATATCTTTGGGAATCCTTCCCTATTACAATGTTTATGGACCTCTATCCAAAGGAGACACCAATCCCCTAATCTGGTTCATGCATATCTATCCACAGGAGAACTCCTTTCTCCTTAGCTTTGGCTGGTGATCTTCTAGAAGAACTATTGCCTCCACTATACTGGCTAATGGATCTCTATCCACTGAAGACTCTTGTCCTCACTTAGAAGACCTATTATCACTACCCTGGCTAATGGATCTCTATCCACTAGAGACTGTCATCCTCTATACTCTATCACCTCCAAATATTGCTCTTAGCTTTGTCTCAAATTTGCACTAAACATAGTCCTTCAATCTAGCACAAATTTGCTCAATATCTATCTCTGATATGGAAAAACTTATCCTAAAATATGCATCAAACTCTATCCTCAAATCTGCACTAAACATAGTCCTTCGATCTACCATAAATTTATCCTCAATCTATGTCCTCAAGCCTTAACACAAAGCTTGAATTAATATCAAATCAACTATGCTAGATTTGCCTCAAACCTTAACTCAAGGTTTGAACAAATTAGTTAACCAACTCTGCTCACAAGTCTTCCCAAAGATTTACCTTAAATATTCCTTGTAAGCTTCCACAAAAGCTCACACTAATCTATCCACAAGTCCTCTCTATAACTTGTCCAATCTACTCAACAAGTCCTCACTAGAACTTGTCCAATCTGCTCAACAAGTCCTCACTAGAACTTGTCTAATCTGCTCAACAAGTCCTCACTAGAACTTGTCTAATCTGCTCAACAAGTCCTCACTAGACCTTGTCCAATCTGCTCAATAATCTCCATCCTCAATTTTTTATTGTAAGCTTCCACAAAATCTCACACCAATCTATTCATAACTCTTCTCTAAGACTTACCTCAAATCTGCTTAACAAGTCCTCACTAGAACTTGTTCAATCTCATAGAAACATATGGAGAATTGTTATAGACTCAATATGCTTCACATTCACTACAATGCTCAATAACTTTCAATCTCTCTTTTTATCACATAAACATATAGAGAATTGTTAGACTCAATATGTTTCAAACACTCAATCTCTTTCTCAAGTCAATTTAGAATATGGAAAAATTTGTTTCACAAAACTTGAACTATCACTTCAACACATCCACTTGACTAAGCTCAATGACTTCTACTCAAAAAATCAATTCAACAATAATGCTTATCAAGTAATCCTCACATAAAAATGATACTCATGATATTTTCAAACCCTAGTTCAAGTTCTTCACTCAACCAATCACTACAACAACAATGCTAATCAGGTAATCCTCACATAACAATGATACTCATGATCCTTGCAAATCCTAGTTTAAGATAGTTCACCATTTCACATAACAATGATACTCATGTTCTTTCATAACCTCTAGTTCAAGATAGTTCACAACTTCACATAACAAGATACTCGTATTCTTTGCATAAACCCTAGTTCAAGCATATGAAATCTTTACTCAATATTTCCAACAATACTTATAAAACAAGGTTTTTATCATCAACTCTTACTCAGAAAAACCTTCAACAATAAAACTTAACAATTCTTATCAAACAACCATTTTCACTCCAACTTAGCATTTACAACATCCAACAATCACTCACTAGGAATATGTGCCCATACCTTTTTGTTTGATGTAGACATTCCCTTAAAACCTTTCTCAACCACAATCAATATTTTTGCCAATATCAAGGGGTAGATGACAAAACCTCCTTCAAATAATTCATAATACAAAAATAATAACAACTCTCAAATACACCTTATTACTCCATATTGATTTTAGCATTCACCCAAAATATACATAATAATAAATTACTCAAATACGCCTTATAATCTCCAACTTTTATTATAATATTTTCAACTCAGATTTTCAACCTTACAAAATATTTAATATTCAAACCCAAAATAGATTTCCAATTACAAAAATAAAAACCTTTGTTTACACCTTATATTCTTCATTTCTCATTTCAGCATATAGTCTATCCTTTTAAAATCATTTAATAATTAAAATATTAATTTATTTTAATCATACCTTAGCCATCAAAATTAAACTTATGTCATGCGCCTCAAAGACTCTATGCTGCATTCCACGTGAATCGAACTTGCGTCACCGTACGTCTAGCATCTTAGCCTTGGCTAGGTAGCCACATGGGCTATGCACCCACTAATATTCCACAAAGTTCACTCCATCCTTTATTACCATCTAGAAACGTGAACAACAAAAAGTCAACAACAAAACTACAAGTGACGAATTTTGAACTCGGGTCTCTTTTCTCCCACGTGCTATGAACAGGCCAAGAAACCACTTGGTCTAGCTACCCCGACGAGACTTTGTGATTCACATTAACCCTTTTACTTCCACTTCTTTTGTCACATTTTCGTTGTGCTGAACTATCTCTCATAAATACCTCTACCAAATAAAAACCTTGGAGACCCTCTTTAAGAAAATGTATTTACCTCCCTTTATATACATTGCCCCTTGGAGCAAAAGACATCGGCAAATTAAAATGTCTTCATGGCAATTAACATCAGAGGCTATCTTGGAACTTTGGATAAAGCTTTTTAGTTAGAATATTAAAATATTTAATTTTAAATTATTAAATATTTAATTTAAATATTAAATAATTTGAATCTTTAAATTAAGTGACTCCTTTTGAGTCTTTTAGAGCCAAATGCTTTCTTTTGAACCATGGAATTGAACTTGGCCCTTCAACCTTACCTTGCTTTTTATAACACTTTGACATCAATTACAATCAATTACTCAAAATGTCCAACATGTTGTTGGTTCATGAAATATCTCAAGTTAGCTAGGGGAAGCATTTGAAAATTCTTTAGAATTCGGTGATGTTCAATAGAGATTGATTGGATCAAAAATAAATGTTTGAATGATAGAAGATATTTTTGTGTACCAAGCCACCTAAGAATAGTGTTGGACATCACTGTAGTTGTGCTAACTAGTGTATGTTTATCTCTTATTTTTTTGTGATTTTGGTATTTTTGTTGTTGTATGCAAGATGGTGGGTGCATGTGCATAATTTATTTGTAACATGATATGAGACATGGTATTATAATGACAATCATGGCAAAATTACTTTTTAAAATGCATCTAATTGTGCAAAAATTTATGCGACTTAACATATCATTGACTAAAGGTAACCAAGCAAGGTTATCCAATGGTTATGCGTGTAACCAAAAAGTGTGACTGAAAAGTGTATGAAGCTTTATTTATTGATGTGAATGAACATATTGAAGGCCAATGTTTGGTGATATCAACATGGATGGTGAATGAGAATTGTGATGGGAGAGCATCAAAAATGTGTGTGTAGAATGGATGAAAAGTGGTAAGAAATGGAGAAAATCGATGGAAGGGCAAAAAAGAGAGGAGAAGAAATAATTAAATGTAACCAATCAAAGGCATGTAACCACTCAAAGCATGACCATAAAAAATTGACAAGAGAAAAGAAGAATTAGAAGGAAAGAGAAGAAGAAATGTTACCAAATCAAAGGTATGTAGTCGCTCAAAGCATGACCATACAACATTGATGTGAGTTTAGGTGAAATGGATGGGGGAGAAAGCGAAGAGAAGAGAAGAGGAGATTATGAATAAAAAATATGAAAATGAAGTGAAAGGTATGCCGCTGGTGGATGGTTTTGTATGTTTTTGTGTTTGTTATTGTTGTTATTGTTTTTGTATTTTTGTTCTTTTTGATGTTTTTTGTATTTTTGTTGTTTTTGATGTCAAATGTACAAGAATTTGAAAACCTTCATTAGTAGTATTAGATAATAAATTTAATATGCTTTTTGGAGTAACATATCTGCTAAGACAAGAAAGTAAACAAGGAATAGAAAATTGCTATCTAAAGCAATATCTAGGCTAAGCAAGGAATGAAAAATTGCTATTTGAAGCAATAGCTATGCTAAGTGAGAAATGGAAAATTGCTATATAAATAAATATCTACATAAAAAGTAAATTGCTATCTAAATCAATATCTATGCTAAGTATGAAATGGAAAATTTGTTATTTGAAGCAATATCTAGGCTAAGGATGAAAATTAAATTACTAGGCTATGTATATGCTAGGCATGTGAATGTAAATATTTATGATCAACATGGAAAATACATATTTATGATAAGAGCATGTGAAATTAAATGTCTATGCTAGGTATGGAAAGTAAATTGCTATGCTAAGCATGTAAATGAAATATCTATGCTAGGTATGGAAATTAAATTGCTAGGCTAGGCATGGTAAGTAAATGTCTATTCTAGGAGTATGGGAATGTAAATATCTATGCTAGGAGCATGGGAATGTAAATGTCTATGCTAGGAGTATGGGAATGTAAATGTCTATGCTAGGAGCATGTGAAAGTAAATATCTATGCTAGGAGCATGGGAATGTAAATGTCTATGCTAAGAGTATGTAAATATAAATATCTATGCTAGGATTATGTGAATGCAAATTGTTATACTAGGATTATGGTAATGTAAATGTCTATGCTAGGAGCATGGAAATGTAAATATCTATGCTAGGAGCATGTGAAAGTAAATATCTATGCTAGGAGCATGGGAATATAAATGTCTATGCTAGGAGCATGGGAATGTAAATGTCTATGCTAAGAGTATGTAATTGTAAATGACTATACTAGGAGCATCTGAATGTAAATGTCTATGCTAGGAACATGGGAATGTAAATGGCTATGATAGAAGCATGGGAATACAAATATCTATGCTAGGAACATGGGAATGTAAATGTCTATTCTAGAAGCATGTGAAAGTAAATGTCTATGCTAGGAGCATGGGAATGTAAATGTCTATGCTAGGAGCATGTGAAAGGTAAATTTCTATGCTAGGAGCATGTGAATGTAAATGTCTATGCTAGGAGCATGTGAATGTAAATGTCTATGCTAGGAGCATGGGAATGTAAATGTCTATGCTAAGAGCATGGAAATGTAAATGTCTATGCTAGGAGCATGGGAATGTAAATGTCTATGCTAGGAGTATGTGAATAATAATAAATATGGTAGGAGCATGTGAAAGTAAATGGCTATGGTAGGACCATCTGAAAGTAAATGGGTATACTAGGAGCATGGGAATATAAAATTGCTTCTTGTATGGAGCAATGTCTATGCTAAGGCATGAAAGGTAAAATTACTTCTTGTATGGAGCAATGTCTATGCTAAAAGTATGGTAAGTTGATTATTTGTAAGATGTGAATTTAAGGCAAAGGGTATACCCTTTGGCTAAAGGATGCAATATTTAAACCTAGCAAATTTATTGTTTTGAGATGTGAGTGTGAGGCAAAAGGCACAACCTTTGACAAAAGGATGCAACCTTTTGAACCTAGAAACTTGATTGTTGGGGTGAGGCAAAGAGTAAAAACTTCTAAACCTAGTAGTTGATTTGTGAAAGTGAGGCAAAGGATGCAACCTTCTAAACCTGGTAGTTGATTTGTGAAAGTGAGGCAAAAGGAACAACCTTTTGAACCTGATAGTTGATTTGTGAAAGCAAGGCAAAGGCAGCAACATTTTGAACCTAGCAGTTGATTTGTGAAAACAAGGCAAAGGCAGCAACATTTTGAACCTAGCAGTTGATTTATGAAAGTGAGGAAAAGAGCGCAACCTTTGACAAAAGGATGCAATATTTCAAACCTAGCAATTGATTCTTGATGGCGATTTATCTATGATTGAGATGTTGGGTGACACCATCATGAATAGATGAGAGGTGATAGTATTAAATGTGAAGGAATAGTTAAATCCTACAAATGTGAAATTATTTGGAAAAAGGAGGGTACTTCCATGGTTATGAAAATTTGTTTAAAAGGGGATGAACTCTCCCAATTAAGAAATTTATGTGAAAAATGGGATGGAATTTCTTGATCATGAAATTAATTTGGGGGAAATTATTGATTGATAAAAGGAAAGTAAAATAGTTATTTTAAAATATTGGAGACGTTTTTCGTAGGACTACCCAACTACCAAACTTGTTTTGTCATATTTTATTCATCCAAACTCGAATTGAGCTAAAAAATTGAGGGTGGATGCCTGAGAAACTCTAGAATATCTCCACCAAGTTTAGATAATTTGGAGCAATAGAGATCCTAGAACATCCCTATGTGTGAATTAAATGTTTGGTAAGCAACTATGCGAGGGTTTCATCTAGGTTGAGTGCAAGCAACTCCAGAGGTTGTTTTTTGAGACTTTCAGGCCCTGGTGGATAATATTTTTGTGGTTTTTTCTCAAGAATTTAGTAGGATATGTTGAAAAGGACCCAAAATGGGTTAGAAAATTGTCTTTCAATAGATCATGTGGTGAACTTGATTGAAAATGGCTTCCAATTTGCTACAAAAAACAAAAGTGAAATGCATGCCTTTCCTCAGTGTCTAAGGCATGGATTAAAGAGATCACAAAACAAGTTTCAAGTAGCTAATCAAAAAATGGTTTAGATATCAAGCAAATCTAGTGCTAAGGTGCATCCCCAAAATAAATCTAGAATGGAAACCCATTTTAAGGGTAAGGATTTCCAAGACTCAATCCCAAAAACAAATTTTAGCGATATCCTCCATGGTGGACAGCCTCAACCAAATTCTAATATTTAATATAAGGACTTCTCGTATGTTAGAATTATTGAGTTGTCATTGATTTCAAAGGCTGACTTGGTTGCTAGCAAACAATGGTGTGCTTGGGTGAATTATTCAAGGTAAATATATTTTGAGTGAAAGTTTAAACATTTAAATATTATAATATTTAAATATTAGATTTAAATATTATAAAGTTATGTTTCAAATTTAAAATAAAAATATTATTGTGAATGGGCCAACCTCCTTGGGTGCCAAAAGCAAGGCAATGAAAGGTTTGATATAAATATCGAGCAAAATTTTATTTTGGTTATATTCTTGATGGCAATGCCTTTGATATAGACTAGTGTAGTTACATAAGACTGCACAAGAGTAAAAGGTGATAGCCTAATGGTACAATATTCCATAGTAGTTGTAGTGATAGGGGAATTGTAAGAAGTGGAACCCATACTTGGTTGGATTGAAGTGCATAGCGATCAATAGTGAAACAGAGTTCAAATTCAATAGATGATTTGAAAATAGAGCCTATGGTTTCTAAATTCCAACAATGGAGAGAATGTCTTCGACCTGATGACACGAGAATTTTGTGGTAGTAAGAGTATCGTGTTGTGATTATGAAAGAAAGGAATAAGAAAATAACTATTATAGAAGGGAGCATTCTCACAGGCAGCCTATGATTGGAGCTAGCAGGTATTAAAGTGTTATCAAGGTCTTTTAGTAGGCAACAAGTATCGTTATAGAATACATTAGACAAATGCCAACGAATTTCAAGCATTGAAGAAGAGAAATATCTGAAGGAGTGCAAAAATTGGACATGCATTAGTTTAGGAGATATATAATAATGTCAGGAAAAATAGAAAAATTGGAGATTCACAACTTATTAGGGATTGAGGTAGCAAGGCATGTAGATATATAAAAAAACTATCATTGTATGTAGACATTACTAACACATCTTCTAATATCATGTTTTGAGGTAGCCTTGTGATAGACGTCAATTTATAGTTGGTGGTGAATGGCTAGTTGGAAGCTCAGTTGTAGATGGAAGTCCAATTGAAAAGGTGGCTAAGTACAAAAAAAGATATCAGAGGTCAAACATTTATTTATACCACTATTAATGCATGCAAAAGGGTGGAGTGTCATTGAATCATTCACACACACACAAAAAGAGCATCATTGAAGTAGCACACCCACAAAGCTATGGGAGACAAATAAAAAAAGAACCAAATTTGAGTAGAGGAGCATCACACATATAGGAGGGGGATATATCATGGATATCATTCATTGGTGAAGGTGAAAGTCCACCGAAAGGAATATTGAGTGTGAAACAACAATATTTGCAGAGAGTGAATCACACGAAGCATTCGAAGCCTTCAAAATGTGTTGAATAAAGTTGAAGCTTGTGCAAGATAGAGGTGATATTTGAAATGGTTATTTGAAATAATTAGATCTAGCAAAGCATTCAAGACAACTTAAATTCATCAAAGAGAAGCTACAATCTGGAGTATCAGCATGAGTAAGAACAAGGAGTGAAGCAGTCTAATGAAGAGCATGCGAACATAGAGCATTGGATGTTCCTTTGACCAACAAGGAGAGGACAATGTATATTGCTTGAGAAATTCAAATATTAAAGGTAAAATAAGATTACAATTGCACGTTGATTCTGAGCAATGGTTGGGAGAATTCATAAGAGCACCCAAAACAAAGGAGCGTAGGTTTTGAAGTGGTACAAGTTATCCATGATTTGGCAAGAGTATGGTATTACTTTGCATAGTATCTTATAACCCTAAGATAGGAGTTATAAGTGAAATGGTTATTGTCTAAGGAAGAAAGAATAATATAAGACCTCAGACTTAAGTGGAGTTTTGGTAAGAATATTGAAGACTGTATGCAGCAAGTGGATTTTGATCGAAATCCTAAGGCAAAAATTGAAGATATCTTGGTGAGAAGAAATTGATGATCAAATTTGAGTAGAGTTGTGTAAGTTTTTTGATCAGTATCCGAAGGTTGGTGCCTTCAAATTTGAGGTTGGTGCCTTAAGGATATTGGTGTCTCCTATGGGTTGGTGCCCACAAACTTGCACAAGGATATTGGTGTCTCCTGTGGGTTGATGCCCATGAACTTGTAATAAGGAGATTGGTGTCTCTAGTGGGTTCCTACCCATGAACTTGCAATAAGGAGGTTGGTGTCTTCTGTGGGTTGGTTCCCATGAACTTGTACAAGGGGATTGGTGTCTCCTATGGGTTGGTGCCCATGAATTTTATTGAAGAAATATAAGCAATATTTTATCGTGGTTTTCTCCCGAAAGGGTGTTTCCACATAAAACTCTTGTCTCTTATGTGTATGGATTTTGTGCATTGATTTATTATTGCATTCATATTATTGTAGTTATTGTTTGGAAGGATAAGTTTTATCTTATACTATTCACCCCCTCTCAGTATAAGTGTGTTCCTTTGTGAAATCCTAACAGCGGGTTCCTTCGTGAAATCCTAATAGCGGGTTCTTCAATTGGTATTAGAGTGGGTTACTTCATGAAATCCTAATAGCTTGAAGGAAGATATTACAAGAAAACACATGGCTTACCAAGAATTTTTTCATCAAGTAGGGGTCCATTGTTCGATGGGACTAACTATGCTTTCTGGAGTGTGAGGATGCAAACCTATTTGATGGCACATGGCTATGATATATGGCAATTAGTTGTGGATGGGTTCACACCACCTACAACCCCTCCCATGGATAGAGATGGTAAGAGACATTTTGAAAATAATGCCAAGGCAATGAATGCAATATTAAGTGGGTTATGTGAATTAGAGTTTGTGAAAGTCATGCAATGCACCTCAGCAAAAGAATTATGGGATGAGTTACAAAAAAAATATGAAGAAGATGACAAGGTTAAAATGGAAAAAAATCAAACCCATAGGAGGAATTTTGAAGACTTAAAGATAAAATATGAGGAAGATATTCTCAAATATCTACTTCACATTGATGAAATTGTCAACACCATTCATGGACTTGGAGAAAGTATTGATGACTCTAATATTATTCAAAAAATATTAAAGTCACTTCCCATGAGGTTTGATGTAAAGGTTTTGGTGATTGAAGAAATGAAGGATCTTAAAACCTTAAGCATGGATGAGCTACACGGAATTCTCACAACCTATGAGATGAGGACTAAAAAATATCAAAAATCCAAATGAGAGATCGTGTTTGAAGCTTCAAAGAATACAAATAATAAGGAACCATAGTCAAGTTAAGAATCGAGTAGTGGAGAAGAAGCCAAATTTGTGCAAAGAAATAAGAATGTATCAACAAAACACAAAGGTAAGCATACTATAAAGTTTTTAATTGTGGTAACATTGGTCACTATGTAGCTTAGTACCCACAAGCTGGAAGTAGTAGCAGTGAATAAGAAGAGGAATACAAGAAAAAGAAGGAAAGATAATTTTATCATGAAAAGAAAGAGGTATGGTAAAAGCAAGCATGAGAAGATCTTTCAAAGGCACAAGAAGAGTCTTTATGTTGAGGAAGCAAGCAGTTCTTCCAACAACAGTGATGAAAGTATCTCTGATAGTGAAAGAGAAGAAATCCTATTTTTGGACATGGAGGTGAAAGAAGATGCTCCCATTGTTGAAAAATAAGAAGAGGAAAAGACTCAGAAAATGAATAGGAAGCCATAGTTGACGTAGAAGAGGAACTTGTTTTTGATCTTGAAGAGTTGAAGAGGCTTAGAAAGAAGAACTCAAGATTGAAGACTCAAGTATAAGAGGATGAGAAGACAAAGGTAAAGTTTTCACAAGATCTCATTGACTTAAAAGTTAAAATTGAAGAGGTAAAG
Source organism: Wollemia nobilis (assembly GCA_028583015.1). Lineage (NCBI taxonomy): Eukaryota > Viridiplantae > Streptophyta > Pinopsida > Araucariales > Araucariaceae > Wollemia > Wollemia nobilis. The sequence continues at coordinate 5,425,214 of JAQPPZ010016847.1, read as the reverse complement.
TGAATTGAAGAAGTTATGACTGAGCAGTTAAAGGTAAAAGAGTTGGAATGTGAAAAACTAGAACGTGAGATTGTCTCTCTAAGAAAGTGACAAAATCTAATAATAAGCTACAAAAAAATATTAGGTTTGAGAAAAGCACATAAATCTTGGATGATATTATCAAAGCACATAGATATTCGATTATAAAGACTAGACTTGGTTTTGAAGAAGGTCAAAAGAAACAAAAGGGGGAATCAAGCTCAAAAGGAAGAGAGGCATCAAAGAAAATAATTAAAAAAGAGCCTAAGACCTATGCTGATGTGTTGAGAAGTGGAAGCATCGAGAAGGAAGAAAATAAAGCATCATCAAGAAACAAGGTCCATCATAGAAACAACAATGAGAGAATCATGCGGCCATATCCTCCAAGGCAATCATACATATTTCAATATTTTTTCCATGGTTATTATTTTTCATGTAACCAATTTGGTTGTAAAGTTGTAAATTGTAGGGTCTGTGCTAAAAATTATTTTGGATTCACCAAGAGGAATTTCAATTCATTTGTACCTCTCATGTACTACAACATCATTTGTTACAAATGCAATAATTTTGGGCATAGATCTAAATGGTGTAGATGTTAGAATATTATTGTTATAATGTGCACTATGCCTATAATTGACAGGTTGACATTTGTCTTCTGCCACTTGTCCCTGTCTTCAGTTTGAGTTGGAGTGGTGTCTTCTGAAAGACACTTGGAGTGGAGCTTATGACACTTGTCATATCTCCCTCCTAAGCTTGATGCTTATATATTGTAAGATAACTTGTAAATAATATTGTGCCTTTTGTTCAGTCCTAACATTTGGTATCAGAGCGGTGAGATCCGCCTGAGGGACCTTAGTTTTTAGGAGTCTGGTTTATGGAGTTAGGGAGTATGCTCTCCACTCGTTGAGTGGATCAGAAACCAGAATCTCCCTATTTGTTTTTTGGTTTTTTTTTTAGTTTCCCTAATTTAGAGGACAATCCTCGCCATCCGAGGACAAGCCTCAAATTTTTTAGAGTTTAGAAACCAGAACTCCATTAATGGAGCTCTGCTAGCAAACCGCAGAGCGAAGTAACGACAAAGAAGTATTTTCGTGTCTGTTTTTGGCGCTCTTGGTGATCAACGCCCAATGCTTTAGACTGGAGAATACTGAGCGCGGCCGAGTTGCGAAGGACGTCTACGAGTTGTTCTAGATCTGCTCCAGTACTGGTGCCTCCGTTCTGTTGCAGTCCGTTCTCAACATTTTTCATTCACGTCATCGGGATTCGCTGCCACTGTCGCTGCCCCTGCTGCCACCACTGCCCAGATCGTCATTCCATGCTGCTGAACCAGGGTTTCTGTCTCTTGACGGAAGAAGGCGACCGTTGAATTCCTATATGCCCTGAATTCCTGTTGGTGCACGCTGGAACCCTAACCAGGGTTACTGCTTAGTTGTGGTGTGATCGACTCAGTTGTGGGATCTATCTCTCGCACATAGTAGCCGCTCCTCGTCACAGTTGATGAACCTTTTCTGAAGTTGAATTCCAGCAAAATTTTATTAATGTCATGGTAGCCACTGTGGACAACCAACAAGTCCATCATGACACACAATGATCTATGGAAGGCTGAACAAATTTTACGACGAAAGAAATATCGACGAAAATGGAAAACAAACTCAACATTGACCATGTTTTTTATCTGTGTTGAAACTAGCAATGGTTACACCGTCCTCTGCTGTGAAATCAGAATGACCCAGCACTGAGGGCAACTAGACGTCATATGTATTCTGAGCAGTGATTGGGATGAAATAAATTTGTTTGGATATTTGTACTCTCGGCTATGCCATCTGCTATTTACAGATGGAGATGTGATCAGATGTAACCGCAGTTATTTGTGACAGTTGGCCGTGACTCTTTCTGAATGCTCCGGCCGCTGCTCGTGGGATTTGCTCCTCATCACGCGCCCTCCCAATTTTTCCTGATTTGAACCGGCTATCTCGGGGATCACAGGGTTTCAGTCAAAATTTTGACAGCCTTTAGATCTAAAACCGGCGTTTGCTTGCACAGGCGACCCACGGCCCAGGCTCCCGAGGTCGCTCTCCGATTGAACTCGTTCGACAACAAAATTACCTCTTTCTCGTCTTCTTCGACGGCTTCCATGGCAACGGGTAGTGAAGGTTTTGATTTGGGGGAATTTTTTTTTAAATTTGAAATTTAAACTTAAATATTGCAAGGCGGCAATACTAATTTAGGTATATGCTTTATGAGATTCTAAGAATTATTTTTTCGTTCTTATATGCTCATAAGTACACTTGGAATATTGGTGGCAAAATTTTGTAAAACTCTGAACTTAAGCAATATATTCCAGAGTAGCACTCGTATGGGTGACCACTTGGGAAGTCCCGGAGCTGCACACTTTTTTAAGTGTCATTGTTTTTACCTTTTTTAAGCATCAAATTGTATCTGACTATAGGTGTATTTATAGTCGTTGGAAAGAGAAATTCGAGGGGGATCCATTGGTGCAATTATTTTTCAGTTTTGAGACCTTTTACTCAGCTGAATTTTGACTTGAAGTTGATATTGTAAAATAGAGTGCATTTTCGGTTGCATCCGACACTCTTGGTTGATAATTTGGTAAAAGTTGTGAGGGGCTCAATTCTAAATCTTTGGGGGAGACATTATGCCAAGTCATTCATTGAATTTGGCAAGTTTGAAGGCAATCTTGTAAAAGGAGGCATTGATATTGTCTCATTTTTTTTGGAGGCACATTTGGGGCTAATTTGTTTTAGCCAAATTTTCAATACAAATCATCAACTTAAGGGGTGATTTAGGACCCCTTGTCCCTTGTCAGTGGATTCATTTTGTGGCACTCTCTTGGCCACTAGGTGTTTGTTGCTTGCATCTTCTATTTGGGCTTTGTATACATTTTATGCTTGCTATCACCCTTGCATGACTTTGGGTTTTATAATTGTAATCAAGTGTAGTTCCAATTCATACACACTTGACACTAAGCCATATACAAGCAAGCAAACACATACAGGCATTTTCAAAAATAATACATTGGCACATTGATTGTAATAATTCTACAAAAAGCAAGCATCACACTTTTATAACCGCCTATGTTCCACGTATCAACTTCTCAAAATACTTATAGTCTCCCTCACGTAAGGGCGGGTATATTGAGTAGTTTGGTATAAAGGTCTAGCAGGTTATTCCCTTTCAGAATTGTCTATGTTCCACGTATCAACTGCTCAAATACTTACAGTCTCCCTCACGTAAGGGCGGGTATATTGAGAAGTTTGGTATAAAGGTCTGAAAAATTCTAATTCTTACTCTCTTTGGATAGAAAAAGGCACTTATGTTCAACTTAACCCTCCCACTGTTGGAATCTCTTGAAGATTCAGAGTGGAAAAACTAGGCGAACCCTCCTCTGGATCTTCAGCGGTGTACCCTAGATTTTTTTGAGGGATCTAATTTGGCATTTGTCGTTCTTACTTCATCCTTTGTTGAGCTCCCTTTTCTTTTGATCCTTTTCTAAATCATGGCTACTACAAATCTATTAAGTGGACTTACAAAGAAACTTGAAGGAGCACAAACTTTTGCAAATTGGAAGTATGAGATGGAGTCAATATTAATGATGAATGACATGTGGGACTTTGTGAGAGATAGGCAGGCTAATGAAGACCCACTCACTGCACCTACAGACCCTAAAGAAAAAGCACAATTTGAGAAGAATTCCAACATAGCTTTAAGTTTAATCAAGCTAGCTACAGGAATTCAATGCAAAGAAACTATAAGAGCTGCAAAAACACCTAAACAAGCATGGGATGCTCTCAATAGATTGTTTGATAGGCCAAGTCAAGATAATATTTTGTATCTCAAACAAAAATTGCACAATCTATGTATGAAAGGCTCACTTACCGATTATCTAATGGAAGTGAAGTCTATTAAAAATGATTTCTTAGCTGCTAGTAAAACCCTAGAAGATAATGAATTAATTCCAATAATGTTGCATGGTCTTCCTTCAAAGTTTCACTCCTATGCTACCATGTTAGACTTGAGTGGTAAAACAATGAATTCAACACTTGAGGATATTGAGATCCTACTTAAGAAGCATGAGCAAGCCCTAATCAAAGATGAAGAAATTGAAGCCACATCAGTAGCTTTTGCCACCAAGGCAACTCTACAGCCTAAACAAAACAAGGGTCAAAATCAGCATAATCAAAATCAAAGGGGTAGACAACACCAGAGATACACATAGTACCAACACCAGCCAAATCAACAGTACCATCAGCAACCACGTCAGTAACAGTACCAGCAGTAGCCACAACAGCAGCAGTACCAGCAGCGACAAAGATGGACAACAAGACCTCAAGGGGGTCAAAACAACAATCAACAAGGGTGTGAATATTGTGGAAAATGGAATCATAATATTGCTAATTGCTATCAAAGGCAAAGAGAATAGGGAGAACCACAAAATAATAATATGAACACATTGTATGCAGCCAACCAAGTTAATGTTGAAGATAAAGAATGTTGGTATATTGATTCTGGAGCAGCAAAGCACATGACAGGAAGGCAAGATTGGTTGACCAAGGTTCAGCCCACATCAAATCAATTCATTACTTTTGGTGATGAAAGTGCTCTACCCATTGAAGGTGTTGGGGAGGCACCACTTACTTTGCATGATGGTAATAATGTTCCTGCAATAGATGTTTTGTATGTGCCTGGTCTTAAAAGGAGTCTTCTTTCTATTGGACAACTTACTGATAAGGGCTATAATGTCTATTTTGAAAAATAAAAATGCTACATTAAGGAACCCAATGGCAATGTCAAGGCCATGGGAGTGAAAAAGGATGGTGTTTACTACCTCCTTACAAAATCTGTAACACAAACATCTTTGCATACAACAACTACTTTCTCTTTGGAGTACATGTGGCATGAAATATTGGGACATTTAAATTTTAATAATCTTCAAATGATGGCTACAAAAGGATTAGTTAAAGGACTCCCACATCTTAAGGAGTCAAAATGTTTTTGTGAGCCATGTGTAATAGCCAAACACCATAGGCAACCATTTGAAACAGGAAAGGCATGGAGAGCTAATAGACCTTTGCAATTGATTCATTCAGACATTTGTGGGCCAATGTCTATTCAATCTTATACAAGGGCAAAATACTACATCACTTTCATTGATGATTACAGCAGAAAGGTATGGATCTACCTAATTCAATATAAGTGGCAAGCCCTTGATAAGTTCAAAGAATTCATCGCACTTGTTGAAAGAGAAAGTGGCTATCAAATCTCCACCTTAAGATCGAGATAATGGTGGAGAATATGTCTCTAATGAATTCTTTAATTTTTGTAAGTATCATGGGATAAGGAGGCAATTCACAACCCCTTATACCCCGCAACAAAATGGAGTTGCTTGAGAGGATGAATCAAACAATCACAAATAGGGCAAAATCAATGTTACATGCTGCTCTATTACCTAACTCATTTTGGGGAGAAGTTGTTCTTACTGCTGCATACTTGACTAATAGGTCATACACAAAGGCCTTACATGAAAGAACACCTGAAGAAGCATGGAGTGGAAGAACGCCCTATGTGGGCCATTTGAGAATATTTGGATGTGATGCCTATGCTCATATTCCTCATAAGAAAAGGAAGAAGTTTGATGATAAGAGCCAAAAATGCATCTTTGTTGGCTATAGTGATAGTGCCAATGCATATAAATTATATGAGCCTATTTCCAAGAAAATCATTTTATCTAGGGATGTTACCTTTCATGAGTATCCCCCATCTAATCCTCCTAAAGCCCCCACTTTAGAAATAACTAATGAAATAGTTGCTCCATTCATGCATACAATATCATCTAGTTCTTCTCCTTCACTCATAAATCAAGAAATTCATCCACAAGAAGAACTTCCTACAAATGATCCATGTCCTCCATCTCCTCCTCCTAATGATCAAGTAACATCATCCAATCCTTTACCCAAGTGGGTTCAAGCCACAATAGATGAAGCCCAAAATCATTTGCCCACCTATACAGGTAAAAGGCCTTCAACCCTAAGACACCAAGTGAATTATGCCCTAATGGCCAAAGTCCTTAGCCAATCTGAACCTTCTAATGTCAAAGAAGCACTTGGTGATCCTAAATGGGTTCATGCCATGGATCAGGAATTGGATTCCATTGAAAGGAATCACACTTGGGAGTTAGTTGATTTACCCAAAGGAAAATATACCATAGGCACAAAATGGGTATACAAAGCAAAATATAAAGCAGATGGCTCACTAGATCGCTACAAGGCTCGCCTAGTAGCTCAAGGCTATAAGCAACAAGAGGGAATTGATTATGAGGAGACCTTTGCTCCTGTGGCTAAGATGACTACAATCAGGACAATTATTGCTATGGCAGCTCAAAAACATTGGCCAATATATCAAATGGATGTCAAAAGTGCATTTCTAAATGGTCATTTGAAGGAGGAAGTGTATGTGAAACAACCACCAGGATACACAGTTGAAGGCCAAAACAACAAAGTCCTCAGATTAAAGAAAGCTCTATATGGGTTGAAGCAAGCACCCCGAGCTTGGTATGCAAAGATTGACTCCTATTTTCTCAACCTTGGTTTCACTAGATCTATAGCAGAATCTACTCTCTATGTGAAACATTGGAGGAACCGCATCATTTTGGTTACATTGTATGTGGATGATCTTCTCATTACAGGTGATGATATAGAAGGAATAAGGTTGCTCAAGGAGGACTTATGCAAGAACTTTGAGATGACAGATTTAGGCCTCCTCCACTATTGCTTAGGAATAGAGGTATGGCAACAACCTGGTAAGATTTTTATCTCACAGGCTAAATACATTCAATCTATTTTGGAGAGGTTTCGCATGGAGGAGTGTAAGCCCTCTCTAACTCCCATGGAAACTAGATTGAAATTGCTAAATAATGATGAAGAAGAAAGGGTTGATGGTACACTTTACAGGCAACTAGTTGGAAGTTTGATCTACTTAACTTCAACTAGACCAGATATTTGCTATTCAGTTGGCCTTATTTCTAGATTCATGCAGGATCCTAAGAAGAGCCATTGGATAGCAGCTAAGAGGATTGTGAGATTCCTAAAGGCCACACCTCATCATGGCCTTATGTATAAATCAAGTGATAATTTTTCTTTGATTGGATACACAGATTCAGATTGGGCCAGTTGTCCTGAAACCGGAAGATCTACATCAGGTTATTGCTTTCAATTAGGCCAAGGCTCTATTTCATGGAGCACAAAGAAGCAACACACAGTATCACTATCTTCAGCAAAGCAGAATATAGAGCAGCGAGTTGAGGCAACTAAGGAGGCAATATGGTTGAGGCAATTAATTCAGGATATTGGGCTATTCATACATGGTCCAACATATATATATTGTGACAATCAAAGTACCATCAAGATGACCAAGAATCCAGTTTTCCATGCTAGAACAAAGCACATTGAGATCCATCATCACTTCATTAGAGAAATGGTCCAAGAAGATATTATACACATGAAGTATGTACCAACTCAATATCAAGTAGCGAGACATCTTCACCAAGTCACTTGGGAAAGACAAGTTTTCTCGGTTTAGCAATTTGCTATATCTATGTAAAAGAAGTCAACATTAAGGGGGAATGTTATCTAATGTTGACTTATCTTTTAGGATAGTGCACATTAAGGGGGAATGTTAGAATATTATTATTGTTATAATGTGCACTATGCCTATAATTGACGAGGTTGACATTTGTCTTCTGCCACTTGTCCCTGTCTTCAGTTTGAGTTGGAGTGGTGTCTTCTGAAAGACACTTGGAGTGGAGCTTATGACACTTGTCATATCTCCCTCCTAAGCTTGATGCTTATATATTGTAAGATAACTTGTAAATAATATTGTGCCTTTTGTTCAGTCCTAACAGTAGAATGATGTTCCCTGAAATTTTGATTTCAATTAAGGAGGACGGTCAAACTCTTCAAAATAATATGTCCTCAAAAGTTTGGAAAAATAAAATAGAATAAGAAAAATATCATAGTAATTTGGGATTAGTTTCACTCCCATCTCATCATTGAACGCCTCAAGAAGAGTAGGTAGTAAGGGAGAATTTTCAAGTGTCTTATCCTTTAGCCTCGAGGAGCCTTTGCCATTGATGTCAAAGGGGGAGAAGTTTAGTAAGGGGGAGCAGCGTGTAATTTTAGTAAGGGGGAGTAGCTTGTGATCTTGTTGCAGTAAAGGATAGTTTCTTTGTAGGGTTTCCATCAATGAAAAAGAGGGATATTGTTATAATTATTTAGTTTTCATTGATGTCAAAGGTCGACTTGGTTGCTAGTAAACAGTGGCATGCTTGGGTGAATTATTCAAGGCAAATATATTTTGAGTGAAGGTTTAAATATTTAAATATTATAATATTTAAATATTAGATTTAAATATTATAAATTTATGTTTCAAATTTAAAATAAAAATATTATTGTGAATGGGCTGACCTCCTTGGGAGTCAAAAGCAAGGCAATGAAAGGTTTGATATAAATACCTAGTAAAAATTCATTTTGGTGATATTCTTGATGGTAATGCCTTCGATATAGATGAGTGCGATGACAAAATACTACATAGGAGTGGAAGGTGATAGCCTAATGGAATAATATTCCATCGCGATTGCAGTGACAAGGGACTTGTAATAAAGGGAACCTACGATCAAGGCAAAAACACTTGGTCAGATTAAAGCATCTACCAATCCACAATGAAGCGAAGTTCAGATTCAACAGATGATTTGAAAATAGAGCGTATGATTTTTGATGCGAATGATGGAGCGAATACCTTCAATATGACAACACGAGGGGAGTTTGTGGCAATAAGAGTATCATGTTGTGACAGTGAAAGAAAGGTACAAGAAAATAACCATTATATAAGGGAGCATTCTCACAAGAAATCTATGATTGGAGCTAGCAGGTAGAAAAGTGTTAGCAAGGTCTTTTAGTAGGCAGAAAGCATCGTTATACAATCCATTAGATAAATGCCAATGAATTTCAAGAATTAAAGAAGTGGAATATTTGGAGGAGTGCAAAACTTGGATGCACATCAGTTGAGAAGATATATAATAATGTTAGGAAAAATAGAAGAATTAGAGATTCACAACTGATTAGGGCTTCAGGTAGTAATGTGTGGAGATATATCAAGACACTATAATTTTATGCAGACGTTACTAACACATCTTCTGATATCATGTTTTGAGGCAGCCTTGCGATAGACATCAATTTACAGTTGGTGGTGAATGGCTAGTTGTAAGCTTAGTTGTAGCTGGAAGTACAATTGAATAGGTGGTTAAGTGTAGAAGAAGATATCAGAGGTTAGACATTTATTTTTACCATTGTTAATGCACACAAAAATGTGGAGCATCGTTGAATCGTTCGTGCATGCATAAAGAGCATCATTGAAGTAGCACATCCATAGAGCTATGGGAGATGAAGAAAAATGAAACCATATTTGAGTAGAGGAGCAACACACATATAGGATGGGGAGCTATCATGGATAGAATTCATTGATGAAGTTGACATGCCACCAGGAGGAATCTTGAGTGTGAAACAATGATCTTTGCAAAGAGTGGAGCATGCGAAGTATTCGAAGCCTTCAAAATATGTTGAAGAAAGTCGAATATCATGTGGGATGGATATGATGTGTGAAATGGTGATTTGAAATAATAATAATCCAATAAAGCACTCAATATAGCATAAATTCATCAAATAGAAACTACAATCTAGAGCATCGACATGAGTAAGAACAAGGAGTGAAGCGGTTCAATGAAGAGCACACAAAAATAGAGCATTGGATGTCCCTTTGTGCAGCGAAGAGGAGACAAGGTATATTTCCTGATAAATTCAAAGATTAAAGGTAAAATAATATTACAACTGCACATTTATTTTGAGCAACGGTTGGAATAATTCATAAGAGAACCCAAAACAAAGGAGTGCTGGTTTTGAAGTGGTACAAATTATCCATGATTTGGCAAGAGTATAATTACTTTGCATAGTATCTTATAACCCTAATATAGGAGTTATAAGTGAAATGGTTATTTTCTAAGTAAGAAATAATAATATAATATCTCAAACTTAAGTGGAGTTTTGGTAAGAAGATTGAAGACTGTATGCAGCAAGCAAATTTTGACCGAAATCCTCAGGTAGAAATTGAAGATATCTTGGTGAGCAAAAATTTATGATCAAATTTTGAGCAGAGTTGTGTAAGTTTGTTGATCAGTATTCTAAGGTTTGTGCCTTTATTTTTGAGGTTGGTGCCTCAATAATATTGGTGTCTCCTATGGGTTTGTGCCCATGAACTTGCACAAGGATATTGGTGTCTCCTGTGGGTTGGTGCCCACGAACTTGTAACAAGGAGATTGGTGTCTCCTGTGGTTGGTTCCCATGAAATTATAAAAAGGATATTGTTGTCTCCTATGGTTTTGTGCCCATGAAATTGTACTAGGGTATTTGTGTCTCCTGTGGGTTGGTTCCCACAAATTTTATTGAAGAAATATAAACAATTTTTTTTTGTGGTTTGCTCTTGAAAGGGTGTTTCCACGTAAAACTCTTGTGTCTTATGTGTATGGATTTTGTGCATTGACTTATTATTGCATTCATATTATTGCAATTATTGTTTGGAAGAATTTTTTTTATCTTATAATGTGCACCCCCATCTCAGTATAAGCGTGTGTTTCTTCATCATAAACCTCTAAGAATGCCTAAGATTGATCCATAGAAAATTGAGTCAGGATGTATTAGAGCAGGGGATGGAACTCCTATTGTTAATCTTGATATGGGCGTTATTCAGACTAGCATTGAAGATCTAGAAAAAAGAGGACTAATTTGTCATTTCTTGGATTTTCATTCGAGCCTATCTACTTTCAAAGTCTGGGTTGCAAAAAGCTAGAAAACTAAAGGTGAGTTACAAATCTCCATTTATCCAAATGGTTATTTTTTTGTTTTATTTTCTAATAATGAAGATAGAGAGAAAATATTTCAAGGGGGTCCCTAGTTCTTATTAAGGGCAAGGCTATTTATAAGTCGAAGAAGAGATGCCTTCTACAGGTCCCATGTGGTTTAGACTCTTTGACTTCCCAATTGAATTTAGAATTCGACTATTTTTTCTTTAATTGGAAACTCCTTGGGAAATTTTATGATGACTGTTGATTGTACTAAAAAATTAGAACATATTATTTATGCTTGTATTTGTGTTTTAATGGATTTTGACAGACCCCTACCTAAAAATATCACATTACAATTTGAGGAGTACACTTGGGAGCAAGTAGTGGACTATAAGAACATTCCTTTTCATTGTAGAATTTACCATGAATATGGTCATTTGGCTAGTGTTTGCCCAAATAAAATTCTTGATAAAAAGAAAGAAGATACAAATTAAACATGTTTCTAAATACCTAAGAAGAAGAACACTTTGAAAAAACCAGCTATGAAGGATCAATCAAAGTTATTAGCTAATATGTTTGAAATTATTTCCACAAATAATGCCCTAGGTGAGGAACAAGAAATAATGGAAATAGAAATCTTAGAAAATCAATTTAGAGATGAAAGGAATAACTCAAATACAAACCAAAAAATAAAAAGTTTTCAACTAAAAAAAGGAGAAATACACAAGAAAAACAATCTTTTAAATGTTTAGACTTCAAATAATATAGGTTCCAAGATAGACTCTATTGAACCTTCCATCAACACTTTGGATTTGTACACACATTCTTCAAGGTTAGAAGACATCCTAGATTCAATTAGAGTAAGTCAAGAAACTAGAAAAAAATTGAAGATGGATATTAATCAAAAGGCAGGTCGCAAGACCAATCAACACCATATGGTAAAAGAAGTTGAAAAATTGTAGAGGAAGGTAAGATTAATTCCCTTACCAACTATTTTAGCCTTGGTATTAATGAAGATCATTACTTGAAATATTAGAGGACTCAAAGGGAGTCTTTTAAAACAAAATGAAATTAGAAGAATGATTCAGATAAACTATCCACATATTATTTTCCTTCAAGAAATGAAGATGTTAATAGAGGAAATGGAAACTATTGCTAGTAAAATCTGGCCAACTAGAAAATTTGTTTCCCTCAGTTCCTAGGGGACTTCTGGTGGCATTGCTTACCTTTGGGACCCAAAAGAGGTAGTTATTCACCGTATTGTTGGAAACTAAAGTCTTTTGGCTATAACTATTCAAAGTAGATATTCCAAACAAATTAAGCTTTGCATAATTGTTTATACTTTAAATTATTTGGAGGAAAAGACAAGATAGTAGAAGGATATAACTTATATTATCTCCCATTTTCTTGAATCTTGGATCTTGATAGGAAGAGATTTCAATACCATCCTATCTCTAGATGAGAAAATGAGGGGAAATAGAAATTTGGATAGGAGCACTGACCTCATGAATGATAATATTGTAAACCTTCATATTGTGGAAATATAGCCATATAATGGCCTTATGACTTGGTCTAATAGAAGGCAAGGCTTAGATTTTATCATGGAAATATTGGATAGGTTCCTGCTCTTTGACCATTTCTTAATTTATGGTCACATTCCTAAAGTGAAGAATCTTAACAATGTTGGTTCAAATCACTGGTCAATCATGGTGGAAATTTTGAAAACGAATGTGATTTTCTCTCCTTTTCAATGTTAGTTAATGTGGCTAAGAGACAATTCCTTTAGACCTAAAGTGCAACAATGGTGGAAGGTAAACCAAGATATGGGGCTAAGATGTTCTGTTTTTCCAAAAGGTTGCAATATATTAAATCCAAAATCAAGACTTGGAAATGGAAGGGTTTTGGCGATGTTAAAAAAAAATATGAAGTTATTGCTCAACTTGAAAATTTGAATAACAAAATCCATTTATATGGCCTCATAGAGAGTAGAAGTATAGATGAAATTAAACTCACAACTCAGTTAGAGGAATGGGAAAAAATAGAATAACTCGTATAGAAGCAAAAATCTAGAATTCAATGGCTCAAAGAAGGAGATCAAAACACAAATTTCTTCCACAAATATCTTATAGCTCGAAGGTCTCACAATTTTTTTTCTTCCCTAAATTCAGATTTTGGAGATGTTGTCTACACTTGGGATGGTATGCACTCTATTGTTGTAAATTATTTTTTCAATATTTTTGCTACTACTCCTCTTGACTCAAATTTTCAACAAAATGTTCTTCAAGCGATATCTTCTCTTATCACTTCTGAGGAGAAATATATTTTGAATGCTCCTATCACTATTAATGAGCTTCAATAATTGGTTTTTAAAATGCAAAAATGGAAAACCCCAGGTCCTGATAGTTTTCTCATTGAGTTCTACCAAGAGTTATGGGATATCCTTCATGCTCATTTATTAGAGGTGCTGGAAGAAGCTAGGAAATCCAAATAAATTTTAAAGGTTATAAATAAAACTTATATAACTCTTGTCCCTAAAGCTCAAGAGGCTTATCATATCTCAAATTTTATACCTATTGCTTTATGTAATGTTCTTCTCAATATCATTACTAAGATCATGGCAGAAAGGTTGAAGCCTATTTTGCATAAGAATATTTCCCCTGAACAAGGAGGTTATGTGGAAGGGCATCAAATAGTGGATGAGATAGTTCTTGCTCAGGAAGCCAACCATTCCATGGAAATGCAAAAATATCCTTCTATGTTAATTCGTTTAGACTTATCCAAAGCTTATGACAAAGTAGATTGGCACTTCCTTATTAAAGTTTTGAGGCAATTTGGTTTCTCTCAATATTGGATGGACTATATGATGGGTTGTATCTCTTCATTATCCTACTCATTTCTTATCAATGGTAAGCCTTCACAACTGTTCCTAGATTCTAGAGGTATTAGGCAAGGTGACCCCCTCTCCCCTTATTTATTCATCATTATTTCTAAATGCTTGGGTAGGACTATAACACAAAATAGAGCTAAGAAAATCCTTGAGGGAGTTACCATTGCTCATGGAGCTAAGCCTATCTCTCATCTCCAATTTTTTTATGACTCTACTCTGTTAGGTTAAGCTATCGTTAAGGAAGATTCTAAAATTAAGCAAATCATTAGTTGTTTTTCTAAGGCTACCAAGCAATTGATCAATGAAGACAAGTCTAAAGTCATTTTCTTTCACTACTCTACCAGACAAGAATCCATGGTATTGGATAAATTAATATATAAGAAGACCTCCCTTTTGATCACTTATTTAGGCATCCCTATCAATACTCAAAGACAAAAATATATATATTGGAATTGGTTGTTGGATAGATTTAAGAAGAAAATTGTAAAGTGGACCAATAGGTGGCTTTCTTTTGGGGGTAAAATTAACTTCGTAAAATATTTCCTTCAAGATATACCTATTTACGTTTCTACTATATTGAATATCTGAAATGTTGTTCTCTAAGAATTGGATCAAATTAATCATCGGTTCCTCTAGAGTGGTACTAAGGAGAAAATAAAATGGGCCTTGGTGAAATGGGACACTTTATGTCTTCCTAAGAATGAAGGGGGTTAGGATTTCGGTCTACTATTAATAAAAACAATGCTTTAGCTACTAAATTGTATTGGAGGATTTTATATATCCCCAATGCTCTTTGGGCCAATAATATCCATGGTAAATATGCGGAGAACAAAATTTCTAAAGACCTTGTTTGCTATCAGTTGCCTACCAAAGGTTATTTCATTTTAGTGGTTCTTAAGACTGGTGAGGATTTGATCAAGAAAAAGTAATTTTGGATCATTCATAATGGTGAACATGAAATTTTTTGGATAGATTCTTGGGATGGTCACCAGCCTTTGATAACTATTTTTCCTAATTAGAGGCCTTGGATGGAGGAGTTTCATCGAGCTAATTGGATAAATGTTGATAATTACAGTCGATAGCATACTACTAATTTAGAGGTTGGTAGATATTGGATCCCTATTGAGGACTGGTATATTCAAATTCTAAAAATACAAAGACAAGACATCCAACGCATCCTACATATGATATCTTTCTCCTGGTCCCATGATAAATATTTTTTGGATGGAAAAACACTACTAAGGGTGAGTATTTAGTTTCTCAAGGTTATGTAGCCTTATGTCATAATAATCCCATCCAATCTTTTGATATTTTTTCCCAATTGTGGGCTCAAAATCTCTGGCCTAAGGTGAGGTTATTTAATTGGCTTTTATTGCATCGTAGGGTGTTAACTGGTGAGAATATTATGAAATGTGGTTTTCATGGCCCTTTTAGATGCAAAATGTGTGGAAATAATGTGGAAACTCTTAGCCATATATTTGAGTGTACCTTAGCCTTTGAGCTATGAAGGATAATGGCCATCTTACTTGGCTTATAGTGGTCCAATTTTTTTACTTTTGAGCAACTTTGGAGGGATTCACCTAAATAGGAGGGTGTTTCTCATTTCATTAGGTAGTTAGTTTGGATGGGTTCTACCATTCTACCTTGGAATATCTGGAATGAAAGGAACAACCAAATTTTCAATAAAGAAAGAAAGGATATTCACTATATCTAGCAAAATACCATTGCCAACTTAGTTGAATCAATCCAAAAACTCCTTAATCACCCCCAAAACTCCCACCAAAACAAAGACTAAAGATTAAATCTTTTAATGGTAACCAACTTAAAGGGAATGTGAATAATTGCAAGATGGATAGAACAAATAATTAGCAAACTCGTCCTAAGGATAATAGAAAAGTCAATACCGGTGGAGCTTCTAGGGGGAACCCTATAAAAGCTTGTGCAAGAGGAATTGGTAGACTTTCAGATGGCTCTCTGGTTTTTACATTTGCTGATGGGTATGGTATCCTTAAAGGTCTTCAAGGGGCTACTAAGGTTGGATGGTAAAATATGTAGGTTGAATTTGACTCTCAAATCATGATTAATATTCTGAAGACTCCTAAGAATCATAAGGTTGATTAGAGAATAAAAAGAATTGTTGAGAAGATTCAATTAATCCAGATGGGCTTTTTGAAAGTTGATTACAATCATGTGGCTAGAGAACAGAACATGAGTGTTGATGCTTTAGCTAATTGGGCATTGGACAAAGGTGATTTTACTTTCTATGGCCACCCTCCCAGATGGTGGGCTTCACAAATAAGGGAAGCCCTCATTAATATCATTTCTTTGGATGGATCTAGTACTCGAGGTACCTAGTTCATTTTTACTTTGTTTTTGCTTCTCTTTGGTTTGGTTAGGGTATTTTAGTTTCCTAGCTCAGACATACCTTTCTTATGTTTCCTCTATTTAATCTTCCTTTATAAAAAAATTGGCCTATAAAGGTAATAGTTGTGTTTTTTTGTTGTTGTTTTCCTTTTTTTTTAGATTTTTGAGGGGTGTGTGTGTTTTTATACTGTTTTATTTTTGTGATTTTGTTTTTGTTTTTGTTTTTGTTTTTGTTTTTTTCTTTTTTTGTGTGTTTTTGTTGTTTTTCATGTTTTTATTTTTTGCGTTGTGTTTTAGGTTTTTTTAAGTGTTTGTGTGTATTTTGTTGTTTTTATGGTTTTCTTATGTGTTTTGTTAGTCTTTTTTTAATTTAATTTAATTTAATTTTTTTTTTTTTTTTTTTTTGTGTTTTGAGTTTTTTGTTGTTTTTATGCTTTTATGTTGGTTTTGTTTGTTTTATGGATTTTGTTTTTATGTTTTTTTGATTGTTTTTGTTTTTTATGTTGTGTTTTTTGTGTTTGTTTGTTTTTGTTGTTTTAGGCATGCTCATTGAGTGTGCCGAAGGGGGCAGGCCAAGTGTGATCCCTGGGTATTTTTGGTGGAATAGATACCCCTACCTCCTTGGGACTTACCCAAAAGTGGTATCCCATTTGGGGTGTTTTCCACAAACAAAAAAAAGAAATTGATTAGGGGAGTAGTAACTCCCCAAGAAAAAAAGGTGTTTTGAAAGAGGGGGAACTCCCCCACTCATGAGCTTTATTTGAAGATATACAAATGACGATGAAAAAAAGGGGAGAGAGAAAAGAAGGAAGAGAAGGGAATAAAGAGAAAGAAGAGGAAAAGGACCAAACATAGGTACGTAGTCGCTCGTGTGACCCTACAATAATGATATAGAAATTATGAAAGAGAGATAAAATAAGTTTGGAGAAGTGAGGAAGGAGAAGCAATTAAAGTAGATGAGGGGAAAGAATGGATGATGGCTATAGTGAAGTAAAAGTGATGCTATGTTGTTGGGGGATATCAATGTTGAGGTCAAGGATTGTTGGGAACAATATTTATGACTAATATCTTGGTAAGAAGTGTAGCCATTGACATGATGAACTTGTCAAGGCATAGGTGGAGAGACCAAGGTGTCTACTTATGGCTATGGTGGCACTAGTTGGAGGAATGGATTTGGATATGTGCCTATATTCTCATGCAAAGATGAAATGGGATTGTTCCATTATATTTCCTCCTCATTGATCATATTATTGACTAGTTGCTTGAAGAAGCAATAATTTTTGATATCATGCCCTTGTTGGTGATTATAGGCACAAAATTGATGCTCATTGTACCATGTTTATTTTGGTTGATTTGGATTGATGGGTTTGACTTCAGGTAGATGTATGTATATCATGTCATAAATTTTTGAAAAATATGAGATAGAGGTTGAGAGAGAGGAGTCCAATTATGAGGTGGACATATAGGACATTATTGGTGAGTGTTAGGTTGACTAGGTGATGATGGGGAAATTTCTTATCCATATTGTGAAGAACCCTATAATTGAGGGTGAGGAGTTTGTTGAGGTGGAGGTATTTTAGGACATATCATGGTTGGATTATAGGTGGGTGTATGACACCTATAGTTTCTCAATCGCAGCTCAAGATCATTGAGGTGGTCTAAGATGTGTTGCATATCTAACAAAGGAGGATTTGGGGTTGATTGATGTGGGTAGGGATGTGGATATGGATGTGGTGAAGAAGGTCAAAAATAAGGACAAGAAGGTTGTGGAATACTAATCAATTGGGTGATTTAAAATAGAAATTGAGGTGAGGCAAGAAAATGTGTATGACTTGGTCCTTGATGTAGAGAGGTATGATAGGGATTGGATCAATGTAAAGAGAAAAGAGTGGTTCTCTCAGAAGGACTTTTTGGGGGAGTGGCATGATTAGTATGATACCTTAGATCATGATCATAGGATAAAATCCTATCACATAACATGCTAGGCAAGTATGATCAATGTGAATAAATGGAGGAATTTAGAGAATGGATGGAAGTGGCTTATTTTAAGCACCTTGATGAATTGGTTGGATAGGAAGGTATCATAGGAGAAGCCTCTATAGCTAGATGCATTTTTTTATGCAATTTAACCTTGATTAACAACTATAATGGAAATATGTGAGGTTTCAAAACTAGGTTGTATCCAAGTTTTGGTCGATGAAAGGTTTCTGGTGTTATTGGATCTATTTTGTGTTACAAAGATTTGATTTGTACCCATACCTATGAATCAAAAGATTCACACCTACCCATATGAATCTGTGAAGAACAAAAAATAGGTAAAAAATAAGAAAGATAGGTACAAGATAGTTTTTGGGAATGGGTCTGGTTTTGATAAAAAATAATGTATTAGTTTTGTAGCACTAATTTAGCCAAATAGACCATAAATATTACAAACAACAAGCAAGTGTTTTAAAAATTTTATGAGTACTATTGTAGTTGTGATTTCAACTAGTCATGTAGATGATGAATGTGTTTTTTATTATTTTGCAAGTTGTGAATTTTTGTAATGTTTGTTTTTATTTTTGTGTGTTTTGATGATTTTGATAATCTAAAAAAAAATGGATGGCATATGGATTCTAAGAAGGTATTTCAAAGCACATTTCCTTACAACACCCAAAGGTGTGCAAGGGTTAACTATACAACAATAGGTGAATAAAAACTAATGATGGGTATGGTTTTGGGTAACCAAAAGGGTGAAATATAAAACCTCTTATGAAAGAGACAACATTGTCTAATGAACTACATAGGCTACCTAGCTTTTGCTTCACCCTTGATTGGTCTTAGTCAATAGCCATTGTTGCACACTCAAATTATATGAAGCCTTGTGATTAGGGACATATAATACTAACCTACCCTGAGGGTTTCTCAAGGTTAGGGGAATTTCTTATGATGAAGTCCAAAAAATCACTTGAGGAGTTTACTATGGTTTTTAGGGGGTGAGCTACAAGAATGAGATGAAATCCAACATCATTGGTCTCGATTGGGGGCTGGTGATGAAGTCCAAACTTAAAAATGTGTAAAAACCATGTAGGTGTGTGGGGTTGAGTTTCTACTTAGAAAATAAAAATGCAAGACAACAACTAATTTAGAAAAATAGTGAAAAGATGCTTGAAAATTTTGCATAAAAGGAAGTGTTTTTTGAAAACGAAAATCTAGTTAAAGCAAACAATTAAAATTGTATTGGAAATGAAATTTCTATGGCAAGATCATGTGAAGGAAATTTTATGCTAAGGTTATGTAAAATTAAATATTTATGCTAGAGCATTGGAAATTAAAGTCTATGCTAGAGATTGAAAGTAAGTTTACGCTAAGATATTTGAAAGCAAATGTTTATGCTTAAACATTGGAAATTAAAGTCTATGCTAGAGCTTGAAATAAATTTTATGCTAAGATATTTGAAAGCAAATGTTTATTCTATAGGTAAACAAAGAAAATTCACTTGTTCTCAGTGAAGACTTATAATAAACTTTGCTTGGGTGCAAACCTATTTACAGTAGCCAAGATAGACCTATTAAGGCTATGACTAGATGTCTTATGAGAGCTTTATGTATGAGAATAGATCATGATCTATATTAGCTCAATAAAAAAAAGGAAATTTAAGGCTTCCTTTAGTCCTAATGCAAATGCATTATGTTAAGTGAACCTCCTAAAGATAACAAAATGACCGAAATGTAGTTTTGGAAAGCAATAACACAAGGAAAGTGCATTTTGTGAAATAAAAAGTGTAAAAGACAAGTTTTGTAAAAGATACCCAAAGCAATTTAGGGATTTTGTAAATCAAGTACATTTTGGCATGCAATTTGATAAAATTTTCCTAGAAAAACATGGTTTTGTACTACTTACCTATTATTTCCATCCTCTAGAAGGGTCTTTGGTTATTTGCAGAGTCTAGATTGTGTTTCAGATAGATTCACACCTATCCCTATGAATGATTTGATGTGCACCTATCTGTGCAAATAAAAAAATGTTTTTTTAAAGGATTTTTGATGTTAGGTGTAGCCTGAATGCTACAAATTTGGTTTTGTAAAGGTTGATGAGGCCTGGATAAGCCTCATTTATAGCATGTTTTAAATAGTTAAAACTACCTAAAACTCTTGTGAATTATCTTATATGCTAGTTAAGTTGATTTAATATGTTGTGTATTAACCGTTTGCATGATTGAAGTGTTAAGGACATTATATTCTAATTTTTAATAGTTCTTGAATAGTTTTATGTTATCTTGTCATGCTTAGGTTGAAAAAAACACTTCACTAGTTTTATTTTGATGATCATTAAGAATTAGTTTCTCTAAATTCAACAAATAGTACAAAGACTTCTTACTGTGCAGTAGAAAACTGGTTTTTCCATATAAATTCCAGCCAGTTGCCAATGAATGGCAAGGCATGAAATTCATATCCAAGGAAGAATGAAGACTATTGCAATCTGATCCCGAGGGCTAATACACCTGAGAAATGTAGCCAAAACTATTTGGAGTCAACACAGTTGGTCATTCTAAAGATATTCGAAATGAACATAGTTTCTTCAAAATGAACACAGTGTCTTTAGAATGAACACAATGTCTTCGAAATGAACACAGTTTCTTTGGAATGAGAATAGAAAGAACTTTTTGACTTGTTGACTGAATTTTGGCGATGGAAAATGGGATAAGAAAGTTGATAAATTTAAGGGAAAATATCTCCCATCTAAATTTTCCGTCCTTGCCATCCAAAGCCACCATTTATGGAAAAGATCAAATTGATCCTCTTCTAGGATAAACCCAGGAAATTTTGCAGGATATCAGAAACAACATATTTTTTGTTTGTAATTAGATTTTAGGCATCTATAAAATATAGCTCCCATCCAGGTTGACCTATTAGATAGAGGAGATATAAAATAAATAGGGAGATAATAGAATAGTGATTTTAGACCTGTAACAGATTTTAGCAGAATTGTAATTATGTTTTTGAAGCAATAAAAGTGCAGTTTCATTCCATTTATTTTGTTATGTCTGAGTGTGAGTAATACTTAAAGAAGAATTCAAACCTTCTTCTAAGAAAGGAGGTTGGCCGCTTCCAGACCTAGGATGAGGACTAACAGACAGGTTTTATTCTGATTTTGTTGCAGTTAGAATAAGTTGTGAACTTGTCATTTTCATTCTTTTGCACAACTAACATTCCTAGTTGTTTAATTCTTGTTCATAATGTTTTTGTGATATGATTAGTGGTAGATCTGGTTATTCTTTTCATTCCTAGAAACTTTCCAATTCACTACAAATTTCCATTTCTAGCAATTTACAAGTTTTCTGTAATTTCCCTGCATTCTTGTTTTTGCTGTCAAAACCCTGCACAGAAGATTGACGACCTTCATTACAGAGAATTGATAGGATCTAGTTTTTATGATTCATTTCAATTATTGCAAGATTAAATAGACTTTCAATTCTGCAACTATAACTAGAGTTTCAATTCTACAATCTAATTAGATTTCATTCTTGCAACTGTAACTAGGGTTTCATTTCTGCAATTAGTAATTAGTTTTCATTCTTGCAAATAGATTAAAATTCAATTTATGCAATTTAGGGGTAGAAGTGACACAAAACCCCCACACAATAAATTCCACCAATAAGACCCGTTGCTTCCAAATGAACTAAACTACACCCCTGCTTGAACTTTCTCTTGTAAATAGCCTTGGACACCACCCTGGATTGACAAATTCTTTGAGAATTAATGATGTGCTTAACGATAGCCCATCAAAGGTACCTACAAGAGAAACAGTCAAAAAATGAGTTTTGTGTAGAAATTGACAACTTAAAAGATATAAGAGTTAATCAAAAAGACAAAAGTCACAAGATGATGTAGATTTCAGTTTTGTGACAAGCTTGTAAAGGTAGAAGACGGTTGATTTCACCTTGTGAATATCATTTTGTAACATGGTTTTGGACTATGAAGGCAATAAGGTACATGAGATAACAATCTCAATATGGAGTTTTTAAACCCCTAACTTACCTTCTTGTTGTTGAGAGTGCATAAATAGATACATTGTTGTTAGGGATAAATTTTTGAAGGTTTTTCTAGATTTACACCTATCTATGTGAATCTCATAGATAGGGGATTCATATGCTACCCTGTAAATATAGCCTACAAACTAGAGAAGGTTTTATCTTGAACCTGAGGTGTGTTTTAGGGTTTTGTAGGCTCTCTATTGGTTTTGCAGGACTTGTAAGATAGGAAATGGTCAAGAATGGTAATTAGTTTACTAGAAAGTTAAAAAAAAGAAATAAAAACGTGTGGGTGGTCCCACCGTGATCACTAGAATAAATTACAAGGAAAACCACTGCTTTGCAATTGATGGTGAAAAAGGGTTACAAGAGTGTATGCTTTTACAAAAGTGCCTTTTAGAGGCTAAAAAATGGGTCTTCCATAAGGGAAGCCCTCTTTTAATGGATATATTCAAACAACTACAAGTGTTCTCTTTGTATTCCTTGATGTAAGTGGGCTTCTTGCTCATGGGACACTATTAGATCTATAGGTCCTCTAAACCTACATAACCCTACAAAAATTGTTAGAAATGTTTGGGAGATTATCTCTATCAAAACCCTTGTAAAGAAAGAAAAAAAGACTCCAAATATACTCTATTGCATGATTATCTCTATCGGAACCCTTGTAAAGAAAAGAAAAAAATGATACTAAACATAATGATACAGACCTCTTACTTGGTTGGATGGTTGGTTGCTGGGTTTGGCACTAAAAATACCTTTTTTTTATAGATTCATACTTGTCCATGCGAACGCTTTGATTCATACCGATATATGCAAATAAAAATCAGGATTATATGCTCCCAATGGGATGAAAATTTATGGGAATCTTCCCTTGGTTTCTAGAAAGCTACCCTCAAAATTTTATGGCAATTTATGTTTGGATGAGGAAGTTATGACCAAAACAATGAGGGTGGGTTTGGCTAGATTCATACTTATCCATGCGAATGGTTTGATTCATACTTGTCTATGCAAATGTAACTGTGATATCAAGATAGTGGTGTGCCTTGTTGGGAGGGTCTCACTAGTGCTATGGGAGCTCTTGGTCCACATTGAATGGTTTTATATACCTGTAAACAAGAGCAACTTACAATACAAAAAAGATGCAAAAAGAGGGCTTTTGATAGCAAGAGAGGGCTTAAGTGGCCTCCATGGTGGTTAATGGAAAGTGAGGGCTTAAGTGGCCTCTAGGTTGATTTTGATATAGTATAGGTATGTAAATGGTGGATGGATCAAGGTAGATAAAATGACCTTCTATTTATAAATTTGGTAAGGTTAGGGAAGTTGAGGTATCCTATGAGGTGTCTTGCAAAGGTTTCCCCTCAGGTGTCCTTTGTGAGGTGTATCTTGCGAGGTATCCCTTGAGGTATCTTGAAAGGTGTCCCCTAAGGTGGTATGGTGTGCCATACCTCATAAATGGAATTGGGTGAGATAAGTCCTCACCCATCCATATGCAATTAATGGACATGGGTGAGGCACAAAAGTCTTCATTTTTCATTGAATGCACATGGCGATGTGGATTGGAGCAAGGGTCAAGATATGACCACAGTTAAGTTAACCATGGGTTTAGTGTTGACTTAGGTGAGGTGGAATATGAATCACCATACCTCTATTTCTTTGAAATAAAAAAGTCTCCAATTATCATTTATGATGTTAAATTCTTATGTGAAGATGTGTGGAGCAAGGATCAAAGTTAACCCTGATTAACTTAATCATAAGTTTATTTGACGTTAAATGAGTGAGATGGAGGCTAGGCTAGTCAAAGAGTAAACTAGGTGAGGTGGCTATGAGTTAGGTTGACTATGGTTAGGTTGACCATGGGTTAGGTTTGAATATGAGGTGGATTTTGACCATGGTTAGGGATTAACCAAGGTTAGGCTAGTGTAAGCTAGGCTACGATGGTAGATGGACTAGTCAACAAGTAGACTAGATGAGGTAGCCATAGGTTAGGTTGACTATGGTTAAACTAGGAATATGGTCACATGGAAACCAAGGGTTAAGCATAGGAGAGGGTTTAAGTGGCCAAAGGGGGCTTATGAATAGTGTTTTTAATAATTGAATAGTGTTTTTAGGCTAATTTTTGCAAATAATGTGGTTTTTACAAATTGATCAGTTGTTATGATGGGAGGAAGAAAAATTTGATAATTTGTTATGATGGGATGATGGATTATGGTGTATACACAATGAATTATAATTGCCTCAATATTTTTAGGAAGATGACCCTCTCATTAGCATACCTCGATGGATAAACCATGCATATGGATTATGGTATTAGTGTTAAGGAAGAACCAATCTCCTTGATACTTGCTATGCAAAAATGTGATGCTATTTTTGGGGATGCATTAGGGCTTGAAAACTTTGATTAAATTTAGAGTGGACATCAAGAAATTATCTATGAAATTTTAATAGGATATTCGATAAAGGATTCCCATACACTTAGTGTTGGATTGATGATTACTTGCTACGTCTTTTATCTTTTGATTTAGGTGTTCATATAGCTATATATTTTTGGCCAATGCTAAAAGGGCTAGGCAAGAGACATACTATTGTGGAGTTTTTTCGCTTACCCTCAAAATATTTGTCATGTCATGGAAAACTCTGGAGATCACAACCAACACTATGGATTCTGGCAGATCCACCTCATTAACCTGGGAATAAACTACCTTTGATAGCTCTAAACTGACCAGGTTGGGTAAGGAAACCCCAATCAGTGGGTCATTTCACTTAATGCTTCACAATGCACATGCCCGCTATGTTAGAACCTATTCATATTAAAACCCATAAAACCAAGACTGGTGCCTTATCCATTACAGAGTCATAACAAATTTATACATGGCTTTAGACAAATTAAAGCAAGAAGAACCAGTTCGTTTTATCCCAGTAAAATAATGTAAAGTAAAAAAAATGATTAAACTGGAAAAATAGAAAGTGTCATCCATAGGTTTTGATTACAAGAACACATGAATGAGCATCACACAAACCATAAACATAGAAGAAGAACCAGGAATTGAGTTGGATTTTGTATTAATATAAATATTTTTATATAAATCAAGCCCAACAGAGTGCTCGGGTCTTGTATACCAATGATTTACAATAAAACCCCTGTTTAAATAACATAATAAAGGGGCTACTCCTCTTTTTCCTAATTGCAGTGACGTAAGAGTCTCCAACTCAGCTCATTCAACAAGAAATGATCATAGTGAACAATGCTCCCTAGTAATCCTTGGATATGGCAAAAGAAATGGTGGTAAGAAATAGACATGATGAAACACAAAGGAAAATACGACTCAAATAGACAAAGCTATACCTAGATTTTCTCTCTCAGAGATTCGATAAAAAATCTGCTACTGCAGTGGTCTCCTTTATATAGAGTGCAATCAAGGCTGCAACTGCTTACTCTAGCTGGATTGGTCTCATTCCTTTCAAATTAGGATGTAATAAAAAATGGGCATGTTGCCCACACCTTCTACCTACATAGGTTGTGGCTGTGTATCTCCTCCTTATCGTGCTAGGCTGGTGACTGTGGCTCCTCTTGTGCATGTTTCAGGGTGATGGTGGGCCCCACTCCTTCCTGGTGGTTTTAGATGACTTGGTCAATAAAATCCCAATCCTCATCATGAAAATTTAGAGAGAAGAGGAGCAGGTTCAAATCTTGGGTGGCCTCCACTACCTGATCCTTAGCCCATAATATATCGTTGCTGGAAAACTCACATAGGCGGTCCCCCATTTCTACCAAAGCCATAAGGTGTTTAGATGGATTATCACCAGATTCTAAATCAAATTTTTGGATCTTCTAAAAAACAAAATCTTTTATGACTGGCACTTGCCCAAAATCCTTGATGGAGAAGCGAAAAATGACCAGCTCATCATTGATCTTATATTCTGATATTGCCACTTCCTGGCCCCACTGGCACTAATTTTACTCATTCTACAAAAATAGGGAGACCTTGATATATTATTATGCAAAGAATCATAGGGACTCATCTGCTAGAACAGTCGATAGCCCAAAATTAGGTACATAGTCCTCCTGAAACCTTTTATAAATTGGAATTATTGCATCTATCCTTTACCTTCCATGTTGTAAGTTATCCTCTATGAGGCCCACTGCTCGTCTCATAGTGTAGATATCCATTAGGATGGACTCCAGATCCCCTATTTTAACCTATATTTTCTCCTTCATTTCCTGTTTGAACTCATTTTCTGAACCGAGTGGGACGCTAGCTTGTGTAGTACCAGGAGCATGCATCTTTAGTCTATAAACTTTAGCCTGAAGTTGCTTGATTTTGAGTTGTAGAGGCTCAACTTCGGCAGCATTGGCTTTCCATAATTCCATTTCCTTTTCTACTGCTTTGGCCACCTATGCTTGGGTGGCTACCTGTGATTTCCTCATTTGGACGGGTGCAACAGATGCTCAGATGATGCCTTTGTTGGTATCTATGGTGGCCTCCCTCATGGTAGGTGGCAAGAGGATATCAAAAATGACAATAGGTGTATTGATGGTTTCTTGTCTATCTATTCCCCCATGCCTGACTATCCCCTTACTTGGAGATCTTTGTTCTTCTATATCCTGGATTTGATCTTCTTCGTCAACTGTGAGTTGGCAAGTGTTAATGACCCTAGCCATCATAAAATTTTCCACTCCTTGATCTGAGGATTCATTCCTGGCATTTTTTAGAGTAGGAGACTACACGAGGCTTTGCACTTTGTATACCCTTAAAATATTCAATAATCCTCCCACTTGCGCTATTTTATTCATCACCCTTGGCTTAATTTGATGCTCCTCTTGGTTTATCACCAAGGTGGCATAATACCACGAGGGTTGACTTTCTGTAAATTGTCCTTGATCACGTGGACTTATTAAAGCTAACATTGATAGGGCAATAGTTTTTTTGGAGGAGCCAATGGCCAACTCCTTCCCTTTTAAAGTGGCAACGGGGGAACTGGAAGAGGAGGGGAGCTTGGTCTATTCATCAAAGATCTTCATCATGACCTTGAAAAGGTCAAAATCTTGCTGAACTATCTAGAGGGTGGGATCCATGAACTCTCCAAGAGGAGCTACTAGAACTAGGGGGGCCATCTTGTCCACCATAAACCCCTGATGCAACTTGAGTTGGGCGCTGTAGTCACAAATAATCTCCAATCTACTGCAAGGACGTTGATCCTTGGGCATCCTCCATATTAAATCTAGCATCCGATTATTTTTTAAATCCTCCTACATCGCATCCTCAAAATTGTCACTATTGTGGGTGACTGCTAGGAGGGCCAATTTATCGATAACCTCTCTCTTGTGGTGGCCGTCTGGGTCGTAAGCTCTCCAAGCGACTTTGGGGAAGCAGTAAGTATCCATATTACATATGGCCCACAATGGAGCAAAGTGACCAAGATAGGTGTAATGCCCCATTACACAAGGAATGGGCAACCACTTCACTGGTCCCTTATTCCTCAAGTGTCTAATATTTACCTCCTTGGCCATTTGTCGAGAAATCTCCAGGATGGCGATGGAAGTCAAACATTGAAAAGGTAGTGCCTTCGGGGGAAATTTTGACTTGTAAATTCTTATGTAGGAGAATTACTCTATGTAAAAATAGTCTCCTACTTTCTCCTGGAATAGGAATTCTCTCACCCCCACCCTGATTCTATCGAGGAAATTCCCACATTGCCAAAAATGCACTACGAGGAGAACCTTATAGAAGAAGGTAGTATAGCTAGAACAACCCTCCTGGATGCATAACAACCTATCATGTATAGTGGGTGCATTTATCCCTCCTATTTGGGCTGTCAAGGTCTTATCCAGTTGTGCAATGAATAGATGAATGAAGAAAGAGTACTATGAGAAAGGAGGCATATCCCTTTTATTGGCCATAATGGCCTCCTGCAATAGTCATAATTCTTCATCCATTTTATTGTTGATGACATCCTCCCACTGATAGAGATGGGTCTTGTATGTACGATTACACTAGAGGATCAAAAACATCACCTCCTTAGTGATATGCTCCAATTCTTTCACTCCAAGGGTAAGATTAATCATGTCAACGTAATATTGCACCTAGGGATGGAGCATGAATTTCTCGATGGGGACATCTGCTAGCCTTATCTTTCCCCTCTTTAATAGGTTATGAGTTAATATCATGTTCATAATGTAATTGGCCTAAAGATCCAATGGCTTGAAGTCCACCACCTTGGAGGTGACCTCCAAGCTAAAAACCTGTCGAATCCTATCGATCAAAATTTGGGCCACTACCTGGCCCTTGAAGTCACGGATGGTGCATGCCCTAGAATCGTAAGAAACCATGAGCCATGCCAGTATATCGGAGGAGTGGCACACCTTTGGATAGGTTAGCCAGTCGAGGTTCGTATTCCATTTATTGCAAATAGGAGCAGGTATGTTGCTACCACAATAGGCCCGTGCATAGAGATCTCTTATAAGCATCGGGTGGCACTGGTTTTCCTCCTTTGTGGGATCAAAAGAGTATATGGTGACTCCTTCCACCTCCTTTTGTTGTTCCTCGATGATGTCCCTGCTGGAGTCGAGCAGATTTTCAAATGCCTTGGGGTTTTGGGCCGTCCCTGGCTTCTTTTCAATCGGCCATGTACCGATAATTCTATTGATTCTCTTCTGGACTAGCGATGCCTCAAGGACCGAGGAGCTGGTAGATGCCATTGCACTCAACTATCATGAATTATTCATCCACCTTGGCTATGATTTTTTTGTGCCCTCTCTACTTTTCTTGAGCTCATCGATAGGTAGTTTACGATCATAGATGGTTCAAAAAGGTGGTCACCACCTTCCTTTATAACGGTCACATTAATTATAGAAGTGGTGCCTGCGCATTTTTCCTCGTTGCAAGTTGTTGGTATTGGTCGGGTGTGCCATGATGAATGTCACTTCCTTCGTTGGAATGAACAAATTGTGGCTATCCAAAAATGGTGGGATATGTGATGGTTTTCTACTAGATGGGATGGGACGCAGGTAGGTAGGCATTCGCTTGAGGGACATAAGGTTTAATTTCATACGTGTGTCCCACTTTGGGGAGTGGAGTGCATGAATTTTGAGGTAGAACATAGGGTTGTGTGCTCATGTGACCTTCAAGGAAGTGGAGCGCACTTGCCTCTATGGGATGTACATGTTGTGCATCCACTTTTGACCTTGTGTGCTTTGTCATAGTGGAGTGCACAACCCGAATGCGGGCACGTGACTTTGCACACCCGTCTTGGACACTAGCACACCCCGAAGGGAGGGCCAGACCAACTCGGGATGGGATGCACAACCTTCTGCACCCCGACTGAGGTAGTGCGCTCCACTTGAGAGTGGAGCGCACTTGGCTAGGGTAGAGCACACAACCTTGTGCACTCCGATGGATGTGGCACACTCCACTTGAGAGTGTATTGCATTTGGATGGGACAGAGTGCAAAACCTTGTGCACTCTGATTGAGGTGGCATGCTCCACTTGAGTGTGGAGTGTGCTCAGGTGGAGTGGAGCGCATAGCCTTGTGTGTTCTATATGAGGTGGCACACTCCACTTGAGTGTGGAGCACACTTTTTTGGAGTGGAGTGCATAGCCTTGTGCACTTCGATTGAGGTAGTGCCCTCCATGGTGGGGTGCACACCGAACTTTGGGGTGCACAACTTTGTGCACCCCAAGGGAATATCATGCACTTCATCTCCTCACGGAGCACATGGACCGTTGATGGAGCGCACGACATTGTGTGCCCACCTAGGGGATATGTACTCCATTGGAGTGGAGTGCACGAGTTTGGCTTGGGGTGCACAACTAGTGCATCCAGGTGACCTGGAGTTCACCCCACGAGAATGGGGTGCATAGTGCAAATGTGGACTTCACCCCAAAAAGGTGGCTAACCTTTTTGGGGTCAACACATACCAAAAGGTAAGGATGCTTTTAAATACTTGTAGTCCTTTTTGAATCCATTCAATAATGAAATCATAAAAATACAAAATTAGAGGTCGATCATTAGGGACATACCTCAATGTGTGTAGAACCACCACTTCTTCCTAGGTGACAAGTTTATCATCATCCACATTGAAGAGAAAATATGTCATGCTTAGGATATCCTAGGAATACCTCTTGAAGATAGATAAAATTAAAGGGAACTCTTGTACAGTATCCAATTTGTTGACTCCTAGGAGCTTGTGATTTAAATACCTTAAGGGGTCTAGGAGTCATGAGTAAAAATCAGTGATTATTTTTGGGTTCATTTTGAGTCCTTCCAAGACCATCAATATGTTTTCCATAGATTGGTACACAATTTTGATATTAAACCATCCATATAATCCCTTGAACTCCCTATTTTAGGAATCATAGTGGGTAACAAACGCAACTACTAGTTCAAAGCATTCATGCACTTGGAGCACCATGTAGTTCACCAAGTGACTTCTCCATGTCCTTATTGTAGACACCTAAAAAGTATCACATTTGCAATGGTTAGTATTAATATTTAATAATATGTGCAATTATTTTAATTAATATATTGCAACCTTATAAATTATTAATGTTGACTATTCTAGCCCCTTTGACCCACTTAATACCCTTTCTACGCCTAACCACAATCATCATGAGATGAATTTACTATTTTTACTCTAGTTCATCTAACTCTAGTTGGCATTTAATTCCCATCTTTCCTCCACATTCCAAGCTCATTAATGCATTTGGGTGAGGGTTCACTCCACCCAAACACATTTATGAGAAATGTCATTTTGGTGGGTGAGGAATCCATCCACAAAAAAGACATTAGTGAGGCACGTCATAATGCATCATGGCATGTTGTAAGGCATCAGAGCATGTCATAATGTGTCATAGGACATCATAGCCCAAATAAAGAAAGTTGCACATTTATCCACCTAAGTGGGAAAACCCTAATATTCATCCCGTCCCTCACCCAAGCCACTTGTCACCCAAATTCTTCTCCCCTCATCACTCTCCCCAATTATTATAAAATATTACAAATATGCCCCAATTTCATTTCACTTAGAGAGGAGTGTAAAATACTCATGAAACTCTGCCCAAATTTATTTAGATTTGCTATGTATGTTTTTGACTTGGTGATTACAAGTGCATCATTCAGAGAGGTCAAAGGCATTAATCATGGAGTATTTTTGAATTTTTGGCTAATATTTATTTTGTAGTTACACTCACCTTAGATATCCAAATTGCATTGGATTACATGAAAGGCTTTGAAAAAAATCTAGGAAGGGCTGGATCCAATCCTAAAACCTCTACCAAAAAATAATAGCAACCACCCTAGGTGGCTACACAAAAGCATAATTGCCCTGGATAGCTACACAGTGCCAACCGCCTTGGGTGGTTGAGCCTAAAATGCAAATAGCAACTCTAGATTAGAAACAAACTGCCTAAAAAGGTAAAATTAGGTAGTTTATTAGGTTTTGTAAGCATTTGATATAATTTCATAATTTTCTTTGTAGCACCCTAAAATTGGCACAGTAAAATTGGAATAATTACATTCACCTTAGTAAATAAATTTAAATTCAAATTTAACCTCCCAAACCACCCGTTAACCGCCGAGAAACCCGTTTCCTCTTTTTTCGTGCCATTTTTAGCAGTTGTTTTGACCGTTTGACGATATCGTCTCCGATCAGACGATATCGCCCCAGATTTGATGATTTCGTCTGGACTAGAACGTCCAGACGATTTCATCGCAAAACTGAATTTGCATAGTTGGAATCCGTTCCAACGGGTCTCCAATCCGGGCAGAAGCGTGTCTGCGCCGTTGGGACCCTTCCCCGTTGGAGATCTCCCAAATTGGGATGATCTCCAACCTCCCAACAACTATCCTATGCCTATTTAACTCTAAAACTTTTCCCTCCCCAACCCCTGGCTGAATTTTTATGTAAATCAACTCCCTATGCGCTAAAACACTTCAAATTTGCTCTTGCACTAGTCCTATATTAATTTTATTGCAGGTACACCACTGGTTTTCAGCCGGAGCCAGCACCTATCGCAATCGACGAACCTATCAAGATCGGAGGCGATCTCATCAAATTCGGGACGATCTCGTACTGATGCGAGACGATTTCGACTGCAGCACACATCGAGGCAATCAGTGCCTGGAGTTTGCTCTTCTTTCTCTTTTCTCTGTCATTTTATGCTATAAATTAGATTGTCTATTCAGTTTTTATACTATATTGCATCTGGAGTTCACCCATTTTGTCTAGTTTGCATATTAAGATCATATTCTGCTATTTAAACACAGTGATTTGCATTTACTTTTGTTCTTGCATATTGTTCAATACTCATATTACTTTTTCATATAGTTTGCCCCTGTTTACAAAATAGAATTTCTTGTATTTCGCATCTGTTTGCTGTTTTGCAGGTCTCTGATGAATTCGTCTGACGAATTCGTCAGATTGCAGACGATCCTGTCAGTTTAGACGATTTTATCAAATTGAAGGTGATTCTGTTGAATTGCAGACGATCCAGACTGCTTCAAGCTTCAGAAACTCCATCAGACTTCCGGATCAGGTAATCTTCATTGGCCTCCTACAAATTCTCTGTTTCTGCTTTCTTTTCTGTTTGTTGTATTCATTTAAATTGCATTTTCATGTAGTTTAAGTTAGAATCATTCGGCCAAACCTAGGATGAATGTTTAAAAATAAAACGAACTCATCTAAAACTCATTCCCAAAACCTAGGCGTGGAAACTGCCGTCAAATGTTTCTTGGTGAACCCACCATCCGTCGACAAATCACCAAAATGCACCTCCCTTGAGAGGCGGGACCTTCGCGAAGTCCTCTCGTCCGAGGTACCGCACCATCCTTTTCCCATCCTCCTTCCGGGCGCGGATCCAATAGCCTGAAGGTAGGGATGCGAAAAATTTGGAGCGATACATTTTGGTGAACCCGACGTGAATGCATCATAACCTTTTGAAAACAAAAGCAAAAACAAACAAAAAAAAAAAATTAGAACAACTAAAACTTAGATGCATTTTAAAACATTTAAGGTTCAAAATCATGTTTAGATGGTAGCTCCTAAAAAGAGGTTAGCAGTTACTATAAACGTAGTAAACCAATTAGCGACCATAGAAGTTAATTTTGTCCTTAGTATCCCTGAAACAAGTAGAAATCAATCCTTGTGGGACGAGCTTATCAGGAGACTTAGTATCATTTCATCTAGGTCCACACAACTTAAACAGATTAAGAGGCTAGTCTTGGATAGAATCCTGGATCCTCATCAATTAGTGTTCTATCATGAACTTCAGAGAGCTTGCCATAGGTGGTTAGCCTATAGGAGAGCTCTAGTATCTTCAGAGTTGTTTAACTTTCGAGGAATACCTCGAAGACACGAGTTATAGTGTACCCATTCCTAGGCCTTGTAGAGGACCAAGAAGTTGTTCTCATAGATAGGAGAATATGGAATAGAGTTCCTAGAGCTATGCTATATCGAGAGTATTGCCATGAGATTTACTTTTTCCAACCGGGATCTGAGATAGACAACATTACCATAGCTCTTTTCATCAAATTCTTAAAAGAAAACTTTCAATTTGAAGAAGAACATTTCATGACCCCTGAACGACTTGAACCTATTAATGATATTCATAAGTTATTCATAGAAGATTAGTTCATCTACTTTCAGCCTTATTATTATTGTGTGCATTTATTGTTTCATTTGCTGTCTTTATTATATTGTTTCAAAGAAAAACTAAAAAATCAAAAAACATAGTAAAAAAAAAAAAAACTTAAACATTTCATTTACAATATTGCATTAGGTATATATAAATATATACCTTTTAATTTGTTGCATATATATATATATAAATATATATATATTTGCTGAAATCAAAACTTAGCACCATGACTAAACTTAGGAATGGTAAAGAAATTTTAGGAGAAGGAGAAGATTGGCTACAAAATACAACTGAAAACCCAAATGTCCTTCTTGGAGATACAAATCCGGAAGGTGAAACTCTAGGTCAATCAGATGAAGACTTAGGTGAAGATAAGGAACAAGAAGGAAGTGTTAAAGAATCTTCGTCCCCTAGAATAGCTCCAAATGGAGGCATCACTTTTGACAACGCGAAACATTTTCAAAAATTTCTTAATCAACATATCGACGTCCTTAATGTGGCAGTCTGTATTGATAAAGGGGAAATTAGTGATGCTCAAACAGCCTTAGAACGGGCGCTTGATATGCAAACTAATCCCTTGTCTTTCATTGATCAAGAAAGTGATAAGGGTGGACCATCCAATGCGAATATGGTCACTATAGCCCAAGCCATGACCAAACAACAGGTCACCCAACCTCCTAAGCAACCTGTTACTCAACCTAAAATCACTCCCGCACAAAAGAAAATTCCCTTCACTACTTCCTTCCTCCAAACTATTGAGCAAAATGCTTTAAATAGACAAAAATCTAAAACAAAGCCAAATACAAACTTTCAACAATCTACAATACAACACAATCCAACTTCAAAACTCCTCCATAATATTTTTCCTACCAATGTTTTACACAATAGTAACATGGCATCTAATCTGCATGTTCCTCCATCCTACGCCCATAACACTTATGGCAATGCCCCACCGAATCAATATGGGGGGCAAACTAGTAATCTGGAAGCTATGGTGAAACAATTGGCTTCACGTATGGACCAGATAGATCCCTACCGTCCCTCGTATAATTATCGAGAGATTTGTAGCCAACCATTGGATCCCATAGTGGTAGCTCAACCATACCCTAAACATTTTCCCATGCCCGTCCTGCCTATCTATAAAGGAACCGAAGATCCCATAGAACATCTTCGCATGTTTAGGATAGCATGTCACGACATATCGCATGACGACTTGCTATTACTAAAAATGTTCCCCAAAAGTTTAGGTGGAATGGCGTTAGAGTGGTATTATCAATTGCCCACTCATTCCTTAAGAAACTTTGAAGAAAAAGCTGAGTCATTTGTTCATCAATTTAGTGCCTACATCGAGAGGCATGTAACTATTAAAGACCTATACAATTTAAAACAAGATAAAGACGAATGTTTTGCTGATTTCTTAGCAAGATGGAGACAATTGACAGGAAAACTGCACTTTGTGCTACCCTATAGGGAAATGTTAGACATTTTCATTAACAATTTACAAGAACAACTTTCTTATGAGCTATCAACGACTACTTTGACTACCTTCGATCAAGCTATAGACTTAGCTCGAAGAGTAGAAGATGCCCTCATTAGGAGAGGCCAACTTAGAAAGAAGGATGATGAGAAAACATCTAGAAATCAATATAAAAACAAACGGGTTGTCGGTGATGGAGTCACTGACAGCAGAAATGTTGCTAATGTCAATGCAACAAAAACAACAGAAAAATTCATCTTGAAACCTCCCGATAAGCCTCCTCGAGAGTTCACTAGATTAAACCAACCTTTATCAACTATTTTACCTCAACTTCTTGAAAGAGGTTTAATCCAACTGCCGACTATCCAGGAACTCGACCCAAGCATACCCGGATATAGAGCTGATTTGCACTGTGATTTTCATAGAGGTCCTGGACATTCTACCAACGCTTGTAAGAGATTGAAACATAAAATACAAGATTTGATTGACAATAATGAAATGGAAGTGCAAGCCTTCCAACCTAAACAAAACCCTCCTAATAATACTCAAAAGACTTGTTCCCCAAAATCAAAATCAGAATGCCAATCAAACTTTAGACATATTTCAACACCCTTTACCAAGACATGGTAAAGAGGTAGCTAATCAAATTGAACATCATAATGTTCCCCCTCCTACCCGATATGTAGGAACCATTAGCGGGCAATTACCTATTCAGGACTCTCACACATTCGACACAACCTTATCCCTGGTTACAACCAGGCCCTTACATAATTTTCAAACTTCTGATTCTAGCGATATAGAGTCAGATAGTGAAAGTGAAGTAGACACCATTCAATCGAATAGTTCTGAAAATGAATCAGATCCTATTCAACCTATCACAGATGCTAATGTTCCAGAAGAACCATTTCCCAGAAGAGTCACTACTCGACCTTCTTCTAATGAAGTCCTTCCTTATGAACAAGCCATAAACTCTCAACCGAGACCGTTTCAACGTCGTCACTATAACATTGTAGGTACCATCGGAGTCGTCACCCGACAACAAGCTCAAAATCCCCAACAAGAACCAAACCAGAACGATGGACCAGCTCCATTTGTTCTAAAAAATCCTAATAAAGGAAATCATGCTCCTATTGTTCAACCTAAACCCCCTTACAACATTAATGAGCAATTGTCTAATACCACCGCCAGAATCTCCCTTTTAGATTTATTAAGATCCTCTCCCACCCATAGGGATGAATTGATGCTTACTTTGAGCCAGATGATGGTACCTCAAAACATCCAACCTGAAGCTATGGCCAATACTATCATCACGCGAGAGATTGATTGTATTGACTTTCGGGATAAAGATATCCCACAACACAGTTTACACAAGGATAATCCCTTGTATATTACAACTTTAATTGGGGATGTAGCTGTCAAACGAGTCCCGATTGATAATGGCTCATCTCTAAACATCTGCACCTTTGACTTCTACCAACGATTTGGTTTTAGAAGTGATGAAATGAAGAAGACTGATATGATTATCAAAGCCTTTAATGACGAAACACAAGAAACGTGTGGAGTCATTACCCTCCCATTGCAAGTTGGTCCTAGAACCCTTGAGACAACTGTGTTTATTGTACATTGCCCAGCATCGTACAATATACTTTTGGGTCACCCTTGGATTAACGCCATGCGAGCAGTCCCATCAACTTTACACCAATGTGTTAAGTTTGAGTTTAAAAATCAGTTGGTCACTATTCATGGTGACCCTAGACCTTTTGATATGTGTGCATTGGCAGAACCAGTTGGAGTGCAATTTTGCCCTGCTCTGTCATCCACATATCCTAGTTCTTCTTCATCTAAACTATGAAATATAAACCCATCACTTCATCTATTCCTCCTCCATTAACTTCATCTTCCCATATAGATCAACCACCTTCTAAACAAATTACTGTAGAACTTCAAAAAGCTCTTAAAACTACAACCAATTCTTCAAGTTCTAATCCCATAAATTCAAAACCTATAGACACATCTATCATACCTTCCACATCTCAAGACATAGGTAATAAGCCTTCTACATCTTATGCCCTTTCTGATGATCTTTTACCAGATTTATCTACAACCTTAATATCAGAAAAAATGAATGCTTTCATGCAAGATTCAAACCTTTTAAATCAATTGCCGCCATCTCCTCGTACTTTGGGCCTCCCACAACCTATGGGAAGTACTTACCAAGTCGGGAGTTGCGCCTTCATTTACAAAGGATATGACTGGGGAAGAATCCCTCGGAATATCAAAACCCATCATGATGGATATGCTCGGTGCTATTTTACCAACGATTATATTAAAGCTAAACCCATGATGCTTAAAATGGGATACAAAGGGAAAGGCTTAGGACCTTTCCAAAATGGCATGAAAGAACCTTTCGAGGTAGAACCATGGCCTGCCCGATGTGGTGTGGGCCTATTACCTAGTAAGGGTCAACCTTTTCCTTTTGAGGATGATGATCATCTCATATGCTATCAAGACTATTTGGATAGACATGTTGATTTGCCTCTTAAAAATCCGTCATTTTCATGCAACATGCTATCCATAGCATACCCCGAAATGATTGTCGACCCCGATGAAGAGTTGGAAGGAGATATCTTCCATGATGTCTCTGTTGAAGAGATGTTGTACAACGGGTTTTATTTTGATGGTTCTATACCAACCATAGCTCAACTTGAGGCCGTCGACCCTCGGAACGAATTATCTAAATTAAATTTACAAGAATTACAAGAGTTGGGCGTTTCACCCGCCCCACCTAATTTTGAAAGAGATCTACACATGGAGGTAGAAAATGTCATTAAAATTAATATTGGAGCTGAGGACAACCCTCACATAATCAACATTGGAGCAGAACTAAGTCAAGAAAAACAAGAACAATACATTGCATTTCTTAAAGAGTATGAAGATGTCTTCGCTTGGACATATGAAGATATGCCAATTCTAGACCCTTCCGTAGTCATGCACCATCTAGTGGTCCATCCGGATGCTAAACCTGTTAAACAAAAACTTAGAAAAATGCATCCCAAAGTGGCTCTGCTAGTCAAAGGGGAGTTAGAAAAACTCCTGAATGTTATCTTCATACAAGCTATTGATTATGCTGAATGGATCTCCAATGTAGTTCCAGTCACCAAGAAAGAAGCCACCAAAGTTAGGGTTTGCACAGATTTCAGAGA
The DNA here is from genome assembly GCA_028583015.1 of Wollemia nobilis. Lineage (NCBI taxonomy): Eukaryota > Viridiplantae > Streptophyta > Pinopsida > Araucariales > Araucariaceae > Wollemia > Wollemia nobilis. Next base: position 5,386,710 of record JAQPPZ010016847.1, on the reverse strand, counting down.
TATTAACGTTGCATGCCCTAAAGACGACTTTCCTCTTCCAAATATGGATCAAATTATTGACTTCACTGTTGGGAGTGGGATGATGTCCTTAATGGACGGATTCTCCGGCTATAATCAGATCGGGATAGCTCCCCGAAGACCGGCGAAAACAGCCTTTATTACCCCCTGGGGTACCTTTTTCTGGAAAGTGATGCCCTTTGGCCTAAAGAATGCCGGGGCAACTTATCAACGGGCTATGACCTACATTTTTCATGATATGATGCATGATATCCTACATGATTATGTAGATGATATTATAGCTCGCTCTCTTATTGAAGATCATCATTTAGACGATTTAAGAAAAGTTTTTAATCGATTACGAGAATATCTCATTCGATTAAATCCAGCAAAATGTATATTCGGAGTTAAATCCGGCAAGTTATTGGGAGTTTTAGTTTCTTTACGAGGGATCGAAATTGACCCTCTCAAAATTGCGGCTATCACTGATATGCCCGCACCCACTAATATATCTGAATTACGAAGTTTACAAGGTAAACTTCAAGCTATCCGTCGCTTCATTGATAAGCTAGCGGACAAAACTGGTCCCTTTCTTAAACTCCTTAAGAAGGACGTCCCCTTTAATTGGGACACAGAATGTAGAGAAGCTTTTGAACTTCTCAAGCAATATCTCCTTAACCCTCCGGTGCTTTCACCGCCTAAATCTGATCGCCCATTTCTTCTATATATTTCTGCTTCAGATTCTGCCTTAGGAGCTATGTTAGCTCAGCTTGATGATGAAAAATGAGAACGTGCTAATTATTACATTAGCCGCACCTTCATCAGTTATGAAACCCGCTATACAGCGTTAGAGAAGTTATGTCTAGCAGTCGTGTTTGCTACGCAAAAATTACGACATTACATGCTTAGCCAAAAAATGTATGTCATTGCCAAATATGATCCTTTAAGATATCTCATGAGTCGACCTTATTTATCGGGTCGCATAGCCAAGTGGGTTCTTGCTCTAAGCGAGTTTGATCTCACCTTCATAGGACAAAAGTCTGTTAAGGGTCAAATCATAGCAGATCAATTAGCTGCTTGCACCCTTAGAGTCTACTCATCCCCTCATTATCGAGTTTCTCGATGAATGCCTTCAATTAGAGGCAGACCTTGTTGAACAATGGTCCTTATACTTTGATGGAGCCCGATGCATGAGTGGGGCGAGTGCGGGTATTATTTTAATATCTTCGCAAAAACATCTTATTCCTCTGTCCTTCAAACTAACCTTTGCTTGCACCAACAATACTGCTGAGTATGAAGCTCTAATCCTTGGATTACGAGCTGCTTTAGCGCTTAAAATTAAAAACCTCTTAGTTTTTGGGGATTCCCAATTGGTTATAAACCAAATTAATGAAGTTTATCGGACCAGAGATGATAAACTTCGCCCATATAAGGCCTATGTTTTACAACTAATGGCCTTGTTTGATCAAGTTACCTTGGAAGCCATTCCTCGAACTAGCAACCGTGCAGTGATGCTATGGCCGCCGTTGCATCTCTCCTACCCTTGGAGTTAGACGACGAATATGCTACTATCATCATTCGTCGACTCCAGGAACCCGCTTCACATAAGTCATGCTTAGAGCCTTTGGATGTGTTTCTAATCAAGGAAACTACTCCTGAACTCTGGTATACAGACATATTTGATTTCCTCCAAAATGGGACTTTCCCTGCTAATTCTAATCGCAACCAAGCGTCGGTTATTACGTCGACGAGCAAGTCGATTTGTAATCATTGGCAATACTTTATATAGGAGATCTTTTGAAGGTATCCTATTAAGATGTCTAAATTTAGAAGAGTCTAAATCAGCCTTGAGTGAAGCCCACGATGGATCTTGTGGAGGACACTTTAGTGGTAGCGTCATTGCTAAAAAGCTCCTTCGGATAGGATACTTTTGGCCTACCATGGAAACGGATGCACATGAATATGTGCGCCATTGCGACAAGTGTCAAAAACATGCTGACCTTGTCCATGCGCCTGCACAAGAGCTGCAGGCTATTTCTTCTCCTTGGCCCTTTTCTAAATGGGGCTTGGATATTATTGGTAAAATTAATCCTGTGTCTTCCGATGGACATAAGTTCATCATAACCGCCACTGAGTATTTCACGAAGTGGGTTGAAGCTATGCCTTTAGCTTCTGCCTTTGGTTCACAGGTCTCTAAATTCATTTTTAATCAAATCATCTGCGAGGTTCGGAATTCCTGCAAATCTCATCTCTGACAATGGAACTCCGTTCAAAAATAAAGATGTTAAAAAATTATGTCAAAAATATAAGATTCAACATCGCTGGTCTACTCCCTATTATCCTCAGGGTAATGGTCAAGCAGAAGCTTCTAACAAAACTCTAATCAAAATTCTCAAAAGACTAGTCAATAAAACTGGCCGTGACTGGCATATTCAATTATATCCAGCCTTGTGGGCTTATCGAACTAGTGTTCGAACCCCCACGGGCACTTCACCATTTGTTTTGGTATATGGTGCCGAAGCAGTTTTTCCATTTGAATTAGAAGTTCCTTCTTTGGCTCTGCTACTTCAAGACACCGAAGTAGGAGATGAATATCGCGCTGGCAGACTCAGTCAGCTGGAACTCCTAGATGAAAAATGCATCAATGCTTTAGAGCATCTCCGTGCATACCAAAACAAGCTTAAAAGAGCATATAATAAGAAAGTTCGTCATCGATCCTTTGAGATTGGCGATCTTGTTCTAAAAGAAAATAAAAAAAATACAAATGCAACCAAAGAACTGAAAGGTAAGTTTGAGCCCAACTGGCTCGGACCGTACATCATTACTGCAAAATTTGAATCAGGAGCATATAAATTATCTACCTTAGATGGTAAAGAACTTAAAGAACCCATGAATATTTTACATCTCAAACGTTATTATGCATAAATTTGGTCATTTCATCCATGTATATATTTGTTCAAAATCATTATCGTGTATTTCTTTCAATTTATTCAAAAACCTCAAAAACATTCATAAAATCTTCAAAAATCTTCAAAAATATTTATTGCATTTATTTAAAGCACTTGTAAAGTTCCTTTTGCTCCAAAACAAAAATCAACATAAAAATCCAAAAATAGCTATATGCTTGACTCTTTCGAAACCAAAACAATATACAGAATAAAGAGAGAGTCAACATTCTCAAAACTTTCTCAAAATCATTATTTTCTTACAATTATTGCAATTATATGTTTCAACTTATTTTGGATAAAACTAGCATTTATTTGGCATCCCTCACTTGCACACTCACACAATAAATATCTTGATTTTATCTGGCATGATTACTAATCTCTCTTATATCAAAGTTCACAAAATTCAATTAAATAAAGTTTGAGCATAGAGAATTGATCTTGTTATTTACTTAAACCAAGCACATCTTTTCACAATAAAATGATTATATTTGTAATTTCCATGTTTTGCTACATAGTAGAACTGATTTCTTGAGTGAAAAGTTTCCCTTGCTATCCTATCATGCACATGGTCTAGAATCTTTGAGAATTGGCAAAAGGACAAGCTCACCCCTACCCAGAATAAAAATCCCTTGCTCTACAACTAATCTGAGCAAGTATCCCTAGAAAAAGAAAAAGAAAAGAAAAATTCAAGAAAAAGAGAAAAGAAAAATGTTCTTTTATCATTACAGCAATGTTCCAAGCATTATCAAGCAAAAGAAATACAAAAAGAAAAATAAGCAAAGTTCAAAAGAAAGCAAGAAAAGCAATAAAATCCCTTTCCCTACCCTTTGAAAAGAAAAGAAGGGTGAATGAGCTTGAATCCCCGGAATTCTCAATTATTCGAAAACTGTGAGGTAAGCCCCATAACAGGTGGTTTGTGCCCAACTCGCTTGGCCTTGGGTAACTCCTAGCGTGGCGATATGTCTGTCACATTAGCGACCTTCTTTTGTACAGACCTATGTCTGCTTATGGATTAGCTAGCTCTTGATAATCCGATCTACATAGTAGCCTAGTATGGTTATATGCATCTACATCATGGTTAATGAACACTTATTTGGTTTCTTCAAATCACTTGTATCATAGTATCTTGCTCAAAACTGGTAAATGAACAATGCAATTGCACACACATTTGTATTTGAGAGATTTTGTCTATCATTATGATAAATCAAGATTGGCAATGAATTCACTTATGCACATGGGATTCCTTATAAATCTAACTTTTTGTCTTCAAAATACTTTGAAATATTATTTTTGCAAACTTGTTTGGAATAAACCAAGTACAATTATTTACCACAAAGACAACTATATAATAGAAAAAATCAAAAATTTCAATCAAAACATATCATATATATCTTATCGACTTTCGCGACGATGGTATAGTTTCAAAACCAAAATTGGAATTTTATGCTTAGCGCAAGTCCTCATTATCATATTTTCTGTTCATCAAAAATCAATCATGCAATAAAACTATCCTTTCTTTGATCTTCGCGATGATGGTATAAGTCTATACCTACATATTCTATGCCTAGCGCAAACCATTGTAACAATTTTATTTCCCCCAATTTATCAAAGATCATACAAAACATATGACTTCATTTTACACCAATTATGCTTTTCAAAAAGCAAACACATTTTGATCATTTCATGTCATTATGTCAACCTTTGCATTTTGCAATGATGGTATAATTCTTAAGGAATTATTCAACAAATTTTATCACACTTAGGAATTTATGCCTAGCAAAAATCATTTTACAATATTTCATGCATAATATTTTCATGGAAATCTGAAAACAAACCATCATCATCATCATCATTTGCATCATCACAACAAAGTCTTAAGACAGTCTCTTAAGCACTCTTTTCTTTTAACAATATTTCTATCACTGGGACTAGCTTGACGACCGAGTGAGCGGCGACTCCATGAAATGGTCTATAATAGCGACAATGTCCTTTGAAATTATTGTTAAAAGTCCCTTTTTATTTTTATCAAAATTATTGCATCACATACAACCAATTTGTTACATCAGATTATTTCATTTAAAATATTTATAGCATGACATCCAAGTTATAATATTTTCCAAAACGACATAATTACATGAATCATCAAATCAATCAATCAAACATAAAAAGCATCATAAACATACACATAACACAAGTCATATGATCAAAAACATATCATATATCAAACATAATTTCATTCAAAAATAATTCAAATTAATTTTTGCTTTTCCGCGTTTTTACCTCAAACGTTCGATTTGGGTAAAAACACGGAGGGGGCACCATAGTAAGCTGTCGTACGATTCGACCAAGAATCGTCGCCTAAAAATGGGAATAATTTTTTCCTTTCTCGTAGATCGAGAAGAACTCATCTTTAACGCATTTTCTTCGAAAAATTCGCTAAAGAGGGGGCAAAATGTAGCACCCTAAAATTGGCGCAGTAAAATTGGAATAATTACATTCACCTTAGTAAATAAATTTAAATTCAAATTTAACCTCCCAAACCGCCCGTTAACCGTCGAGAAACCCGTTTCCTCTTTTTTCGTGCCATTTTTAGCGAGTTGTTTTGATCGTTTGACGATATCGTCTCCGATCAGACGATATCGCCCAGATTTGACGATTTCGTCTAGACTAGAACGTCCAGACGATTTTGTCGCAAAACTGAATTTGCATAGTTGGAATCCGTTCCAACGGGTCTCCAATCCGGGCAGAAGCGTGTCTGCGCCATTGGGACCCTTCCCCCGTTGGAGATCTCCCAAATTGGGATGATCTCCAACCTCCCAACAACTATCCTATGCCTATTTAACTCTAAAACTTTTCCCTCCCCAACCCCTGGCTGAATTTTTATGTAAATCAACTCCCTATGCGCTAAAACACTTCAAATTTGCTCTTGCACTAGTCCTATATTAATTTTATTGCAGGTACACCACTGGTTTTCAGCCGGAGCCAGCACCTATCGCAATCGACGAACCTGTCAAGATCGGAGGCGATCTCGTCAAATTCGGGACGATCTCGTTCTGATGCGAGACGATTTCGATTGCAGCACACATCGAGGCAATCAGTGCCTGGAGTTTGCTCTTCTTTCTCTTTTCTCTGTCATTTTATGCTATAAATTAGATTGTCTATTCAGTTTTTATACTATATTGCATCTGGAGTTCACCCATTTTGTCTAGTTTGCATATTAAGATCATATTCTGCTATCTAAACACAGTGATTTGCATTTACTTTTGTTCTTGTATATTGTTCAATACTCATATTACTTTTTCATATAGTTTGCCCCTGTTTACAAAATAGAATTTCTTGTATTTCGCATCTGTTTGCTGTTTTGCAGGTCTCTGATGAATTCGTCAGATTGCAGACGATCCTGTCAGTTTAGACGATTTTATCAAATTGAAGGCGATTCTGTTGAATTGCAGACGATCCAGACTGCTACAAGTAATCAGAAACTTCATCAGACTTCCGGATCAGGTAATCTTCATTGGCCTCCTGCAAATTCTCTGTTTCTGCTTTCTTTTCTGTTTGTTGTATTCATTTAAATTGCATTTTCATGTAGTTTAAGTTAGAATCATTCGGCCAAACCTAGGATGAATGTTTAAAAATAAAACGAACTCATCAAAACTCATTCCCAAAACCTAGGCGTGGAAACTGCCGCCAAATGTTTCCTGGTGAACCCACCATCCGTCGACAAATCACCAAAATGCACCTCCCTTGAGAGGCGGGACCTTCGTGAAGTCCTCTCGTCCGAGGTACCGCACCATCCTTTTCCCATCCTCCTTCCGGGCGCGGATCCAATAGCCTGAAGGTAGGGATGCAAAAAATTTGGAGCGATACATTTGCAATTGATTTTGTAAGATTTTGTAATAGTTTTGTAACCCCTTTTCATGATTTTAGGCCTCATATCGAAATGTCCTATAGATTCTACAGATGCTTTGATTGTGATATTATGTGTAGGTATTGGGATCCACATAGAGGCTCAAGAGGTCAAGCAACACAACTTCAAAAACCTCCCATAACTTTTGTGTGATTGAGGAGATAATTTGCGACACCATAGAACTTATTTGCAAAGGAAAATCCTCTATTTTAGAAGGTCGATTGTAACTGAAAGGGCTAATTTATAAATATAAAAGTATATTTAATATAAATATCAAGTCTCTTGTTGTCTATTTCATTATTATGGTGCATTTTCTCTTTCACATAAATGGCAATCATGATGGTACCATTTTCCCTTAACACATTTGATCTTGCTATTTTGAATGAGCTTTGGCACTTTCATCAAGCATAACATGTCTTGTGTGTTTTACTTAGGGTTATTCATGCTTGAATGCTTGTTTGGTTTACTTTACTAACTTTTTATTTCCTATTTTTGATCTCAGGTTCCCAAGATCAAAAAATACCACTATCACATCATTCAAATTAGGGATTGATCTTACAAAATCTACCCACCTAAACTTAGATATAATTGCCTAGGGTAGTCCACAATTGCCCAGGGAAATCCACAACCACCCAAGATATTCCACAACCACATAGGGTAGTTAAAAACCACCTAGGGTAGTCCACAACCACCCAAGGTAGTCCACAACTACTTAGGGCAACTACCAGACTCAGGCACAACCACCTATTGTGGATCCCAGACTCAGATACAACTACCCAGGGTGGCTCCTAGACTCAAACACAACTACCTAGGGTGGCTCCTAGACTTAGAAAAAACTACCTAGGATGGCTCCTAGAATCAGAAACAACCACCAAAGGTGACTACAACGGATCGAGAAAAATTACATAGACATAGACTTAGAGGTACAACATGCTTAGTTTCCTTTCTTTCTAGCATACACTCATAGGTTAGTTGCTCATATCTCTTAGTTTTGCATAGAAGTTCATGGCATAGTTAATTTCATTATTTTCTTGAATATTCTTTCTTCCTTTATTCTTTTAATTTTGAAAAGTATTAGAATAGTTTTTTTATGATTTTCACATAAAGAATCAAATACTTAGTAGTTTATTTTTTATTTGTTTTTCAAATATTCAAAGACTTAATAGCTTAGTTGTTATTTTTTCAAAAACTCAAGACTCATTAGTTTAGTTGTTATTTGTTTTCCAAGATTCGTTAGGTTAGTTGTTATTTACTTTTCAATACTTAGTAGCTTAGTTGTTATTTGCTTTCCAAGCTCATTAGATTAGTTGTGCATGCTTTCATGACTCATTAGATCAATATTTATTTTCATAGCACATTATATCATTATTTTCATTGAATCCTTAGGGTTAGTTTTAGATTTGCATGGTTAATAGGTATTCTTAACATAAAAAAAAATCATAAAAAAACAAAACCAAAACAATATAAAAATAAAAATAAAAAATAAAAGGCACATCAAATCACATACACTTTCACATTACATCCACAAATATTTTGTGAGGAACACGTCCCAATGACATTGGATTTCACCACCAATAATTGGTTGAGCCCTTTAGACAACATAGCTAGATTACATAGTTTCCTATATTTAATCATCGAGAAGCTAATTAGCCCTCAGATTATATTAGGGTAATTTTGAGGTTAGATACCCTTTTGCTCATAAGGCTTTATAATTTTTGGATTCATAGCTGTCATTTATATCTAAGCCTGACCGAGGGTGAAGTAAATCTTGACTAGGTAAGTAGCAGGACTTAGACAACATGACCTCTCTTGAGAGGTTTTTTTTATCTCCTTAGGATACCCAAGGCCAACCTACCATCCTAGGAAGCATTTTTAGCCATTTCTATCTCATTCCTCATAAGGGGATTGTGCATAAAAACACATTTCTAGATTTCATTACATCACCCCTTCATAATTATTGGGTCTAGGTAACATATAATACACCAAAATCAAAAATAAAAATGAGGGGTAGCATTACAAAAACATCAAAATAAAAACATCATTGTTTGCTTGATTTTCTGTTTGTATGAATAGTGCAATTTTACTTTCAAAAAAGATAAAGAGTGAGAGGATCTACCAACACTCATTCCATTTTTGATAGCCTATGGTATTGAATCACTATCAAGCCAAGGACCAATCCCAAGCTCAAGCCTCCATGGACCATTCAGGTCAATCCTCCCATCCACCCATTGCTCCCTCGACTTATCAGGGGGATGCATCCCAAATACACCATGGCATCCTATTTGATGAAGCCCACCATTACATTTCTCACCCAACCAAAACACATCACACTAGATGTGATCAAGGTGTGAATCACCATGTCACCCATGTTGCCCCTCCTGAGTCACCTCATCCTAAGACTCCCCTTTCTTTGCCCAATCCAAATGTCATAACCATAAACCTAGATGTCATTTGCCTTCTCTACACCAATCCAATATACCATGTCCAATCATATTCTTTCCACTAGAATCTCCTTCATCATATATTTGACCACCTAGCTCACCATAACCATATTGAAGATAAATAATACCCCGATAAACAAATTCTAGAAAAACAATAATTGCAAAATCAAAGGAAAAATAGAGAAGAAGAACACATTACACAAGAATTTATCTTGGGAAACCCTTTTGGGAAAATTCCCAGCAATAATATTTTCTTATTGTATAAAATTGACCATCTCCAATACAATAATATCCTTTCGCTTTATTTTCTCTTATGATTACATTTCTTGTAAATTCATTACCAAACCCTCATGCAAGTGCTCCTTGATATACTAACAACATAAGAAGGGGTTTTATAATACCATGGGCATAAAGCTATGGGCACAAAACCATGGAATGATATTACATTAACTCAAAAAACACCCATATGGGTCTAAAAATAGATAAAACCCCCAAAAACATTTCTCGAGGGCATTAGCCCTTGGACCTCCAAACAGGGGCTACCACCCTCGTACCCCCGCTAGAAATATTTACAGAGTGTAAATTCCATTAAGAGTTAACCCTCTTGAATAACATGGAAAATATTCAACATAATTCCAACACATCTTTATCCTCACTACATATTCCTACCCACACTAACTCCACACTCGCCCAACTGCAAGTTTATAAACCCTTTCATCCTCCATCGCCTCCTACATCTTCCACTAGTTTTCACCACGCCTCAAGTGTATAAACTTTTGGAATACCCCCAGATTCCTTCCCACATAAGGGAATAAATTCCACCCCTCCACAATACATTTTAGGCCTAATGTTAGTGTCCATAGACCCTAACCACCCATATTCCTCCAATCATATTTATTTATTTCAATGTCCACACATCTCTACATCATCCTCTTATACCATGCACAATTCTCACCCACATTACCAAACCCAAGTTTGTTTTGCTTTCCATATACACTCATCCAAACCCTCTTCTTCTTTTCAATTTTCTAACCCATATTCTTAATCAGTGGTTGTCAGTGTTGCTCCTTCCATAAATTAGCCTTCATCCACCACCATTCATATCACTAGTGCACATGTTTGCTCGTTCTTCTATTGCATGTTCATATTATCCTCCATAATTCTATGATCATGTGGCATATTATCATTAGTTGTCTTCAAAAAAAGTTCCCCTTACCCATTGTCCATTGTGTCACATCCATTCTTCTCAAGTTACCCATGTTCCCCAAAAACCACCCTATATTATCAATCCTCCATATCATCTACTTGCACAGGGACCATTATTTTCCTAATTACCATCATGGGCCTCCTATCTACCTATAGTACCCATAATCTATTCCCACCCTCATGAATATCATTAGTGGCATGTGACATAGCTGCAAAACCCACACCCAAATCAACCACCACATCATTAATACCATTCTTCTCTTGATCAATATCAACCCATATCCCAACCATACCAATTGCATCCCACCCAACACCCTCATTTTTTGACCTCCATAAAGCCCATTCATTCCTACCAATCATTGTATCCCTATCTCCTACCACCTACATATCATCAATATCACACTTAATAAATACCATTGCACCCTATGCACACTCACAACCATTCTCATCAACACCATCAATATCCACCCTTTGGGTCCCAAAACCATCAAGTGATATCTTCTGATCCCAAACACCACCATTAACCTTAAATCTATTCATGCTAATCATATCCTCCCATTTAACCATCCTATTTAACTCATCATGGTGCACACTACTCAGCTCCCCAAACTTCTCTAGACACATTCCAATAATTGGCCAAAATATCAATATTTTGGAATCACAAGTTACATGCATGGTGTACCAAAAGATAACATTGAGTCGACTCTAAAATTATCCCATCCACCCCTCAACATACTCACTACCCTATCCTATCTTGTTTGAAATGCCCATATTTAAAAATTTCAAGTGAAAATAATATCCTTAGGATCATGTGAGCACATTCATCAATGCTTGTTATCTTATCAACAACATAGACCCTCTCATGCTCCACACCTATTTACTATCCCTTGTAGGAGGATCCTTGAATTGGTTTTGCCATTTGCCTAGACAAAACCTGCATAATTTTGAACAACTATTCAATATCTTCTTGGAGAAATTCACTATAAACATAAAAAAGAAGTTCACATTGATAGATCTAATTAATATTCATCAATTTGATAATGAATTTATCCTCTATTATGGTAATCGATGGTGAGCAGTAATAACTGAGCTACCATTATCTATCCCCATAACTAAGCTAACACAAATTTTCACTCAAAGTTATCTCAAATTAATATCCCTCTTACTTAAACTCCAAAAATATAAAACTCTTGAGGAAGCTCTTACCCTAGCCAAGATAATTGAAGATATCAAAATCCAATAAGGGGAGATCAAGCTCCAGAAGAAAGAATAGCAAGGAAAAAAATGCTAAGGGTAATACCAACAAAAATTAATCCAAGCCTGCCCAGGTCAACTAGGTAGTGTTGATTATCCCAACTACTCAAGACCTACAATATCAAAACCCATAACAACCCCAAAATACACAACAACAACCCTCTTATCCATCACAACAACTAGCATACAACACCATGCCACTGCCCACTCAACTTCAAAATCCCTGTCAATCTATCTATTAGTCTGTACACCCTCAAAAAACCCCATGTAACTTCACATATCTCTCAAAGACCTTATCCACCATATTTCATAAACTTATAGATGCATATTTTATCTCCTTACCTAAGATAAGACTTGAGGATCCAAAAAAACCTAGAGGAAGAGGGTATAGAGAATATCCTTATTGCACATTTCAATGACAGAAGGGTCATGATATCAATAGGTGCATTAAAATTAAGTACATAATGTAGGATTTGATCGATAGGGGGTCTATCAAATTTGACAACCCTCTTGACCCACCTAATCAAAACTTGGGTATCTTTCAAACTCCATTACCACAACATGGTGTAGCACAACCAAACAATAGGGACACCATAACTACCCCTCAACTGAATCAAGTTAATCATTGTAGCCGTAAAAATTTGGACACACCCCCAAATTAATAATATTATTAAGACATCCTAATTATCCTAATAATGTGTAAATCACCATAAAAAATCCTTGCCTTGATATTCATGCCAAAAGAAATAAAAAATAGCTCAATTGTACTCTCTTCGACAAAATCGGATGATCCTGACAAAATCGGATGTATCCGATAAAATTGGATGCATCCAATTCTATACAAATTACACGTGTGCCTAATTTAGGCACACAATTGGATTTTGAATCTAATCTTGGCATCGCAATATTCTCGACGAAATCGAGCGATCCGATAAAATTGGATACAGCCAATTTCATCCAAATCAAGACAAAAACCTAATTTGTCCTAACAACCTAATTTTTTTTGCCACTCACCCAATTTCTTGAACTAAAGCAACCATTTAAAACCTAAGATTCATAGTAATCAATTTGGTTTATGATATGTGTAGAATATTTTAGATAATAGAAGTATTTTTGGAGCCTTTTTGCAGGTTATAGTGGAGAACGTCGTTGTCAGATAATCATCCAAGGATCATACAACCATGGCATCACTCTTAGTATATTTATATATTACTTTTATTTTATTTATACTTAATTTTTCTATCATTTATATGAAATTCGCTGTGTCCAATTTCATCCTTGTTACGTTCAATCTGATATCCTGCCTTGTAGAACTAGCCATTGGATAAGTCTGGTTGTGTATGATTTCATGCACAACGTACGATTTCGTACCTATGTCCCTCTGGGGGTAAACTTTTGAATATTAGTTTGTTAATTTTATTTTATTTCCATTATAACATCCTTACTTCTATAATATTGCATTGTAATTCTCTGTTATTGCTAGATCTATTGCTTTATTATCATATGTTACATATTAAAATAATCAATTTTCCATTTTCTCTACGGTTGGCTAAAATAACCGAGGAGATTTGACTGTCATGGACCATGATATACTATGGCCTATGTAGATCACCCATCCCTAATTTCAAAATTTATTTATTTGCTATGAAATTGCAGGTTTCATACGAATCTGTACGCATCTGATTTTGTCAAACGAAATCGTACATCCAGTTTCATCCTGTTTGCATTCAATTTCATACTACATAGTTGATTTCATCAAAAATCAGACATCTGGATCAGGGAAGTGCTCAAAACTCAATCATACTTAGATTTACATTCTCTACTTTGTAGTTACCTGTATTACATCAAAAAATAGAAAAACCTCCCAAAACATAGATTTATTATATTTTTCACAAAACATAAAAATACAAAAAAAAAAAATATTAGCATAGATGAAACCTTTGCATCTTAGTTGAACCTTACAATAATTTTTTAGATAGATATGTATTCCTTGTATTCATCTAAAATTGAATTGCATATAGCTAGGTAGAAATTACATTTTGGCCAAATCCTAGGTGTATGCTTTTAAGACAAAGAACACATCAAACTACTACATCACCTAGGCGTGGAAACCACCATCGCAAGTGTTTCATAGTGAACCCCACCCCATTTGTCGACAAACACCAAAGAGAGTGCAATAGAAGCATTTCTCATTTGAGTTGTAGATCCTTTATTTTACCTCCCCCTTTTAGGTGTGGATCCATTAGCCTGGGAGAAAGGGGTGCAAAAATTTTGGGCCTCCATTCTTTGGTGAACCCGAAATGAACTACACAATTAGTATTAAATTTCATTTCCTTTACAAAAAAACAAAACAAAAAAACAAAAGACAAAATTTCATTAAATGGTAGAAAATAGACTTAACAAATCCTTCTTCATAGATCTTATGAGAATGCTTATTGAGCAAGAGGTTAATATTTACTATGAACGTGATGGAACAAAATGCCAAGCAAATTTGTGGAGACACTTTGGCATCATTGAAAAAAAATCCCAATAAATTAGAGAAATTAGGAGAATTGATGTTGCTAGAGCCTTAGGACCTAGCTTTTATTCTCCTTACTTTGAAATCAAGAGAGGGTGTGAGTGTTGGCTTGCAAACAAATGAGCTAGTGTCCACACAGACATTTATCCTTGGGATAATTACTTGGAAGAAGCCTTAAACATCCATAGATTCCTAGAATACTTGGAAAATAATGTAGCAACCCTAGAACAAAGAAAAATATTTTAGAAAGCACCTAGGGCAATATTATTTTAAGAGTATTGTTACGAGTTACAAGTCCAACCTATTAACTTAGAGACTAATGAATTTATATTTGTTCATTTCATTCAACTTTGAATAGATGATTTATCTTTTGAGGAAGAACATTACATTAGCCCAAAATATTTGGAGCCTATCAATGATATCCATAGGCTCTTTAAAGAATATTGAAACCATTTAATGTCATTTTTAAAAATCTTGTAAATATTTGGGTTTAAGCATTGTAAATTGTTTGCTTAAAAACAACAAAAAGAACAAAACAAAAAAAAATATATTTTTAGCATCGCTAGGAAAGATGCCTAAACATTTGAGAAGTGGTAAACAAGTAGCAAATGGTTCTGAAGATGAAATAGATATTTATCCTAATACAGAAGCTGAAATGGAAGAAGTCTTAGAAGAACAAGAACATCAAACAAGACAAAGTGATGAAGATGAAACTGTTAACAATGTTGACCCAAAACTAGGACCTCAAGGAGATGTTCTGATGGGGACCGAGAAATTCACACAGTCAAAATATTCATGCTTTTCATTAAAATCTTTGGAAAATTTTACACACATCAAGATAAATCAGCCCGCAGGCTTTACAATGACCAAGCTCGGCTTAGGTCTCTCTAACTGTACTACTTCTCCCCCTTTCTCCGGTCCACCATCTTCTTCAACTATTACCAAAATTCAAGTTTTTATCGAGGTCTCGGTCCTCTAGGCAATTAATGCCCCCGCCTAACAAAAAATTCAAATTTGATTTTCCCCCTCGGCCGAGTTTTCAAATTTTTCTGCCATAAATGGGCAACTACCCGATCCGCCAAGAAGCTTGCATTAATGGCCTCCTTTGACCTGTCCGCGTGTTTAAATCGACTATGCCTTCTTCTGTCGCAACATCTTTCAAACACGTGCCCCTCACAACTACCTTGATACACGTGGCTATCCACGTGTCAAATTTGGCCTTGCCTGGCCGTCCGCTGGTTCTCTTTCGGCTGTGCCTTCACCTGGCCGCGATATCGCGACAGGTCACGAAATCGTGACATGTCACGATATCATGACCAAAAGTGCCTTCCTAATGTCATAGCACTTTGGGGTCACGATTTCGTGACCCCCGTTGCCCTTCCCTTGCCAAAGTCCCTTGGGGTTGAGATTTCGCGACATGTCACGAAATCGTGACATGTCACGATTTCACGACCCCCTCCCCCTTTGTCTTTTCTTTGCTCCCCGCTTTGCCTTATTTGCTCTGCCACATGGCAGCTTCCCACTGGTCATGATATCGTGATAGGTCACGATATCACGATGGGACTTCCCCCTCGCCTTAGTCTTCGAAATACTGTCGCGATATCATGATATCGCGACGTAACGATATCGCGACGAAAACCTCCCTCTAGCCTCTGCCTTCAAACTTGTCGCGATATCACGACAAGTCAATATCATGATGAAAACTTCCCTCTACCCTGTTGCTACCTTTGGGGTCACGATTTCATGACATGTCACGATTTCATGACATGTCACGAAATCGTGACATGTCACGATTTCGTGACCCCCCCCCAAACTTGGCCTTTGAACATAAAACAAATTGCATAGAAAATCCGAATGCTGCCAGATTGTCCTGCTATCACCGGATGCTCCTGCATCAGACACCCCAGGTAAAAAGGAGAAGTGACCTTCACTTCTATGCTTTTCGGTCCATGTCTTTTGTAATATCTCCGAACACTCATCAACCTTTACAACCTGCTCAAATCCCGTTTCCTGGCAAATTTTTTGCCTTCTACCAGAAAAATTTTGGCATTGCTGCACACCTTCTCATCCACTGTCTGTAATGGCTTCAACTTGTGCCACACTCCATATTTTATCAAGGAGTACGTATTTGCACGACCATCATGCACTGCACTCCGATCAAACTACCATGGCCTCCCTGACAGAAAATGACAAGCATCCATGGGGAAAACATCACACAGGACCTCATCCTGGTATCTCCCAATCTGGAACATGACTAAACACTATTCATGGACCCATGCTCTATGGTCCTTCCGCAACCACGCAATCCGGTATGGATGCGGGTGTCTCCTCTCTCCAGCTGCAACTTAGCAACCATATCCTCAAAAACTAAGTTATCTGTACTCCCATTGTCTATAATAACATTACAGACTTTGCCTGCACTTTTGCACTGTGTGCGAAATAGGCTTCTCCTCTACTCTGGCTTGTCTTCCTCAATCTACATGGTTCTCCTCACAATCATTGCTTCTCCTTTCTCAGCTTCTTCAGAATGTTCTGATTCAACATCTTTCTCTACCACAGCAACTCTGGTAGGACCCACTTATTTCTTGTTCACTCTCTCTGGGTGCTGGGGACACTCATATGCCCGATGCCCCTCTTCTCCATAGTGGAAACATGTTCCCCGAAACACTCCTCTTCCATACCTACGTCCAGATCTACCTCTTCCTCTTGGGTAGCCATTGTTCTGAACTTGCGGTTTGGGTTCATCTTCTTTCTAATTTCGGCTGCTGCTAACCTCTTCTTTCTTCTCTTCCTTTCCTTCCTCTTTTCTTCCATCAGTCTTTCCTCCAGGTCCTTTTCCTCTTTGCTTGCTCTCAAACCTTATGTTCAGTTTTTCTTCAACCTTCAGAGCAAACTGGTAAGCATCTTCAATGGTGCTCACCCGCACTAAGCTCAACTCTTCCTGGACACTGGGTCTCAACCCATTAATATAATGGGCCACATTTTCCTTGCTTGCTTCTAAATGGCCGGTTTTGATGGAGATTTTATAAAATTCCTCCGTATATTCTTGGACAGTTTTATTCATCTGTCTCAAACCCTGCATTTTCCTTAGCAGATCCAACTCATAATCTGTCGAAATAAACTATCTCTTTAATTTTTCAACCATTCTGTCCCATCTTGTTATTCTCTCCTTCCCTCTTCTATTTCGCTCCAGCTATATTCCCCTCCACCAAATGCTGGCATGACCCTTCAACTTGGTCTTGGAAAATCTGACCCTCTCGGGATCTTCAACTTCTTCATACTCGAAGTATTCTTCCAGATCATTGACCCAGTCGATCAACTCCTCCGGATTCAAGTTCCTAGAATACGTGGAAACTTCCATCTTTGGCCTCTTCCCAATCTGGGATATGGCCCTGTATAGTCTGGCTTGTGCCGGATCTATAGCTTCTTCTTCTTCTTCAAACTAGTTTTCTTCTTCATCTACTTCATCTTCACTGTCTGCATCTCTTCTTGGTTCGTATCCTCTGCGCAGTTCTTCTTGCAGGGCCTGAACTTGCCGCTGCAAAGCTTGGAAATCAGCTGCTGCCATGCCTCTCCCACCAATGGGGATTCTTCTCGGAGGCATCTTCCCACTTTCTCACGAGCCTTCCCACAGATCTTGGTGTGACTGCCTCACGTCCGACGATTTGTCACACACTCAGGAACTTTCGGCTCCACTACCACTGATGGGGACCGAGAAATTCACACAGTCAAAATATTCATGCTTTTCATTAAAATCTTCAAAAAATTTTACACACATCAAGATAAATCAGCCCGTAGGCTTTACAATGACCAAGCTCGGATTAGGTCTCTCTAATTGTACTGCTTCTCCCCCTTTCTCCGGTCCACCATCTTCTTCAACTGTTACCAAAATTCGAGTTTTTATCGAGGTCTCGGTCCTCTAGGCAATTAATGCCCCCGCCTAACAAAAAATTCAAATTTGATTTCCCCCCTCGGCTGAGTTTTCAAATTTGTTTGCCATAAATGGGCAACTACCCGATCCGCCAAGAAGCTTGCATTAATGGCCTCCTTTGACCTGTCCGCATGTTTAAATCGACTATGCCTTCTTCTGTCGCAACATCTTTCAAACACGTGCCCCTCACAACTGCCTTGATACACGTGGTTGTCCACGTGTCAAATTTGGCCTTGCCTGGCCGTCCGCTGGTTCTCTTTCGGCTGCGCCTTCACCTGGTCGCGATATCGCGACAGGTCATGAAATCGCGACATGTCGCGATATCGCGACCAAAAGCACCTTCCTAATGTCGCAACACTTTGGGGTCATGATTTCGTGACCCCCGCTGCCCTTCCCTTGCCAAAGTCCCTTGGGGTCACGATTTCGTGACCCCCTCCCCCTTTGTCTTTTCTTTGCTCCTCGCTTTGCCTTATTTGCTCTGCCATGTGGCAGCTTCCCACTGGTCGCGATATCACGACAGGTCGCGATATCACGACCGATCGTGATATCACGACGAGACTTCCCCCTCACCTTAGTCTTCGAAATACCGTCGCGATATCGCGACGTCGCGATATCACGACGAAAACCTCCCTCTGGCCTCTGCCTTCAAACTTGTCACGATATCACGATGAAAAATTCCCTCTGCCCTGTTGCTGCATTTGGGGTCGTGATTTCGTGACATGTCACAAAATCACGACATGTCGCAATTTCGCGACCCCCCCCAAACTTGGCCTTTGAACATAAAACAAATTGCATAGAAAATCCGAATGCTGCCAGATTGTCTTGCTGTCACCGGATGCTCCTGCATTATATTAACTTTCAATCCATGTAACATTTCTATGATTTCTTGAACCAAAATAGAGTTGATATCACTAATGCATTGGAAATAAAAGATAAAATTACACAAGATGATTTATCGATGGAAGCAACTTTTCGAATTTGCCCGCAACCTGAAACTTACATAAACACTTCATTAAAACATGCCACTAACAATGATATCTATTTAAATAATACTAAAAATATACCTTCTCTAGAAGATAATTTCCAATAACAAGCACTTGAACCACCACAAAAATGACCTTTGGATGGTGTGACTACTTCTAATCAAAAGCAACCATCTTATTCTAATAACCCTACTTTGCTTTCTCAATATTTTAAACATGTATTTGCTCTAAATTTTTCTTCCCAAAAAATAAAAATACAAAAGTTTCAAGTTCTCCTCGACCATACATTCAACAAAATACAATTCCTTATAAACTTCAATATCCTCCTCATACTTCAAATCCTATGCATAATATCATTCCCATCACAACTCCTTATATGGTAGCACAACAAACTTATTATCCACCACATGGCAACATAATAAACCAAAATAAAAACAATGAGCCACCACATCATCTTGAAACTATAGTAAAGCAATTAGCTTCACGCTTAGATAAAATCAACCTGTATCACCCTACATATAGCTATAAAGAGATGTGAAATCAACCATTAGATCCTATGGTTGCTGCTAGGCCATAACCCAAATGGTTCCATATTCCTATTCTTTCAATTTATAAAGGAACAAAAGATCCCATAAAACATCTTTGTATGTTTAGGATAACATGTCATGAAATCACTTAAGATGATGTGCTATTGCTAAAGATGTTCCTAAAAAGTTTAAGAGGAATGGCATTAGAGTGGTATTATCAGTTGCAAATACATTCCTTAAGAAATTTTGAAGAAATCGCAAAAATTTTTATACATAAATTTGGTTCTTACATAGAAAGACATGTTACAATAAAGGACTCATACAACCTTAAACAAGGAAAAGAAGAAAGTTTTATAGAATTCTTAGCTCGATGGAGGAAATTTTTTGGAAAATTACATTTTGCTTTACCTCCAAGATAAATGCTAGTTATCTTTATTGGAAGTTTGCAAGAACAATTGTCTTATGAGTTAGCCACAACTACTATGAACTCATTTGACCAAGCTATATATTTAGAAAGAAGGATAGAGGAAGCCCTAATTAGGAAGGGATAATTTAAAAATAAATATGAAATAAACTACATTGATTTTCATGATAAGGACATCCCTCCCCAAAATATGTATAGAGATAATCCTCTTTATATAACAACTTTAATTGGAGATGTCTGTGTTAAAAGAGTATTGATCGATAATGGCTCGTATCTAAACATATGCACTTATGACTTCTTCAAAATATTTGTATTCAAAAAAGAAGATTTAAGACAAATTGAAATGATTATAATTTAATGATGAAACACAAGAAGCTTGTGGTGTAATATATATTCCACTACAAGTTGGTCCCAAGATTCTAGACACATCCATATTCTTTGTACCCTGCCCAACATCTTACAACATCCTTTTGGGACATCCTTATATCAATGCAATGATGGCAATCCCATCTACTTTGCATCAATGTGTTAAATTTAAGAATCAGTTGGTCACTATACATGGTGATCCTAGACCATTTGAAATGTGTGCAGTATCATAACCCGTTAATGTTCCCTTTTGTCCTACTTTATCATCATTAGAATCTAAATCTTCTAATACCTCTTTAACCAAATCAAAACCATCACCTCCTCCTAAATCATCAAAACCTTCTAATGGAGATAATCCCTCTACATCATATTATTTGATAGATGAAGTTTTACAAGATTTATCCACTATATTGGAGCCTACAAAATAGGATGATTATAATGTACAAGATTCTATTATTTTGTCTCAATTACCACCATATACACATACGATTGAGTTACCATAGAAACAAAGAAGCATCTATCATGTTGGAAGTTGTACTTTCATTGGTGTTGGATGTGCTCTTGATAAAATTAATATTAGGCAAATGAGCTTTACGTACGATGAGAATGGTTTTACCCAATGCTTATTTTCTATTAAGTATATAAAATCTAAACAAATGATGTGTGATATGTGATACAAAGGTAAAGGTTTAGGTCCTATAGAAAATGGGATTTGTGAATTTTTTGAGGTAGAGGAATGGTCTACCAGATGTGGTGCAGGTTATATCCCCACAAAAACTCAACCTTTTCCCTTTGAGGAAGATGATCATATTATCACATATGAGGAATATGTAGAAAAACAAGAGCAACTAAATAAACATAAGAGAGCTCATGAGTTCTCTTGCAACATGTTATCCATAGTATACCCAGAAATAATAGCTAATTCAGATGAGTGTGTAAAAGGAGATGTATTTTATGATATCTCTCATGAAGAAATTATGAGAAATAGGTTCTTCTTTGATGGGTCTATCCCATGTATAGCCCATGTTTATACAACTACACAAGAAGAATTAGCCAACTTATCTTTAGAAGAACTTCAAGAAATGGGTGTTTTGCTCGCTCCTCCCAATTTTGAAATAGATCTAAGCATCGAAATAGAGGTCATTCTAAAAATTAATGTCAAAATAGAAAATAATCCTTGTATGGTTGAAATAGGGACTAATTTAAATAAATAAGAACAAATTAATATATACAGAACTTCTCACAAAATATCATGATATCTTCACTTGGATATACACAAATATGCCAGACCTAGACCCTTCTGTGGTTATGCACCACTTAGTGGTTCATCCTGATGCTAAACCAGTAAAAAAAACTTAGGAAAATGCATCCTAAAGCAACCTTATTGGTTAAAAATTAATTACAAAAAGTCTTGGATGTAAGCTTCATTCAAGCTATTAATTATTTTCATTGGATATCCAATGTTGTTCTTGTAACCAAAAAGGAAGCTACTAAATTCAGATTTTGCACTGATTTTAGGGACATCAATGTTGCATGTCCCAAAGATAAATTTTACCTTCCCAATATGGATCAGATTATTGATTTCAAAAAAGGATGTAGAATGTTATCACTTATGTATGGATTTTTAGGATATAATAAAATTCGTATAGCACCAGAAGATCAACCTAAAATTGCATTCATTACACCTTGGGGAACTTTCTATTGAAAAGTAATACCCTTTGGTCTAAAGAATGCAGGGGTAACTTACCAATGGGCTATGACATACATATTTCATGATATGATGTATGAAATCCTGCATGATCATGTGGATGAAATCATAGCTCGATCTATAAAGCAAGAAGATCACATTCCAAATTTACGATGAGTCTTTGACAACAGTCATGAATATAAAGTCTGATTGAATCCAAATAAATGTGTGTTTGGAGTAAAATCAGAAAATTTGTTAGGATTATAGTTTCTATGCGTGGTATAAAAATAGACCCTACCTAGATTAAGGCTATAATCGATATGCCACCACCTAAAAATCTAATAGAACTCAGGAGTTTACAAGGTAAGCTCCAGTCTATTCATCATTTTATTGATAAACTGGTAGATAAATGTGTTAGAAAAAAATATTATATTCAAGGAAGAAAATAGTTCTACAATAAATCACAAGACTAAAGTGAAGGTCAATAGACTTATTTATTACTCCATGGATCAAATTTTTATAAATATCAAAGTTGATCATTGAGAGCCGTTGGATTACAACAACTCAACAAATCTGAACTAGTCTAAACTGAGAGTTCACCTGACTCATGGAAGAGTGGTAACTCAAGTAAGTCTATCCTAGTAGAACCTAAGAGAATTAATATTTATTCTAAAACCCCCCATTAAGTGATACTAGGGGTGAATGTAATAAATGAGTCCCAAAAATAGGACCTGATGAGGTACTAATGTACAATTATGTTTTGATGGTAAAAAAAACACACGGGAAAAAACCATCTTAAAAAAAAAAAAAAAAGAGGCATGTCTTTGGATGGTGAAGATTGTCCTCATTGAACAAAATAGAAATGAGTCTCGACAAATGGGCCTAATGAGGTACTCATGTACAATGTCATTACATATAGGAGAGATGGTGAAAAAACCACATGGGAAAAACCATCTTCCAAGAAGAAAAAAAGAACAATAAGAAGAAAGAAGAGGTAAAAACCTATGTGCACCCTTCTAATGCATCTTCCTTACCCCAAGTTTCTCTTGCAACTGAATGTAACATGGAGAAGGAAAGTCTTTGGTGAATATGTCTACATTTTTATTTTCTGTGGGAATATAGTCCAAGTGTTCCTCTCTGAATATGCTACTGAATGAAGTGCATATGAATTTCAATGTGCTTGGTCCATTGATGCTCAACTTGTTATGGGCAATATGAATTGTGCTCTGATTATCACACCAAATAGTAATAGGTTTGTCATGAAAAAACCATATTCTCTTAGTATCTGATGAAGCCAAAGAGCTTCCTGATTGGACAAAATTTCTACCCTGTATTATGCCTCTGTAGATGATAATGCTATTGCTTGTTGTTTTTTGCATGACCAAGCAATAAGTGAGGAACCAAGATAAAATACATAGCTAGAAGTTGAACATCTGTCTTCTACTAAACCTGCCCAATCAGAATCTGTGTGACCAATGATATCCATGGATTTTCCTTCATATAAGAGCCCAAAGTGAGTAGTTCCTTGCAAGTAGAGTAGGATTCTTTTTGCTGCTTGCCAATGGCTGAAATGAGGTTGATGTTAGAATCTAGATATTAAGCCAACATCATATGAAATATCTGGGTGAGTATGAGTGAGGTATAACAGAATCCCTACAAGCTATCAGCATATAGTAGCATCACATAGAGGGGATTTGCAAGAAGTACTTAGAGTGACTTCAGACTGAAAAAGTGTAGAAGAAGGCTTACAATCAGTCATCTTAAACTGTTGAAGAAGATCTAGAGTTTATTTCTATTGACACAATGAGATTCATGTATTTTTTTGATTTATTTGAATTCCAATGAAGTAATGAGCTAAACCTAGATCAGCCATTTTAAATTTTTTAGAAAGGGAGTCTTTGATAGTTTGAATGTGAGAAATGTCACTACCAGTGAGTAGTAGATCATCAACATAGAGAAAAAGTATGGTGATTTTTCATCATCTCTCCAAATGTATACTATGGCATCAGACTCACAATGATAAAACCTGAGGAAAGAAGGAAGGAGTCCATTTTTTCATACCAAGCTCTTGGGGCTTGTTTGAGACCATAGAGATATTTCCTTAGTCTACAAACAAGGGAGGAGTCTTGAATAAATCCAGCAGGTTGTTCCATTAATATTTCCTCTTCTAAGTCACCATGCAAGAAAGCACTTTTAACATCCATTTGAAATACTGGCCATTTTTGAAAAGCAACAAGTGGAAGAACTAGCCTTACATAATCCATTTTTGCAACTGGGATAAAGGTTTCAGAATAATCAATACCTTCAATTTTTAAAAAACCTTTAGCTACCAAGTGAGCTTTGTGTTTGCCAATTTTTCCATTAGGTACATACTTTCCCAATGAACCAATTTCCTTCCTTTAGGTATAGGGACTAGATCCTAAGTTTTATTTTTGATTAAGGAAGAAAATTCATTCTCCATGGCATCATCCCATTCTTTTATACGAGTTGCTTCTTTGAAGGATTGAGGATCTATTGAAATGGACTGACATACAAGACCGAAACCCATGGAGTTTCTCAATCTAGATGATGGAATATTTTGGATGTAAGGAGTGGCTTCTTGAACTATGGTGTGGGCCCATTTTGGCATTGTGGAAGGAGTCATGGATGTGGGAGGAATTTGAGTAGGAGTTTAAATAATGGGATCCTCATTTTGGTCATCTATCTCAAGAGTGGTATATTCACTATATTCGGGCTCAAATGCTAGAGATGGCTCAAGATAATTATTGTTGGAATATTATTGAGAATCTTTATAAGGCTCAAATGTTTCATCAAATTAAATATTTTTGTGAAAAAATACTTCATGAGTGGTAGGATCAAGGAGCCTATAGGATTTCATATCTTCACAATAGCCAACAAAGATAAGTTGCTTGCTCTTTTTATCCAGAGCCTTCCTCTTTTTCTTTGGGATTTGTGCCCAAGCAGTTTACCCAAAAACTTTAAAAAAGGAGACATTGATTTTGGAGCCATTCCATTCTTCTCCAGGAGTCAAATTGCCAAGAGCTTTATGAGGTGTGTGGTTTTGAATATAGTTTGCACAGTTAATAGCTTCAGCCCAAAAAACTGTTGGAAGAATTCTTGAGTGGAGCATACAATTTTCCATTTCTTTTAAAGATCTATTTTTTCTTTCTGCAATGCCATTTTGCTGAGGATTATGGGAGACTGAATGTTGATGAATTATGCCATGATTTGATATGAATTTGGAGAATTCATTACTAAAGTATTCCCCTCATTATCTGTACAAATTTACTTGATTTTGCAATTTGCTTGATTTTTAGCTAAGGCTTTGAATATTTTGAAGTGGGATAGCACATAACTTTTGTATTTTAGAAAGTAGATCCAATTTCTTCTTGAAATATCATCAATTAAGGTCAAGGCATATTTTTCTCCTTTGAAAAAAGACTCTGGGAAGACCATAAAGTCACTATGGGTTAATTCTAGAGGGGATGAGCCCTTTTGAGAACTACTTGGGTGAAAAGGATCTTGATGTTGTTTTCCAAGAGCACATCCAGGAAATACCCCTTCAATAGAAGAGACTTTTGGTAACCCTATTACCATTTTATGAGTATTCAACTCTTTTAAATAGTTATAATTAAGATTTCCAAACCTTTCATGCCAAATTTTGCTTTCAAGATCTCCATATGCAACAAAATAGGATGTTTTATCTAAATTTTTGAATCCATTGAAGTGAAATAGGTGAGTGTTATGATCAATATATCCTTTTGCTATGAGAGAGTGAGGTTCTTGAAATTCTCTTATTTCAACCCCTATTGGTGAAAATAGAACTGTTTTACCCTTTGAAGAAGTACACATATGATAGATGGATAGGATATATGCAGCTATGTTTGGGACATAGATAACATTATTTATATACCCACCATCAATAGATATGTCACATTTTCCTTTGACAGGGATAAATTACAAGTCACCAAATTCTATGCTACAAGTTGAGCTTGAGGATATTGAAGAGAATGACTCATGTGAATAAGTCATATGATGAGTTGCCCCTGAATCTAGAGCCCGATATTTTGATGGAGTTTTTATATTCTTACCTTGAACATTTAAGGTTTTTCCTATTTCCTTCTTGATGTCTGTTTTGTGATCCTTCATTGTTGCCTCTAGTTGTTGTAGTCCTTTCCAACATTTATTTACAGAATGTCCATTCTTTTTGCAATGTGTACAAGTTAGAGGGCCTCTTTATTTATTTTTAAAATTTTCTTTAGTGGAGGTGGATGCTATTAATGCTTTTGAGGAAAAGGTAGAGATCTCATATTTTTTAATTTCCATTTCCTCTCTAGTTAGCCTATCACAAAACTCCTCAAAAGAGGGCATTTTAAAACTTGTACCAAGTGCATCTTTTGTAGACAAAAAATTTGTAGCAAAAATTTGAAACACTCCATTTAACTTAGAAAGAATAATATAGATGCATTATTCTTCTGTTTTATCCTTACCATTACCTTTTAGTTGAGTGAGGACTTCTTTAAATTTGGTGAGAAAGTCAATAATATTGCTGAAGCCTTCAAGAGATAATGTTGTTAACTCTTCCTCTAGCTGCATTGACCTTATTTGATCAACTTTACCAAACAAGTTATTTAACTTTTCCAAATTTAAAATGGGGTTTTACATTCTGAAATGTGAAACCATAAGCTTTAATTTACATTTATGCTTATAATACCCATTTTTTCATACATCTTTCTCTTATGAACAAATTTTTCATATTCTTTTTCAAATTCAGGCTGCTTCTCTTATAGCAAGTGTGTGAGCCCTTTTTGAGAAATGAGATTTGATATTTTGGGCTTCCATGTGTGATAGTTATGAGGGGTGAGAGGATCAATTGTATTTATTTTGCCAAAGAAAATTGAAGTGAACCAATAATCCCCCCCTTTAACTTCAAGAAATTTTTTATAGAATACAAGATGTTGTAGTAGAACCACCTATTTTAAGTATGCAACAGAAGCCCAGCCTTAATACCAATCTCCTCAAATTACCCATCCTTACGTGAGGGAAACTATAAGTAAATAAGGAGGAATGATACGTGGAACTTAGACCAAAGAAGCAAGAATTTTCAGCCAGACCTTTATAATTTATCTTCTCAAATACTCGTCCTTACGTGAGGGAAGCTATAAGTAGTTGAGGAGAATTGATATGTGGAACATAGGCTTATGAAGCAAGAATAATCAGCCAAACCTTTATACCGTTTATTCTCACTTACCCGCCCTTACGTGAGGGAAACTATAAGTAAATGAGAAGAACAATATGTGGAACATAGGCGATTATAAGAAATATTTGAAATTTGATGTGCTTTTAAGTCTTCTTTGCTTTAGTGGTGAAATGTTCCCATGTTTTAAAAAATATTTATGCTTTTAGAACATTTAGAAATTTGTGAGTGCTTGCTTTGTGTTTGTGAGAAAACTCCTTAATGCATTTGCTAGATTAAAATGCAGATAAGCTGAAAGAAGGAGAATGAAGCAACAAGCATGAAGTGGCCAAAGAAGGTGCCACACAAAAAGGAGTCTACCATAGACACACAAAAAAAACTCCCCCCTCAAAGAATCCACCAAAACATTAGGTGCAAGAACCAACACCAATAACCCCCCCTCTAAAAAAACTTTGTATTACTTAGATTACAATGGACTCTTTCACTTTTTTTGATAGCCTTTGATTTTCTAAATAAACTTCAATACTGCTTGCGAGCTATCACACTACAAGGTATCCTTGCATTCAATGAATGTTATAGAGATATGGGTGTCACTTCTATCACAAATATTAAGGATAAAGTCACACCACGAAATAGATTACGGTATATCTCGGGGCTCTATGCGCAGTCACTCTTCAAAGGTCTCTCCACAACCAAAGATCACATCGTTATTTCCCTTTGTCGTAATGCTCTCTCCTTGCAAAAATAAGTGTTCACACAAAAAACAATTGACAGTGATAGTGTGTGGTTTCATAACGGGACAAGGCTCCACCATTAGTCATATTGAAAGGTGTGAGCTTTCATCTGTCTACAAAACAATGAATTTATCATAAATAAATTATATTGGATATACCTTTGGATGTATATGCACTTCCAATTATGGCAGATAAGTAGGTGGAGTATCGATAATAGGAGGGAGGAGATATATAGAGCATCATCGATGGGAGAGAGTCTAGTGTGGTGGGGAAAAAAATTATCTTAGATCTATGCACTCTTGTTCATGTCGATGAAATGAAGACTCTCTTGCAAGACGTGCCAAATGACAGTGCAAGCTCCTATTCGAATAACTACGTGTGTGAAAACGTATTAGGGAGGGAGTGGCATGATGATTTATAATGGTAGTCCAAGAAAATAGGAACGCTACTGAGAAGCCAAGGTACAACGGTCGCCAAGCATAACAAAGAGGAGCCCAATGGTCAATGAAAATAGAAGGACCAGTGTAGTGGTACAACGGTCACCTTGTCACAAAAATGAGGAGCCCAATGCATGAGATAGAGAGGTTTAATGGAAAATAGAACCTTTGGAGGAGCACAAATATCAAGAAACGTGTGAGTAAAGAAGAGGGGAATGAGCACGAATTTAAATAAAAATTCATCTAGAGGAAATAGGCTGCTTAGTCTAATTAGATAGCAGTATGACAACTTTGCTAGATTTATCTCACAAAGAGAACAAACTACAACCTGTTCAATGCAATGAGGGAAAAAGCAGCATGAATATATGACACATTATAATGTATTGGGAGGCTATTTTAAATATGGGCATGAATGCTTCATATTTAGAATAAATACTAAGTGATAAGCCTAGCAAAAATAAATGGGAAGCACACCTAAAAAATATAGCCTTAAGCTCTAAGAATAGAAGAGCTTTAAGAGTGAGTAGCTACAGAATAATAAATTTCCCTCATGCTTCAATTTCATACAGGTTGAAATTTTTTTTCCTAAAGAATTAATTTTCAACAATATAAAATGTGTTTTGTTGAAAAAAAGGTCTATGGATAAAAAACAACTATTGCACAACTTTCAAGCAAGCTGAGTATAGTAAAAAAACTTATCTAAAAACAAATGAACTAGATTCTAGAAAAAAAAGGAAGAGCGCTTCAAAAAACTTGAATTCTTGCAAAGAACTATCCTAGCTTTGGTACCATGTTAGAAAACAATATTATATTCAAAGAAGAAAATAGTTCTACAATACATCACAAGACTAAAGTGAAGCTCAATAGACTGATTGATTATTCCATGGATCAACTTTGTATAAATAGCAAAGTTTATCATTGAGAGCCGTTGGATTACAACAACTCAACAAATCTAAACTAGTCTAAACTGAGAGTTCACCTGACTCATGGAAGCGTGGTAACTCAAGTAAGTCTATCCTAGTAGAACTTAAGATAA
The DNA here is from genome assembly GCA_028583015.1 of Wollemia nobilis. Lineage (NCBI taxonomy): Eukaryota > Viridiplantae > Streptophyta > Pinopsida > Araucariales > Araucariaceae > Wollemia > Wollemia nobilis. The sequence continues at coordinate 5,357,117 of JAQPPZ010016847.1, read as the reverse complement.
TAAATATTTATTCTAACAAAATGTAACCTTTTCTCAAGTTGCTTAAGAAATATACTCCTTTATTATGGGATAAAGAATGCCAAAAATATTTCAAAACCCTTAAGACATATTTACTTACCCCACCAGTATTAGTTCTACCTAGATTAGAACAACCATTTATTTTGTATATTTCTGCTTCATAACTTGCATTAAGTACAATGCTAGCACAACATGATGAGGATAAGAAAGAACGAGCCATTTTATACATAAGAATAACTTTAATAAGTTATGAAACTCGGTATACTCCTTTAGAAAAACTTTTTTTAGCTATTGTATTCCCTACACAAAAACTGCATCACTACATGATTAGCCAAAAGACTTATGTCATTGCCAAATTTAATCCATTATGATATCTAATGAGTAGGCCTTATTTATAGGACAAGCAGAAAAATGGGTTCTTTCTTTGAGTGAGTTTGACCTAACCTTTATTGGGTAGAAATCCATTAAAGGGTAAGTCATAGTAGATCAACTTGTTGCCACCCCTCTTGAGTCTACTCAACCTTTGCTGATAGAATTTCCTGATGACTATTTTAATATAGATAATGATTTCGTAGAATCATGGTCTCTATTTTTTGATGGATCCCATTGTATGAGTGGTGTAGGTTTCATATTGGTATCCTCGCAAAAGCACCTTATCCCATTATCCTTTATACTCCAATTTATTTGCACAAATAATACAACAGAGTATGAAGCTTTAATCCTTGGATTATGAGAAACCTTAACTCTCAATATTAAAGTACTCTCAATTTTTGGAGATTCACAACTTGTGGTGAATCAAGTCAATGAAATTTATCAAAAATAAGATGAGAAACTCCATCCTTATAAAGAATACATTTAAAAACACATTTCTTTATTTGAGAAGGTTACTATAGAAGCTATCACATGCACCAGTAATAGTTCTACAGATGCTATGGTATTAGTTTCTTCTATTATCCTTTTGGAGTTGGAGGATGATCATGCTACTATTATCATTTGCTAACTCTAAGAACCTGCATCATTAGAGTCATTTTTAGAACCTTTAGAAGTATTCACAACTGAAGAAGCATCTTAAAAACCATGTTATGGAGATATCCTAAAATATCTCCAAGATGGATCATTCCCATATGGCTTTGATAGAAACCAACGATGATCATTGCGTAAGCGAGCTGTTCACTTCATAATTACCGAAGGTACTTTATATAAAATATCTTTTGAAGGCATCCTATTATGATGCCTCAATATTAGTGAATCCAAAAGAGCTCTAAATGAGGTTCATGATGGATATTATGAAGGTCATTTTAGTGGAGATGCTATAGCTAAAAAGCTCTTATGAATGAGATAATTTTGGCCCTCCATGGAAAAATATGCTCATTAATATGTGCATAAATGTGACAAATATTAGAAGCATGCAAGCCTTGTTCATGCTCCTGCCCAAGAGCTTCAAGCTAGTTCATCCCCTTGGCATTTCTCAAAATGATGCCTAGACATTATTGGGAAAATTAATCCAATTTCTTCAGATTGCCATAAATTTATTATTACAACAATAGAATATTTTACAAAATGGGTAGAAGCTATGCCATTAGCTTCTTGTACCAGAACCCAGGTCTCAAAATTTATTTTTAATCAAATTATCTGTAGATTTGGGATTCCATCTACACTAGTTTCAGATAATGTAATATATTTCAAAAGCAAGGACATAAAAAATATTTGTGCAAAATATAAAATCTAGCACAAATGGTCTACCCCGTATTATCCGCAAGGAAATGGTCAAGCTGAAGCATCTAATAAAAATTTAATTAAAATATTAAAAATGGTGGTTAATAAATTAGGACGAGATTGGCATACCCAACTATATCCAGCATTATGGGCTTATTGAACTAGTGTTCGAACCCCTACTGGCGCTTCACCTTTTGTCGTAGTATATGGCACTAAAGTTGTATTTCCTATTGAGCTTGAAGTCCCTTCTCTAGATCTTTTACTTCAAAATGCTAAAGTAGGAGATGAATATCATGCTAGGCGATTAAGTCAATTGGAATTATTAGATGAAAAGTGTATAAATGCCTAAGATAACCTTCGATCATATCAATATAAACTCAAAATATCATATTCTAAGAAAGTCCACACTCAATATTTTGAGATTGGTGATTTAGTTCTTAAATAAAATAAAAAAAATACAAATGCTCGAAATGATTTAAAAGGAAAATTTCAACCAAATTGGTTGGGACCATTTATTATCACTGCTAAATTTGGATCTGGTGCATATCGATTGGCAACTTTAGATGGAAAATATCTTAAGTAACCCATGATTATAATGCACCTAAAATGATACTACACATAATATCAAGCAATCTCATTATTGTACATAGTTGTAAACACTTTGTAATTATATTCATTGCATTCACTTTAAATAATCATATTTAAAATCCTATATCAATTAGTTACATTTATCATATCCATCTATCAAAACAAAATTGGAACTCAATTACATATGCCATATGGTCACATCCATTTAGTATTCCATTAGACCGATGTCAAAATTCATAGTTAATTTTGGTTTATTTCTAAGAAATTCAAAACTATCTTGAATCACTCATCAAAATACACATTTTTAATAAAATATTGATTCTTAGCATTGATTATAAATATCTCTTGAACCAAAAGCACTACCATTTCACTAAATAAATTTTGAAGTTTGGAAATTGATCTTGCCACTTTTTGAACCAAAACACACTTACACAAATTAAAAATGATTTTGCACAAGGGAAGATGATGCTACAGTAGTCTTAGATCCTTAAGCAAAAGGTTTCTCTTGCTATCCTATTATACACATGGTCTAGAATACTAAGAATTGGCAAAAGGACAAGCTCCTCCCTACCTAAATAAAATCCCTTGCTCTTTGTCTAATATGAGCAAGTATCCCTTGAAAAAAAATTAAAAGAAAAATGCTTTTTACTACAAAACTTGTTAAAAAAATAAAAAAAATGAACAAGAATCCCTACTCTCAAAGAAATCAAAAGAAAAGAAGGGGGTAATGAGCTTGAATCCCTGGAATTCCTTAGTTGTTTGAACACCATGGGCTGATCCTCATTATAGGTTAGGTGGAATCAAGCTAACTTGGCAATGACGGTATCCTTACGCATGGTGAGATGTCTGTCACATTAGCAACCTTATTTTGTATAGACCAATATCAACTTGTGTATTATCTAGCTTTTGGTAGCTTGTATTACATAGTATTTAAGTCTAACTGAATGCATAAAATCATGGTAAATGAACTCGTCATTTGACACACACATTTGGTTCGTAAAAGTTGGCTTGCATCACTACCTTAATCAAAATTGGTAAATGAATTTCATAAGCACACACATCTGATCCTTGAGAGATTTTGTATCATAATTAAGGTCAAGATAGAAAATGAATACACAAATCACACACTGGTTCTTGATAAATTTGACTTTATTCTAGAAATGACCAAAATTCTCCTTGAAGGTTGATTAGCAAATGCCATTATTTCATCATGGATTTATATGACTATTAACATATGCAATTGATCCTCAAAAACAATTAATCTTGCATTTTTATGTCAATTTTATTATATTTCATAATTACTTATTATTCATCAAAAACTTGCATTTTGATCATACATAATCACTTTATTATAACAACTACAAATTGACTTCGCAATGATGGCATGAAACAACCCTAATAAAAATATCTTTAGGAATCTTATGCCTAGCGCAAGTCCTTCATTAAAATTTATCGTGATTGATTATTATCATTGTACAAAACCTCTTTTTAAGATTAAAATAAAATTAATATTAAAAGTCACACACATTACTTATCATCAACTACATTACTTTCAATTAATTTTATTCCAAACTACTTTTGGATCATAACCCTTCGAGGTTAGAAATATAACAAAACCTCACACAAGATTTGCTTCATGACTAGATCAAGCAAACAACCTCCATAAACAGTCATAAAAAAGCACACATCTTTGAGGTATTATTGCTAATTGGTCAAGATCGTAAGGGTATAGTTCCTAATACAACTATCCTTCTTTTACAAACAATTCAATCATACTACATTACACACATCAATTAATTCAAATTACAATTTACTTATCTACAATGATATTTTGATTAAAGCATGAGAAAATGAACATAAAAAACCATAAAAACAAGAACAAAAACATGATTATGTAGATCATCAAAAAGAAAATTACATCACACATCAACATCATCAAACATATCAGATAAACCATAAACATATGCACACACACACACACACACACACACACACACACAATATATATATATATATATATATATACTATCGAAAGATATAATAGAGTACAAAAAATCAGTCGATTGGTATACCATAATCATGACATTGGTATGCTCAATAACTAGGGGTACACCATAAAAAAACTATCTTGGTGTATCATCCCCTAGAACCCCTAGAAATCTGGGTGTCATCACCTGGAGGTGGTCTGGGCTCACAAAACTGAGGAGCCCTAGATATTGAAACTGATCTTGATCGACTAGGAGTAGCTAACTATGGAGGCAATGAAGCTCTTTGGCCCTCAAGAACTACCTAAAAATATAGCATCCAGTAGAAAATCATTCACTATGCTACCAATGTAGCCTCTTCTTGTACTGATATCAAAGCACACTATAACACACTATTCCTTGAGGACTGGTCAAAAGCCATGCTCCTCATAGGATGTATTTGCAACACTATCTACCATGATGACCCATGTCCCTGCATCCTAGCCAATTGAGCCTGAGCCTGGCTCATAAGACTCTATGTTTATGATATTTGTACCTCTAACTACTAAATACGACTAGCCTGAATGAAGATATGAATCCTTAGACCATCATTCTCTACCTATAAAGCAACCACCTCTCTGATGCTGCTTGAATCTCCCATATCTATCGCAATGCCCTTTTTGGGTGAATCTAGTCTAGGGGCTATAGGAGTATCTCACTGAGGAGAGGCAACTATCTACCTCAGTGAAGGAGCATATTGCTATGAACCTCCCTCCTACTGACGTTGTCTTCTCTCTCCCTCAATCCTAAGAGTTCGTTGAGTAGGCCCTTGTGGCCACAACCCTCCATGCATATGAACCCCATGAGATCAAAATCCTTCTTGTGTTCGAGGCCCATCTCTCTATGGTGGCCTCTGTCTCTATCCCTCTTCACCTAATATGGTTGATCATTGCCTATGAGCCTCTTGAAATACCTCTTGTAACTAACCAGTAATGCCTCTTGCCTAAGTGAGCCTCGCCATCATTGCCCTCTGCTAGGGCAACCTTTGCATCATCCTTATCTACCTTGAAAAATCTGGTGATATCTGATCACTCACTAGTGGTATTCAAATATCGTACCACTTGAGAATAAGTAAAATATTGGACCTTTGGAATCCCCTTTACCATGCCAAACTGACATAGTACCTGATCGATGCGATGGAGCTCTATCTCTCCTCACTTCATGCAAAGCCATCGCACTCACCTCACGTGAGCCAACTTTACCCAATCATCCTACCATTCGTAGTGCTCCCTCCAAGGTCTCTAGAAAATTTGTATTGTGGACAACTCATATAGAACCCTTTTGGCCTCGTCTAGGCCACCTCTCCTCCATAAGCGGCCAACCAATGGACCCCAGTGGAATACTGTGGGTCGTCCATCCTCAAAATTCTAAAGAGGAAACCCATTGGGCCTCCTCACTATAATGTGCTCCTAGTACCACACCTGAAGAAATAAGGTCAAAACCAAACCAATGCCTCCCTTGTACATGACCCTGAACAAGGTCTGGTACAAGCGACACAAAATATAAGGGCACCAAGCAAATCGCATGTTGGTATCTCGCATATTAGACAAAATCTTGACCAGTACCCAAGGCAAGTGTCAACCACTCTAATGGCATAATAGAAGCCCTCCCACTATCTTGGAAAAAACCACTGTCAAAGCAGATATCCCATATGCTTACATAAGATGATCAATCCTGACTCCACTCTGCTCAATACAAAGGATGGGTCTCCTATCAACTTTCGCATAGCTTGACCTTGGGCCAAATATTGATTGACATACTACCCTCTAATGGGCACCCTCAGGATCCTCCATATGTCCTTTAGAGTAGGGACCATCTCCCCTATTAGTAATCTAAATATCAACAATTTTGGATACCCGCTCGACCAATGCAGTAAGTAGACTGTAGTCTACCTCTATACATGGCATCTCAGCCACATGATTGAACCCCACTACAGTGAGAATATTTCTCTCATCTGCACTGAGAGCTCCATATCGACCCTCGAAACTAGTATGTCGTCACTCGTGACACTTAAGTGATCCTCCCTACAAAAAAAAAGCCAAAAATAAGAAAACAAATTATTCTAAAAAATTACACAAAAAAACAAAAATGATAAAAAAATTACAATTTTAGTCATAATGTCTAAATTAGGACCTAAAGCACAAATCTAGATGCACGAAGATGAAATCGTACGTCCAAATTTGTAAAATTGAATTTAACACGTGCAAAATTGTACGTACGAATTCATCAAAAACATTCGAATTTATCAAAATTGAACGTAGTTTTTGATGAATTCGAATGTATGATTTTACTGCGATGATCTGATTATGTCACTATAGTCGTGCGACGACAAGCTGTGTCAAAAAAATCTTAAAAATTTAAAAATTTAACCATAAAAATTCAAACAAGAATGGATAGAATCCCTTACTCGGATGTTCCTGTCACTACCATCACTTCTGACATGAACTTTGTTTGCCCAATGCACTGTAGTAGACATTTTGCTCATTTTTTCCAGAGCAAAATTCATCAAAACTAGAAGAAAAAATGAATTAGGGTTTTTACCCTAATTTCTATTTTATACCCTATTTTACCCCATTTTCACTTTGAATTTTGAGTTTTGCAATAAATCATGAATTTCTTACAAAACTCAAAGGGGGTATCCTTGATAGTAACTATAAAATGAAAATTGAATTTTTTTTGCAACATAACATACCTTTTTGCTACTCTTTCTTTAACGCATTTATTGCTCATAGATGTGCTAAAGAGGGGCAAAATGTAGCCATCAAATTTGGACACACCTCCAAATTACTAAAATTATTAATACATCCTAATTATCTTAATAATGTGTAAATCACCCTAAAAAATCCTTAGCTTGATATCCGTGCCAAAAGAAATAAAAAATAGCTCAATTGTACTCTCTTCAATAAAATCATATGATCTTGACGAAATCGAACGTATTTGACAAAATCAGATGCATCTGATTTTATCCAAATCATTTAACACCTTATATTCACAGTCTGGTTGATGATATTTGTAGAGAACGTTGCTATCAGATCATCATCCAAGGAGCATACAACCATGGCATCACTCTCAATATATTTAGATCTTACTTTTATTTTATTTATACTTAATTTTTCTATCATTTATACAAAATTGGCTACGTCTTATTTCATCCTTCTTACGTTCGATCTAATATCCTACCTTGTAGAACTAGCTATTGGATAAATCTGATTGTGTACGATTTCATGCACAACATACAATTTTGTACCTATGTCTCTATAGGGGTAAAATTTTGAATATTAGTTTGTTAATTTTATTTTATTTCCATTATAAAATCCTTGACTTATGCAATATTTCATTGTAATTCTCTGTTATTTCTATATCTATTGCTTTATTATCACATGTTGCATATTAAAATAATCAATTTTCCATTTTCTCTACGGTTGGCTAAAACAACCGAGGGGATTTGACTATCACAGACCATGATATACTATGGCCTATGCAGATCACCCATCCCTAATTTTAAAACTTAGTACTTTGCTATAGAATTTCAGGTTTTAGATGAATTCGTATGCATCTGATTTCATCATATTAAATCGTACATCTAGTTTCATCCTATCTGCATCCAATTTCATACTACATAGCTTATTTCATAAAAAAATAGATATATGGATTAGGTGAGTGCTCAAAATTCATTCTCTCATACTTAGATTTACATTATTTGCTCTGTAGTCACTTGCATTAAATCAAAAAATAGAAAAACCCCGAAAAACATAGATTTATTATATTGTTCACAAAACACAAAAATACAAAAAGAAAACAAATTAGCATAGATGAAACCTTTGCATCTTAGTTGAACCTTACAATGCTTTTTTAGATAGATCTGTATTCCTTGTATTCATTTGAAATTGAATTGCATATAGCTAGGTAGAAATTGTATTTTGGCCAAATCCTAGGTGTATGCTTTTAAGACAAAGAACACATCAAACTACTACCTCACATAGGCATGGAAACTGCCATCGCAAGTGCTTCCTGGTGAACCCTACACCATTCATCAACAAAAATAAAAGAGAGTGCAACAGAAGCACTTCTCATCTGAGTTGTAGATCCTTTTTTTCCCTCCCTCTTTCAAGCATAGATCCATTAGCCTAGGAGAAAGGGATGCAAAAATTTTGGGCCTACAATCATGTCAACAATATCCCCAATTACCAAGGTTTTATTGGTATGATTCATGTTATCACTAGGAATCAATGATACCTAGATCAACCTACACAAAAAAATGACCCTTCAAATGTGCCATCCTCATCAAATTTTCCATCTCCACCAGTGCAAGACACTACATCTCAACCTTGGCCAGTCCTTCATCTCAAAAGTAGGCTCACTCAGCCTCAAAATGGCATCATTTAAGATCTTTTTTTTTTTTAAAGCAAAAAACCCCTTGCAGATTCGCCTTGGTTTGAGAGACCATGAATAGGGTTTTATACACCATCAAAGTCACCCGAGGGTCGCACCCGTACCCGCACCAACATTATCAAGTGGATTTTGGATACCCAATTTAGCTTTTTGGTAGGGTGGAGATTTGAACTCGGGACCTCCCTTGGAGGATTGCCCTCTTCTCTCCAACTCACCTACAACACCTGGGTACATCATTTAAGATCTTGACTTACATGTTAAATCAACAATTACCTCCCCATCAAGAGGTATTAATGGATATCTTCAAATCCATAGAGCAGAAAACCCATGATCCTAATAGTTTTGCCAATTTTATGGGTAGTATTTAAACTTGCAAATCGCTAGCCATTACCTTTTATGACTAAAATAAAAATTGTTCCAACCAAAGGACCAGATGCACCCTTGTACATCATGGCCTCTATAGATAAAAAAGTTTTCAAAAATGTCTTTATTGACACAGGCTCTTCCATCAACATCATCACATCATCTATCCTCAAACATCTCAACCTTCCACCCAACCATATAGATGATTTCACTTACACTCTATGGGTTGTCATTAATGCCTTGTGTTTGATAGTTGGAATACTTATCCTCCCTATTCAATTAGGGATCCAAACTATGCATATTTTATACCATGTCTTGGATGAAGAAATGCAATATAATGTACTCCTTCATAGACCATGGATATGAGATATGTAGTGTGTACCCTCAACATTGCATCATTACCTCAAATATACACATGAGGGTCGCATTCACTACATTCCAGTGGATGATGAACCCTTCAAGTATTATCACATGGTAACACAATTACATGCATCTCCTTTATCTTCCACATATCTATCCATCATCCATTTTCCACTCAGCTCATATTTTTTTTGGTAAGTTCAATTTCATTAAAATGGGTTTTGAAATGGCCCCATAACCTTAATACAAAATGTCATTGGACCATAAGCAAGGCCATGGGAAAGGCTGTAGGAAAGGCCATCAAAAATTCTAGAGGAAAGGCCCGAGGAAAGGCCTAAGGAAAGGCTTAAGGAAATCCTTCAGGAAAAGCGTGAATAAATGCATCCAAATCGGGAAAAAAGAATGTCCCATCCAACAACAAATTTGAACAGCCTGCCTAGTGGGAAAAGGAAAAAGTGGGAATTTTTAAAATTTGAACCCTCCAACCTGGTAACTAATTTGAATAGCCCATATAGTGGGAAAAGGAAAAAACCCTCCAAATAAGAAAAATTACAAAAATGCACAATCATGTGCAAGGTAACACCGAAAAACTAAAATTGCTAAACAAAAAATCACCCTAAATAGTAGGATGGAGTAGAGAAACCACAAAAAAAGGAAGAACCCATTCAATAAGGGCCAAAAAACATGCAGGGATGCAAGAGAACAACATCCCACAAAGGCTTGGAAAGTGGAATAGCAAACTGGGTATCACCACAGGCCATGAAATCCTCTTGTAGTGAGGAGTGCTACCCAGAGAATAATAAAATTTGAGGAAACAATAGTGCAGAACCGCAAGCTATGAAAAAAAGGTAGGAATGTCCCCAACAAAAGGAACCATAGGGAAAAGTTGTAGTATTTTAAGCATAGGTCCCCCTAAAGACCAAAAAATGTAGTAGCCTCCAACACCACCATCAAATAGCTCTAGGGATCTAGAAAATAAAGACTAACGGGATCACGGTAGCATGCAAAATAGAGGGTCTTTCCAAGCCATGAAACCCACATCCAAAAACCAAAAGAGCAGTACCACATGAATAAGCACATGACCATCACCATGCCATTAAGATACTATGAAGATCTGCTCATGAAGCCACACTCCCAAGCCCAAGGAACACCAATAAAATGATCCACGGGGTAAATATGCAATCATTTAAGCACAGGTCCCCCTCACAAGATCAAAAAAAGTAGCAAGAACCCTAAGAAAACCTCCAACACCACCATAAAATAGCTCTAGGGATCTAGAAAAGGAAGACCAGTGGGATCACAGTAGCATGTAAAATAGAGGCCCTTCCCAATCCAAGAAAAATACTAAGAGCCCACCATGAAACCCATATCCAAAAACCCAAAGAGTAGGACCATAGAAATAAGCACATGGCCCTTGCCAAACCATTAAGATACCATGAAGAGATGCTCATGAAGCCACACTCCCAAGCCATAACACACCACACCAGAATAACCTCTGAATCCCAAATCTAAATAGAACCCTACAAAAAACCGAGGACAAAACTGAGAGCACCAGGAAAAAGGATCCCTCAAGCAACATAGAAATCCTAGGTAAGATTCTAGGAAAGGTCTTAGGGATATCCCAAATTAGAAGCACTCAAAAGGACCCTTCAAAAAGTCATGGAAAGGGAAAGACAAGAAGAATAATGAGCTCCCATCCTAAGGAGATTGTCTGCAACACCAACCATCCAAGAAGGAAGGGCCAAGGAAGTACTAGGGAATTAGGACAAGACTAGGGAGGGGGAAGTAGGAAAGTAGAATAGATGTTCCTAGTTAACTCCCCTATAGTCCCCCTCCTCTACTCAACTCATCTTACCACTTGACCACAACTCACCCTTCCTCATATTCACTACCTGTGCCCAATATGCACCTACCCACTCAATTATACCCAATTTGATTCCTCCTTCTTCATCTTGGGGCACTAATAATGCTCCTCATCTCACTCTAAATCAAATACTTACATATTATCCTCAATATTATTCACCTTCTTCTACCCATATCCCACTGCTCAATAATTCCACTCTTCTTCTAGCACCCAAGTCACTCACTACCATTCTAGATCCTCCCATTATCCATATTCTTCTCATACCTCTTATTCATCCATAGTTACTAAAAATCCATCATCAATCCCTCACATCTCACCCTCACCACTTCATCCTCCTCCTCCAAATATTTCTATCCATTACCCCCCATCAACTCCATCCAGACTGTACCCTTATACATCTTCCATCCATTCTAAAAACCAACCTTGGTCCCTTATATCTTCTCCCATCACACCCATGATTGGATAGGTTATTACCACTATCACTCTACCCATTGTCACCACTCCCACCCCCTCCATACTTGCACCCACATAATATTCCCAAACTGTGTCTCCTTCCAGGGCACCTGATCCACCCCCACCTCTAATTCCATTTGATAAGAACCCATCTATCTTTGACATGATTAGAGTCATGCACCCCCCTTTTTTTCCATCTTCATATACATCCCTATCCCCTTTCATAGATAATGTTAAGCCTTCATCCTCATCTGCCTCTCCAATGCCTCCATCTCAAACTATTCATGTAGTTGTACACATGACCACTCCTAACATAGGAGAGTACCTTATACATAATATCACATTTTTACCTCCAATCATATAGTTGAATAGGGATTTTGGTCACCCTAGATATACCCCCTTAACCATCGGTGTTATTGCCCTATGGTATCCTCCTCTAATTACATGAATTTTGTGTATGGGGGAATTGATTCATCATCAAAAAAACCTCTTTATAAAGAGCACAAAGCCTTATTTTTTGGCAACATCAACATTTTGGATTACCCTTCATTTACCATGAGGTACTTCCAACACTTCAATTTATGAGTGTGTTGTCTTGGATGCTATGAGCAAGGAATGTAGAATATTTTGTAGCCTCATTCTCAATCCCCTCAAGATAAATTTAGCTTAGGATATGATCACCATTTTTCAATTGACCTACTCAAAGATGATCTTTGATGCATTACCCTTGGTCTCGAGGAGGATAGTGAGGATGAATGCATTAATATTAAGCATGCTCACCCATTTCCAGAATACTTTTTCCATATTTCCATAATCTATGCCATATTATATGACTCTTTAGAAGATGAATTGGATGAGTCATTTGAGTCATTTGAGTCACTTTCAATTGCCTTTGATAGCTCCAAAGATGAAAAATCTTCCATTGTCCCTATCATAGATGCAAATAATTTTTATCTATGTCTATTCCCATTCCACTCCCCATATTTCCTATTCTCCTTCTATTTGAGTGCCCAAACACACCCATAAATTCCCCATATCCACCATAGACACCTCCTCTTCATCCTTGCCCACCCATTATAAACCAAATCCTTCCCTAAGATCGTGTACAAGGGAACCCTGATCCAATATAGAACCCCCTTCATTCCTCCAAGTCAACATGATTTCCATTGAATTGTGCACACCCCTCCATATCCAAATAATCTTGCACATCCCGTATTAATTGAAACCAATATCGTTGACTTAAAACATATCCCATCCCCTATGTTTATCTTTGATTTCTATCCCTCAGCTCAATTTCTCAAAGACTCAAATATTTACTTTCCTCCTTCTCCTCCTTCGTTGACTTATTTTATTTATAATTCCAAATTCAATAAGACCACATCTTCCTCTTAGATAATTCTATATATGGCATCCACATAAATCCCACCCCTCTTTAACTTTAGGAGGGTCCCCACATACTCATTAAGGAAATCATTGGTATCAACATCAACACAAATTCAAACAACCCCAAAGTCCTCAAACTCAAAAAAAATCTCTCAACCAAAGAGCAACAAAATTTTATCACACTCTTGATAGAGTACCAATAGTTTTTTGTGTGGTCCTATAAAGACATGAATAGACTTGATCAAAATCTCATTGTCCACAACCTCACACTAAATACCAATGCTAAATTGATAAAATAGAAGCTGAGTAAATTTCATTCTATCACAGCCACCATGGTTAAATAGGAGTTACAAAAACTCTTAGACATAGGCTTTATCCAACCAATTTATTATCCAGAGTGGATTTTGAACATGGTGCCCACTGGAAAATCTAATGGGGGAATATGCATTTGCACTGATTTTTGTGATCTCAACAAAGTATTTCCTAAGTATGATTTTCCTCTCCCCAACATAGATACACTCATGGATTCTACAATGGGTGATGAAATGCTCTCCCTGATGGACAATGTTTTAGGATACAACCAAATTCATATCAATATTGATGACCAACACAAAACATATTTTACATCTCCTTGGAGAATATTTTGCTACAGAGTCATGTCATTTGGTCTCAAGAATGTAGGATCTATGTACCATCATGCCATGACTTACATATTCCATGATTACATACAAAAAATCATTGAATATTATGTGGATTATCTTTTAGCCAAGTCTAAAACTCATCATGAGCATATCGATGTTTTGTGTAAATTTTTTTACTACCTACTCAAGGATAATGTGTGACTAAACCCTAAAAAGTGTTTCTTTGGCATCACTTCAAGAAAAAATTTAGGGTTCATAATCTCCAAGCAAGGCATTGAAGTGGACCCTAATAAATTTAAGGCCATTATCTAAATGTAACCCCCTATGACCCTCAAAAATTTTTGCAGCTTGCAAGGATAAATTTAAGTGATCCATCACTTAATTTCTCAATTATCAGATAAACACAAGCCATTTAATCATCTCTTTCAAATGGAGGCTGCATTTTAATGGACCATGTAGGCACATAAGGGACCAAGGCCTAAGCTAACTCTTCAAATAAATGAACACTTATGAATATTGTAAGAGGGAGGGACATCCCACAAAGAATTGTTTGCTAAATCTACAAAGGATTAAAGTTGAATTCTTGAAGTTAGGTGGGAATCTTTCAAATTATGAGAGATTCAAAAATATCTTCCTCGACTATAGAGTCCCATTAGAGAATCCATTATAGTGGGAAGATATTATTTTCACTAATGTCTTCTCTCATTTGCCTCTCAATTCATATTATGGGAAATGTTTTAGTTTGATTTATGGTGAAGAGCCAAGTGTTGGATAGGCCTAAGGGGATTTTATTGTACAATGTATTTATTATTGTGTAATATTTTATTATGTAATCATAATGGACCTTTTTTAACCTTGTTATGATTAAACCCTATTTATTACTTGTAATTAACCTAAAACCCATTTTTTATATCATCTTAGGTTAAACTTTATGATGTAATTAGGGTTTTTAGTAGTGTTATAAATACACCTCACACTCATTTCTTATAGGAGTTTTATGTAATATTATCTATAGATAGTGATTAATTATGGTGCCTATATGTACCCCAAATATCTTCCATCCTTCTATATAATATTTGAGTTAATAGATTGCTTTTGTTTGTTTCTAGAAAATATTATGAATTCTAACAAACCTTCCATATCCAATACAATGGATTTCCAACACACCAATTATTGTATAAAGACAAATGCACTCTGGATATAAAAAGACATGAGTAATGGATGAATTGTTATAGCCTCACATATCTTCTTAGAGATTGTTTACATTTACTCTATTTTCTAAGCAATAAAATAATTTTGTTACTTTGCTTATATATCCATATTCTAACTTTTTATACTCTATTATTTTTTAATTGCACTCTTTATGATCTACCTTAACTCACAATTTTGATTTTTGGATTAGCCAAAATTTTGAGTTTTGAATTAGCTAAACTTTTGAGTTTTAGATTAGTGGTATTAGAGCAATTTATCTTTTGGTTATGTCCATAAACACAATATAAAGATAACAAAGTTTGGGTATTATACATAGATATCCCTTTGATTATCTCCCTTCTCATTTAAAATAATCTCAGGTGAGAACTAGAATGTACAACATTGAGATAAGATATCCTTTCAAAGAGATGTTGAACAAATCCCTCATAAAATAGAGAAATGAGATGATGGATCAATTTACTCAAATTATTCAATGGTTCCTTGTTATAAATTATGCAACCACCTCTACACAACTTTTTATTGCCCTAACATAATTTTGTGCTACCACACCTTTTAAGGTATAGGTAAAATTTGATATTCCTACTTTTAAAGGAAAAAATAATGTTAATGCCCTAAAAAATTGGTTGGATCAGTTATCTTTATACTTATTTGTAACTTTATAAATAGTGAGAAAATCACTTTTTTACTTTTTAAAGTTTCATTACCTATTTAAAATTGGTGGAAAGTATATTATAACAAGGTTACGAAAGAGAATGAAGATAAACTACTATTCACATGGGATAATTTCATGGAGGTCATCAAGGAAGAATATTATCCTATGGAAATCTATGAAGACCAATACATGCGATGGAAACAATTGCATAAAGGTAAAGACCAATCCTTTCAAGATTACACTAATATTTTCCATTCCATTATAGCAAAGCTAGGTTTTCAAGATACTAAAAGACATCAAATTCTCAAATACCAGAGTGGGTTGCAATGGTATTTTCAAGAGGACATGTAACTTTTTGAATTCAAGACATGAGGAGAGGTATATAAACTTGTTATCATATTAGAGAAGAGCAAAAACAAAAACCATAACACCAAGTACCATATAAAGAAAGGCAAAAGTAACTCTCCAAAGAATTAGAATAAAGGGGTTAGTCCCAAAATTAGAACTCAAAGTAGAAAAAAAATACAAGAAAATAATTTCTCAAAGGCCAAGAATGGAAAATGGTATAATTATCAAAAGAGCAATGGATATTTAAGGGAGGAGTGTTAATCAATTTAGTTATTGTCATTTAGTCACAACCCTCTACATCCACTATGTCATTGCCTCCACATCCATAGGCTAAGGATAGAAGAAAGTGAATCATGGAATTCAAATCAAATATGACCCTTGCCACTACACATGCTACACCAAAGGAGTTGCAAGAGGAAGAACACTTATTTCACTCAGAAATGTGGGTCAATGATAACCCATTATATTTTATTTTTAATAGTGGGATTCAAACAAATCTAAATTCTGCTCAGATGGTGAAGTATTTGAAATTTTCCATCACACCATATCCACAACCACATAATATTGGATGGTTATTATAGAGAAGATACATTTGTATCACTCAAAAATATCTCCTCTCTTATTCCATCAATCCCTTCAAATATGATTTTTTCACAATGTTGTGCCCTTGGATGTTTGTGATGTGATTTTAGGAAAACCATTTATATGGAAGAGGCATGGTGTATATTAATTTAGGTCCCAAAGTAAAATTATCATTTTAGGAGGTTAAATATTTAGGATACCAAAGGTATATCCTCCTACCTATGTTTCCTTAATCAATATAAATAATGTACCAAGATGATATCAAAAACAAGAAAATTTATTTTGTTGATGATCAAGCCATAAAGTAGGAGGACCATCACTACATCAATTATAGGACATACACAACAAAAGTAGATGGACCAAATTTTAGTAGAAAGGGATGAATTGTTCAAGTCACCAATTGAGGTTCCACTACATTGTGAGATAAAGAATTCCATTGATTTAGTTCATAGTTCTATTTTTCCTAATGAATTTGTTTATTGGAAACGATTTCTTGAAAATAATGAAATTAGGAGTCATATTCAAAAATTATTCAAAAGGGGCACAATAGACCAAGTGCTTCACCATATGTAGTCCATTTGTGTTGACTCCAAAGAAATATGGAACATTAAGAATTTGTTTTGAATATAAATATTTGAATAAAATCACTATGAAGAACCACTATCCACTCCCTTGGATGGATGACTTGTTGGACTAGATCCACAATATATTCATCAAAACTGATCTCAAATTTAGCTATCATCAAACACCAATGGATCCCATTGATATATGGAATACTGCATTCAAATGAAAGGAGGGTTTATTTGAGTGGTTGGTTATGCCTTTTATCTTGACCAAAAAACCTTATACATTCATGAGAATGATGGATGACATCCTATGTTCCTACACTAATTCATTTGTGGTAGTATATTTAGATGACATTATTATCTATAGTAATACATGAGAGGAACATCTACACCATATTTGATAGGTACTTTAGATTATTTGAAGGTAAAATATAAATACTATTTTAAATAAGTATTCATTTGGCATGACAAAGATTCAGTACCTTGGGTATATTATTGACAAAGAGGGAGTCCATGTTGATCTTGAGAAAATTTATATAATTAGGGATTGGCCTACCCTAAAGACTCTAATATATATTCATAGCTTTTTGGGTCTTGCCAATTTATATTAAAGATTTATATTGGGGTTCTCATGCATTGCTTGGCCACTACATCAAGTGACAAACAAGGTGCCAAATCCAAGTTCCATTGGGGAGATACACAATAGAAGAAATTTGAGAGGTTGAAGGACCAATTGTGTTCAGCTCCTACAATTTTCCTACTTAATCTACATAAACCTTTTGAGGCAATAACTAGTCCATCAAAGTATGCATTGGGAGTTGATCTCACATAGTATGGGCATCCAATTGCCTATTATAGTGAAATATTTAGTGAATCATTTTGAAGATACCCCACATATGACAAAGAGCTCTATGCTATTATCCAAGCATGTAAACATTGGAAGCACTACATATTGGTCAAATAAACCATTACCCACATAGACTATAGACCTCTAAAGTTCAATTAGATGTATAGAGTAAGCTAAGGAAATAAAAAAATCAAAAGTGGGCCACAATCATAATTGTTTCATTTGATTAGCAATCATAAGAAAAGGATTGTCAACTCAATAATAGATTATTTGATATGACCTCAAATCTTTGCATTCACCATAATTCTTGATTCTTGTGGGTATGATACTTTTAATTGATCCATCTTGTATGAAGTAGATTCTAATTTTATCAATGCATATGGAGCTCTTTGTATGGGTAAGCATATTTCTAATTTTTATTTGCAAGATAACCTCCTTTGCCATATGGGCCATTTTTGCATACTAGATAGTAAGTGCTCAAACATTATTTTGGATGCACACTTCAGCAAAGTGGCAGGTCACTTTGGAATGGAAAAATTTTGGTAGTACTTCAATAATACTTTTGTTAGCCAAAGATGAGGAATGATGTTGAGAGGTACATCAAGTCATATACTACCTATGTTGTTTCTAAGCCAGCCAACAAGAATGAAGGATTGTATACAGCATTGGAAGTGCCATCCAAGCCTTGGGAATATATCTCCAAGGTTTACCTCTTAGGCTTTCCCATATCTAAGCATGGTAATTATTATATTTTTGTAGTAGTTGATTGTTTATCAAAAGTGACTATTATGATTCCTTGTAATAAATTCATTTTGTTTGAGGATACTACTCAATTTTGGCTTACCAAAGTCTATTACCTTGGGAATCTATCTCCAGGGATTTCCTCTTAGGCTTTCCCATGTCTAAGAATGGTAATTATTATATTTTTGTAGTAGTTGATTGTTTATAAAAAATGACTAGTATTATTCCTTGTAATAAATTCATTTTGTATGAGGATACTACTCAATTTTGGCTTACCAAAGTCTACTATATCTAATAGTAATAATATATTTTTTAATGTTTTTTGGTCCACCTTATGGAGCATGATGGATACCAACTTGACCATGTCCACGACCTTCCATCCTTAGACTTATGATCAAATATAAGTTATGAATTGATTGATTATACATATTATTTTAATGCACAATTCCAAGCATCTACACAAATGGGATGAGATCCTACCCTACATTTAACATGGGTACAATCAAAATTTACATAGATCTACCAAACACAAACTATTTTATGTCTATTTAGGTTCCAACCCTTAGCATCCTCTAATGTAGATCTCCCTATTTAACCCATGGAGTACTCACCTCATGGATAAAAATAAGTAGAAAGTAAACTAAGTTTATGGAATAGATTCAACACATCTAGCAATAGATCCATGACCTCTTGGAAAAGACAAAATAAAAATACAAGCAATTCCATGACCAACATCGAGTCCCACATCAATTCAAGGTTAGAGATAAGGTATACTTATGTCTTCAAAAAGAGATACTTGTAGAACCCCATAAGAATATTAGAACTCTTCACTATGGACCATACACCATCACCAAGAACGTAGGATAAAATGCATTTAAACTGAATTTCCATCTTATCTTGATTTGCATCCAATATTCAATGTTGAACTTCTTAGGCCTTATCATCCACATATGTTTGACACTTTCATAGTAGCAAAACAATTGAACATTGAAGAACTCAATCAAGACTATTTAGCACTAGTGGAGGAGGATAAGATTTTTGACACATGGACCAAGACTGCTATAAGGAAGTCCACTCAAATATATAGAATGGTGAATACAAGAGAAGTTGGTCACCAAGGGGAATGTATCATAAAAATCAGATAAAGAAAAAAAATATTAAAAGTTGATTCAATGAGGACCACTTCTTATCAAGATAAGACAAGTTATCTAGACATGTGACCTTTTTATGGCATATATTTATGCTAAAAAAACCCAAAAATCCTTTTTTTGTTTATCCTAACTATATTGTTAGGGGTATAATTTTATGTTGGGGACTCCATTTTAATATATTCAAGAGGCATTGGAAATATTAGAAAGAACAACAATTTTGGTAAGCAAATCTAGCATAGACATTGCTAATAAATTTAAGGTGAAAAAACTTCAAAGACCATCAACATTGATGGTTTTTGAAGCCTTAATATTAATATAAAACTCACAAGATAAATCTCATCGGATCAAATATATGATAGTCACAATATAGTAAGATCAAGATAATAATATAACCAGAATAATATGATCCAACTAATATGTAAATCAAGGTTTATAATATATCAACTAACATTCATTAATATGCAAAAATATGAATGTAATAGCCTAAATCATACATGTACAAAGCATGTAGCACAACTTACAATATTAGTTTCTCAAATGTATGTAATCTTTATTACTCCTCTTTCTCTTACAAATGTATCATAAAACTCTCATACAATAATAATGCTTTCTATGCTCACTATGTAGATAATGTAGGTGATGTTCTCTATGGAGTAATATATAACCATTGTAGGATGACTCTTTGGTTACTTGACTCTTCCTTTCCTTATGCCAAGTCTCATGACTCTTGGCTTCTCTTCTTGACACTTGCATATGCATGACTCTATCTTGTATGCACACTTGGATATGACTCTTCACATAATACTTCCTAATCTAAGAATACATGTGCACACTTACATATGAGACACTTGTGCATATTTACACACATTACACTTGCACACTTATTTACATGACACTTGTGCATTTCCTGCACATTATTACATTACATAAAATATTTACTCACACTCTAATATAAGAATTGATCCTAGTCTAATATTTACAATGTGTACCATAAAGGTACCATGGGGGTACATTAGCATGTACCAAATAATGTAATATACTCCAACAAAAAAAATAATAACTTTCTAGAAAAAGTAATGTTTTTTTTTTTTAATTTTATAGCCAAAATGCATCTCTAACTATGTTGACACATCAATATAAGATAAACCATAAAATTAAAATGTATATGTATGTAACTTTTATTTAATATACACTTTGCAACTCATGGAAGGTGAACCACCATATTTCAATAAGGGTGACCTTTCATATTCAATACAATGGATTTATAACACACCAATTCTTGTATAGATATGCACCCCTAACTGTAGTGAGGCATGAGCAATGGATGCAACATTATAGCCTCACATATCTTCTGAAAGATTACTTGCATTGTACTCTATTTTTAAGAAATAAAATCATTATGTTATTTTGCTTATATATGTGTGTTCTAATTTGTTATACTCTTGTTATTTTTGAATTGCACTATTTTACAATATTTCTTAACTCAATTTTCTAAATTTTTTATCATAATAATATATTAGATCAGCCTCAAAGAAATGAACAATATGTTTATCTATGTTGGAGATGATTGAGTCTTGTGTTGAAGCAGATGCATTAATATTTTTATAGTATAAGCAAGTCATTGCATGGATGTAGAAGGATATCAAGAGAATCCCACTTGAAGTATGTGTTCATTGAATATGACTAATTTATAGGATGCAATCAATGAGGATGTCATATTGCATGAACCTTAAGTATGTAAATATAGTGAATGCATAGACTGATATAATATAGGTATCATATTCAAGGTAGCATTAACTAATTATGTCTTAATGGTTGTAATTCAATTGAAGGATACCACTCATATTCATAGCTATGTAAACTTTTAAAAATCCTAAATGTAGTAACTGTTTAAAATTTCTTTCCTACTCCTTTGGTAGAGTTTATTCTAGAGGAGGTAGTGAAGTATGAGATCTATTCATTTTTTTATGTATTCTCCTAATACAACCAAAATATAGTGGAGGAATATGAAAAATATATTCATAGTTGAAATCAGATTTTTTTGTTTAATCAAATATCATTGGAATTATGCAATGCATCAACCATAGTTGAGAAAATCTAAATCAGCAAAGAATCAACATTTAAAAAAAATAGGAATAAAAAAAAAATTGGAGAAAGAATAGGCAAAGAATCAACAAATAAAATGAAATTTTTTATTATAAAATATTTTTTCATGCATTTTACAATGAATTAACATTATGCAAATCAAATATTGCAATAAGAGCAACAATTCATGTCAAGACATCATACAAGGCTCAAGATTTAAGTACACATAAAAGTGACAAAACACATCTTGTATTGCTTATAATTTGAAAAGGTACAAATTACAAAATGCGTCAAAATGCCTCAATAGATCCACACACTAATATCTTGTAATTCCTTTACCCCTTGTCCTAGCATAAGCTGTAGTCTCTCTTTGTTGATTTGTACTTGTAATTGTCGGTGCTGCTTCTTGTGCTAAGGCCTATTTTTGGTCCCTTTCTCCCATCTCCTCCGCTAGGTTCTCATAGTTTTATAAATATTCCATGGTGAATAGTGGCTCTTATTTTTCCTACTAATCTTGTGTTGCATCTATGATCCATTAGATTATGGAACAATGTCACTTAGTTCAATGGCCTCAATATTTATTTTTTCAAAAGGTTTTTTGTGGAGATGAAGGTTGTGATGAAACACAAGATCATTCAAATTTTCTTGTGTAATTCTATTGTGCTTCTTGAAGTGTATGTGCTCAAATACTCCAATTGCACTCACAACCTAAAGAGCTACATGGTTGAGATAAGATTCTAATGACCATGTGATACAAATTGGGGGTAAAATCATCAAAATCCTACCACCATAAATATAGAAACAATAACAACAACAAAATTAATATTTCACATGTAACAACTTAAAAGTTTATAACAAAATAAAAAAATAATAAATAATAATTCAATGAGGGTTACTTGGCCTCAATATCTCAATAGCATTTATGCATTGCTCAGATAAAAATTGGTAGCCATGGTGTGCCTTATAATCTTGTATCTTTGCACGTGTTTTATCACATAATTGTTTACTCATTGAGAACATGCGGTCAATGCAATCTTGAAGGCCAAGCTTCACCTCATAATTAGCATGAAATATAGAAAAATAAAATATTTAGGGGTTCAAATAGTAACCTACTGCATGAATAGGGTTATGAAGTTGTGATGTCCATCAATTATCAATGATAGTCCAAATGGTATCATATATGGTGCAGACATGTCCATAAAATGTAGTAATTACCTCTTTTACCCTATACATAGCCTCATATAAAGATACCATTACAAATTGTTCTCCATCAACAAGACAAAGAACCTTCACCAAAGGCTCTGAGACCTAAAAAAAAAAAATTTAAAGAAAAATATTTTACAACATAAATGAAATAAAATAAATTAATAAGAATAGTCTTGTACCTTGATGGCCTTATCCATGGTCATGCATAAGTCCTCCTCAAACAAATAAGTATAGACATCATACCCCTCAGGTGATGTTTGATATCTTTCAGTTGCTTCAAAATTCCAATCATCACTCATAGACATTTACTTCAATGATCCTCTTGCATAAAAAATGCTCTACAATATCATAAAGTTTATGGTGAAGCATGTAATTCCAAGCCGTACTAGCTCCCTCCCATTAGTAAATCACATCATGAGGCTAAGGACCCATGAATGGTTGTAAATAAATTTTGTGATGGCATTAGCCTTCCTTACAACCTCTACCACCCAAGGTGATTTCCCAATATCCTCAAGGACCAAATCGATATAATGGGCTACACATGGGATCCAAAAAATAGTGGGGAATATCTTCTCCAAAATCCTCTTGGCTACCTTATATGTTTTTGCATTGTCCATGATGATTTGGAAAACATTCTCCTCCCCAACCTCTAACACAATCTCCTCCAACAACTCTCCAAGCATTTGGGTATTCTTAACATGTGTTGCTGCATATACTGACTTGAGGAATGTAATTCCTTTTGTAGATGTAACAAAAAAATTAATCAGGGTTCTTCCCCTCCCATTTGTCCAATCATAAAACATTATAATGCAACCCTTGTTCCTCCACACCCTATGTTAGTTATCAAGCATAACCTAAAGTATATAAAAAAATAATCATGTACATTACATATTGATATTATCATATTAATATATATAAAAATAATTAGTCATGTCATATATATATAGTCAAAAACAATGTCACAACTTGTATTTTGTCCACAAATTATCAAAGGAGAGGCTCCCTAAGGTCATCATAACTCAATACCTTAAATCCTATGTCACAACTTACGATGACATTTATCATGCACCGCCAATATGGAGACCTTACCACATTGAAGGGAATGTTAGAATAGTACCAAAAAGTGGTACTGGTTGTCCTCGTTGTATTATGCTTCTCTTGGCTCCATGCAACCATACCCTCAAGCGTAGATTGTACCCCTAGCATTGGAATAGTCTACAAAATAGGACTCTCCCATCCCACTAATTGATTCTACACTTGAAGGATTCAAACTACTCTATTGAAATTGGCTAAAGTTGGCACTAGTACAAGGAATTCGAGAGGAGGGGATGAAATTCTTTTGAGAGTAACATTTTTATATGTTGTAGTGATCATAACATTTACTTTATTTTTAATTTCTTTTGACACCTTATCACATACCTTGACATTATTGTTAGGTATATTTGCCAAATGGAATTTGAGGTGATAAACACCTCTAGTAAAACTTAAGCCACAAAAATTACAATTAAAATCCTCTTTTATTGGACTTGACATTCCATACACCCATGTTGAATTCAATAGTTTCATTTTTTATATGCGTGCACATGGAAACAAGTAAGTTAGCAACAACAAAGTTACAACCACTTGAAAAAAAAACTAAACCCTAAACCAAAAGGCCAGGTTTTAGGGTTTAAAATTGAAACATTGATAGTTGAAAAATGGGCTTGCATACATAGTTTTCAAGCAACAATATTTACATTAAAAAAGGAGCATAAGAAAAAACTAAACCTAAAACCCTAGGGCCTAGACTAGGGTTTAGGGTTTAAAATTCAAGTTCAAAGTTTCAAATTCAAACATTAACAACTAAAATATGGGCTTGCATACATAGTTACCAAGCAGTAATATTTACTTAAAAAGAGGAGGAAAAAAAATCCTAAATCCAAAACCCTAGGACCTATGGTTTAAACTTCAAAATTCAAAGTTTTAAACATTAACAATTGAAAAATAGGCTTGCATATATAGTTATCAGGCAACAATACTTACTTAAAAAGAGGAAAAAAATCCTAAACTTTAAACCCTAGACAAGGGTTTTAAGTTTAGTGTTTAAACTTTAAACTTTGAAATGCAAACATTAATAGCTAAAAAATGGTCTTTCATACATATTTATCAAGCAGGTTTAGGCAATATTTAGTTATTTACTTGAAGGGAGAAAAAAAACCTAAACCCTAGACCAGGGTTTAGGGTTTTATTTTTAACAAATATTGATAGCTAATAATTTGACTTGCATGTATCAATTTAGTATCTACTTAAAATGAGGGGAAAAAAACCCTAAACCCTAAACCCTAGACTAGGATTTTCGGTTTAGGGTTTTGACCCTTAGGTTTTAAAGTTGAAAAAATCAACAAACAACCCTAATCATAAAACTATTTGCAAATAGCCCTAATCTAATTCTAAATATTGTTTTAAGTTTAAGGAAAAGCAAAGAGTTTTCAAAGAATTTATTACCTTGAATTAATATTTTGGGTGGTTATTGTTGGTTGTTCGATTCCTTCACATTGCAATCTCTTGCTCTTAGGATGCCTTAGTGTGTTTAGGTCGAGGTGGTAGTAAGGTGGAAGATTGTTTTTATTTGTTTGCACGAGGTGAGTTGAAAAATAAGAAAGAAAAAAGGATTTTTTCTTTATATCGGTCGCAACCTCTTCCCATGCGGCTATGATCTATTTTTTCATGATTTTTTGAAAAAATTAGTGCATTTTCAATAGTTTGCCAATTGCATCGCCATTTCAAAAAATTGGTAAAAAATAGGGATTTCACCAATTTTTTGTTGATTTTATCAACTATGGCATCAACTATACTCTAATGGATTATTTTTTACTATGTTCAAAGTTTATCTTGATGATTGATCTTTGTATGGGTGAAAAAATGAGATTTAAAGGTATTGGATCAATCTATGTAGCTGTGCATGAATTTGCAACTTTTATTCAAGTTCAAGTGTAAAATATTGACCCCTTAGAGGAAAATTTTGGGATTATGTTATTTATAACAACAAGATAAAGATATATCTTCACAAAATATGAGTAATGGTTCAAATAGAGAAATCATATAATTTCAATTTGTTGAAGTTTTTTTTGATATGTGGGGCATTATAAGAGGTTTATTAAGAACTTTGTATACCCTCCCCTTGTTGTATTGATGTGAAATAAAATTCCTTTCAACTAGATGAAATAGCATGATGTGACTTTAGAAGTGTTGAAGGTTAAATTGATAAGTGTGTCATTTTGATATTCATATGTTGGAGATAAAATTTAGATGTAGGTTGGCTTGACAGAGGAGCCACAACTTGGATCAACTCATTTACTTCATGAGAAGTATGATGTATAGACTAGGAAGGAACTATAACACAACCAAGCAGTAATATTAGGGGATGGTATACATGATGCAAAATTCTAAATATTATTTTCTCATTAACACACTTGTATTTTATGTAGATTATAAGGATATTTTCTAATCAGATCAATAAGTCAACTATTCACAAGCAAGTTAGAAAGATGGATCATGACCTTGATAGATTTTATATAATAGTGAGGTGGCCAAGAAACAATATCATGACTGTTAACCAACTATAGAATATATTTAGATGAACCTAATGAAGGTGGTGCACCATATGAGTTTCCAAACACCCACCTATTCACTACTATATTTTCATATTGTAGTATATTTTTTCTGCTAGGCTAGTGCTACTAGATTGAGTTATATATATATATATATATGTATATATATATGTATGTATATACATACATATATATATATATATATATATATATATATATATATATATATGTATGTATATATGTATATATGTATATATGTATGTATATACATACATATATATATATATATATATATATATATATGTATGTATATACATACATATATACATATATATATATATATATATATATATATATATATATATATATATATGTATGTATGTATATATGTATATATATATATATGTATGTATGTACATACATATATATATATATATGTATGTATGTACATACATATATATATATATATATATATATATATATATATATATATATATATGTATGTACATACATATATATATATATATATATATATATATATATATATATATATATATATATATATATATATATGTATGTATGTACATACATACATATATATATATATATATATGTATGTATGTACATACATACATATATATATATATATATATATATATATATATATATATATATATATATATATATATATATATATATATATATATATATATATATATATATATATATATATATATATATATATATATATATATATATATATATACATATGTTATATATATATATATAATATATATATACATACATATATATATATATATATATGTATATACATATATATATATATATATATATATATATATATATATATATATATATATATATATATATATATATATATATATATATATATATATATATATATATATATATATATATATATATATATATATATGTATATACATATATATATATATATATATATATATATATATATATATATATATGACACATAATTATCTTATCATAATTTTAGTGTCAAAAATATCTCTCAACACTATGATAGATCTATTTATCTAATTAAATGTTAAGGCATTTATATAAAGTGACTATTGTGTTAACTTTGTTTCAACTAAAACCATCATAATGACATCTTAGCACCACATATTATTCATTGATGTTATCAAATAATTTGTTTAAGTGAGATTATGGATAAGTTATGAAGATTTTTTCTAATTCTAGTAATCATTATAAAAGTGTTGTTTTATCTATCTTTAAAAGAATATATTATGAAGATTGTTTATTATTTTGAATTTTTTTCTCATAAGATCGACAAATATCTCACTACTATTGTTGTAAAATTTTTACCCCTCCTAAAACTTATAAGCAAGTTTTCCTTCTTATTCCCTTATTGAATCAAGCAGTCACCTCTCATTTTTAATCAATATGAGTTACACTTACATATAATAAATGATATAAATTGTTTTTTCAATTCACTAGTTTGTATGTATAACACCAATAGGATCATCAACCAAACCTTAGGGTAGTTTAATGATCAATGTTAAAGTAAATTGTTGCTTATAAATTCCAACTTGACCATTATTTTCTCCTAGATACCATTGTGATAAGTCTTTTATCTTTGTGATTTGATTAAATTTTGAGTGCTTGACAATTTTAACAATATTCTCAAAATAAAAAGCTTAAGAATAACCAGTTTTTCAAATAATTATCCTTTATAATCTAATATATAGTATGATCCAAGTGTTCTACACATATTTGCATTGTCAAATATTTTGCAAACACCCATATATCTACATACTTAAATTTCATAACCAAATAAAAAATATTTATCCACATATTTGATGCTCTTATAAGGGTTGAGTCATACTAAAAATCCAATGCACATGTCCTCATATTTAAATAATAAAATTAATTAAATATTTATATATTTCTCATATTACTGGTATATTTTATTCACTCTAGTACTATATACCTCTTGATCCTAAATCCACCTAGGTGGATGAGTTGTGCCCTCAAGACCTCATCCAATATTGGAAGATCCAAAATAGATTTTGACTTAGCCCCTAAAGTAGGTTGAATCCTATGATCCTAGCCAAGATAACAAAAGGGTTTATAGACTAAAATAAAAAATGTGTAGGGTTAGAAACTAGAAGATAAAATGGCCAATATTTAGCAACATCAAGAGACACAAGTGCATGATAGTCTCCTTATCCTAACTAGACTGAACTACCTAACAAACCAATCATCAAATATTGCAAAATATTAATCACTTTAGCACACACATTCAAGTATTCTAAGAAATGAATTAACAAAAATCTAGGGAGAAATTCACATAATAGAATAACTCTTTATAGAATAAATTTCTCATTTTATTATAAAAAAATGCTTAAAAGAAAATCAACATACATACTTATTCTACAATATCCTCTAATAGAGGCCATACAACACTTCAATTTTCATTAAGAGGCATATAACATTCGATCATACAACATGTGCAATTGTAAAAGCTAAAGATCCGACCTTTGAATGGATTACATTCAAGTATTTATAGATTTACATTTGCTTTCAATTAGCTCAATATGATTGTTTTCAAAATAGACTACAGGCTTGCTAGAGTTGTTGTAGAAGATGACTGTCACTTTTGGGTCATCCATGCTCAACTAATTCAAGCACATTTTGTTGACATGTTCATATCATATTTCTTCTATAAAGTTGATTTGTAATTTGTGCCATCAAATTTTGAGCACTTTCTGACTAGTCTACTTTTTTCTACTCCTTGTTGCATTGAGCAAATTGTATAGGTATAGGTGTACAATTTAGGAGCTTTCGAGTTGAGGTTTCTAATAGCAATGATGTTGGGTGGTGGATTGGCATGCAAGAGTTTTGTTGACTAGGATAGGTTTGGAACATATGGCAGCATAAGAAAGTGCTACTTCATATTAGGTGGTTTACTTTGGTTAAATTTTAATTTGGTAGTTATATATTCATGTTGGATGTTTTAACCTTGTTGATGATGCAATCTTCTTAAATGTTCCATCCCTCCTCAAAAACTCAAAAACATTTTCATTGTATATGTTGGACGTTAGATTTTTTGCATACCTTGATGATGTTAGTACTTTTAGAGTCTGACCATATTCTACACTTAGATAAATTTTGCAATGCACTCTATCATATATCATACTTCATTGCCCTTGCATATCAAGCTTCATGCCTTATAATATTTTGATCTTTGGTCTTATTTTTTTGTATGCCAAATCTTTGTGTAACTTGTTGTGACATCAACACCTTCAAAATTCTATCCCTCTTCAATACTTAATCACTTTTGCATTTTTTCATGCATAGTGTTGGATACCAAATATTAGTCTTGAGACTTGGTGCTTCAGTACTAGACTTTATGCCCTAGGAAAAAAATTATCTAGCATTGAATTTGGCTCTATTGGAATTTTATGCGTCTCATGATGACATCAATACTTTAAAATTCTGGTGCTCTTCAATATTTAGCAAAATTTTAGTATCTAGTACGTTGGGTGCTTGACTTTTTGTGCATCTTATCAACACTTAAATTTTTTTATGATCTTCATTACTTGGCCAAAATTTAAGTCTAGATTTTGAGGCTTGGTTGCTCTAGATGTCAAACTTTTAAAAGGTTTGGTAACTTTTTTTTGTATGCTAGATTTCAATGCTTTAGCATTATTTTCAATCTAGCTCTTTTGCTTGTTGCCTTGCTACCTGTCCTAGCCATATTTTTACATTTGGTCATACTTTTTTTAGTATTGAGTTGTTCTACTATTTTTTGGTTTACCTTCTACCTTGTCTTCATAGCATTATCCACCTCAAGAGTTTGATCTAATGTTCAAATTATGCCTTGAAATATGTTGAGCATGATTGTTTCCTTAATGCCTTAGAAAAATATCACAAAGCTTTGAAAAAAATCATAATATGGCTTATCTACAAGAATTTGTGAATGTAGGTAGTGAAATCTACCGCCAATACCCCCTACAAATATAATGTGCATAACATCTTAGTTTGATCCTATCTCAACCACCCACCCTAACCTTATAAATTTTATTGTTGTCTATGTATGCATACCTATGATTTTGGGCTCACTACATGGAAAAATATCCATATTGAGTGCTTAGGTATACATGTCATACCTTAATGATATATTATATATACATTATGTGTATCATTGGGAAATAAGTGTATTTTAGCAGTGGATACATACTTTTAACATGCACCTTAACCTAGTCATAACCTTGCACCCTTTCACTTGCATACCCCAACTTTGGAGGTATGCAAAAATCACTTTGTACTCATGCATAGTGCATTTCCATATAGGTGAACCCATACAATGTTGCTTATAGCTTATGAATCCAATGCCCTCAACCCTGTGTCCTAATATTATATCCTATACCCCATCCTAACATTAATATTTTCATAACTAGTAACCCCTATCCACTTAAAGTATACTAATTGCTAACTTCAATATTTTTTAGTATATTAGTCTTACTACCACCTATAATTCACTTTAATATTTCTTAATTTTAAGACCTACTAATACTAAGTATAGCATTAGTTGATATACTATAGTTACAATATATTGACTAAGTATATCCTATTGTTATTTTTTGTACCTGTATTCACACAGTCACACCCTATATACCTTACACTCTTGCACTTGCATACCATAACTTTGTAGGTCCATATTGAGTACTTTGTACTCACACACAATGTATCCCCATAAAAGTGCACCCATACAACCTTGATTATAGCTTATAGATTCCTTGACACACATTCCATTGTCCTAATATTAGCTCTTATGCCCTTTCCTAAAATTAATATTTTTTAAGGTCCGAGGTGTAGACCAATTGGTTCCCTAAACCCCGTAAGGGGGCGAAGGTCCAAGGTTCAAATCTCGGGCTTCATCGGACTAAACATTTATCCCTTTCTAGGTGCTTTCAGTGGCATAAAAGGTTTAAAATTATCGTGGCATGGTGGTTATAGGGGTGGACTACATGGAGATCTATATGGCAGCTTTCGGGGTAGACAACGTAGAATACTGTGGCAACCATAAAAGTTGGATAGCCTACCCAGATTTGTGGCAACTACAGATTCCACCATGTAAAATAAAAAAAAATTAATATTTTCATAACTAATAATCACCCACCCAATTAAAATATATTAATAATTTTCAATATTTATTAATATTTCCTAACTTTAAAATCAACAAATACTAATTTATAACATTAATTAATACTAACTATAGTATTGTTATAACATTTTAATACTAACTAGTACTATAGTTTTTTTAAAATTGGTTATATGGGATTGAGACGAGTTCCACCCATATTACGTCATGACCACAAAGTGATATCTATGAAATATAATCTATGAAATCTTGACAAATTATGCATGTAAAGTTTGTCAAGATTTGAACCTTGGTCTCCTCCTTGAAAGTTTAGGAATATAGCCAATAAAGGTAATTTTATTTGATTAAATAATACTATAGTTAATGTTAGTTAATATATTAATTAATGTCCTTCCTCTTCCTCCTTTCCCTTCATTCTAGCTCATTTTATTAGATTTTTCTCAACAATGATGTTATGTTGACAATACAATAATGTGAGAGTGATGAAAATTGAATGTGAAGAAGGCTCTATGTAACATCCATATAGCACTAAAATGACCCTTGGTCAAAAAAGGAGGCATATGAATCCTAGATCAAGAGTACAATAGAAAAGGAGGGCCACACTCCCTCATAATTATTCCATGGCACTAACAAAGATCAAATAAGTTAAGGAGAAAAGGACATAAAATCTTATTTGTCAAACAATAAAAAAAACTCTAAAAAAGAATATAGTTTAAAATGTTAAATCAAAATATGTGTCATGACCCGTTACCCTCCTACCTTATTTAAAGAATATTAATTGATCTTGGGGATCAATTAGTGCTTGATAGAAGGGGCATGACCCTAAAGAATCCTACAAAAATTCTAATAAAAGAATTTTATGAAGGATAGGAAAATATTAATTATCTTTTAGAGGAGATAAATTAATTAAGAACTATTTATGAGATCTTGTGAAAGATAAAATTGAGGAATTATCTTTTACAAAATAATAACAATAGGTAAACAACCTAGTGGACCCAACTTAGATGGGACTTAAAAGGACTATAGGATTTTTAAATATCATATGAACTATCCTACCCATTGGGGAAATACCCATATGACTTCCCTATTTAGGTGAAAAATTAAAAGGGAGATCCCTTACCTTATCAATAATAGTTCTAACTTTGTTCCCATTCTATGCTTTAATAGTATTAGTTTTATATTTGTCCCCATGGGAAAAGATACAAGACAAAAATAAGGACACTTACCTTATCCTTAGTAGGACCCTTTTTTCCTACTTTTGGAGTACACTCCACATGACTTGATAAGTCTAATGGGTCCAAGGCATATTTTAATAATAAAATAATAAGGCCACTATTTGGCCATAAGTGGAGAAATTGCCCTATAAATAGAGGACAATTTATGAAGAAAGGGAGCTAGGAAACTTGATGGTCTAGGGAGTATGATCTCCACCTTGGTGGATCATAAAACAAAAGACCTGAAAGATCTCCTAGTTAGAGTAAGGAACAATTAGGAAGTAGGGGAAATATGGAAAACCCTAGGGAGTATGCTCTCCACCTTGGTGGATCAAAAACTAGAAGGTTTGAAGGATTTCCTAAATTGAATAAGGAGGTATTTTTGGGAGACTAGGAGAAGCTTGAGACACTGAAGGAAAAGAGGTGGATACACAAACAAGCAAGAGGAAGATACACAAGTAAATAGGTGGAAGCTTTCTTCTCCCGCTTTCATAGCTTGATTCTTTGTGGTTAAATTACTTGCTTTATGAAAAATTATGATTAGTATTTTAATGCTTTAAGTTAGAGTGGCTTGTGTGAATACAATAATAATATCACATTATGATGTGTAAGATCTGATTATAATTTCCTACATGTGTCTTTGATAGCCCTTTTAACCCTTAAACAGAGCATAGAAATCATTGGAGATGATTTCATTTAAATTCATACTTATCGCTATTTTGGAGCAAGTTCAGATTAGAAATACTAGACATGAATAAGGCTTAGAAATCATGAGCTAATGAGTCACTTATTGGATGGGGCTAGCCAAGATTATAGGGAGATACCAATGCTAGGTTAAAATAGGCTAAAATGAAAGGACCTATTACCACCACCATTTCTAGTCAGTGACATCTCGAACAAAGGTCCTACAACCACCAACTGGTGGTGGATTGATATATGGAGGGCCCTACCTTATAAAATACTATAGAACCAACCCACAGTGAGTGTGGGATATTCACTGTAGGTTTCTATCGGATACACATTAAAATCCCCCCAACCTAAGGACTGCGTTTGCTTTGTTTTGGATTCACGAGAGGGTTTGTTTCCCTTGTGATGTCCTTAAGAAGCTATTAAAGCCCTTGGTAAGTTTTCACCAACCACTGGTGTGTTCAAATTGGTATAGCAACTTTTGATGTAGTTTTAGAGCCGCCATCGAGCACTGCACTATGTTTGGTGGACCCAAACAGAAGACCCTCCTTATCTATGATAGACCATAGCCCATAAGGGATGCCTGACACTATCGATAAGGTTTAAAGGATTAGAAGCAAATCATATTGATGACTTGTTATAGATGATCTAAAAATAACCATATCCCTGAAACTCTTGCGTGCCTCCCAGTGGCAATCTGTCATGAATCTAAGATCCCATATAAAATGAAAGATTGATTCAAATAGCAAAAGCACCAAATAGGGCGTGTAGAAGTTTTAGGATGAAATCTTGGTGGTATTCTTCAGTTTCGAGCTCCTACAATTCGCTTCTTGAGTAGCCATAGAACAAGGGAACAAGACTGCTATACCACAGGGAAGCCTTCGAAAAGGGGACTCAAGAGCTTTATCCCACATGGGATATGCTCAAAGTATAATACCCCTTATAAGGAGAAAACCTACCATAGGCAATTGACCACCAAGTGGTGGTCAATGACCACCCTTGGCGGTCAAGATAGTGCTAGTAGGCGGTCACCAACATCGATTGGGGAGCTTGCCAATTGGAGTGTTTGCCTAGTTGATGTCTGATAGGGCACCGGTTGGAGGTGTAGTGAAATGCACTTTGTCTTATGTTGTGTTCAATCTCAGGATTCGATATTGGTCTTTGTGTTCGATCTTGGGATCTCAAAACCAAATATTTTATAGACCAATGTAATGCTTTGTTGATATGGATTGATAAAAATAAAGGAAGCTTTGTTTTCACTAAATAAGAAAGGTTTTAGAAGTTTTGTAATCGCTAAAGGAGGAATGTTTAACCTTTTGGAAAGAAAAGGAAAGTTTTGTGATGGCCAAATGGGAAAGAATATTCTAGAGGATACACTTGGTCTAATAATTAAGGTTATCCTTTTGTGGTTTCCAAAGATTAAATTTAAAAATATTTGGTAGTTTGTCCCATGCGATAGTTGCCCTAATGCTAATGGGACTATGGTTCATGAACTAAACAATAAGTTAATTTTAATTAAGTTATGAATTAAAAAAAAGGGGGATTGGTTTAAAATTAGTGATTTTGAATCCATATGTGGTAATATGTTATGGATCCAACCTAACAATGAATAATAAGTCAAAAACGTAGGAAGATAGTGGAAAAATTATTGAGTTAATAAAAATATGAAGCTTCATAAATTAAGGGTATGGGACCTTGATTTATGAAGAAAAAAGTTGATTATTTATCAACTCGTGGGAATAAATTTGGAAGTCATGCGTGAGGGAATTTATGAGATTACCTCTAATAGTCTTCTCCAAAATATGGACCCAATGATTATCATAAACTTACGAGAGATGATATAAACTCTAAGATAGCTTAGAGAAAGGAATAAGAGATTCCTTAATTGCATTTAAAGTTACAAGGGGACATATGGGTTCCTCTTGGTATGGAGAATATCCTAAAATCATCATGATGTCTTAGAGAAAGGATTAAGATAAATCCTTAATTGCATCATGTGTTTGAATAGGAATAGTAGCATTTCTGGAGGTGTATACTGATTAAGGAGGGGTTCGTTTATGCCCTCTCTACATGTAACAATTCCATATCAAAGTTTATGAATATGAGGAAAGATTATATTTTGGAGGCTGGGTTTATTCCCCATGAGGGTTCCCAGGATAAATATTTGTGTCACTCTATTTTGTGGTTTGTTTTATTATATCTCGTGGGTGTTGCATTTATTTCCAAAATGAAAGTGATATATGTTAATGAGGTGTTAGATGCTTAATGTAATGTTTATTTTCATGCACTATAATTGAGTATAACCAAGACATGATAGAATGTATGCTAAATTTTTAGTAGGTAAATGATGTATGGATGCTAGAAATGCATGCTCAACTTCTAATATATTGATAATTTAATGTAATGCAATTGAGTCATTTACTCTTGGAATATGATGGGTAATGATGAATGATATAGTTAGGTAGAGTTGCTCAAATATTAATCTTATGTGAAGAATGTATGCTTACTTAAATGTGATAATGAATCATTGGGATTTGTTTAACTTTCTATAACGTTGTGGGATAACTAGATTTATGCTGATCTAAACATTATACACTTATTCTTGAATGGAATGCTTCAAACCTAAGGATATGATGTAAAGAATTTTACCATAAAAGGGCCTCATGGAGTTAAAATCACCTCAAAAACACTCAAGATAGTTTAATATAGATCACTATGTGGAATGAAACTCTCAAGATGGCAAAATGATCTTGATCTACAAACCAAGAAAGACCCTACACTCTACTCTAAAGAATTAAGTTTACATGTGGAGGAAAACACCCGTATGGGACAAGTAATATCCATTTGTGAACAATAAGAGGGTTGCCTAAACAAAGAGTGTCCCAATATGCTCTAAGAGGTTTTAAGATAGATAATCATGTTTAAGAGGATATTCCATGGATTCTTATCATGATAGTGATATTTTTGTCTTAGAACTCCCTTCTAGATGGAGTGGATCGGATCTAAGATCTATGAATAACCATTAGTGTGGTTATTTCATCTATGATGGTTTACCATTGGTGTGGTTCTCCATATTCAAGGCATTCACCTAGTCTTGGTGGACCATTTGGTGATTTCTCTTTTTGTGGGGATGAAACCTAATGCTTGGCCAATGTACTCATACCAAGTGGGGTATGAGGGTTTCGTAGAAGCTGATCACTTATACTTAAAGAGACTCTGATCAAGTCGCTATAGCTATTGAAGCTATCTGATTTGAAAGTCACAATCTAAAGGGAATATGTCTATCCTAGGACATGATTAGGTCTTTTGACATATGAAGATGAACATTTAAAAAAAATTAGTGTTTGAGTAGTGACAACCGAGGGTTGTTACAGTTGGTATCAGAGCCCAGGCTAATTGATAGGCTCTAGTTAAAGTCTAGGTTAGCAAATACTTGGGATATGAAACTAAACTAGAGAGAAAATTCTACAACTTTAAAAATACACACTTGGCGAGGACAAGGTCAATGTATGAGATTATTATGTATGAGTTCCTATCCCCCATGAGTAGATCCATAGTCGTTCGAAAGTGGAAGAGCTAAGTGAACCCTCCTGCATGGGTTTTAAGTAGTGTACCTTAGAATATTTTGGGAAATCACTCGACATCTATGTCTTTTGGCTGCCTACTCCTTATCTTCAAGTGTGTCTAACAATTTGAGTTAGTGGAATAATCAAAAGAATGTTTTCTTTAATTAATTTTTGTTACATTTTGGCCTTAGGCCATGAGACTGAACATATCAAATGCAAAAAAATCTGGTGGATTACTATTCCAAATAGTAACAGTTCACCTAGAGATATCCGTGAGCCTTTACCACAATTAGAGATACCACTTTCCTTGTTGTAATCTAATAGATGTGCTTCACACTATTTAAGCACTAAAACAAGAAATGAAGTAACACATGTGGTATTAACCTTTACACATGAGAACCCGATGGTAAAAACAAAAAGACAAAAACTCTTAACAAGAATGACTAAATTCAGTTTAGGAATTATCACCACGGGTGAATATAAGTTAGTCATCGAAAACTAACTACTGGAAAATTAAGAACAAGAAATAAACAAAACAATGTTTTATTTGCTTTGATTTTTGATCAATGTTACAATACACTTTGGGATTTTTCCAATCAGGGATTGAGGTGTAGAAAATGGCAGAATATGCCACCCAAAAACACCAGAAGATGAAACCTTGGTATGGCAAAAGAAAGCAAGGACACATTTAGGTGTGGAAATCATCCCAAATTTCACCAAAAATGTCATACTTTTCTTGATATGAAATTTTGGGGTGAACTATGTCATAACTCTACCAATCAGCTCCGTTAATCCGTGTATCCCAGCTCAATAGTAAAGTATGCCACCCGACCACTCGGGCAGTGGTCGAATGTATGGAGGTGTACTACGTTATTTAAATCGGACACTACTCATTATACCATGCATGTGGTATTATTTTCCAAAGAAAACTAGAGCATAGAATAGTTGGACAAAACATAGAATATTATTAGAAAAATTCTTTTTATTGCATACAAATATGCTAGAACTAGAAACTAGACATAATAGCAATGGTAAGATGAAAAGCAACAGTCTTAGTCAGAATCCGCTTCATGACCTAGCAAGCACTAATATCCACCAATGGTCATATAACAACACAACATCCTTTTTTTTTTAGTGAAAATCCCTTATGGGGCCACCTTGGTCTGAGAGACCATGAAAAGGGGGTTCTACACCATCAAAGTCACCCAGGAGCCGTGCCCGACCCTGCTCACACCAACATTATCAATTGGATTTTGGGTACCCAATTCAACTTTTTGGTAGGGTGGAGATTCGATCCTGGGACCTCCCTTGGAGGATTGCCCTCTCCTATCCAACTCACCTACAACACCTGGGTACAACACAACATCCTTTGAGGTTCACTACTAATCCATCAATTCTATCATCATACAAAAATATCTTTTTCAAAATATACTTTACCAAAAATCAAACCATTTTTCTTTTATGTTAAGCATGATCAAAATATTTAAAACAGAAAGCATGATTATAATAAATTTTAAACATCATAAAATAAATACATTTAAAAATAATCAAATTCTTCAAAGTCACATACAATAAGAAGATCAATCTATATATATATATATCTATATATATATTCTAGCCCTGAGTCACTCCTCCCTGAGTTGATCGATTGAGAAGATGTAGGAGCTAGAACCCTAGATCCCTATCCCACATGTTCCTGAGCCCATGCTTGTGTGAGCTCCACCTCTAGAGTCTAAATTCTAGCCCTCATACTCACATCCTCTATCTCTAGAGTCTCAATATTGGTATTTTGAGTTGTATTATTCTCACTTAGACCAGTGAGCTCCACCCATAGAGCCACCATTTTGCTGCTCTCCCCAACCTCCTTTGTCATGATGCCCTTCCTTCCTGAGTTAAGTCTCCTCTCCTACTTAGGAGATGCTCTCCTCTCCTCCCTAGTACCCCTGGATATTTCACCTATCCTAGTAGCCCTCCTTGATCTAGATTTCCCCTATATTTGGTGAACATCTCTGGTGTGAGGCTCCTCTCTCCTAAGGGGTACTGTGTCCTCGAATGCTATTGCTAGCTAGTTGTATGCTACTACCTAAAAATCTACTCAACTACCTACTGTATTGCACTCCTTGGTGTAGTAAGTTGTGCAGGTTGGATACTGGCATACCACTTTCAATACATGTCTATCATCCTAGCATTGTCTCCCTCTATCATGGCAACTACCTCATCATCTGGTTGATGATCCAGAAACTTAGCCATGTTGGGAACACCACTAATGGTAGTGTGATCCCGAGTCACCCTAGAAAATGTGACATTCCTATACTGAGGAATGTCCTACTGTATCCTAAATTGGTGTATCACCCAATACACATGATGTAGCTCCAACTCCCCCTGCTCCATTCATAGCCAAATGACTTACCTCATGCAAGCCACCTCATAGCTATCCTCTCCTCACCCTGGTAGCTCTCTCTAGGGTCTCCATTGGATATATTCTGAAGCTCATCCAATAACTACCTCGATATATAGAGGCTAACCTGCCCATGGTGCCCTCTCTATAGATGCCAGTAGAATACCCTAGATCTGTCATCCTCCACCTCAAGCCTCCCATCCTCTACCCATTTCAAAGGAAGCCCTACAAGTCTCCTGATAGCCAGGTGCTCCTAGCACCATACCTATAGAAAGGAGATAAGTACCAATGCATTACCTCCTTTGTAGACCACCCTATGTAGTATCCTGTATAACCTATAGAGAATGTATGGACCCCAAGAAAACTCTACCCTCTAATCCCACATGTCATAGATGAACTCTACCAAAGTCCATGGTAAGTGGCACCTGCTAAGATGGCATAGTAGAAGGCCTACCACTATACCACTCAAAATAACTGACAATCGAGAGACTCCATATATCTATCCAAGATTCTCAATGATAATCCCAAGCTTCTTGAGCACAAATCTTGGGTCCCTAGTCAATATCTGCAGTGCCTAGCATTTGTTTCCAGATGCAGATATATGTACGCCCCTGATAGGCACCCTGAGGATCCTCCAGATATCCTCTAAAGTGGGGGCCATTTCCCCTGTCGATAGCTAGAAACAAGATGATTTTGGATACCATATCTCTGCTAGTGCTATCAGTAGTCTCTGATCAACTAAAATTTGGGGTATCTCTACCACATGTCTAAGCCCAACTACCTCTAGAGTGGTTCTCTCGGCATCAGAGAGAGCACCCAAGTCTGTCTGGAGACTAGCATATCTCCACTCCCTGTTCTTAAAAGTTGGTTTCTATTAACAAAACAAAGTAACAAATAATTAAGTTAGTGATCGGACTTAAAAATCAGAGATCGAACCTAAATTTACAAAATCGTACTCAAATGTTCAAAATTGGATCGATTTCGACGATATCGTAATTTTTGATATTGATAAAATAGCTCCAATATTAACCAAGATCAAACCCATTTTGAAAATTTCAGAAGATTCGATATTGCTATCGAAAGATCCAATATTATCAAAATCAATCCTATATTATCGAATCGATCCAATCTTGCTGTTACGGCTGTGCGATGGTAGTCATGCCCTAAAAACCCAAATTTTGCCTAATTTAAATGCAAAAACATAAAATTTCTAAGCTAAAGATGTGTAAGATGCTTACTCTTATGCTCCTAGGCCTCACTCGAACTTCATCTATATGGTGGATAGCCTCTGCCATAGTTTCTCCTTAGAGCTCAAAACCCAAAAATAGTAAATAAAAAATGAATTAGGTTTTCTTTATATTTTTCTATTTTATTCATTTTACCCTCAATACAGAAAATTTTGAGTTTTCCACCAAACATAGAATTTGGTGTAAAAACTTGAAGGGGGTATCACACTTAATGCAGCTTGCAATAAAATTTCAAACATCAATAAATTTTGCATCAAATTTTTGCTTTCTCGTAAAGCATGCCATTCTTTTCTTTAACGCATTTTTTCAAAAATGTGCTAAAGAGGGGGTAAAATGTAACACCCTAAAATTGACTCATATTAATTCACATTAAGTCAAAATAATTCAAAAAATAAATTAGAGCAAATCCCTTTGCTTTTGCCTTGATTTTTGTGCCCTCTTGGCAATATGGGCTATATTTTGACAAGATCAAATGTCTGATACATGATAGTCGTTTAAGGTACGAGATCAGATGTCTGATCCTTTATAGCCATTTAATGTATGAGATTAGATGTCTGATCTCATTCAAAAATAAAAAATTCCTAAAATAGAAAAATGACAAAATGGTTGCAACGTTTTTTGTCTCTATGTACCTAACTGTGTGGCGGTTATGGTATCGGATCTTCCGATCACCCCAGAGTGGAATAGGTTGCAACCTATTCTATTTTTGGCCCAAATCCTCCAACTTACTTAGCCTATTTAACCAGGCATTCCCCCCTAAATTCTCCCTGACTCTCTAGCAAAATTTTTATTCCTAACTGCTTAGGTATCGCTTTAGCATTTGTTATTTTTTGTGTTCTTTATAGGTTTGAAGGTACGATCACTATGCATCTATTGGTATGATCCAAGATCGAACATTTGATCTTGCTCGGTTAGCATCTAGTCCTATCCTGCTGCATCCGATATTGCTTGTAAGTTGCTTGGGGGTAACTCTAGGCTTTGGTTTGCATTCTTTAGCTCTAGATCTACATTTCTAGCATCCCATTTATTCATTTATCATTTCATGTAGTATAGAAATTACCATTATCATTCTTGGTGTTCACCACATTTGCATTTAGTTGCATATTTTGCATGTCATGATCCATATTCATATTATTCTTTCAATACAACATTCAATAAGCTTTTATATGTTCTAATCCATACTTAACAAAGTCTATAGCATATTGTATATTTTTATTTTGCTCTGTATTTGTGAAATTATAGGTTTCTACTCTGATTGGATTTGTCGATCTTTGATCAAATCTAATGATATCAATGGATACAATCACTGATCGGATGTTCGATATTGCCCTACAAAATTTGATACTACCTACAACAAGTAAATGGACTCTAAATTAGACATTTGGGTTGAGTAAGAGTATCAAATCACTTCATAATTAAGAAATTACATTATTTTACCTTCTGTAAATCATTGTTTGTTGTATTCATTAAAATATAAAGTGCATTTAGTATAGTGTAGTTGCATTTGGCCAAAACTAGGTGATTGTGAGAAAAATAAAAAGAACATATCAAACAAACTCCCAACCCTAGACATGGAAACTACCAAGAATTATTTCTTGGTGAACCCTAAACAATTCATTAAAAAATCACCAAATAAGGCAAGACCTCAAGTGCCATTACTTTGAGGTGTAGATCTACTATTCTCCCATTCCCCTTCGAGGTGCGGATCCTTTAGCCAGAAGGAAAGGAGTGCAAGAATTTTAGAGCTACATTTACTTTCCCAATACATGGTGTTGGTAGGTCTAAATTCGATGGAGGGTCCAATAAACATTAATATCATGCAAAGAATACTATCTCTTCTGGTCATGGTCTTAATGAGATTCCCTTATTTTGGGAGCTTATGCCCTAGTGACACTAGTTATATCTACCTTTATATTCTAAGATAAATCTTCCATCGATTTCAAGGCTTGCTTAGATCATGTGGGACCCATCAAACTGGATCAATGCTCATCCTACCTTGTCTTTTACTAGGCTTCCAATAACCAAAATTCTATGTTTGGTGTAGCATTTAAAGGACCGTTTATCCTTTAGTTATCTCTTTTTGGTCTGATCACTAGGCTTAGGTTATGGCTCTTAATGAAATATTTCTTTTGGGCATATAGTTTCCATGGTGATGATCTACTTTGGTGTTTATTCTCTTATGGCATCCTATTTTGAGTATGAATTTATCACCGAATCATATATGTAGCGAAAAATTACTATGACTATCATCCTTTCTAGTGAATATTAGCAACTCTTTGACCTCAATCCCAAAATAATTTTTCCAAAATCATAAGTAATTATGTGCTTATTCTAATAGAGTTGCTAGATTTACCAGCTACATTCCATATTTTGGTAACAACTCTCAACATGACTAATTAGAGTACCACTTTTGAGACTCTTATGAATTTTCTTCAATAGGAGAAAGTAATTTGAGAGATAAAATTTGAAGTGAATGTGCTTTAGACACATATAAAAGAAGAAAGAAAATAATTTAGTTGAAGAAAGATGATAGACCCTTGAATAAGCACCAATTCTAGCAAAAATGCAAAGGGAAATTAACAATAAGAACAAGGACAAAGGAATTTTTGACATTCCAATATCACATGTTTCATTTTTGGGAAACCAAGTCATGTACTTCAGGAGTGCAAGTATAATCCATTCTTACAATGTTATTCCAAGAACCCACATAGGAATTATCTAAGATGCAATCAAAATATTTTTCACTAGAAAAAGAAAAATACACCTCAATACCAACATGGAAATATAGTAGAGAACATTGATTTTGATGTAGAAGGATTAGACTATGTCTATTTCATTAATATCCTAATGCTATTTGAAATGTATCCCAATTTGGTATGTTATGTTAAGAGCTATTAAATAAAT
This sequence comes from Wollemia nobilis, assembly GCA_028583015.1. Taxonomy (NCBI): domain Eukaryota; kingdom Viridiplantae; phylum Streptophyta; class Pinopsida; order Araucariales; family Araucariaceae; genus Wollemia; species Wollemia nobilis. Next base: position 5,313,149 of record JAQPPZ010016847.1, on the reverse strand, counting down.
GACAAGCCAAAAGGAATGGTTTATTAGCCTTGACCATTTGTGTTATCATGTGTAGGTTACTCTTGGTATTGATTTGATATACACCATTTCTAGTATTGGTGATGTTCGTTTATGTCTTGGAGTACATACCCATAATTTGACTTAATCTCTTTATGTTCCTAGCCACACACCTATCAACTAACTTAAGTTCTGTATATTCTTAGCCTCACAAATAACTTACTCTCAATGAATCAATTTCTTGATCCTAACTTGAGGGTTTAATCTTAAAAAAAATGTAAATTTTTGTAATATATTACATCATTTGGTTCTTTACTAATGTACCTTCATGGGCACATATTTAGATTAGAATTATGTTAGGATATAAATAGTTTATTAGAGTAATTTAATAAATGCACAAGCATTAGAATGTGGAATGATGTAAATGTGTATGTAGTCCACATGTACATAAGTCTTATGGTTGAGTAAGAGGTAATGAATCTATATTTCTATATAAAGGTCTCATTGTGAGTGTTTGTGAGAGATAATTTTTGGGAGTGCATATGTTAGAGTAGTAGTAATCACAATGTAGCTCTATTTTTTTATCATGGAGTAGATGTAAACTCCATGAGAGGAGCATTGTAATTTTTGTGAGCTTTCTTATATGAGAATTTCTAGAGCATTGTATGAAGTCTTCTATCATATTTTCATGCATGTTAAGTTTCCTTTATCATAGTTATAATATTGCATGCTTATTTCAATACTATTGAATGCATTTCCTTTAATTTTAAGGCTCCAAAAGCTAACAGTGGTATTAGAGCCACAGTGGATCAAAGGAAAGTCACAAGTGCTCACCATTGCTATTGTTAAGTATTTGCAAACTGGATCAGCCATTATGCGCCACTACATGCAAATACCATCACAATAAATTTTTTGATAGAAGTAGCTCTAGGTGGAATAATAGGAAGTAAAGAAAGCCACATGATTTATTTAGCTAGATTTTTTCCACAGAGTTGTAAAAACTTGTGAAGACTAGAAATCAGCATTGAATCCACTAGATTGGAAATCCAACTAGTGAAGATTATTTTCTATAGAGTCATAGAATTTTTTATTATCATTTATAATATTTTATTGAAGAAGAAAGAAGTTTTCAAAAATAATAATGGGTTACTATCATCCAAGTTTTTCTTGTTGCAAAAAATTAACTCTTAAAATATGGGAAGCTTCCTACAATAGATAGAGAAGAACTCCATATTTGTTGTCTAAAGGTTGACATTACTGTCCTTATTCAAGGATTAATTATTTGTTGCAAAAAATAAGGATTGAATATTTGGAGGCCTAAGGATAAAGGTACCACTAAGATATTTGTAAATTGAAGACTCATAGTTAAAATATTGAGGAGATATCTAGTGGCCAAGGAAGCTACATTGAAGATTGCAAATCTAGGAAGGATATCCTAGAAGAATATCTCACCACGTAACTTCCATAGTTGAATATTTAAGAGGCCAAGTAAGGTCTCATTGAAGGTTTTATAGCTTAAAGTTTGAGTACCTTGGAGAGGTCTTAAGGAGAAACAATAAGAAGGCTTGGTGAGCCTCATTGAAGGAGTTCCTAGAAGAAATCATTGGATAAATTACTACCAAGGGAGAGGCTCGTGATAGCTAAGGAATTGGGACAATTATTGCCATCTAAAAACAAGCCCAAAGGAGAAGGTTTGGCAAGAAGATTGTTAAATTTCAAGGTAGTTTGGAATAGATATCAAGATTGACAAATTGTTTGAGGAGGAGACCTAGTTTTAAGTCAGAATTCAGCAAGAGAAAAGAGATAGAAAACCATAAAATCTGAGATATTTGAGGGCCATCATTGAAGGGTTCTTGAGGGTTCAAGGACAACATTTCAGTGAAGGTATTGACTGCTTTACAATATGAAAATTTTCAGATTTGAGGACAGAAAAAGACAGCAATTTGGGCAGTGTTAGTAGCTGCTATAAATCATATTTCAAATATACCTTCTAAAGGAGCATTTAAGCCACCAAGGTACAATATTGGGAAGCATATTAGTCAAGTATTAAACCTGCAAAAGGTGAGCAAGTAAGCTGTTTTGTACAGCCTATAAGAGCTGCAAATAACATCTACAAAAGACAAAAAATTTAAGTAACCAAAGTCACTATCATCATCATTACCTACAAGGAAAAAGGTATTCAAAAAAATGTGCAAAAGCTCATTAGTTGAGCTTTTCATATTTGTATTTTTATTAAAGTTATAAAGCACCATTTACAAAAGTTTAAAGGCTGGATCAAAAGTTTCATTTCAAGTCATCAAAGGTAGTGTGAAATTTATAGTCTACAAGGTTCAAACCTACACATACAAGAAAATAGAGGTTAGGTATATTTGGAGAGAAAGAAAGTATCAAAATTCTATTGCTTATTCTAAGAAAAGAAGACTATAGTTTTTGCATAATCTATAGTGCAAACTATTTTATTAAAAATCTTGGATTGGTAAGTGAAATAATAGCCAAGCAAGGAAGGTATTGCCAAGAGTTAAAGGCAATACTAATATCAATTTTATCTCAACCAAACAAGGGAGTTGAAGGCAGTATTCGATAAGAGACAAGGCATATTTCTAAAGAGATTTTTTTGAAGAAAAAAATTCAATTTATTTGCAGTATTTTGTGGCAAGGAGTAGCCACCAAAAAGGTTAATATCACCTCCAAATGTTGGAGAAGAAAGTCACCATATTAAAGCAGGAAGATATTTTGAAAGGAAGATAAAAATTTCAAGTCTATGGTGCAACTAAAGGCTATATTTCCAAAGCATTTTTTGGATAGGTTTGAAAAGGGGCTAAGATAGTCTTTGAAAGCAATATCGAACAAAGAAATCAAATAGCAATATCAGCCAATTGAAGCCTACATTTTGAGTAAGATAAAGGCTTGATTTATGAGCACAAGGGGTAATCATAGTCTACATATTAGAGTCATTCAATAGAACTCTACAAGTGTGGTCAAGAGGTACATTACACAACAATAGGGATATGTATCAAAGTCTTCAAGTTGGAACCCTACAACACTCTAAAAGAAAGCCTTGGGGAGCAAAATAAAGAGCCATCCAAAGGGTCAAAAATTTGGTCATTTAAGGTGTCTAAAGACACCCAACGCAATGCAAGAGCCATCAGAGATACTATCTACATGGAGCACAAGAACCAAACATGCATATTCAGTAAGGAGCTAATGCAAGTGAAAAAAAAACCAGATTAGAACTAAGGATGAAGTGCAAGTAGTTTGTTAGAACTATTATCACCACAAAAGAGGAGCCACCATGGTAGAAGAAGACTATAAAGCAACATAGAACTTAAAGAGTATTCACATTCCATAACACTATTCTAAGGTAGCCACCAAACACCTAAGTTTTTTTCCCAAGAAGAATATGAAAACAACAAGGAATATCACCAAGAAGTGAACATTGAAGAGTGCTAGAAAGGACATTGGACAAAACCAAGCAAGTTGAGAATAATATATCACTACACCAAAAAAGGGTTTGAAAGATGCATATAAACTTACCTTAAAGACCTTTAAAGGTGGTTTTTCAGCTGTCATCTATGAGAGCATCATAAAAATTTTGTGACATATGACGATGACTAAAAATTACCTCAAACAATCATCCTATTAGGGTCTAAGAGGGTGGTTAAAACCCACCCTCTTAGGACTATGAGGGTGGTTGTGAATAGCCATATTAGGACTATGAGGGTAGTTATTAATCATCCTCTTCGGGTTAATAGTCTTATGCCTAAGATGATAAATTATAGCTGCCCTCTTAAAGACTAAGAGGGTGGTTATAAATCATGCTCTTAGGGCTAAGAGGGCGGTTTATAACAAACATCTTATGGTCCCACCTTAAAAATATATATATAAAGGAGATAATCCATGTTGGAGGGACAAGAAGTTAGGCCAAAAATTTAGGCTCATGAAAAAATTGTAGTGATAATGGGTATTTTATACCTATAGCCTAGTTGTTGAAATTACCATTGATGTTCACTATTGTGTACTTACTCAAAAAATAGAAAATTTTTAGGCACTGGAATCAATATATGGGAAATTCAAGATGGAAATACACTGAATTAACAATTGTGTATTGAAGTGGTAGTGTTATCCGATAGGTTATGCCATTTATTATAAAGAGTCTATGACTCTTTATTCAACACTCTTAACAAAAACAATTTTGTCGGTGCATGTTTTAACTCCATGATCAAGGCCCAAGAGTTTAAAAAATTTATAAAGATACTTGGTAATAAATAAGATCTTGCACATAATACCAGTTATTTTAGAATCAATCAATTTATACTCAGAAATAGAAAACAATTATCTTTGTGGTCTCAACTTGCAAAACACCACCCACAATGCCTTCTACATCAATTTATTAATATGAACACATCCTCATGATCAAAGCTCAAAAGCTGCCAAGTAGACACTATAACACGATTACCAATGATATATTGCATGTACTGTCAACACCTTGTATTCCTTGTCCAATGGTATTTTATTATCATAATCAATCAACTAAGATGGACGAAGAATAAATCACAATGACAGTGATGAATGTTGGTCTTTATATTAAATCAAAAGGAGGTGTTTCAGGTGACTCATCCATTTTTTCATTTTGTTTTTTGGCATCAAAGAGCAACTATTGTCATCTCAAGTTACAAATACCACCCATACAGTGTAAGGATATATTTTCTACAAATGTTTATTAGCTTTTGAAATTAAATGTCACTCCTTTTATCTTTTTAAAAAACATATATTGGAAAATTCAAACTTTATAGATCCTATGCCCTAAATAACAACCCTATGAGTTAGTAGTATGTTACCCACATATCATCAAAACCACTTACCATTCATTTCTATGCTAATCACCTCAATCACTTGTCCTCATATTTTAAGTATATATATATATTCCTAGCAATAAGAAATAGCTTAGTGTTCATGCTACCCCAACTTCAAGAAATTTTTATAGAAAAACTCTACAATAGGATTATTGAATTGAGGTCCATCATGATGTGGTGTTGTAGGAAGGTGAGACACTTACCATAACAATCACCCAGGTTCAAAACATGACAAGCATTCCCCCATGTTCAACTAGTTGTCCAACTAATACAATCATGTATATGTGATAAAAAAGTTGATATTTCCATGATTCAAATATCCTATGGGTGTATAAAGAGATGGTTGATTTCTTAACTAAGTTTACCAGTGCAAAGACAGAGTAGACTACCTCCATGGACATTAACTTCTAAAAGTAAGGAACTAAAAGAAAAAATATCATTCAACAAAAATATTCATAAAGTTTGTATGTATGTATATAAATAAAATATTGGGAAAGGCCATTATGGGAATGAAAAGCATGAATAGATTGCTTGTAAGGAGAATTTTCATCCTTATATGGCACTGTATATAATGTTGGGCCCTTAATTCCCCCCTATTACTCTCCACATGCTTTGCTCTTATCTTATAGACATAATTGTATTCCATTGGTACAACTCTTCCTAGAGTTTTATCAGCTAGACAGTTCTATTGTGAGATATTTTTGATGGTTTTGTCGATGTGTCCAACATCCTGGGTCTTTATATAGTGTTCTTAGTAGTGCATGGTGTGGAGCATCCTCCAGGTTTTGAACTGAGATCTTCCTCAGTTAAAGAGGAATTTTGAGGTTTTAAAACCAGATTGTTGAATGCTCCTTCTTCAACCACTTATCCTTTTCAAGTTTGTAAACTCATACATGAAGTACAAATTGGAGTTAGAGGTGAAATTCCATTACACATATAATGAGTGCTACCTCAATAATTTCAATATTGTAACCATAAGTTTGCAAGACCTGATTATGGATATACTTGTAAAACCTAAAAACATAAATACTATTATGAATGAAATGTAAACTAGTAATGTGGAACAAGAACCTATATTGAACAAACATAATTTTACATGATGCAAGGACTTTGTAGTCCAGTTTGACTACATCCAAATGGGACTTAGCGAAAGAGTGGAGAAGATTATTGTGTCCAAAAATTGCTAAGAATTGAAATTGATGCTAGTGTTGTGATGATTTTGTATTTATGGTTTGTGCTGACAAACAAAATGATTGTCTGTTGAAAATTTGAATAGAGTCATAGGTTCTATTCCTGCCATCTCTCCCTAGTTGTATTCAAACTTCAAACTTCAATATTTTATGTGCAAAAAATATATTATGTATAATAATTTAATATTTTATTCTCTTTTTCAATTAATAGAATAGTTGACATAATTACCATATAATTGGATAATAGCCAAAGACAAGAAATTAACAAAATATTGATGATTCTAGGCAATGTTCTACATTATTATTACCAAAAAAAATCTCTTTAAAATATAAACATAACTATAATAAACAATTATTGTTCACCAAAAGTGGGACCTTTCACTTACATTACGTTTCCCACTCCTTGTACAAGGAAAAACATGTCCATCACCTCATACGAAGGAAAGTCAATGAAATATTTATGGGGACATGAAATGAGTGGAAGTTATTAACACCAATTTCCATATCTTCTCTTTCGTATTCTTTTGCTTATTCAAACACTTTATTGCCTTCACATCCTGCCAAACAATAATGACAAGAACGTAGTCAGTTAGTTGTTATATTCAATTTGTACTAATGAGGCTGCCATGAATTTATGTAATACCATTTCAATTGAATGGTGTATAGGGCATGGTGTGGAGCATCCTCCAAGTTTTGACCTGAGATATTCCTCAGTTGAAGAGGAATTTTGAGTTTTTTTTAAACCAAATTGTTGAATGTTCCTTCTTCAACCACTTATCCTTTTCATATTTGTAAACTCATACATGAAGTACAAACTGGAGTGTGAGGTGAAATTCCATTACATATCTAATGAGTGCTACCTCAAAAATTTCAATATTATAACCATAAGTTTGTAGGACTTGCTTATGGACATATACTTGTAAAACCTAAAAATATAAAGACTATTATGAAGGAAATGTAAACTAGTCATGTGGAAAAATAACCTACATTGAACAAAAACAATTATACATGATCCAAGAAATTTGCATTCTAGTTTGACTACATCAAAATAGGACCTAGCAAAAGAGTGGAGAATATTAGTGTCCAAAAGTTGCTAAGAATTGAAATTGATGTCAGTGTTGTGATGATTTTGTATTTATGGCTTGTGCTGGAAAACAAAATGATTATCTATTGCAAAGTTGAATAAAGACAAGAATTTAATAGTTTATTCTCTTTTTCAATTAATAGAATAGCTGACATAATTTCCACATAATTGTCTAATAGCCAAAGACAAGAAATTAACAAATTAATGACAATTCCAAGAAATGTTCAATAACTCAAGATATTTTTATAATGTACCTTGGACCGTTGTTTGATTTCTCTACATCAATTAGCATTATCATAAACTATTTTTATGAAAAAAGTAGAGCTTCAATAGTGTACAAACTCTTTCGACCATTAGAAGCAGGTAGTATCTTACTCAAAAGGGTCGCTCATGACATTAGTTCTTAAAAAAATTAGAAAATAACACATGCAACATACTATCCTATCCCAGGATAGAAGTAGTTTGACAAACATCAATTTCCCAAGCCTTTGATTTATATGAGCCATAATGTAGTACCAAATCCTAACATATGGTCTATAACTAGTCCTAAATAAGTAGTAAGAAACCACTGTTCATGTTACCTTAAAGTATATTGATCGGTAGATAGCAAAAACAAGTCCACAGACAAGTTTATCAAAAACATAAAAGATAAAAAAGACACACTTACAAGGTTTTTTCAATCCATATAACATAGAACATGATAATTTATTCTTATGCAAATGCAAAAACATGTTAAAGTTCTTCAAGCCTAAAAATAAATATCTTAAAAATATGAATTTCTTTGTAAAATTAAATTCTTCTTGCTTCTCATCATTCCATCACCTTGTATGTAGCAGTAAATAAATTCCATACCACAAGGCATCCCTATAAAATACTTTCCATTCTAATACCTTGTAGTAAGGATATAATGTATTAAGAATGAAATAAATATGTTATAAAAAAATGCAATAATATGCAACTAAATTATCGTGACAATTAGTATTGAGTAACACAAGCTTATACTGAGAGGGAGGTGAATAGTATAAGACCACTTTTTACTTTTCTTTCCCAATCAATATTATGCAATGTATCAATAGAAATATCAACAATAGTAATCAAAGCAATACACAAATCACCACACACAATAGAGACACCAATTTAACATGGTTCACCCAATGTGGGCTACTCCACGGAGAAAATATTTCACTAAAATCTTCTCAATCAATCTCTTGGGAATCCTTTCCCTATTACAATGTTTATGGACCTCTGTCCAAAGGAGACACCAATCCCCCAATCAAGTTCATGTATCTCTATACATAGGAGAACTCCTTTCTCCTTAGCTCTGGTTGGTGATCTTCTAGAAGAATTGCTTCCTCCACTACATTGGCTAATGGATCTCTATCCATTTAAGACTCTTATCCCCACTCAGAAGACTTATCCTCACTACCCTGGCTAATGGATATCTATCCACTGGATACTATCATCCTCTATACTCTATCACCTCCAAAGCTTACTCTTAGCTCTATCTTAAATTTATACTAAACACAGTTCTTCGATCTAGCAAAAATTTTCTCAATATCTATTTCTAGTCTGGCACAAACCTATTCTCAAATATGCACCAAACTCTATTTTCAAATCTACACTAAACATAGTCCTTCATTCTAGCACAAATTTGTCCTCAATATCTATCCTCAAGCCTTAACACAAATCTTGACTTAATAAAATCTGTTATATCTGCCCCAAAACTTAACTCAAGGTTTGAACAAATCAATAAATTAACTCTACTCATAAGTCTTCTCAAAGACTTGTCTCAATTCTGCCTTGTAAGCTTCCACAAAATCTCACACTAATATGTCCACAAGTCCTTTCTAGAACTTGTCCAATCTACTCAACAATCTCTATCCTCAAATATGTATTATAATCTTCCACTAAAGCTCACATCAATCTGTCCACAAGTCTTCCCAAAAAATTACCTCAAATATGCTCAACAATAACTATCCTCAAATATGTATTGTAAGCTTCCACAAAAGCTCACAAAAATCTATCCACAAGTCTTCTCAAAGACTTGCCTCAAATCTGCTCAACAAGTCCTCACTAGAACTTGTCCAATCTCATAGAAACATATAGAGAATTGTTAGAGACTCAATATGCTTCACACCACAATGCTCAATCACTTTCAATCTCTCTTTTTACCACATAATCATATAGATAATTGTTAGAGACTCAATATGCTTCACATTCACAAACACTCAACCTCTTTCTCAAATAAATTTAGAATATGGAACAATTTGTTTCACAGAAATTGAACTATCACTTTAACACATCCACTTGACTAGGCTCAACCAAATTTACTCAACCAATCACTCAATGAAATAATACTTACTCACAAACCCTAGTCCAAACTTATGAACACTCACTCAATTTTTTCCAACAATGCTTATCAAACAATCTCACTTAACAATGGTACTCATGATCTTTGCAAACCCTAGTTCAAGTTCTTCACTCAAATAATCACTTCAAAAACAATGCTTATCAAACAATTTCACATAACAATGATACTCATGATATTTTCAAAACCTAGTTCAAGTTATTCACTCAACCAATCACTTCAACAACAATGCTTATAAAACAAGGTTTTTATCATTAACTCTCACTCAGAAAAACCTTCAACAATCAAACTCAACAATGCTTATCAACCAATACTTTTCACTCCAAATTAGCATTCACAACATCTAGCAATCACTCACTAGTAATATGTGCCCATACTTTTTTGTTTGATGTAGAAGTGCCCTTCAAAACCTGTCTCAATCACATTTTTCTTCTTTGCCAATTTCAATGGTTATATGAAAAAATATCACACTAACACTCTCTCAAAATAATTCCTCAATTACAAAAATAATCAAACTCAAATACACCTTATTAATCCTTCTCGAAACTAGAAATCATAAAATCACACATAAAAATAATTACTCAAATGCCCCTTATAATCTCCAACTTTAATTAATCAAACTCCAAAATTAACCTTTCAAAATAATATTTGCCTACCCTTTTATCTCCCTCAAAATACTCAATATCCAAATTAATTTAGGAAAAAATTAAACTTTATAACCATCAAAATATTTTATTTTTCTCAATATTAGCACATCTGAAATAATAAAAAATATTTTATTTTTCTCAACCTTAGCACATTCGAAATAATCAAGCGACCAAGCAAAAATTTCATCGACGCATACCTTTAACACTACCAAAAGGCCTCGATGGGTTTTGAACGTGAAACTTGCTCTTTTTTGAGCGCCTTATCAAGGCGCTAGTCCACCACATAGGCTAAGTGCTCCCACGGGGAAGGGAAGGTGCAAGCCTCCCTTTATCCCTTCGTTCAATGCTGCTTAAAAACAAATACCCTCTCACAGCCTTGCAAAAAAAATCAGTGAGATTTGAACCCTGTACACCTTGCCTGCCATATGACTTAGCACATCCACCATTGCCACCTGCACTACACAGCATTGTGCGTGGTATAAGGAGATTTGATCCTATTTGTTAACCCTCTACCACTGAAGACCTTTTTAAAAACATGAAAACTCTTTATCCTCCTTGCACATTACACTTTAGGCTTAGGAAATTTGATTGATAGCATTAGGAGGTGTAAGGAAAAGGTTTTTGCCATCATTTATACACGATGCTTCATGTCATAAAACGTCGGTGCTATTTAATAAAATTCCAAAAAACCAAGACAAATTTTTTTTGTTTACCTTCTTTGTACCTTGATCATATTATCTACTATCTTTGAGCTCTTTAGCTTATCCTTAGACTTTTCTACTTCTTCCCTTAGTAGAGCTACTTCTTGTTTTAATATTTCACATTCTAAAACCTTTGCTTCTAACTTATCCTTGAACTTCTTTGTCTTAGCCATTGACTAGTTTAGATCGTCTATAAGCTTTCCTCTCTCTTCATCACATTCTTGAAAATGAAGCTTAAGTTGGTAATTTTGCTTTCTTACCTTCTTCAAAGTGTTAAGAGCATAAATAAGCTCTCGCTCAAGATCAACTTCTCCTTTTTTTTATTCTTCCTCTATTTCGTTGTCTTTGAAAACATATTCATTCTCTTCTGACTTGTATTCTATAGGATTACTTCCTTCTTCTTCTAGTGCCATTAGAATATTCTCTTCTGGTCCTTCAAGTGTATCTTCATAATCATCATAACTAAAACTAAAACTATTATTTGTACAACTATCTTCAAGATGCCCAAAATTACCACATGTAAAACACTTGAGAATTATTGGTGACATTTTCTTAACTTCTTATTTTTCTTCTATCATAAATAGAACTTCATATTTATCATTATCTGAGAAAATATTATCACTATCACTTGAGTAATTACTTGCCTTGTCTGCAGAGTAACTCCTCTTCTGTATTTGAAAGAACTTATTTCCTTGCTTGCCTTGTCCATCCTTGCCTTTCTTTTGGTACCTGTATTTTTATGATTCCCTATTCTTATGATCCTATATTTCTTCATCATTGCTATTTCTGGCTTCTTGAAAATCAGTTGCATAGTGACCATACTTTCCACAATTGAAACATCTAACAAATTTTACATCTTTAAATATTCTTGGATTCTTATTCCTTTTGCCATAATTTGCTTCTTCATCACTGGATGACTCATTGTTTGAATTTGACTTCTTTCTCTTTGTCTTCTTAGTAGCTTTGAAAGCTGCTTCCTTCCTAATATTAGGTTCCTCTTTTGTTCTCATCTCAAAAGTTGTAATAATACCAAGTAATACATCTCTTGTCAAAATATCACCATATTTTGATTCCTCTATAGCAGAGATATTTTCACTAAACCTTTTTGGAAGAGATCTTAATATCTTATCATAAACATCAGATTCTTCAATCTCAAGTCCAAGTCCTTGCATGGTGTTAACAACATCATCTACATGAAGTAGATAAGTACTAATGTTTTCCTCATACTTCTTTCTTAAATCTTCAAATTATCCTTTGAGATTTCATATCTTTACCTTTTTGACACTTTTATCTCCTTCATATATGCTTTGCAGCTTATCCCAAATTCCTTTTCCTGATTTGCAATGCATAACCTTTATGAACTTTGTTCTATGCAAACCTCTCAAAATTAAATTCATTGCTTTTGAAATGTAATGATGTAGAAGCTTACCATATTTATCTATAGGTGGAGTAGTTGGTGGTGTGTATGCATTTTCAACTACTTCCCATATTTCATTTCCAAGTGTCATCAGGTGAATCTTCATTCTCATACTCCAAAATATATAATCGCTTCCATAAAATATTTGTGTTGAATTATATAAGGATCCATTTTTAGAATCCATTGTGTTCTTGTAATATTTTACTTCAAACTATAAAACTCTTTTGAAGGAACCCGCTCTGATACCAATTGAAGAACACAAGCTTATACTGAGATGGGGGTGAATAGTATAAGACCACTTTTTGCTTTTTTTTCCCAATCAATATTATGTAATGTATCATTAGCAATATCAAAAATAGTAATCAAATCAATCCAAAAATCACCACACACAATAGAGACACCAATTTAACGTGGTTCACCTAATGTGGGCTACTCCACGGAGAAAATATTTCACTAAAAATTTCTCAATCAATCTCTTGGGAATCCTTTCCATATTACAATATTTATGGACCTCTATCCAAAGAAGAAACCAATCCCCCAATCAAGTACGTGGATATCTATCCATAGGAGAACTCATTTATCCTTATCTTTGGTTGGTGATTTTCTAAAAGAACTACTACCTCCACTGCACTGGCTAATGGATCTCTATCCACTGAAGACTCCTGTCCCCACTCAGAATACTTGTCCTCACTACCCTGGCTAATGGATCTCTATCCACTGGAGACTATCATCCTCTACAATATGTCACCTCCAAAGCTTTCTCTTAGCTCTGTCTCAAATTTATACTAAACATAGTCCTTTGGTCTAGCACAAATCTATTCAATCTCTATTTTTGGTCTGGCACAAATCTATCCTCAAATTTGCATAAAATTTTGTCCTCAAATCTGCACTAAACATAGTCCTTCAGTCTAGAAAAAATATGTCCTCAATATCTATCCTCAAGATTTAACATAAATCTTGACTCAATCAACTCTGCTAGATCTGCTCCAAATATTAACTCAAGGTTTGAACAAATCAATCAATCAACTCTACTCACAAGTCTTCTCAAAGACTTGTCTTAATTATGCCTTGTAAGATTCACAAAAGCTCACACTAATCTATCCACAAGTCCTCTCTAGAACTTGTCTAATCTGCTCAACAATCTCTATCCTCAAATATGTATTGTAAGCTTCCACAAAATCTCACATCAATCTGTCCACAAGTCTTCTCAAAGACTTACCTCAAATCTACTCAACAATATCTATCCTCAAATCTGTATTGTAAGATTCCAAAAAAGCTCACACAAATCTATCCACAAGTCTTCTCAAATACTTGCCTCAGATATGCTCAACAAGTCCTCACTAGAACTTGTCCAATCTCATAGAAACATATAGAAAATTGTTAGAGGCTCAATATGCTTCACACCACAATTCTCAATCACTTTCAATCTCTGTTTTTATCATAGAAACATATAGAGAATTTTTAGAGACTAAATATGCTTCACATTCACAAACACTCAACATATTTCTCATATCAATTTAGAATATGGAACAATTTATTTCACAGAACTTGAACTATCACTTCAACACATCCACTTGACTAGGCTCAACCAACTTTACTCAACCAATCACTCAATGAAATAATCCTTGCTCACAAACCCTAGTCTAAACTTATGAACACTCACTCAATTGTTTCCAATAATACTTATCAAAAAATCTCACATAACAATGATACTCATGATTTTTGCAAACCCTAGTTCAAGTTCTTCACTCAACTAATCACTTCAATAATAATTCTTATCAAATAATTTCACATAACAATGATACTCATAATCTTTGTAAAACCTAGTTCAAGTTCTTCACTCAACCAATCGCTTCAACAACAATGCTTATAAAACAAGGTTTTTTCATTAATTATCACTTAGAAAAACCTTCAACAATCAAACTCAACAATTATTATCAACCTATCCTTTTCACTCCAACTTAGCATTCATAACATCCAAAAATCACTCACTAGGAAGATGTGCCCATACATTTTTTTTTGATGTAGAAGTGCCCTTCAAAACCTGTCTCAATCACAATTTTCTTCTTTGCCAATTTCAATGGTTAGATGACAAAATATCACACTAACACTCTCAAAATATTTCCTCAATTACAAAAATAATCAAAATCAAATACATGTTATTACTCCTCAAAATTAGCAAAATCATAAAATCACACATAAAAATAATTACTCAAATGCCCCTTATAATATCCAAATTTAATTAATCAAACTCCAAAATTAACCTTTCAAAATAATGTTTGACTACCCTTTTATCTCCCTCAAAATACTCAATATCCAAATTAATTCAGACAAAAATTAAACTTTATAACCATCAAAATATTTTATTTTTCTCAACCTTAGCACATCCAAAATAATCAAAAATATTTTATTTTTCCCAACCTTAGCACATCTGAAATAATCAAGCGACCAAGCAAAAATGTCATTAGTGCATACCTTTAACATTACCAAGTGGGTTTCAAACGTGAAACCTGCTCTTCGTCGAGTGTCTTATCAAGGTGCTATCCCACGACGTGGGCTAAGCACTCCCACAAGGACGGGAAGGCACAAGCCTCCCTTTATTCCTTCATTCAACGTTGCTTGAAAAAAAATACTCTCTCACTGCCTTGCAAAACAAAATTGGTGAGATTTGAACCCTGCACACCTTGCCTCCCACATGACTTAGCACATCCACCATTGCCACATGTGCTACACAGCACTGTGTGTGATATAAGGAGATTCGATCCTATTTTTTAACCCTCTACCACTGAATACCTTTTGAAAAACATGAAAACTCTTTATCCTCCTTGTACATTACACTTTGGGCTTAGGAAATTTGATCAATAGCATTAGGAGGTGTAAGGCAAAGGTTTTTGCCATCATTTATACATGATGCTTCATGTCATAAAACGTCAGTGCTATTTAATAAAATTCCAAATTCAATTTTTTACTTAGCCTTATAAACCTATTTAGGGTTTATTAAATTAATAAGAATTAATTTATAATTAAATTATAGTAACTTTTAAAGTTAATTAAATTAATTAATAAATTAATTATAATAAAATTATATTAATTAATTTATAATTAATTTAAATTTTCCTTTATAATATTATAATAAAATATTATAATATTATTTGCTTGGGCGTCTTCTTTGCACTTTGGACCACATCCGACTACTTGGAACCGTATCTGACCAGCTAGAAGCGGACTCTCCTTTTTGCATTGATTGCGGAACTGCTTCTCCTTGCACTGCTCACTGAAACTGACTTTTGACATCAATGACCATTCACTCTTGACATCAATAACAACTCATCTACTAAAAATGTCCAACAAGTATCATATGTCAAGAGTAGGTAGTATTTCCTCACAATCTAACCATTTTTTCCTTACAGTGATCAAGAGAACACAAGGGCTTTGAATGATTCACTCATAAAGATAAATATCAACAACTAAAATAGGTAACATAAAATATAGAGTAGAAGTGATTTTATCCATAAATATAATATAAACCCTTTTGAAAAGGGAAGAACAAAACACTAATAAACAACTACATAAACCAAAATCAACTACAAAGACACTCAGTTCAATGCAAGCTTAAATGGACAACCTAAGCCCTCCATATAACGGGAAAATGTCTAAAAATCTCTTCCAGTACCAACCATAAAATATGAGGTGAGAGGGTATCTTGAGACTTCCATGAGATACATAAATATCCATCTATACAAATCAAGTACTAATACTAATAATTATGGACTAGGACTAAGAGTCAAACATGAAACATCAATTTCATAACTAACAAACACTCAACACAACTTTATCAAATTACCAAAACCTTCTTGTTTTTTACTAGACAACCTCATGCTCAGGATACCTACTCACCTCACTCCTAGCTTGGTTGTCCATTAATTATCTACTAGCATTTTCTAAAAATAGAACAAAAAATGTAACATCAAATATAGAGTAGAAGTGATTTTATCCATAAATAGAATATAAACCCCTTTGAAAAGGGAAGAACAAAACAAACAACTATATAAACCAAAATAAACTACAAAACACTCAATTCAATGCAACCTTAAATAAAAATAAAATAATAGTTATGCAGATAGACCACTAAGGGAGAAGTAAATGGAGAAAAGGTAATATCTTTTGTAATCATTGATGTCAGATGTTAATTCAAAGCATCATACAATATTTTCTATAACATGACATAATTTATTTGTAAACAATATCTACTATAGGCTAGGTAATGAAGGAGCCCACACCATCCTTCATTGTGGCCATTTCATCATTCCTTCTATACAATATTGTTTCCTCTATTTGGGAAACATGCGCATTGAATTTGAAAAAACCTTCACCCAAATTTTGACCATGTATAAGGTCTTTAGGGTTAGTACTGATCACCATGCCATTGGCCACTACGTTATCATTATGGATCTGAATCAAGTAGCATTTCCTTCTATTAGTTTGAGTGATCAGTATCATTTTAAGTTCCTACATGGAAAATTGATGGCCTAGATAAATTCACTGCATAGCGTACAATACAAATTAAGTACATTTTATATTTGAAATAATAGTTGTACCATTGATGACTATGGCCTAGAAGGTATTGAGCAGCTGCCTATACCTTGATTACCACCACCAATGTTGCGTCCACTTATAAGGGTAGCATGTAGTGATACTGCCTATGGAATTATATGCAGGGTATCATTACAACTTTAAGGGTGCAACATGTAAACATTTCAAATATGAAATCATGAAAAAACTAACACACCTCTATTTATGCAAGCTGTGTCAAAATCTCATCAATATCTCTCTCTGCAAGCTTCTCTTCCAAAAAAATTTCTCTCTCCACAAGCTTCTCACCATTTTTTCTTTTTCTCTAATGTATGCTCTTGCATCTGGCACAACTACTATAAGTAACCCTTACCCACAAATAGAGCAATTGGCGACACTCCTTTGCCGACATCCTGAACCTAACCCAGTATTTTGGATCCCAAAAAATTGGTGAGGACATCATCCTTAATAGACTAATTTATGGAGCTTGTAGATGAAATTTCATCATCCAATTTTTTTTGGCAATATCACATGCATAGTTAACTAGTAACATGTTAAAAAAACAATCGATAAAACAAATTTTTCAAGTTCAACGTATTTCTATTTCCAAGGGAATGTCATTTACGATTGTCTCTACAACTTTTGGTGAAATAGGAGCCCCATCCTTATTTTTATGAGCTACCATCCACACAGTTTCCCTTGGTAGTGGAGTTTTCTCATTTGGTTGGCTCTTCCTCTACAAGATATATAGTTGGAGAGACATGGGGATAAGTCATACATGACAAAATAATATAGTTATATATGTTTGTCATATAATGGATGAGTACGATAGAATACCGTTTCATGCTCCAGTCGAGCATATTCTTGTTTGAATGCAAGTGTGCATGATGGATTGGTGATATCTATCTTGTTTATTCCTTTGCCTCATCATCTACAATGCAACAAAGAAATCAATATATAATTAATTCATTAGGGAGAGCAAGATCTGTAAAATTCACATGAACATAACAATGATATGAACTACCATAGTAGATTGGCTAGTATTTTCCTTAAACTCAGTGTTGCTCCTACCATTCACAAAGGTTTCCAAATATTTTTGTGATACACGAGATGGGGGATTAGCAATTCTATCTTCATCATTATCATACTTATCATAGTGATTTTTCACAAGTCGATGCTTATGTTCGTGCTACTGCTTGTCCATGATCGTGAAGACCCATTTCTTCATTATATTTGAAATGATATATTTTTGCTGCATCATATCAATATCTTATTAGATGCAATATTTATATAAGTATTCAAAAAATGGACTCTAGCTATGAACTGCATTGGCTAGAAAGTTAACATAATGAGTGTCCATAACTAGTTTTTAACTTCCATAGGGACTACTCTCTATTTTGTATCACTGATAGAGATAATCTTCCTCACAATCATCCCAAGTAAAATGAAAACTTAATAGAATTTAGACCTACAGGCTGTTCATTTAGATTGCAAATGATTTCCATCCTATTTGTGTTGCTTGACTCTACTATACATCTTTTTGGACCTCTCTTTCTATGATATTCAATGTTTGAAGTGTATGATGACCTAGCATCAAAACCTATAACATCGACACCATCCAAACATCATTATACCATATAGTATGACAACAACGAGTAACCCAACATCATGAGCAAATTTCTTGTGCGGTTTATGTACCTTCTTCACTAGCCAAAGCATTTTCAACCTCATTTCGAGTATTCTCAACATCAGATTCATTTATGTTATGGGTCACCTCTTTATATTCCTCATTATTGAAATGACGTAGCTAGTATCATCCACCAGTTGCTACAATACATCATAGTAGACAAAAAAACCACGATCAATTCAAATATGCCTAGGTAAACCACTATTGAACAACAATATCAAATTTCAAGTACTTACTAGCGTGCGAGGTGTACATCACTGAATCCTAATTTATTATGATAAACTCAGCTACCTATGACCTCTTTCTTGGTCTTTTCTTGGTATGTAAAAGAAAAATAAATAGAAAGCATGATTGTAAGAATGCTAAATGAATGGAAATTTTTTATTTCAAGTGTAATTATTGTTTACAGATATAGGTGAATGGACAACCCGATCCCTCCATATAATGGGTAAATATCTAAACATCCCTACCTGTCCCAACCATCATAGATGAGGTGAGAGGGTATCCTGAGACTTCCATCAGATACATATATATCCATCTATACTAACCTACCCAAAAAGCGTGCACCTATCTAGTAGATCAATAGAAATCAACATAAAAGCATGAAATAAGAATCAATATTACATATGATAACAAAATGGATGTTTCTTTTATTGATATCAAAAGTAAATCTCGATTACAATCATGCCCCTCTTAGGGTCACCCAAATATTGATACAATTGATACAATTCTAAAGCCCCCAATGGGGTAGGTGCAATACTAATGCTCTCTAAATAGTCACAAACTGCTCTAGGGTGGAGTTGACCCTCTTCTTCGCGTTGAGGAAGGAATTAGATGATTGAAGCTCCTTTGAACCTATTTCCTGTGATCAAGAAACAACACAAGAACATTAAACAAATAGGCAACCTCTCGTGATGAGGCCCTTTAAAGGATTTATACATGTAAAAGCCATAATACTAATGAAATCAAGAAAGTAGATAAACTATACTAAACATATGCAATTCTCATAAATATTGATGGAAACATGTAAATAAGGACTACAACTACCAATC
This sequence comes from Wollemia nobilis, assembly GCA_028583015.1. Taxonomy (NCBI): domain Eukaryota; kingdom Viridiplantae; phylum Streptophyta; class Pinopsida; order Araucariales; family Araucariaceae; genus Wollemia; species Wollemia nobilis. The sequence goes on along the minus strand of JAQPPZ010016847.1, from coordinate 5,293,581 downwards.
TAATGGATCAAATGTATGAAATGAAGCATGTTAGCATGAAAAGAAACCAATTATGTCCTACTTGCTGAAATGAAGTAAACCTAATGAAATATTCAATACGATCAGTCAGAGTCTCTAAACTACCAAATAAACCAATAGAATGATTAAGCTAAACTAGCTAAGCACACTACAAAATGAATAGTAAGGAGATCTTATACCTATTGCAAACCGCAGCTCGAATGAGCGGTTTGCACTATAAACCATGGCTAACAACCGTAGCCTGCAACCAAGTAGGTTTGCCCTCCAATTCTAGGGTAGTGGGCTTGATCCTCCTTGTCAAATTGATGATCAAGGGTCACCTCAGTGTCCTATGACAGGTTTAGCGGTTGAATTGCTCGATAGGGCCTCTGTTTGCCCAAATTGGCGTTTCTTGGCATTCTAGCTCCTTAGGGCATCCATGGCATAATTTGTCATGATGCTTAGGTTGGCAAAGTGATAGCAACAAATATCTCTCTTAGTGCACTCAAGTGAGTTCACAATTTGACAGGGCTTCGCTACTCTAATCTCCAATGCTTGCTTGATATCTTTGCCCTATTTCTGAGGGGTACTTATAGGATTACCCAAGGGCTAGGGGTGGCTTCATGGAGAAGCCAAGAACAAGAAGGGGTGGTTAGGATAGTTGGATTGGAAGCTTCCATCCTTTAACCACCTTCTTCTAGATCAAATGGTCGTTCAAACTGATTTGGCTTGGATGAAGGCCAACTGAACTTTAGTTAAGACCATAGGTGACAGCTATGGTTCAGACTATAAACCGTAGGTGTCAATCGTGGTTTAGACTATGGACCATAGGTCTCAGTTGTGGTTCAAACTTATTAGGCCAAGGAGCCCAAATTGAGTGGTTAGAACCACTGCTCTATCTTGGAGTCTATCCAAGATCTTCCATATGGTCTTGTAGCATGTCCATATGAGTAGTCACCATCGACATGATGTATTTTAGGTGTCTACATAAGCCCCTATTGAGATGCGTTGTGAGATCGAACAACGCATGAGCAAAAATACACCACCTAAAATGATGTCAAAGGTTCTATGATGATCATTAGTCAGATCAACATTAGATGCCCCAGGTCCAGCAAAAGGATGCGCATCCTGGAATCATTGCTTCCAACTCGGTGAAAGGCTTAAATTTGAAAGAGTTTGCACTCATCATTAGACATTCGAGTAGCTTTGGCTCTATAATAGGAGTTAGGCCTATATAACCGAAAGAATGAGAGTTACAAACTAACTATCATATTTGCTATTTTCCCCAAGCAAAGGGGTAAGCTTATGATAGTTGTTGACAATGATTCGCAAGGACAAACACAATTTTGACAAGATCAAGGGATCTACGATTTCAGAGATCTTATGTTGATTTTGATTATGATTATGATATTATGACTACCCCCTCAAGTGACGAGTCGATGGAGGAAATGCCAATGTATGAAGCGACGAGGTCACTTGACCACAATGAATGATCTAACCAAAATTTAGAATTGAGCATTTAATTACTTGGCTAGACCTAGTTTAGCGTATGATTACAACTATTAATAGTAATTGCACATTCCTATCCCATGGAGAAGTCGGGCTACAATAGTCATCTTAGGGAATCAAAATGATACAAATCCAATTAGTTTTGTGTTGAATAAATTTGTCGATGATTTTTTGAAAATATGTCATAGGGAAAATGACATGAAACACCTCATTTTCGTGGAGCGGTCCAGCCTTGAAGGCCTTCTTTAGAATTGAAAAGAAGCATATCAAATCAACGATGACAATTTTACCCCAAATGTCCTTATGGTTATTTACTCATCATGTCGGATTGCATGGAGCGTCAGTCGCTACAACCACCAAGTGTATAGAGTAAATAACTAAATACGAGGTGCATTTGGCTTTTGATTATTTTAAATATTTTTGTTAATTTTGAATTTTTAGTTGATCATGGTGCTTAAAAATCACCAAATTTGCAAAATTGATTGCTTTTATTGAGATTCTGATCCATTAGGAATCATTGATTTATCATTTAAGATCTTCCCACGATGGGATTTTGCTGCATTTAATGCTAGTTGTGAACCACGAGTTCAGTCTATGGTTGAAACTTTCAAATTTTAGGAATCGCAGGTCAGACATGCGGTTGCAAAACCCTAATTATGGGACCACGAGTGTAAGCTGCGATCCGACGAAAATAGGAAAAGGTTATAAAAAGTTTTCCCATTTGAAAATTTTATTATTGTCTTGAAAGTGACTACAATTTGAAGAGCTCTGAGAGGTGTGAGATAAAACTTGACCTAAAACCCTGCTAAGACTAACACCAAACACCTAACACACCTCACGATGGTGGACCGTGAACAACCTTCTTCCAGCCGAGGTCTTAGTGCGGAAAGGTAATTCAAAACTGAGTCCTCACATTCATTACCAATTAAAATGAACCAAATTAATTAACTGGTTGAATCAATCTCATTAAACTATTGGCAATGAACCACACCCTAGATTAGGCTAGCTTAGGATTTATTGTTTTATTATTATTTTTTTTATTGGCTAGGAAATGACCCCAAAAGGGGTGTATGCCTAGATCACAACTACCAGCTGTGGTTCCCCTTTGACATATTGGGGACCATAGGTATCAGCTACGGTTAGATTTGAATTACAATGGTAAAAAAATTGACCGTTGTGCGGACCGCGGGTTTGACCTATGGTTCCTTTTTTTTTAAAATTTTCGAATTTGTTTTTATTTTTTTTGTGATTTTCTTGGCAATTAATGTCATTTATTGCACCTATGAGATGTATTATTAAAAATTTTGATCATGCTTAGCATAATTTTGCATTGTTAGCTATTTTTAGCTTGATCTATCTCTTTTTAGGTCATTTTATAATTGCTTTTAGCTAGCTTTTAGTTAGATTTTTTCTTATACCATATCTCTTTCTAGAGACTAATCTTGAGAGCTAGGGATCCAAAGCTCCTTAACACTCTCCACCCACTACTGACTGATGAGGAGTGACTATGGTTTGGGGCCATGGGTTTCAGCTATGTCTTGGATCTACCCATGATCAGGGTAGATCAAGCTTACATGACTAATTGGCCCTGAGTTGGAATGCCCGGACCAACACATTTCACCTGTCGATAGGTGAAATGACTATCACACTTGAGGATGTCTATAAGATCTTTAGGATCCCCATTGATGGTGAGCCCATCACCTCCTCTACCTTTCAGAGTAGGGGAGTTGTGTTTGATGAGATATTTGATGATCAAAGCCTAGAGGCCCAGTGCAAGATCGACCATGGAGGCGTTCACATTGGATACTAGTATGGGGAGGAGGTCTTCTCCATTCAAGAGGTAGTTTTTATGCACCTGATCATGCAGATTGTCCTTCCAGACTCCTCGAGTGTGAGGATCCCATGGAACCTTCTGGCTAGTGTTAGGAGGGTCATTCAAAGCTCCACATGATGGCCATTGCTCCTAGCCTGGGGGAGCACTTTACTGTGCTAGTTGTACCGGGAGTTATACCAGATTACCAGTAGGAGCTAAGTAGGCATCATTTGTAGTCTTCTTCTACAGATCTAGGGTTGGCAGCACATCCATATCGAGAGACTTGTAGAGCTTCCCTTGGAGATTACTTCTTAATGATGCACATCAATGTTATGCCGCATGCTATCCTCGAGAGGAGGAGTTTTAGATCAGGTCCCATGTAGGGGACATCAAGCATTATATCGACTGATTTGCAGCACTGCAACCTGATGACATTGAGTGACGTACATACATGGGTTGCTCTATATGGTCGAAGGCTGGCGAGTGGCTACACTAGGCTCGGTGAGACAGATGGATTCTAGGCCGTAAGGACAAGATCTGAGAGTACCAATTCTTCTCTAGAGTCCTACGATAGTTTAGTATAGTCCAAGATATCCCAAAGCTACCTATTATCTACATGCGGCTAGTTCTAGAGACAGATCTGTAGTGGGTGCAGCCTACACCACTAGGCGATGCTATAGATGATTTCTAGGAGTCGAGGGTTGTTGTGGCTGGGACCACCCCAACATATGATACTTGGTGGTCCCTACTTCAATGGTAGGGATCTGGTCCTCTCGGTCGGGTAGATGATGAGGCGAAGGTTGATCCACAGGGGTGCAATGTGCACTTGTGTACTGAGGGTGGATGGGGGGAAGAGGTTGCAGCAGAGGATGCACCACCGATAGAGGTCAAGGAGGAGGCCCTATATGAGGGTGAGGTGCCTCTAGATAGTGAGGTAGGGCAACTGCTAGCCTAGGTGGTAGATCTATAGAGCCATATTGGGAGGTTTTAGTCCTAGATGTTGTAGAGGGATACTAGCATCACCACCTTAGAGGTGAATCTAGCTCATAGTGAGAGACAGCTACAACAAGCTAGGTATCGGATTACATTTGTGATAGCACATGCTACATCGATAGAGGTGTAGGTTCAGGAGCTCACTAGTGTGCATGACCTGGTAGAGGTGTGACTAGGTAAAACTATAACATAGAGGGATTTGGCCAGGGCAACGGTGGGTAGCCCATCATCTATACAGGTTGCTATGGTATCTCCTATAGCACCAGAACCTCTACTACCAGGAGTTCATGATCCCATGGCTGAGATCACACGACTAAATCTCCTCATAGAGGAGGAAAACACTATACATGATGTGAGGGCAGCTTGCATCTCTCAGCTGGAGGGTCGCATCATACTGCTAGGTGGGGAGGTTCCCAAGGATAGGTATTCCATAGGTACCCATGGGACCAGCTCTAGGACTAGGACCAGGGAGATAGGATAGTATTCTGCCAGCTCAAGCCATAGGACGCATAGGACCGAGAGGACTCATCGATCCGATCGGACCCATAGGTCTTCGAGTACTCAGGGTGCTAGCTCATAGAGGACTCATGGGATTGGTTATCATGTACAAAGCCTCTTTGGATTAGGCTAGACACATGATCCTTAGTAGGATATATAGCAGGGGCCAAAGTAGACTACAGAGCAGGCTCCCAGGAATAGTGTTGAGGGAGGCGGAGAGGGCTCCAACAGAGGGGGATCAGGCAAGAGCTAGTGTCTCCACTTGATACAGGCTATATCATTTTTGTGTGTATCATTTTTGGTGTGAGGTCTGAGGACCTACACGATTGTAGCCTACAAGATTTTTGATGTACCCTGATGTACTCTTTGACACACACACACACACACACACACACACACACACACACACACACATATATATATATATATGAGATTTGATCATTTTGGCTCATTATGTGTACTTGTATATGTTTTTAGTTTTATGTTTATGTTATGCACATGGATGCAGATGTTTATATTGATGCTATGCTTATGTAATGTGATGTATGGATGACATGCACTAGATAGATTTTTAATTTATGATGATGATGATATGCAGTGATCTAGATGCTTAGATGTGCGATTTGATGGATGCATATGGATGCGATGTTTACTTAAATGCATATTTTATTTTTCTTTATTGCCTGCATTTAATTTTATGACACTGTCACAATATGTTGATGCAATGTATGTAGTGCATTATTTAAATGAACATGTATGCTTTAATAACTTAAAACATAAGGAATGAATGCTATATGTGTTTAAAAATCTAATGGATGACACCACAAAATGTATAAAAATCATGAATGTAATTGAAAGATCCTCATTACAAGAATTTAATCAATTAATCACATATATATGAAATACAATGGTATGAAGCTGTATGATGCGAATGATATAATGTGTCATTCTATTTTCTTTTGCAAGTTTGAAAAATATGGACAATATAGTCAGTGGTCGTCTAGATATCATTTCTGATATCCATCTGTATCTATCCTATATCTTGATTGTGCTTTATATAATGATGTATCATGGATTCGATACTTTTCAGTTTGATGATTTTATTCTATATGGTTTGTGTTGCTATTAGAGAAACTTTTGAGGTTTTCCATGAGACTCAATGGTGTAAACTTAGCTACAAGAGACCAAAAAAATAGACTCCAATCACATAACACAAATGTAATAATAGAAGAAAACTACAAATTGATATTCTTCTCATTCTTGAATTCACACCCCTTCTAAAAAATATTACAATCCATCATATAGCAACCAAAAACCAAAGAAACCCTAAAAACATATTTTTTCTAAAACTGCTAAAAATAGAAATGAGTCAGATTGCATCCAAATCCGATGCACACATCCCTCTTACAATAACGAACCTTAATTTAAAATGTTAGGTCTCAACTTAAGGTATAACAAAAGATAATAAACTTCTAACAACAAAACAAACTCAAAAGACCTGGGAACCTTTTCTAAAAGCTAATTTTGGGGTACTAGATGGAGGAGTTAGGTCCCGAAAACATAATTTTTGGAGGGTCAGGAGGATCAAAGATCATCCTTATGTAGAACATACACACAGAACCACCTGTTAAATTTCAAGGCAAATGGGTGTACATTTCACAAGTTATGGCTCCGGTAAGGTGCATCATTCTCCTTTGGTGAAAAAGAACTTAGCTCCTGCGAGTTCAGCTGAATTGAAATCTTGTAGCTTTTGGTTATCAATTTTCTTTATCTCTAACTCTAAAAACCAAGTGTTATCTAATTGTGGTAATCCTTCCCACTAAACCAAGAATTTTTTATATCTCCCATGTCTGGTGGTGATCACCTTCTTATCAAGCACCTATGCAACTCTGTATTTTTTCTTCTTAGGCATCTGTCGTGCCTAATTTACTGTCTCCTATAATTCACCATCCTTGATAGTACCAGGATACTGAAATAAATTAGAAACATTAAAAATGGGTAAAATATCAAATTCATCGGGTAACTCCACTTTATAGGCATTATCATTGATCTTCAAAATCCTGCATGGCCCAATTTTCTTAATTTTTAGTTTGTTATATGTCCCGTTAGGAAATATTTCTTTCCTAATATGAACCATGACCATATCATCCTCTTCAAACACTTTCACCCTTCTATGTGCATCAACATAATCTTTATAGTGAGCATTACTGCTCTGCAATTTTTCCCTCATTGACTCTTGCACTTTTTGGATATGCGCAGCAAATGCTTTTGCATCATCACTAAATTGTTCCCGAATTGGTAACTCAACTAAATATAATACACCTCTAGGATTTTGACCATAAATAATTTGAAAAGGAGATTTACATGTGGACCTATTCACTGAACTTTTGTATGCAAATTCGGCTTGTGACAATCCCATTATTTTAGTTTTTATCCAACTATGCATTGTAAGAGGTTTCCCAAGATTTTGTTCACTACCTTTGTTTACCCATTGGTATGTGGGTGGTAAAAACTATTGAACTGAAGCCTAGTGTTCAACTTTTCCACAACGTCCTTCAAAAGTGACTCAAGAACTGAGTATCCCGATCAGAAGTAATAGTCTTTGGAACACATTGCAACCACATAATCTCATCAAAGAATAATACTGCAGTCCTATTTGCATCATTAGTTTTATGGAAAGCAATGAACACCATTTTTAAAAATATTTCTACCACAAAAAAAACTGAATCCTTACCCCTCTATGTCTTGGGCAACCCCAACACAAAATCCATACTCAGATCAGTCCATGGTCCTGTAGGAACTAGTAGTGGCATATACAACCCTATATTTTGTGCATGGCCCTTAGCCATTTGACATACTCTACATCTAGAGATAAACTTGATTATGTATCTCTTCATTTTTGGCCAATAGTACTTCTCCTCTACAAGAGTGGTAGTTTTGGCTACTCCAAAATGACCAGTCAAACCCCCACTATGTAATTCCCTCAAGATGTTCTCTCTTATAGAGCCATTGGGAATGCATAATCGATTACCCTTAAACAAGTAACCATTATATAAAAAATACTCTTCAAAAATAGTATGGGACTTGCCCCCTACTGCACTTTTGCACTATTGCACAATATTCCCAAAATTTGCATCAGGTTCATACATATTTTTAATCCCCTTAAATCCTACCACTACATTCTCCATAGTGGTCAACAACAAGACTCTCCTACTCAATGCATCAACAACCTTATTCTATTTTCTCAACTTGTGTTTCAGGATAAATGTATACTATTACAAAAATGAAACCCATTTGGAATGGCTGCGATTTAACTTTTTTTGAGAATTGACATACCTCAATGCTTCATGATCAGTAAACAACACAAACTCCTTTGAGATTAAGTAGTGCCTCCAATGTTGTAATGCTTGCACAATTGCATAAAATTCCACATCATATGTAGAATAATTCTTCCTTGCATCATTTAGCTTCTCACTAAAAAATGCTATAGGTCAGCCCTCTTGACTTAAGACACCACCAATTCCAACAAATGAGGCATCACAATCAACCTCAAACACCTTACTGAAATATGGTAACACTAGAACAAGGGCTTTCGACACCTTCTTCTTCAAGATTTCAAAACTCTATATTACTGTCGTAGTCCATACAAACTCTTTTCCCTTCGTGCACTCAGTTATAGGGGTAACTATACTACTGAATTTCCTGATGAACTTCCTATAAAAGGTAGCTAGTCCATGAAAGCTCCTTACTTCTATTTTTGATCGTGGAAGAGGCCGTTCTAGAATCACCTTCACTTTCTTATCATCCATCCTCATGCCATCTCTCAAGATTACAAATCCCAAAAACACTAAACTCTCTTGAAGAAATATACATTTCTTCAGGTTGACATACAGTTTCTCCTTCTTGAGCACGTCTAACACTAATTTCAAGTGTAACAAATGCTCTTCTTCACTTTTACTATAAATCAAAATATCATCAAAATACACAACCACACTTACCATTATATTATTGTAGTACTTTGTTCATCAATCACATAAATGTACTGGGTGCATTAGACAACCCAAATGGCATCACATCCACTTGTACAATCCATATTTTGTCTTAAAAGTTATCTTCCATTCATCCCCTTCTCGAATTCTAGTCTGGTAGTAGCCACTCCGTAGATCAATTTTATTGAAGTATTTAGCTCCAGCCAATCCATCCATCATGTCATCCACTCTCGACATAGGATATCGATACTTTATTGTGATCTTATTTATGGCTCTACTATCCACACACATCCACTAGTCACCATATTTCTTTGGGGTCAACAATGTTTGAGTCGCACATGGACTCATACTCTCCCTAACTAATATCTTCTTTATAAACTCTATCACTTGCCTACTCAACTCTACATTCTATGTCGGGGTCAACCTATAAGCTACCTGATTTGGGAGCACTGGTCCTGGAATCAAATCCATGTGATGTTGGATATCCCTTTTTGGTGGTAGCTCATCTGGTAACTCCTATGGTGTGATATATTTATATTCACTTAGCAACTTAGCTACTGCTGTAGGCATAACCACTTCCTTTGTTTCTAGCTTCCTAGCTATTAAGGCATAACAGAAGCTAGCATCCCTGATCTCTATAAGAAACTCCTTCATCGTCAAAAAGCTCTCACTCGGCCCATCCTCCTTTAGATGTACAAGAACTAACTTTACACCATCCTTCCAAAATGTGTAAGTATTCTTTCTCCCATTATGATTAGTATCCCTATTGTACTACCAAGGTCTTCCCAATAGAATGTGACATGCATCCATCAAGATCACATCACACCACACTTCATCCTTGTAAGTGCTCCCAATTTAAAATTTAATTAAACACCTCTAATATACTATTACCTCATTCCCCTTCTTAACCCATGATATGCGATATGGATAAGGATATTTTTCACATTTCAGGTGCATTTTTTCAACCATGACATTTGACACCATATTCTCACAGCTACCACCATCAATGACAATGTTACATAACTTCCCTCCTGATGTACACCTTGTTCGAAATATGTTCATTCACAACAAAGAATATTCACCCTCTATGGTCTACCCCTTTGCTTTGCTCTACACCATATCTTTCTTAGGAGCAATCAATGTCCTCCTTATCATAAGTGCTTACCCCATGCCAGCAACAACTTCATCTTCATCCTGCTCTTCCATCTCAACCAGATTGACCCTTCCTTGTCCTCCTTGATACCTTTCTTGGACATCACATTGGGGATAATCAAATGCACTATGCCTATCCTCACCACATCCATAATAGGTATACGACCTCCTCATATCATTCCCATTTCATCCACCACCGTAACCTCTACCTCGTTGGTATCCTTTTCCTCTCAGATTCTGCCCATCTTCTTCTTGTTTAGCAAGTATTGAGGATTATCCCTTGAGAAAATTAGATCCATTTCAACCATGACCTAAAGAGGACGTGAATCCCTTCTTACCTATTCTATTAATCCTTTTTAATTTCTCCTCCACCTTAAGGGCCATTTGATACACATCCTCCACTATAAGAGTGCGATGCATGCTCATCTCATATTGAACAGCAAAACTTAGACCATTTACATACCTGGCAACCTTTTTATCCGCTATCTCATTGTGCTCCACTCGAATGGATAGCTTGTAGAATTCATTAGTATAGTCCTCAATGCTTTGATCCTTCTATTGGAGATTCTAAAATCTATGAAATAGGGTTTGGGAGTAGTCTATAGGTATAAATTTTTCCTGTAATTGCTTCTTCATCTTTGTCCAATCCCTGATCTTTTCCTTTTCATTCCTCTATCATGTATTTTGCAATGATCCCACCAAATAAATGCATGTCCCTTCAACTTTGTGCATGTGAGCTTAACCTTCTTCTCTTCAGCAAGGTTACTCCATTCAAAATATTTTTCTAGTCTATTGATCCAATCGATCAACTCCTCTAGTTTCAACCCACCAACATACTCGGAAACCTCGATAGTGATCCCATATCTATTCCCATTAAGCCTCTCTAGAGCTCATTTCAATCAATTTTCAAAACCATGCCCTTATTCCTCTAGGCCCTCTGGTTATGCTTCTACTTGGATCTCAGAGCCATGTTCCTCAGGTATGTTTTCATCATCAGATCCTTGATCTGCACGTGCCCTAGGACATCTCTTTCCCATGCAATTAATCACACCAGTCAACCGTGCTAATTTTGCATTCGGATCCTCGATCTGCCTATTCATTTGGGCATATCTTCTAGGTGGCATCTTCCCTTCACTAGTGAGATCACACCCGCTTTGATACCAAATGGTGTAAACTCAGCTACAAGAGACCAACAAAATGGACTCCAATCACATAACACAAATGCAATAATGGAAGAAAATTACAAATTGATATTCTTCTCATTCCTAAATTCACACCCCTTCTACAAAATATTACAATCCATCATATAGCAAACGAAACCCTAAAGAAACCCTAAAAACGTCTTTCTTGAGCAAGGGATTTGTATAGTGCTTTTAATTCACTATATCATTTTAGATTTGAACTCTGAACTTTGGGTTTGAAATTTAAACTATGTATCTATGTACGAGTAGGGGAAATTCTTGTCCTTTCTCCAAGGTTCACCACTCTAGACCGAACTATTTACAAGATAAGCAGGTAATAAAACCCATCTCTCTAAATACCTAGGACCACTTTCGTAGCTTTCATCCTCCCTTATCTTAGCAGGATTTTAAATGTGTCAATTAGTGACGAGATCCTGATATGTCAAGCACTATCACAACTAATGACATCATCTACAAAAGAAAAAATAGCTTTCTATGACATCTATGAAACCCACTAGGTATGGTTGAGTGACAAAAAAAATTGGTATACACACATATCTCATAGCAACAAGTGTTGTGTATGAATGCAACATATTATGATAAATGCAAAGGTGCATGATTAAAACACAAACGTGGTATCGTTTGTAAGACTGACAAACACAATTCCTGTTGGCAATTTTGGGTACATTGCCTTTGCTCAAGTGTATAAGTTGTCATTGATGTCAAGAAGCTTTTGAAGGAATTTGATTTGATATCAAATAATTTGTTTTGATGAAGGTTACGACATGACAGTTTCAAAGGTCTTTTGCAAACCTCAAGCTGACAGGTTCGAAAGAAAGTAAGTTGGAAAAATGTCACGATATTGCGACATGTCACATTTTCGCGACTTAAGCAGGAGAGAGAAAGCATTTTAGAAAAGTGTCACGATATCGCGACATGTCGCATTTTCACGACTCAAAAAGTGCAGGAAGGCAAAGAAGGAAAAGTGTCGTGATTTCATGACATATTGCAAGGAAGGTTGAACGGACGAAAAAGTGTCACGATTTCGCGACATGTTGCAGGAGAGAGAGTCCGAAAGAAAAAGTGTCGCGATTTCATGACATAATGCAGAAGAGAGAGTCCGTAGTGTGAATTGTCATGATTTTGCGACAAGTTCGAAGAGAGAGAAAGTAACACAAAAAGTGTCACAATTTCATGACATGTTGTAGATGAAAATGTTCCAAGTAAGAACTGTCATGATTTTGCGACATGCAGCAAAGGAAAGGTTTCAAAGTAAGAAATGTCATGATTTCATGACATGTTGAAGAGAAAGCATACGGATATAGAAAGTGTCACGATTTCATGACAGATTGAAGAGAAAGCTTACAAATGCCGAAAGTGTCGCAATTTCATGATAGATTGATATGGCAGCATATGGTTGGAGAAAGTGTCATGATTTTGCGATAGAAATAGAAAGCAGGTCTTCAATAGGAGAAGAGTCACGATTTCATGATAGAAGCAAAATGAAAGAGCATGGAAGAAGAAGCATTGTGATTTCATGACAAATTCAAGAAGGAAGAGCTCAAATGTGAAAGCATCATGATTTCGTGACATGTTCCATTTTCACGGGCGTAAGGCAGAGAAAAGCACAAGGCAGTGAAAGTGTCACGATTTCGCGACATGTCATGTTTTCACTAGTGCAAGCAGAGAAGAGTGTAAGGAAGCAAAAGTGTCACGAATTCATGACAAAAATTGAAAGTAGGCCTTCTATAGGAGAAGTGTCGTGATTTCATGACAAAAGCAGAAAGGAGGTCGACGAAGGGAGAAGTGTCACGATATCGCAACAAGAGCTTAGTTGAAGTCGACAAATGCTGAAGTGTCACGATATCGTGACAAAAGCCAAAAGAAAGTGTATGGTTGCAAAGGTGTCATGATATCGCGACATGTTGTAGTTTTATGAAAGAAGCTATAGAAGAGTTATAGAGGCAGTGAAGCCAACAAAGTTAAATTTTAGTCAACAAAAATTAGGGCTTGCAGTCGACGTAGATTAGGGTTTGTTTTTGGTATAACAACCGACTAAGATTAAAGTTTTCATCATGAAAATTATGTTATAAAAGGAGGGTTTTTTGGAGAGTTGAAGTGGGAATGAGTGTGTGTGTTGTGTACGACGTTCGAAGATAGTGCGCAGAGCAAGAAGTTCACTCGTCGAGAGCAGAGTGCAAAATTTGATCATAGTTTGTAGAGTGCATTTCGTCGAATCATTCTAAGTGTGAAATATTGCAAAGGAAGTAGAGTGTGCGAAGACAGTGCCGCTGTTATTGCATAGAGGTGCAAAGGTTTAAGTTTGATCAATTGCGGCTGTGATTGCGTAAAGAGAGCAGAGGGTGCAAAGAGCACAAGGGCAAAGACGAATGTGGAGTGTTGCTGCTTGAGGATAGAGATGTATTGATTCTATGAGAAGAACCTAAGGACATATTTGGTTGTTGAGCTACCATGGATGTGATCATAGAGGGTAGAGGTCTCTTAGGCTAAGCATTGAGGATAGGAGGTCTTCGGTGGAAAGGAGTTCCACGTGCTAGCAAGAGATAGAGGCAGTTGATCTTCTGAGGGATAATTTCCAGAGCAGAGGGGAAGGTATCTCCTTTGAGCAGAGGCTCATAAATTCTGTTTGGGGGAAGGTATATCCTTTGGGCCGAGGCTCATAAACATTGTAATTGGGAAGGATTCCCAAATAACTTTGAGATAACTTTTAGAGAAAAGTTTTGTGGACATAGCCCAGCCATTCTGGGTGAACCACGTAAAAATTGGTGTCACTTTGTGGATGATATTGTGCATTATTTGGATATTGTTGTGGGTATATTGCTTTACTATTTTGTAATATAAAGGAAAAAGTAAAAAGAGGTCTTATACTGTTCACCCCCCCTCTTAGTATAAGCTTGTGTTCTTCAATTGGTATCAGAGCGGGTGCCTTCGAAAAGTTTAACGACTTGAAGGAAAAGCTAGTAAAGAACACAATGGATTATTCAAGTGGCAATGCAGCACCTATTCTTGATGGGTTAGATTTTGGTCTTTGGAGTGCAAGGATGAAGGTTCATCTAATGGCACTTGGTAATGAGGTATGGGAAGTAATTGAAGATGAGTACACTATTCCTGTACATGGTCCAAATACTAAAGAAGAAAGGCTCCTACATCATAGTAATTCAAAAGCAATGAATGCAATTCTGAAAGGCTTATAGAAAGCAGATCTCACCAAAGTGATTCACTACAAGACAGCTAGTGAAATATGGAAACAGTTGCAGGTGGTTCATACAGGTGATACAAATGTCAAAAAGGCCAAGTTGAGACACTTCAAAGGTATGTTTGAACAACTCAAGATGAATGAAGATGAAAATATTAGTGACTACATGCTTCGTATGGATGAGGTTGTTAACTCCATGAAAGACTTAGGTCTTGAGCTTGCTAAAAATGATGTTTGTGATAAGATTTTAAGATCTCTTCCTAATATATTTAGTGAAAAGATTTCTGCTATTGAGGAAGCTAAAGATTTGGATAAGTTGAAAAAGGATGAGCTCCATAGTATACTTACAGCATTTGAGTTGAGAACTCAAGTGAAGGTTGATGTCAAGAAAGAGGCAGCTTTCAAGGCTACCAAGAAATCCAAGGGTAAACAACTTCAAGAGAGTGATGAGTCTTCTAGTGATGAAGAGGCATATTACAACAAGAAAGGCAAATTCTCTAGAAAGCACAAAAGCGTGAAAAATATAAGATGTTTCAATTGTGGAAAGTTTGGTCATTATGCTATAGACTGTACTATTCCCAAGGATGAAAGTGATGAAGATAAACAAGATTCTAAGAGCAAGGATTTTGAAAAGCACAAGCATCACAGAAAGAACAAAGATGAGCATAACAATCAAGGAAAGAGGTATTCTCACAAGCACAAGAAGAGTTTCTACCTAGACAAAGAAAGTAAGTGTTCTAGTAGTGATAATTAAAGTTATTCAAGTGATAATGAAAATGAGATGTTGTTCATATCAAAAAAAGAGGAAGAACCGAAACATAGATTCATTATCATGAAATGTCTTAGATGTGGAAATTTTGGTCACCTTGAGGATGATTGCACAAATAATGATTTGGTTTCTAGTATGTATGAGGATGCTTCAAAAAACTATAAGGAATATGCATGTATGGTTTTCGAAAAAGGTAGCACCTCTAGTGATAAGAAATCTGAAAAAGGCTTTGATGATTTAGAAAGCAAACAAATAAAGGATCTTGAAAGTGAACTTATTAATTCTCTTAGTGCTTTGAAAAAGGAAAGAAATAAGAATGCTAGACTCAAGGATAAGTTAGATGAATGTTTTATGGAGAGAGATGATCTTATAGAAAATCTTGATTTCTCTATAGCTAATACACAAGAACTCAAGGATGAGTTAGAGTCTAAGGTTCTTGATTATAGTGCGTTAGAATAGAAAATGGCTTCTTTGAAAGAGGAAACTAAAGAGTACAAGTATAAGCTTTACAAGTTTCAAGATAGCTCCAAAAAGGTTAAGTCACTCATCAAAGGTCAAAGAAAGACAACAAATAAGACTCCAAAAGGAAGAGAGTTTTGATGAGGAAAGTATTTCAGATCATGAGTCCTTGAATGATAGATGCGTAGAAATAGAAAATAGAATTCATAATGAGAAGAAGAGGTTTTCAGGACCCAAGAGGTCAAATAAAGGAAAATTTCAAGGCAGATGTTTTGCGTGTCACAGGTTTGGTCACATGGCTACACATTGCATGGCTCAAGTTAAGAAGATAAATGACAATTTTAGAAGCGCTAGTTTCTTTCAAGGTTATTGCTACTCTTGTCAACAGTTTGGGCACGAGGCAGTCTATTGCAAGGTTAATTACAAGAACAGGTTTGGTCAGAATAGGTTCGGTTAGAATAGGTTCGACCAGAACAGGTGGATTCAAAGATCAGATTTACCTTAGAGAAACAACATCGTCAAGTGTTTCAAGTGCAACAATGAAGGTCACACAATCAGATAGTGTAGAGCTAAAATTCTAGAATATAAGAACAAGAATAGTGGCATGATCAGGTCCAAGGATCAAGGCATGAACAAGAACAAGAATAGTGACAAGAATAGGAATACGGGAAAAGAGTTCAAGAGAAGGTCCGACAAGGAAATTATAGATGCTGATGATGATCAGTGCCTAATGGGAGTTTTACTCCCACCCCAAAATTAATCACCTCATTAGGAGGTGGGGGAGGGACTAAGCTAAGAGGCTCATTCTTAGTCCCGAGCCCCAAAGGTGGCCCTTTGCCATTGATGACAAATGGGGAGAAATATGAGTAAGGGGGAGAGCTTCAAGTGAAGAGGAAAGCTTCAAGTTAGGGGGAGCAAAACTTCAAAGGTAGATTCTTAGTTGTTAGCACAGTTGGTTTTAGTTTTGGCTCCTGAGACGTGTTTTCAGTAAAGGTTTGCCATCAATGACAAAGGGGGAGATTGTTGGCAATTTTGGGTACTTTGGGTACATTGCCTTTGCTCAAGTGTATAAGTTGTCATTGATGTCAAGAAGCTTTTGAAGGAATTTGATTTGATGTCAAATAATTTTTTTTGATGAAGGTTACGACATGACAGTTTCAAAAGTCTTTTGCAAACCTCAAGCTGACAGGTTCGAAAGAAAGTAAGTTGGAAAAATATCGCGATATCGCGACATGTCGCATTTTTGCGACTTAAGCAGGAGAGAGAAAGCATTTTAGAAAAGTGCCATGATATCATGACATGTCACATTTTTGCGACTCAAAAAGTGCAGGAAGGCAAAGAAGGAAAAGTGTCGTCATTTCGAGACATATTGCAAGGAAGGTTGAACGAACGAAAAAGTGTCACGATTTTGCGACATGTTGCAGGAGAGAGATTCCGAAAGAAAAAGTGTCATGATTTCATGACATAATGCAGAAGAAAGAGTCCATAGTGTGAATTGTCGCAATTTTGTGACAAGTTCGAAGAGAGAGAAAGTAACACAAAAAGTGTCATGATTTTGTGACATGCTGTAGATGAAAATGTTCCAAGTAAGAACTGTCACGATTTTGTGACATGTAGCAAAGGAAAGGTTTCGAAGTAAGAAATGTCATGATTTCACGACATGTTGAAGAGAAAGCGTATGGATGCAGAAAGTGTCACGATTTCGTGATAGGTTGAAGAGAAAGCTTATGGATGCAGAAAGTGTCACGATTTCATGACAGATTGAGATGGCAGCATATGATTGGAGAAAGTGTCATGATTTCATGACAAAAATAGAAAGCAGGTCTTCAACAGAAGAAGAGTCACGATTTCATGACAGAAGAAAAATGAAAGAGCATGGAAGAAGAAGCGTCGCGATTTCATGAAAAATTCAAGAAGGAAGAGCTCAAAGGTGAAAGCGTCGTGATTTCGTGACATGTTCCATTTTCACGGGCGTAAGGTAGAGAAAAGCACAAGGCAGTGAAAGTGTCACGATTTTGCGACATGTCATGTTTTCACTAGTGCAAGCAGAGAAGAGTGCAAGGAAGTGAAAGTGTCACAAATTCGCAACAGAAACTAAAAGTAGGCCTTCTATAGGAGAAGTTTCGGGATTTCGTGACAAAAGCAGAAAGGAGGTCGACGAAGGGAGAAGTGTTGCGATATCATGACAAAAGCAAAGTTGATGCTGACAAAGACAAAAGTGTCACGATATCGTGACAAGAGCTTAGTTGAAGTCGACAAAGGCTAAAGTGTCACGATATCGCAACAAAAGCCAAAAGAAAGTGTACGGTTGCAAAGGTGTTGCGATATCGTGACATGTTGTAGTTTCACGACAAAAGCTATAGAAGAGTTACAAAGGTAGTGAAGCCAACAAAGTTAAATTTTAGCCGACAAAAATTAGGGCTTGCAGTCGATGTAGATTAGGGTTTGTTTTTGGTATAACAGCTGACTAAGATTAAAGTTTTCATCATGAAAATTATGTTATAAAAGGAGGGTTGTTTGGAGAGTTGAATGGGGAATGAGTGTGTGTGTTGTGTGCGACATTTGGAGATAGTGCGTAGAGCAAGAAGTTCGCTCGTCGAGAGCAGAGTGTGAAATTCGATCGTAGTTTGCAGAGTGCATTTTGTCAAATCATTCTAAGTGTGAAAGATTACAAAGGAAGTAGAGTGTGCGAAGACGATGCCGCTATGATTGCACAGAGGTGCAAAGGTTGAAGTTCGATCAAGTGCGGCTATGATTGCATAAAGAGAGCAGAGGGTGCAGAGAGCACAAGGGCAAAGATGAATGCGGAGTGCTGCTGCTTGAGGAAAGAGATGTATTGATTCTATGAGAAGAACCTAAGGACAGATTTGGTTGCTGAGCTACTATGGATGTGATCATAGAAGGTAGAGGTCTCTTAGGCTAAGCATTGAGGACAAGATGTCTTCGGTGGAAAGGAGTTCCACGTGCTGGCAAGAGGTAGAGGCAGTTGATCTTCTGAGGGATCATTTCTAGAGCAGAGGGGAAGGTATCTCCTTTGAGTAGAGCCTCATAAATTCTATTTGGGGGAAGGTACTCCTTTGGGTCGAGGCTCATAAACATTGTAATTGGGAAGGATTCCCAAATAACTTTGAGATAACTTTTAGAGAAAAGTTTTGTGGACGTAGCCCAGCCATTTTGGGTGAACCACGTAAAAATTGGTGTCACTTTGTGGATGATATTGTGCATTATTTTGATATTGTTGTGGGTATATTGCTTTACTATTTTGTAATAAAAATGAAAAAGTAAAAAGAGTTCTTATACTATTCACCCCCCCCTCTCAGTATAAGCTTGTGTTCTTCAATTCCTTCTACTAAAAAATGCAATGGATGACGAATGCCTATATGCAATACAACGATGAAATGCATGTGGAATATGAACTGCAATGATGCAATTGAAATGTAAATGTTTTTGGATTTTATGCTTTACCAATTTTTTTGGCTTTTATTGATTGTATAATTTTTATTGATTTTGAGCCTATAAATTTCACCAAACGACGAGTACATGCCTTTGGAGCCTTTAAATTGACCAAGCGATTCTTAGGAACACTTGGAGATTTTTATATTGACCAAAGAGATTATGAGCACCTTTGGAGTTGCTTGGGATAACCAAGCGATCTTTAAGAACCCTTGGAGCTTTTGGTTTGACCAAGTAGTTTTTCAAAAACTCTTGGTGCCTTTTGATTGACCAAACTACTCATAGACGAGCTTGGAGCCTTTTAGGATGACTGAGCAATGTTTAGCAACCCTCAAAACTTTTTACTGACATGACTAAGTAGTTTTAGAAACCCTTGGAGCCTTTGACTGAGACAACCAAGCAATTTTAGGAAACCTTGGAGCCTTTAACTACCACGACCAAGTAGTTTTAGGAACCCTTGGAGCCTTTTGCTACACTATCAAGCATAGAACGCCTTAATATGGATGATTTTGAGAGGTTCAGGATCTTCAACACCCCCTAGTGATGTTAGGTGATAGGTACCTGGATCAATATTTTCAAATATGATATAAGGTCCTAGCCAATTAGCCACAAATTTGTCTCTCATATTTGGTGACAAATTAGAGTTTTGTTGGTTCTCTTTCAAGACAAGATCCCCAACTTCAAATTCTCTCTAGTGGACTTTGATATTGTAAGCTTGTTTTAGTCACTCCTGATAAATGCAAATATTCTCTAGGCCATTCATGCAACATTCATCAAGAAATGTTAGTTGATCTAGTCGAGCTTTTCGTGCGGTGTCGTCAGCGATGAACTCTTTCAATGCGTTGCGTAGTGTTGGAATTTCCAATTCCAAGGGCATAATGGCCTTAGTGCCATATACTAGTGAAAATAGTTTTGCCCTAGTGGGTGTCCAAATGCTAGTCCTATAAGCCCATAATGCAAGGGGCAGTTGGATATGCCAATATTTATGGTTTTCTTGGACCATTTTTTTCAATATGGCCACCACTATCTTGTTTGAGGCCTCAGCTTGCCTGTTTGCTTGTGTATAATAAGGAGTTGCAAAACTATGCTTAATTCTATATTTATACATCAAAGCTCTCAGTTTTGTTCTTGAATGATGTTCCATTATCCGATATTATTTTGGATGGAATTTCAAAATGACTTATGATATGCTTTAGTATAAACTCTGCTATATGAGATCCAGTGGTTGTTGTTAAGGATATTGCTTCCACCCACTTTGTGAAATACTTAGTAGTCATGATTATAAATGTATGTCAGCCTGATGACGAAGGAGAAATCTTGCCTATAAGATCTAATCCCCATTGAGAAAATGGCCAAGCCACTTGGATGGGTTGTAAGGCCTATGATGGCAAGTGCGTAAGATTAGCATGATCCTGACATTTGATGCATTTATTGAGATACATATTGCACTCCTTCTCCATAGTGGAACAATAGTGGCCCATTCAAAGGATGTGCTTGATGATGACCATGCTATTGAAATGGCCATCGCATGTACTGTCATGAGCTTGTGAAATTACCCATGATTCCTCTTGGGGCTACAAGAAATGAAGGAGAACTCCATCGTAGCCTTGTCGGTACAATATATCTCCTATCAAGACATATTTAGCTACTTTTTGCTTGAATGTACATTTTTTAGCATGCGATAACCCCTCTGGGATTACACCAAGTTTCAAGAAGTCATGGATTTGTGACATCCAATTTTTATAAGCCTCAGCTTTGACTGCCAAGACAACTTGATCCCCCTGTGTATTTACTTTTGCAAATGCATACTGGGAAATAACCTTATGGTGAATGGTGGTACCACTCCCCGTCGGACTCTAAAAGGTTAATGACCCCCAGGGTGCTTTCTTCAAAAAGTCTTCAGATCTGTAGAACCATTCAACTTTTGGTTCTAAACTGATCATGTTGATTGACATTTTATTATCAAAGGCTTCACGTTATGCAGCAGGGTGTGAAAGCGTTTTAACATAAATGGTATTGAAATTAGTAGATGGATTTTGAGGGATTAAGGATCACAAAGAGACCATGGTGTCTGTGAACCTATTTATGAATGAGGGATTGCCTCGATGTCATAAAATTCCAATTTAGCCAGATAAATAGCAACAAGATCCTTATAAGATTTCAATACTAGACATCAACACTAAAAGAGCCCCTTAACTTGATTTACTATGAGCAAGGAGTCACCAAGGATGTTTAATATTTTAATGTTTATGGCGATGACTGTGTGGAGGCCCAATAGTAGGGCTTCATACTCAACGTTGTTATTGGTGCATAAAAATTCTAGTTTAAATGACAATGGCATTAGAGATTCTTACGACATGAAAAACACTATTCCTATACCAACCCTTGCTCGCACTTCAAATTTTCAAAGAACAAAGTCATATTAGCATTATTATCTGGTTCTTTGAGTCTAGGAGCTTTAGATAAGACAAGACTACATCATCCAAAATCCCAATGGTCAGAGGCTTATTGTTTGATAGCGGTGCCTCAGTTAGCTAATCATCTATGAATTGTACCTTAATGGACTTCTGTCTTATGAATTCTTGATTAAATTTTGTCAGTAGTATGATCCACTTTGTAGTATGCGTATTATGATACATCTTACTCATCACGTAATGCAAAGGATTTTGTTTGGATATAACATATGTCATATGACTTAGCATATATTACCACAATTTATTGGTAGCAAACACTACTGCTAAACACAACTTCTCCACATATGCATACCCGAGCTCATAGCTCACTAAGGTTTGACTAATATGATATATGGCATGTTCTTTGCCTTGCACATTCTTTTGGGTTAACATGGTTCCCGATGCAAAGTCTGTTGTCGATATATATAGTAGAAAAGGTATCTCTAGCCTTGGTGGAGCTAGAATTGGCAGTATCACCAGGTATTGCTTTATTTCAATGAAAGCTGCTCGAAAGTGCTCATCCTAGTTCAATGGGACCCCTTTATGTAGCAGTCAATTCATGGGTCAACATTTATCTGATAACTGAGCAATAAATCACTTATCGGTGCTACTTTGCCCTGAAGGCTTCTTAACTCTTTAATATTGGAGGGAGGACGCATCTCTACGATAGTCTTGACCTTCACTGGGTCGACTTCGATGCCTCGTTTAAAAATGATGAATCCTAAGAGTTTACCAGAAGTTACGCCAAATATGCACTTCTTATAATTCAACCTGGCATTGTGCTCTATCAGGTGATCGAAGACCATCCTTAAGACATTTGCATGCTCTTCTCGCAACAATGACTTGGCCAACAAGTCATCGATATAATATTCTAGAATCTTATGCATGTAGTCATGAAAAATGTATGTCATGGCCCACTGATATGTGGCACCAACATTTTTGAGGCCAAATGGCATAACTTTATAGCAAAACATTCCCCATGGTGTTATAAACACATTTTTATGCTGGTCTTCATGTTTAATACGAATTTGATTGTAACCAAAAAAACCATCCATTAAGGATAGAATTTCATGACCTGTAGTTGCATCTACAAGAGCATCAATATTGGGCAAAGAAAATGAATCTTTGGGTGTTGCCTTATTTAGGTCTTTTAAATTCGTACAAATACATATTCTTCCATCAGGTTTTCCTACGAGAACCATATTGGATACCCATTCCGAATAGTCAATGGAGATTACAAATTCTACATCCAACAACTTTTGTAGCTCATATTTCACCATTAAGGCTACTGTTGGATGCATATTTCTAAGATTTTGCTTGAACAACTTATTTTTTAGATCTAGCAAAAGGTTATGCATAACCAATTTTAGGTCTAGAACTGGCATATCCTTGTACGTCCAAGTGAAAATATTAGGTCTCTCTTTCAATAGAGGTATGAGGGTGGTGTGCTCATCAGGAGTGAGACTCTATCTGAATTTAACCTTCCTTGGATTAGTGGGATCGTTACTGATATACACATTGAAGGTTTCCTCTACTAACATGTGTGATCCCTCCTCAAGCTAATGAGGTGTAGGAATAAAATGGATTTCATCAACCGAGTTGATAGGTTCCACGTTGGAAGAATTTTCGGCATGATAGAAATCATATGTACAACCTGGCATAAAATGGAATGGTTGTAACATTTATTCATTAGGGAAGAAATATTCAAGATCAACAGGTGAGTCAACATGATCCCAATCGACAGCATCTATATTGAGATACAATGATTTGGATGGATCTATTGGATTGCGGAGTGGGGTGGTCAAATTAATGGAGACCATATTTATGGAATGGAATTGATCTCCAAGGCCACATGAAAAAAACCTCTATACCATAGATACAGTGCTCATACCCTAGATATGGATCTAATGGCACAGGCACAAATGGGTCTTCTCTATGAGAACTACGCACTACTGGATCCTCTCTGTGCACTGGTTGCAATATGGGATCATTCGACTCACAGTGCTCCATTTAGATAAGCAAATGAGGAAACAATATGTGATAAATCACATTAAAATTTGGTGGTATTACCCTAAGGTGAGGGTCAAGATTGATTTCTCTTCGTAGGTCCTTGGTCGTATAAGGTGCATGGTGGTGACGTAGGTAAGGAGACCCTAGATAGGCTCTCTCTGTTTCATCCTCTTCATCACTGTCATAGTATAGTCCTTCATTTTCCCCTATAGGTGGAGGACGCTCTAGAAAATGCGGTCCCATGAATCTCACTTCCTGGTCACTATCAACAATGTTCTAGAAAAATTGTATAATTAGTCCGTATGTATGACACTAACAAGAAAATTGGCTTTGCTTCTTCCCCCAAATGATCAATGTTGGGAAGAATCTCTTCGGTAACATATATCGACTCTACAGGAAGTAGGTGATGCACATACAAAGGTCTTAAATAGCCCCCCTTAGCTTCATCCTTAGATTGATCACCATTTTAGGATTCACCATCGGCATCACAACTCGATCCACTTATCTCGGAGGTGGACTCCTCTCCATCATCGTTGTATAGATCTCCTGACTCGAGATCACCTAAAACTATGGGTTTATACCCCTGCACACCTCTTTCATTAATTGTATTATGGATTTAATGACCTAGGTTGCCTCTGGGGTTCCAATATGTATCAGTATGCTCTAAGATCCCTTCATGATCTTCTTCAAGTGGCTCAAAGGTGACGACAGATACCATCGGGTGAGTCCTCCAGAAGCTGGATGTCTTAGGATGATATGGGTTAAAGTCCACATCATCCCCTAGACTAAGGTACAAGTGATCTAAGGATGTTGTGAGCAATTCATATTGTCCTTGTATCTATAACCCCAACCCAAACCTATCAGTTGCTAACTGATAATGTGTCTCGAGCAGAGTCCTACGCCCTTGTTCAAACAGGCCAAGTTCATACCCATGCCAGTGATATAACTCAAAAATATGCATGCAGTACTTCAGGTTGGATAAATAATGAACATGTACTACAAAAGTTTCGTCACCATCTTCATCCATAGGCATTTGTTTTGGAAGCTAATCCAGCCTATCATAAATGAAGTTAGTCTAATTGGGTGGCTCTCCCAATGGTACCACCGATCCAACCAAAAAACAATGGGCATGCGGTCAACCCATATCTTGTGTAGTCTCCAAAATAGTTGTAGACACCCAAAAGTCACACATTGCTATTTTTGCATATCTATAGGTGATTCCAGACATCCCTAGGATATTGTAGACTATTGTAGTCATGCGTAGTCATGCGTAGACATGCGTAGACATGCGTAGACATGCGTAGACTTCCATAAGTTCACCATAGTAACGTGTAGACTTCCACAAATGGCTTTCAGGTCCAAAACCCTAATAAGCCCTCAAAACTACATTTTATGCATCGAGATACCTTCAGACGACAACCCGAGGTGATGCATAGCCCATTTACACTCAATTGACACCCCCATGGGGTATTAATTGGCAAAATCAATTAAAAGTCAATTATCAAATTCTAATTTAATGTTGACTTCACTTAAGCCCCTTTTTAGGGCAAAATTGGATTAATTAACTCTTAATTCATAATTAGTGTTAATCAAATCCTCCCACATGTGCCAATTTAGGGTTTCCTAGGGTTTTCTTTTAATCCTCCCCTAAACATGCTTAAGGCCTAATTAGGATTAGCACTAATCCTTCCTCACACATGTGTGAGGATAGGATATTTCCTACTTAGAATGAGATGTTGCCACATAGCATCTATTAACCTAACCCTAGTCAGAATCAAACCTAGGTTTAGTCTATCTAACCCCCCTGCACCTTGCATTTGCCTATAAATAATGGGTCCTAAACCCCTAATTAAGTCTGATTCCCAAATTCAACAAAGTACTATTACTCTACAGAAATGGAAAGCCAATAGCACACAGTCCATTCTCGAAGCATACAGATGGATTCTGATAGCATACAGAGGCACCCTAGCTACCTTAGGATCGATCCACCGAAGATATTTCACCAGAAGAGCATCACAACTCAATTCATAGCCTGCCCTACGAATCTGGCCCCAATTAGCGACCCGGGTCACGAATTGCATCTGCAGGCCCCAAATCACTCCATATTTGGGAGGTAAGCTCTATTTCAGCATGTTATTATCTTCTGCATATTTCATTTTAGTTTTTGTTATAGTTTTATAATCATTTTTGTCTTCCTAAATATGGGGCCTGACTAAGGCAAGCCCCCCAACGTATTGACCCTTTCTTGCAAGTTTCTTTCAGGTTATGTAGTAGATTTGAAGGAAAGGAACACCAAAAAATAACAACCCAATGGTGGCCTACATACATCGAAGCCCACCTACACTGAGGGATGCTAGAAGAAGACATCATATTGATTGTAACCTTGTTAGGAATAGAGATGGATAAAGGGCATCAAGACCCTCTTGTAACACATGCTCATTAATATCAATGGAATACAATTTCTCTATTTAATGCATCATTTATGTTTATGTGTTAAATTATCAAATGTCATTTTCTACCCATTTCATTCTGGCATGCCTGATGGGACCCCCACAATGGATAGTGCTAGATTCACTTTTCTTGTAAATATGACATTATCTTCTATTTTTATGTTTTGTAGGTACCAAAATTATGTTTCACTAAAACCTCCAAAGTCTTAGGAATCATCCTAGGCTAGCAGATCTCTGATTTGAAGCCTCTGCACCTGATTCATGACCCACCCTATGATTTAGGTCAAATTCATGACCCGGGTCATGATTTGAGCATAAACACCTCAAAAACCCCCAAATCAGTTGGGGTGATCTTTTTAGGGGCTAAGAAAACCCCCTTAGCATCATAATGTAGGTATTTTCACTTTTTTTCCTCTGTTGCAAATTTTTGGAAGTATAAATGCATTAATTAGTTGAATGACCATTACTAGGCCTAGTTTTGGGTTCATTGCAAAGTAGTTAAAGCATTAGGGTTTCTAAAATTTTTAGGACCTGCAACTTTCCAGCAAGTGTATAAAATTTATTTCTCAAGTAAATTTGCATTTGTCTTTTGTCTTTACATATAGCATAAGCCTAAGTTGTTCTTCCTTCATTCATAGCTTACATTGCTAAAAGAAATTTTACATTCCAAAGTGAAATCAGGGTTTCTAATCCCCTCTTATATTTTTGAAAGTATTTTTACATTATGAAAGTGCAAGTTAAGGTTTCATAATCCCTTTTACTCCATACACATTTGGATTGCATGTTTCTATGTTTTGCAAAGTAGATTAGTTTGCTTCACAAAGGCATTTAGACTAGCTCATTTCTTTACAAATATTGTAATCTATCTAATCATTTGCTTTCGAAAAGGCATTAGGATTAGTTTTCTTTTGAAAAGGCAAGTAGTTAGTTTCTTATCTTGTAAACATCGTTAGCAAAACACAAACCCACACACACTCACGTGGTACCTTAAACAAGTGGTGAGATTGGACTTCATCCCCAATCCATCACTCGAGACTAGTGTGGATCGAGTTTCACTCTCCATCAGCTCACCCCCTAGACACCTAGTAGCCCCATAGGAGTGGTTTTCTAGATTTCATCACCAGAAAATCCCCCACTTTTGTGATTGGGCCTTGGATTTCATCACCAGTGGTTACCTACGGAGTGGGATAGGATTAGCACCTTCATCCACAAGGCTTGTATAATTTGTGGAATTGGTAACTATCGTTCTTGACTAAGCCCACTCGAGGGTGAAGCGAAAGCATGGGTATGTCGGTAGTAGGTCTCAGATAGTGCCACCTCTTCTCGTGAGAGGATATTGTGAACTCGCTTCAGCATAGTGAGTTCCACCCCTTTAGGATACCATTTTACTACACCTTCCATACAGGTCACCATTCGCACGTTGCGGTACCATTCTATCCTGTGCATCTTTGGGTGTTGTAGGAGGTTTTTTATTGATGACATTCTTAATTTGCTAGAGTATTCACTCCATTACCCATGATTCTACATAGGGAGTATCAACATTATAACACACAAAATGAACATAACACTTTTATTTTCTCAACATTTAGAATTGATTCTGGTCTACCATTGTTTGCATGATCATAGACCGGTCTCAACACACCACACTATATATTGTTTTGCTACACACAACATGTCACTTATTTTACACTCACAGTAGACACACTTGAGTCTACATCACACAGGGTTTATTCTTAAAAACCCCCTTTGACACATGCCACTATGCCTGTGGTCACCCGTAGTAGAGCGCATGAGAAATCATGCTCTATGGAGGAATGGCCTCCCCCTTCCTCTAGTCAGTCTACTCTTACTCCTTCGATCATGAAGGAGAGGATTATAGATACATCTGATTCATACATAGAATCTGATGCACAATTCACACACATGATACCTCATGCCGAGACATCAACTTTGAGTGAAATTCTCGCTACTTCACTCATAGAGGATTACCCGCTCTTTGCAGCCCCATCCTCACCTAATCCCTCGACCATATTCTATGACCATGTAATCTACATAACACTAGGATAGTCTCCTCTAACCTTCACCATAGATGAGGAGGTCATGCCTACATCACCCACCTTTGCACACCCCTTTTTCTAGAATCTATCTCAATCCCTATTTGAGAATGATTCCTCCCTTCTAAACCGTACCCATCCTGAGGTCGCATCATTCACCCCTACCATAGGAATGGTGTCTGACCCATCCTCATCCACTGTAGGAAGCTATAATCCATCCTTCCAAACTACACAATAGATCCCTACCCAGTAGGAACCATAAGCATTCCCTCAAACCTCATGCCCGTACTCCTCACAAGAGTACCAACCATCCTCTTCTCAAGAGCCATTCTTCACCATATCTGAGGGTACCTCCCAATAGCCTCTTCAGGAGCAAGAGATGCAAACCCAAGTGGGAGTATACACTTACACTTTCCCCTCAACCCAAGCTCCTACCTCGATAGCTTATCCCACCTTTTCAGTAGCATTCTCACCTATCTCATAGGTATCCGAAGTGCATGACGCCCAACCCTTGGAGCCACCTTTGCCTATGATGACCTTTAGGATACCACCACCTATGCCTTTTTAGGCTCCCACTACCCATATCCATCCTACCTATGGATCGACACCAGTAGTATATGTACCTACTCAACCAAATTATTCCACATAGTTTAGCTTTCCTACTTCCTACCCTCTAGGGTAGAGATAGATCCCATATTTTGATACCTCATCTCGACCACCCCTAGCACTAGTAGCATCGACACCTACACCACCACCAGCTACACCTAGCTTCTTTATGCCTCCTCTAGTTTGGTCATCACCACCCATGGTCCAACTAGTATAATAGGCTCCAAACCAATAAGTACCTATGCCACAACCACATGTTGCTCAGTCATAGTATTATTATCCTCAATAGATGCCTACCCCACAACCTAGTGTGCCTGTAGACATGACAACACATGTCACCCAATACCCACCTTATCATGATCAGGCACAATAGTATTCCCCATAGTATTATGAAGAACAACAATACCAATACCCACCACATCCACAAGGTCA
Organism: Wollemia nobilis; assembly: GCA_028583015.1. Lineage (NCBI taxonomy): Eukaryota > Viridiplantae > Streptophyta > Pinopsida > Araucariales > Araucariaceae > Wollemia > Wollemia nobilis. The sequence continues at coordinate 5,264,546 of JAQPPZ010016847.1, read as the reverse complement.
GCCTATCATAGCCCAACCTTCAACTCCTATGACACCTAAACTTCAACTCTTGTGAGATGAAGTCAAAATGTTGAACCTATGCACCTCTAGCTATGGGCCACAAAAGCCTTGCTATGATGAACTATGCAATGAGCTAGTACATCCATCAGTCCCTATCCCTCCTTATCCCTATCACTTTGAAATACTAAAATTTGACAAGTATAGAGGTAAGGAAGATCCCAGAGAACATGTGAGCAACTACCGCTCATCCTATTACCAACTTCATAGTAGTAACCCTCTTATGTTGTGTACCTTCTCCCTATCCCTCATTGGGCTAGCATTGGATTGGTACAACATGCTACCATACCATAGCCTATACACCTTTGAACAACTGGCCAATTCCTTCTTAGAGCACTTTTCCATCAACATCAAGAAAAAGACCACATTTTTTGATGTCTACGCCTTATGACAGGTGGACGATGAACCCATCACTAAGTTTGTTGCCATATGGAGAGCGATTATTCATGATCTCACCCATAGCCTCCCCACCTCGGAGCTTGTGACACTCTTTTCCAAGAGTTACCACAAACATATTTCCACATCCCTCCAACTTCATCAAAGTCATACTTTTGAAGATGCTATATCACAAGCAAAAGTGATCGAAGATATTAAGGTGCAATCTAGAAAGATTAAGTTGAGAGCTAAAACCAACTATAACTCCAAATTTCGCTTCAATAGACCCACATCGAATCAACCTTACCCATGACCACAACAAACCAATCAAGTCATAGCTGCTACCCTAGCACTAGTACTGACTCCTCCACCCTATACACCACAATCACAAGCACTCCAAGCTAATGCACCTACCCCACCTCGACCATAATAATACCATGGAATGCACCCATAGGGTCCACCGCACAACTTTACACCTTTATCTAAACCATTACCAGCCCTGTTCCATAGATTGTATGAGGGTAACCATCTTGTTCTACCCGACATTCACCCATTGGATCCAAATGCACCTAAATATCATGACTACAATGAGTAGTTATTTTGTCCCTTTCATAGGCAATATGGCCATAATATCGATTCATGTCACTCCTTTTGAGGGCAAGTTCAAGACCTAATCGATAGGGGCATTATTCAGGTAGCAAACCCTTTAGCCCCATAGAATCAAAACCTAGGGATTTTCCAAAACCCTCTACCAGATCATAGAGGACCCAATCCCCCTAGACCTCCAAACAATCCTCTAGTGCCCCCTCACCAAGTCAACAATGTCTAGCATGATCCTCCATCATGCGGAGTAGTAGGCATGATCAACCTTACTACGAGAAACCAATGGTACCCATCACCCTAGACAACACCTATTGTTTCTCCCCCTATCTAGTTTACATCCTTGCAAGCATCCCAAAGGCCTAACATCATACCACCACCACCTCAAAATGTGATTACCATCCATGGTAGTCTAACCCATCAACTATGCAATGCCCCTGCATGGCTATCCATATTCGACCTCCTACAATAATCTCAACCCCATCATGAGGCATTGAATGACATCCTACATTCCATTGACTTAGAGACACATGACACAAATGCTTTTGTCAATTTCATAGGGAACATCCCATGATGCCTTCAACCATCAATTAGCTTTCATGACCATGAGATAACGGAACTCATTGGTGAAGGAGCCGATCCTCCCCTCCATATACAAGCTAATATCAATGATATTACCTACAAGTGGGTACTCATTGACATGGGCTCATCCATCAGTATCATATCCATAGTAGCCTTACATCACCTACACCTCCCTCTAGTACATTTTACCACACCTTCCCTAGACCTACATGCTTTTGATGGTTCCATGAGACCTACCGTAGGATCCATAGTTCTGCCCATTCACGTAGGCATCCGTACGATTCCCATCCTCTTCCACATCATTCAAGGAGAAATGCAATACAATATTCTCCTTGGTCACCCTTGGATCAGAGACATGCAGTGTGTCCCATCCACATTGCATCATTGCCTCAAGTATGTCCACAATGGACTTGTTCATTGTGTCCCAACCGATGGAGACCCCTTTAAGTTTTGTAATATCGTAGACCTTCCCCCTGCGCCTTCATTCTCATCTTCCCAACTATTCCCTGTATCTTCTCACCAGTCAGTAGGAGCATCGGTATCCTCTCCAATTTTCACCCCAACATCCCAATGTTCATCAACAACACAAGCCTCGATATCTACACCATTAGCATCACATACTGGGGGACCTAAAACTGATACTATGCCTTCCCCACCACCATTCTCATGGCCTCCACAACCCTCTCAACCTCTACCATTCTAGTTTCCACCCATGGTGTCACAACCACCATTGCCACCCATTACACAACCGACTACATTACCTCCTTCACCCTCGCATATGGAAGCCCCTATCCTTCCTACACCATAGACACCACCTCTTCCCTTTTGACCAAAACCTAAGACATTCATGTCTCCATGCATCCCTGCACCTACATCGATGCCATCCCCTACATAGAACAAATAACCTGTTCAACCCACAACAACCAAACATCATGAACCTAAACAACCAACACCTAGCTTGGATGAACCTTCACACCCTTCAGCTACCACCATCAGGGAATCCTAACTTTCTCCTTCCTCATCTGACTCGGATATGCCACCCCAATCGCTAGAGCGTGCCACACCATGCATATCCATATTCATGACAAACAATGGCCTAGGAGACTATAACGTATGTGATGCCCATGTATGTGACACCCCTATCCAATATACCCAAGATTTTGGTCATCCCTCAGCCTCGATATTGACTATTGGAACTGTCATACAGTTAGGAAGTCTCAAAAACCACACCAAATTTGTGTATGTGGGAGTAGACTCTTCAATCCCCTCACCAACTTCTTCACCACCACAATCTAGCTCTGGTGATGCAATTACACACCTAGCCAACCCTCAATTTGCCTTGCGCTACCTACAACGCTTTCATTGGCATGGGTTTGGGTTAGGTCATTATGAGCAAGGGCTACGTACACCCATTAACCCTCATGTCCACTCACCTACCGATAAAACTGGTCTAGGTTATCACCCAACCATCACCTATACATTAGAATATGAGATACAAGATCTATCCTTACATCCTCCTCCATGCCCAACACACACCTTGGAAGAGTACATTGACATGGACATGCTAGAAGACACGCCTTCACCCACATCAACCATCACCATCCCCTATGATTTCTTCCAAGAATCTCCTATGCTCGATACCTCTTTGTTCTATGATGTTCAATTATTGGCAGAACACTTTGCTACTTTATCTCTGGCTACACCACCAATAGAGTTGGATGCACTCCCGCATGATCCACCACCTATAGAGCTAGACCCGGTGCCACCTGATCCACCATCGATATGCCTACTAGTATTCTTACCTATACATAGATAGTTATAAAGAGTAGCCTCTCATCCTCGTTCACCACCAGTCATCCTATGGCCTCCCTTGAGCCTTTTAGGATGCGCACAACCTATCCAAATTCCATCACCAGATTCTACCCCACCTACTTCACCTACAACATCGATTAACATGGTTGAGGTAGATTTATGTTCTCCCCTCTGTTATAGCCACCAGTGAATTCGAGATGATACCCCAAACCCAAAATTTATTGATCTCGCACACATCTCACACATACCAGCACCTGGAGACTTTCTTCTCTCTCCTCATATCTTGTGAATAGTAAATACCCCTTCCTCATCCATGTCACACCAAATCCCTCAAGTCCATCACATGAGCATTTATGTAGATGATGAATTCGAGTTCAGTGAGGCCATCGATGACTTCAATCTCATCCCTATCCCTGAATAGTTGCATGATGGATCTCGTATGCTCATCGAGGACACGATCGATGTAGACATCGGTGATGATCCAAAAAATCCACACATCCTCAAATTAGCCACTAGCCTCTCACCCAAGGAGCGCATCACCTTCATGAACTTCCTATGCAAGTATATAAAAGTGTTTGCATGGTCTTACAAAGACATGTCGGGACTTGACCCTATCGTGGTAGTGCATAATATTATACTAGATCCCAATGCCAAACCAGTAAGACAAAAGTTATGATGCATGCATCCAACTATCACATTGATAGTAAAATCTGAGCTTCAAAAGCTCCTAGATATTGATTTTATAATACCCATCGACTATCCCGAGTGGGTATCCAACATGGTCCCTATCCCCAAACCATCTGGTGATGTTCATGTGTGCATAGAATTTCATGACCTAAACAAAGCTTGTCCCAAAGACAACTTCCCTCTACCCAACATTGACTCCCTTGTTGACTCCATCGTAGGTCATGAGATGATTTCCCTCATGGATAGATTTTTTGGATATAATCAAATTCGGATCAACCTAGCTGATCAACACAAAACTTCCTTCACAACACCCTGGGGGACTTTTTGCTACAAGGTCATGCCCTTTGGCCTTAAAAACGTTGGGGCAACCTATCAATGAGCCATGACCTACATATTTCATGACCTAATGCACAAAAATGTGGAAGACTATGTAGATGACCTCATAGCCAAATCAAAGAAATGTGTTGATCATCTCGAAGATCTCTGCCAGATTTTTGATCGACTACTAGAACACAACGTGCGCCTCAATCCAAAAAAGTGTGTGTTCGGTGTTACATCTGGAAAGATACTAGGATTCATTGTCTCCCAATGAGGCATTGAAGTAGATCCTAGTAAGGTGAAAGCCATCATCGAGATGCCTCCTCCTACCACCTTAAAGCAATTACGTAGCCTACAGGGCAAGATTACCTCTATTCATAGATTTATAGCACAATTATCAGATAAATGCCAACCATTCAATCATCTCCTACAAAAAGGAGTACACTTTAAATGGGATGAAAACTATCAAGCTGCATTCGATGCTATCAAAACTTACCTCACATCATCATCGGTTATGTCACCATCACATCCACAATTACCATTGACTCTATACATCTCAGCCATAGAGCTTGTGCTAGGTACACTCCTAGCTCAAAAGAATGCTCTCGACAAAGAGCAAGCTATCTACTACATCAGTCGCATGCTAGTTAGTTATGAAATGAGATACGGGTACATGGAGAAGCTATGCCTAGCAGTAGTATTTACCACCTAGAAGCTAAGACATTACATGTTAAACCACACAACTTTTGTCATAGCTCGAGACAATCCCCTATGGTATATGATGAACAAAAGTTATCACAACTCTCACATAACTAAATGGATTATGCTCCTAACCGAGTTTGACCTAGAATTCGTATCTCAAAAGTCCATCAAAGGGTAAGTCATTGCTGACCAACTGGCTGAAGCCCCTATAACTGACAACCAACCCCTACTCATCCAACTCCCCGATGACTCTATCTTTCACATAACCAAATATGAGGAGTACGTCGAACCAGAATTCATGGCTGACCTCACCATGTTCTTTGATGGGTCCAGGTGTCTCCACGTTGGGGGTGCAGGCATTGTTTTCTTTACACCTGAAGGAGAACCACTCCCATTTTCATTCAAACTTGATTTTCCCTGTACCAATAACAATGTAGAGTACGAAGCCCTAATCCTAGGACTGAAACAAGCACACGCTATGCACATCAAGCACCTCCACATCATAGGTGATTCACTTTTGATTGTCAATCAAGTGCAGGAACTTTGGCTATGCAATTGCCCAGTCCTCCAACAATACAAGAAGATCACCCAACAACTCCTATCCCAATTTGAATGGTATTACCTCGAAGCCATGCCATGCTCATCAAACCATTTTGTAGACACCATGGCCTCCTTAGGGTCCCTTATCCCACAAAATCCAATGTCCAGCACAACATCTGTAACCATTCATACACTTACACAATCTGCTATATCACCCACACCTCCCATAGATGATGGTGGTGTATATGTGGTAAACATCGAACCTCATGACCCATGGTTCTCACAGATCAAGGAATACATCAAACTAGGCTTCCTACCATGTGATTTACCCCATGCCCAATGCCAAACCTTTAAACAAAGAGCGATCCACTACACCTTGTTGGGGGACATCCTTTACCACCGTAGCTATGATGGTATACTCTTGCGTTGCCTAGAACCACAAGAATCACAATGGGTTGTACAAGAAACCCATGATGGCACTTGTGGTGGCCATTTCAGTGGCATGGTGATTACTAAATGCATTCTCCGTATGGGCTACTACTGGCCTAAAATGGAGCAAGACTACTATGAGTATGTCAAACATTGCATCAAATGCCAACAACATGCCAACTTAACACATTTACCATCCCAAGCACTTCAACCAATCCAGTCCATGTGGCCCTTCTCCCAATGGGGCCTGGATCTAATTGGAAAAATTACACCTGCATCCTCTAGCAATCATAAATTTATCATTACAACAACAGAATATTTTACAAAGTGGGTCGAAGCCATCCCACTGGTCCAAACTACAGGAGCCAAAATTGCAACATTCATCATGGAGCATATCATATGCCACTTTGGAATTCCCTCCCAAATTATTTTAGATAATGGGAAATATTTCAAAAACAAAATTGTCTAAGCCCTGTGCAATAGATTTCACATACATCATAGCTTTTCAACCCCATATTACCCTCAAGGAAATGGCTAGGCAGAAGCTACTAATAAAACCATCTATTCTATTCTTCATAAAATTGTAGCAGAATCTCACTAGGACTGGCATAATCAAATGCCCCTAGCCTTGTGGGCCTATCGTATGAGCATTCATACTCCCACTAGGGCAACACCTTTTTCACTTGTCTATGGGGTAGAAGCTATCATGCCCCTTGAGCTAGAGATACCCTCTTTACGGATATCCATGAAATATTTCATTGATGATGACACTGCTCGCCAAGCTCGTCTAGATCAACTAACACTCCTCGATGAACGTCGCATCCATGCCATCGAGCACACATGAGTATATCAAGATCACCTTCATCATGCCTACAATAGTAAGGTACATCAGTGTGAATATCATATTGGTGACTTGGTTCTCAAGGAGAACCAACAAATCACAAGTCAACCCTTGCTAGCAGCGTGATAAATTCACCCCAAATTGGTTGGGTCCATTTATTATCACACACAAATATGGTTTAGGAGCATATCATTTGGCAAATCTTGAAGGCCTTAATGATCTTGAACCCATCAACATCTTGCATCTTCATGCTTTCAATGCATGATTCATAAACATAGTCACCATCACGAGTGTCACATAGTATTAGAAATAAATCATTAAGCACATCATCGTATGAATCTGTTATTTTTACTTTATTATTTTTGTATACATGTACATTTCACCTTTCTACCATTTTTATGCTCGGGGTATTTGTTTTTCCTTTTGTAGGACTCACGCCATCAGTAGGAGAGCTCTACAATGGCCTCACCTACCACCATGCAGGACCATCTACAACCATAACAAAAACCCATTACATCGGCCGATCTCGCCCGACCACCAACCACCCTTCATACCAGGTGCTCCTCACACTCATCCCATTCAGGTCACCACACTTCACCTCGACACCATTCCCCTTGCCAGTGAGGTTCATCCTATTCACCACACTCTGGTGATAGCCAGATCACCATGTCCTCTTTCGATGATAAAGAGGAATCCACCCAACCACAAGCACAAGGATCATCCTCCCATCCGTCTGATGATCTCAGACATCACTATTCACCTCCAAGTCATCCACAACATCCCATAGGATCTTACCACCCACCTAATAGGGAATACACACCTCATCAACCTCACCCTACATTTCTACCCACTCCCCTTCCCAATGGTGAGTCTACCTATGCCCAGGCTCTACAAGCCCACATGGCCCAAGCTACTCAAGTCGGTCATGCAAACATCCCTCTTTCTCATTCATGTCATCACCCAGGGCCATCACCTATGCCACCGGTCCTCAAGACACCACCTTCACCACTATGAGGCTTACCACCCCAACAAATCTTATAATCACCATAGTCATTTCATTCTGTTGCTTCCTCATCATAGCCCTATCCTTTTTCTACCATGCATCGAGCCATTCCATTCACCTTGGAATCTCGATCACCCCCTTCCCCAATACCATCACCACCACACCATGAGATACAACATCTCATCTCCCGTATCGAAGCTCTAGAGTTGCAGATGAGCCACTACCATTGCCACATTCACCCATGATAGTCTTCCATGACCCATCCATCTTCACCACCATGCAGATCCCTTCCCCGACCCTAGACTCGACCCATGCTAGAACCCAGACCCATGCCTCCATTACCAGATCATCTTTCACCTAGACCTCGCTCACCTCCACTAGAGCCATACATCTATCCTATGCCTATTCCACATACACCACTTTTCAAAATGTTCCATCATCTCATGCACTAGGGTCTTATTGACCTACCCGAGATTTGACCTACTGACCCCTCATATCCTAAACCATGCAATTATAATGAGAATCAATTTTGCATCTACCATCACCAGCCAGGTCATGATATCAAAGAGTGCAGATCATTCGAAACCCTGGTGCACAACATGTTGCATGGTGAGCGTACCCCATCACCAGAGCATTCTTTTCCATTTAGCCGACTTGTCAGTCCTTTATGTCACATCACTCCTAGGACTTTACCACCTCGTAGTACCCTAATAGTGCCCACTCGCTATATTCATAATATTTCCAACTATGGCTCTAGCCACAACTCTAGCCATGTCATCACTTCACCATCCCACTCCCACCTAGATCTATGCCATTTTCCTGATAGTAGTGTTAGTTACTCATCTTCTTCTATCTCATTCTTCTACTTCTTACATACGTTGATTTATTTCTTCTCTTCTATCATTACCAGTTGTTGGTGATCCCCTTACTTTGATTGGTCACCAAAGCCTATTTCTTCTCACTTCTTCCACTTGTACATTCCACTTTTACATCTTGTTTCTTCTTGGCGACTATTACATACACTTATACAACTCACAACTTATACATCTACTACACACACACCCCACATGCTGGGGCAACCATGATCATAGCATCATGCTTTTTGTCATCATTACATACTTCACTCATCTGTAAATAGGTTCTTCTAAAAATTCTCTTTCTAAACAACATAACTTTCTTCTTGTAAATATCGCATTCCTCCACTTGCATCACTTACAGTTACATGCATTGCACATATCCATATGCTTTATAGTTAAAATTTTAATTCATGTTTGTACATTCTCCCCCAAAATGTGCCTCAGTAGGAATAATACATGCACTTGTTAGCATCACCACCTGGATGTCCATTCCCCCTTTTTAGGATCAGGGTATACATAGGTGTCGTGTTTAATTTTGACTACTCTATAGTTTAGGCAATCAAGTGTCACCCATAGCTACTGAGTCTTGTACATTCTTCTTATGGTCTTTTAGGTTGGTTCAACTTCTCTCATGAATCACTCACAATAGGTTACACATTAACAATTTTGAGCCTAGGAAAGAGGACATCTTGAGTAGATATCACCATCTAGCGAACGGTATCCCCTGCTCATCCTATCACCTGCATGGTCAACATATGACCTAGGGATAAACAAAGGGATCAAGCATAAGCAAAAGGTAAGAACATAGATAAAAAAATGCCAATGCTCTTAGAATAGAAAAAAAATCATAGAATAGAAAAAAAAAAAAAAAGAAATGAAAAGAGCACTACCACAATCAGATAGGTCAACACTAGAACAGGGGCAGAAAACAAAAGGAAACACCTCTTGATATCACACATGTTATGCTTATCACCTTTGGTCCTTAGGTTCAACATAACACTATGGGATAATTCCAAAAACCTACCTACCAGTGGAATAATCTTACAGGTGACAACACATCTCTTACATTAGCATCTCGCTTTTGTAGAAATCACTATTGTGGATGGATGAGCTAGCTAGTACGGTAGCATCTACAATGGGTTAATCCTACCTCCCTCAAAATGGATAAATGAACATTACACATTCACACACATAGGTCCAAGACAGACTTTGAACCAGCCCGATCATGTTATAAGTTGCCACAAAACTTGTATAGCTAAGGGTTTGAGATTTGATTGTCATAACTATGTTAGTCAAAACCATTACACATGCCTTACATTATCCATCGACCCTAAAATCATGGAATGGATAGCATCCATATAGGTAAATGCAATGATACAAGTGCTTCCTTGGCACATTTCAGTAAGTTCATACATGCATACATGCATCTATGTCAGATACATTTGATACACATTATAGTATTGCATTCATTCTACATGCATTTCATATCAAATTACATTTATTGCATTCATCCCATATGCATTTCAAAATCGCATCATAGTATCACAATTACTATACATACATTCATTACAAAATCATATTTGATATCACATCATATCACATTGGAAATACAATCATAACACTACTCTACAATCCATTTATACCACAACATGATAATAGATCTAAACCATGTCATACATGTATATCTATTCATCAGACATATCTACAAATTATGTTATGCTAATCCATGCAAACATAAACAAGAACACATTTCAAACCATCAAAATAACACATGTATATAATAGCCAAAATCAACAAGGTATATATATCATCCATACAAAATGCTTAAAGGCTACAACCTGGGATCATGCCCATCATCACCTAGCATCAAAACAAAATGCTCGTAGGCTACAATCAGTAACAACTATCCTAGCTCCCACTAGGAGTCTCCCCATGGCCCTCATGGCTCACTCGCATCCCTACACCGGCTCGACTCTGCCCTAAACTCTAGAACTGGATCCATAGTAGGTTGATCTTGAACCTCAGCCCTAGCACCTCTCTATCCCATAGTAGCCGCACTACGCTGACTCTGATGTGATGGCACCCACACCTATGACTGTGATCCAGACTACACCACAATCTTACCATAATCGGGTAGAGGGATCTCATGCACCAACAAGGTAGTCTCACACATCATCTTCTTAGTGGCCTCGATCACCAACTGACTAGTTAGAGTATCGATCACCTGATCCTTCCTAGACATAGCAGCCCTCATCTCCACCATGTCTACCTCCAACTATTGAATCTGATCATGCAACCCCTGTACATCCTCTATAGCTGGCCTCTCCAAAATATCATTAGGAATCTATTGTGCTATATCAACAAATACCCCAATATCAATGGTATCATCGATACCACCCATACCGACCACCCCACCTCCCTCATCCTAAGCTCCAACATTTTTCTCCATCCTAACCTCTACACCCACATCCACCTCCTCTGCCCTCACACCCTGGGTGCTCATTGAGGCACCTACGCGATGTCATGACCATCATAGAGGAACATCCTCCTCAATAGCAGTCATACTCGCTCCCCATCCTGAGTCCTCCTGCTCATCCTCCTCTCTTGTGGAGATGCCCCAACAACATGTGCTACCCACCCATCCACCACACCTCTCCCAGGCTCCCAAGACTATAGCACCCACTAGGCATCAAACTCTGGTGTCATCCCTACATCCCCTACATCTGGGATATCCATAGGAGGGTCTCTCTCCCCAACCCAAGGTGGTACAATAGGGTGCTCTCCTCTATCTCCCTATCACCTAAAATAGATAATAGGAGTCCCTAGAACATCCTATCATAATCCAAACTAGTGTTGTACTTGATCAAACTAAAAATACTTAGTCTACCGAGTATATCTCCCAACCAACCATCTACCCCATCGTATAGCCTACAACTGCTCATCATCCTCTCTCCAACTCACTCCACCCATCCATGGTCTCCATATAATATCATCTATCATCAACTCACTAAACTTAATCCTCCATAAAATTGGATCACCCTCATGAGGCCTCTTCATACCCTACTCCACCTCCGTACTCCACCTCAAGGCATAAGGAAGCTCCTTATCCTCCATGTGTACAGGCTGAGGTAACAAAGAGGGCCTCTCAATGGCTATGTGTTCCCATGCCCATACCTACAACAAGGGAATCACACTCAATCCCATCCGTCTACCCCGAACCACCTCATATAACTCATGATACGCTTGGGCCAGAAGCATAGGCACCCAAGCAAACACAACCTTGTGCTCCACCAGGTCACTAACTATGTCCAACATGTTCCAGGTAAACAGAAACCCAGAACTATCAGGCAGGGCATAGGTAGATATCATCATCATAGCCACACACTGCCTATCGGATATCTTCTTCTGACACCATAACCACTCATAGTCCATCTTGGTAGCATCGATCTCTCTCCACCTAACCCCAAAGAATCTCTCCAACATCGCATCCTTCCTCCCATATTCGGCTGCCCTCATAGGAACACCCTCAATCGATAACCGATAGATGCGATACACATCCTCCAATGTCATGGTCATTTCCCCCATAGGAAAATGAAAAGTGTTCCGGTCTGCATCCCATCACTCACATAAGGCAGACACAAATGCCCTATTAGTGAAGATGCTCTTACACTCCCACACACCATGGAAGTGTATGTCATCTAACCACTACAATTCCTCCTCAGTCTTCATCAACTTTTCAAAACCTTGCTTAAAATTTCTCACCCGATGACGGGGTTCAAGCGACTTCACCTATTCAACACACAACACAACACACATCAGTAACCCACATAACAAATCAATCACATATAACATCATCACTCAAAATTTATAAATTAAAAACATTTAATTTGACATGCATCTCGAGATAAAATAACATACAAATAAAATGACAAAACACATCAACAACACAATCACATATTTGGATACCCATTTTGTCATTTTATGGCAATAATCCAAACACATACGACATACAATACACATTGGTCACCCAAACAACCAATAACAAACTCAACTGTACAACTAATATGGCATGCAATCCAAAACATGATCAATTAATATGACATACAAAAACAAATCACATTTCTGGATACCCATTTGCCCACTTAATGGTAAATGTGTCGACAAAATTCAGAAACAAAGCACCAATCAACACAGATCTAACAGTCAAATCTATCCTAAAAACACCAAAATCGAACACATATCCAGGCACGCAATCTAAAAATAATAGTCACATTTTTAGATACCCATTTGCCCATTTAGTGGTGGAAATTCAAACTGACATCAAGTACAGTCTACATCGGGCTCCCTATAGCTCATTTTCAGTTTACTACTATCTACACCATGGCACGCAAATCAAAGGCATGTCAAATGAAATCAACTACCAAAACAACTAACATTTTTGGACACCCATTTTGCCCTTCTATGGTGAAAGTGTTATCAGTTTTTAAATATTCTACCTCTAACATGGCAAATCTAACGCCCTAGAGTTCACACATTACACCTCAAACCATCGAATATCAAAATCACATCAAACGAAGTCATAAAAATAAAATAGTCACATAACAGAATACCCATTTCCTACTTTAGCGGACAAAGTGCAAAAACATATCGATGTCAGTACACCGTTACCTCACAAACTGATAGTCAAACTTTACACCTACTCTACCCATTACCCAGTCAAATTGGTGATAAAACAAATCCAATTGAAAAACCGACCGCACTTTTGGGTACCCATTTGGCCCGTTTATCACTACGTATTCAAATTTTACTTAAAAGTTACAATTTTTTTTAAATCGGGATGAAAACCTCCCCCCTCATTCATATTTTCTCAGAAAAATAAAATACAAACAAAACAAAGTCAAATATCACTTACCGGTGGGATCCCACCTGATGCCAGCTGGTCTACGTCCCTTCATCATCCTGGCTCTCACAATCGCTAATCGCGCTCCTTGCGTGCCATCAACTGCTCTCCCAAGTCACTTTCCACACACGTGCATCATCCAAATGAGCCCCCACCATGCATATTTGGGCTTAAAAACCACTTAGCTACCGTTTCATGACCCAGGTCATGAGTTAGGTCAAAATCATGACCCAGGTCATGAATGAGGTCAAAATCATGACCCGGGTCACGAATTCAATCAGAACACACCAGAACATCCCCAAAACCCTAGGAAAGTAGGGAAATGCCCTCTAAAACCCTAGGAGCCTCAAAAACTTACCTTTTAACACCACTTGCAAACACACATTGCATTTTATCGATAAACTTGTCACATTCATACTTTTGGACCACGTTGATCTGGTCGTAAAAGCACAACAGACAACCATTGCCATTCTCAAGCAACTAGTATGGCATCGTAAATGTCATACAGACGCAACACAAACATAACATTGCATTCACAATCATCCATTTCATTTTATTAGCATTACTTTTTATTTCTTTCCTCTTCTTCTTCTTCCTTCTTTTTCTTCTCCTTCTTGGCTATCTAGTCAATGTTGTATGGTCATGCTTCGAGTGGCTACATACCTTTGATTAGATCCCATTATTTTCCTTCTCCTTCTTGGCTATCTAGTCAATGTTGTATGGTCATGCTTTGAGCGGCTACATACCTTTGATTAGATCCCATTCTTTTCTCTTCTCCTTCTTGGCTATCTAGTCAATGTTGTATGGTCATGCTTTGAGTGGCTACATACCTTTGATTAGATCCCATTATTTTCTTTCTCCTTCTTGGCTATCTAATCAATGTTGTATGGTCATGCTTCGAGTGGCTACATACCTTTGATTAGATCCCATTCTTTTCCTTCTTCTTGGCTATCCAGTCAATGTTGTATGGTCATGCTTCGAGTGGCTACATACCTTTGATTAGATCCCATTCTTTTCTCTTCTTACTAAGCAATCATATTCATCATGCATTGGTATCTTTATCAATCATTGCATCATCAATTCACCACATTTCATTCACCTCATTGTTGATTCCTCGTTTGAGGGGGTATTCATATCCAAAGTCAGCTTTGCATGCAACCACAACATCGAAAATCCAAAAGCACGGTTAGCGCATTTGTCTACAAATTTTTTTGCTGAATATTATCATACGATTATAATCTCAATCCCAAATAGACATGGGTTACATCAGGAGAGTTACGCGTTACTATGGAGAAGTCAATCTAGCATTCATGTACGTCGAGTACACAATGGATGATACATTTGATCAATCCTAGCACAACATTTGGAAATGGACTTCGCGACCATGTTGATATGGTCACGAGTTGATGATCCAGATGTTAAACTAGCTCAAATGGTTTGACACTTGTCACCATGTTCTCATCAATCAATCAACAACAAATATTTAGTTAGGCTTTTGTCCTAATCATACTTTTGGACCACGCTGATCTGGTCACAAAAGCAAAGCAATCAAAAGTTGTCATTCTCAAGCAACTAGTATGGCATCGTAAATGTCATACGGACTCAACAAAATCACATCATTGCATTCATAATCATTCATTTTCCCTTACTAGCATTATTTTTATCTCTTTCCTCTTTTCCTTCTTTCCTTCCTCTCTTCTTCCCCTATGGACATCCAATTGATGTTGTATGGTCACGCTTCGAGCGGCTACATACCTTCGATTAGATTCCATTCTTTCTCTTCTTTTCCCTGGATACCCGATTGATTTGTATGGTCACGCTTCGAGCGGCTACATACCCTTTGATTGGATTCCATTCCCCTTCTATCCCTTTTCCTTCTACACAAACCCTTCATATTTTTGTATTAAACTGTGTTCTACACAGTATAGTACAAAAAGGGGCAAAATGTAGACACCCAAAAGTCACACATTGCTATTTTTACATATCTATAGGTGATTCCAGACATCCCTAGGATATTTTAGACTATTGTAGACTATTGTAGACATGCGTAGACATGCATAGACATGCGTAGACATGCGTAGACATGCATAGACTTCCATAAGTTCACCATAGTAACGTGTAGACTTCCACAAATGGCTTTCAGGTCCAAAACCCTAATAAGCCCTCAAAACTACATCTTATGCATCAAGATACCTTCAGACGACAACCCGAGGTGATGCATAGCCCATTTACACTCAATTGACACCCCCACGGGGTATTAATTGGCAAAATCAATTAAAATTCAATTATCAAATTCTAATTTAATGTTGACTTCACTTAAGCCCCTTTTTAGGGCAAAATTGGATTAATTAACTCTTAATTCATAATTAGTGTTAATCAAATCCTCCCACATGTGCCAATTTAGGGTTTCCTAGGGTTTTCTTTTAATCCTCCCCTAAACATGCTTAAGGCCTAATTAGGATTAGCACTAATCCTTCCTCACACATGTGTGAGGATAGGATATTTCCTACTTAGAATGAGATGTTGCCACATAGCATCTATTAACCTAACCCTAGTCAGAATCAAACCTAGGTTTAGTCTATCTAACCCCCCTACACCTTGCATTTGCCTATAAATAATGGGTCCTAAACCCCTAATTAAGTCTGATTCCCAAATTCAACAAAGTATTGTTACTCTATAAAAATGGAAAGCCAATAGCACATAGTCCATTCTCGATGCATACATATGGATTCTGATAGCATACAGAGGCACCCTAGCTGCCTTAGGATCGATCTACCGAAGATATTTCACCAGAAGAGCATCACAACTCAATTCATAGCCTGCCCTACGAATCCGGCCCCAATTAGCGACCCGGGTCACGAATTGCATCTGTAGGCCCCAAATCACCCCAAATTTGGGAGGTAAGCTCTATTTCAGCATATTATTACCTTCTGCATATTTCATTTTAGTTTATGTTATAGTTTTACAGTCATTTTTGTCTTCCTAAATATGGGGCCTGACTAAGGCAAGCCCCCCAACGTATTGACCCTTTCTTGCAAGTTTCTTTCAGGTTATGCAGCAGATTTGAAGGAAAGGAACACCAACAAACAACAACCCAATGGTGGCCTGCATACATCGAAGCCCACCTACACTGAGGGACGCTAGAAGAAGACATCAGATTGATTGTAACCTTGTTAGGAATAGAGATGGATAAAGGGCATCAAGACCCTCTTGTAACACATGCTCATTAATATCAATGGAATACAATTTCTCTATTTAATGCATCATTTATGTTTATGTGTTAAATTATCAAATGTCATTTTCTACCCGATTCAATAGGTATGAAGGTTACATTCTGCACAATATCCTCACCTAACCCTATGTTGGCGATATGTATAGTTACCCACGGTGTGGATGACCCTACTGATGATGCAAGTGAGGCAGGCTAAGGTACCTCCTCGGCTATGTCTTGGGCTTCCTCCACTTACATAGGCATGTGAGCCCCCTCGGTGATTGGATCGGGCATGTGTTTCTTCTCTTTTTCACCCATTTTTACCTTTAACTTCCTGTCATCCTGAAGCATCACTGATGTAGTCAGTTTCAAAAAAGTATCAGTAGTGCGCTCAGATTTGTGTGATACACATGTTGATGGTTGAGCACGTACCGTTGGTTTACCTCCTAGATTTTTAATGGGTGATGTAGGTCAGACGTCCAGGTGCATTGATGGGAGTATGAAGCCCCCAGGCAAATCTATTAGGTTCATGTACTTGAAAGGTTCTTTATTTGATGACACTATGTGAACCCATCCTTCATGCAAATATTTTACACATTGGTGTAGTATAGAGGGAATGCAATGCATTTCACAAATCCAAGGCCTCCTGAGTAGGATTTTATACTACATGGCCCCCTCAATCACATGACACATCACAGAGATGGTCTTTAGGCCTACCTAAATAGGTAGGATGATTATGCCAACCATTGAGCATATGGCATCATTAAATGCTCTCAATGTGAAGGTGGTGGGCATGATATGTGACTTTGATAGATTTATATGATTCAATACCTTGGTCATTATTATATTGATCGAAAAACTAGTATCAATCAAGACCCTCTTGAATGGTACGTGATTGATGCACACGATGATATGCAGTGGTGGGTCAATTGTATCTGTGAGAACCATCTTAATTTCATGATTATAAAATTGGATCATGGGCTCCTGGCACTGCTGTACATGTCCCAAAAAATTGGTAAATGCTTGAGCATCTTGAGACTGCACTTTGATGGACCTTAGAATGTCCATAAGAGTCTCCCTGTGTCTAGGGGACTACTGCATCATTTTATATATAGATAGCTTTGTAGGAGCCATCTGCAGGTTTTGGACCAACCTGCTCTATATGGTCACCACTAGTCTCATTAGTGGACCTAGAATATTCTACGCTGGTCGTTGATTCAGCGTATCTTGTATCCTAATGGGAGCATGAGGTTGATTCGATTACTCATATCTCTCATGTCTGGTACCAACATTCACCATTCATAAGAACCCCTAGGTAGGTGGTTCAACACACACTTGGTTGACCTAGCCAACGTTGTTGCACAGTGCCTCATGGTTTGGTAATGGATTTTTGTAAATCCCCATGTTCTAGTTGTCAAGTGCCAATGGATTACTTGGTACTACAAGCTTGCCCTTATCGATCATATTATGCATAATATGTTTGAAGTACCAACATACTTTGATGTCGTGACCCTTCATGTGATGGAAGATGTAAAATAAGTCATCCTGATACCCCTTCAACTTGGGATGATTCGGATAAAATAGCTTAACCTCAGGTAGTCTAATCACCTTAGCCTTGCAAAACTAATGGAATATTTACATCAATGATTCCATTAGATGAGTGAATTAGCAAGGCAGACATTATTATTTGTTTTTGCCCTTATAGTTATTATTGCACTTTTCATACTACACAAGAGGAGGTTGGGCTTGATAATTCGTGGCACTTTTGCATTTTTCTGTAAATACGACATTGGTGTCCTATTGAGCTTTGTGATCTGTTCCACCATGCATGGACTGTAGATATGTCAAATGAGGGCACTTAGAAATCTCTCCATGCTCTCTAGCATTCCTAATAGAACCCCCACTATGCTCACTCGAAGCACGGGTGGGTGGAGTCGAAGACTTATAGCATAGTTTCTCAAGGACACTATCTAAGTCATCCAATTATTTGGATCTCCACCACTCATGCGGTGGTGGGCCATTGGCTCCCACCTTAGCCATATCAATAGTGATATTTCTATTGGAATATGTAATGCAACATTGTGTAAATTATTCTTAGACTAAAATATAGTCTAAAGAATAATATTTTAAATAGAATATAATTCTATCTTATGTAATATATTCTCAACCAATTAATAAATAAATTAAGGGTTCTAGGAATATTTAATTTCTTGAGAAAAAGTTATTTCCCTTTTCTAGCAAATATTATAAAGTAACTAATCACTTTCTAATATTTGATAGATGCCACTTATCACATATCTCAAAGATTAGATTGTGATAAAATTAGAAAGTAACTAAAGCACTTTCTAATATTTGATAGATTGTGATAAGATTTAGGGTTGTAGTAGAAAAAATTCTCTTTAAATAGGGGTGTTTTCTACTACATATTATCATATGTATCTTGTCATATTGACTTGTGTTGTAGGTTATGTTGATGCATATTGTTGCATAACATTGAAGCATTCTTGTATTGTTGAATCATTGAGTAATATAGTGAGCTTCATAGTGGATGTTTCTCTTCTTCATTTGAAGTAGGGTTTTACCACTTAATATTGGTGTTGTGGTTTTTTCTTTTTTGTGTGTGATTGATCTTGTGGAGCATTTTTCGATCTTGGGGAGACTTTGCTTGTCTCACATTTGGTATCAGAGCAGTTGGGATATCCATCGAGTGTCTTCAATCCTTTGAGATGAAAAACCCATTAAGGTATATATTTTTTTTTTGCATGCATTTGATATTTGGGTATTTTATGTAAACTTATTTTGCAAATATGCCATTAGGGTTTATAGATTTATTATGTTTTTAGATCTAGTTGTTATATCTTTTGCAAACAATATTTTCATTTTAAATCTATTAATTATTTTTGGCATTTAGCTTTTTCTAGAAGGGTTTTGGAGCTAAACATACCTCATGGTTGCGTTCGGAAGACCCAAAAACCTTTATTTCCATATATAGTCATTTTTTGTTATTTAAAAAAACAATCGGCTATATATATATAAAGTTTTTCTTTATAAAACTATTTTGTTTAAAAAAAAAAACAGTTTTGCTTTATAAAACAGTTTTGTTTAAAAAAAAAAAAACAGTTTTGCTTTATAAAAATCTTTAAAAAATTTCATGCCATTTTTTTTAATAAAATAAATTTTATTAATTTAATCACATTTTTTTTAAGCAATTTTTTGTATTAAAAATTATTATTATTCTTCTTAAAATGCAATATTTTTTTGTCTCACATTAACAATGGTTGTTTGTGAGTTTGCTTGTTTTGCAAGGTTATCCAAGTATGTTTTGGAGTATACAAGGCAATTTTGGATCAACTTTTTCACTCTCTTCCCTTATTTTTATTAATTTCTTCTAATCTCTCTCCAGTATTTGCTTGAAGCATACTGTAAATTAATGTAACTTGTATCTCTCATTATGAAAGTAAAAGAGAATGAAAGTGAGAGTGAGAGAGAGAGAGAGTGTGTGTATTTGTGTTTTTCTTTGTGTCTCCACTATCTCTTGTTCATCTTTCTTACATTTTGCATCTCAACTAATCTAACTACTAACTTGCTACTAAACAATATAATAACCAACTAACTTGTAATTTACTAATTTTCATATTAATAAAGAAGGTTAATAAATGAATCAACTTCCTAACCACAACTTTAATATTTGATATATATGAGTTGATATTTGGTGGTATAATTGATTTTTGCATCTCTTTTGAACATGGTACTTTCTTGTTTTCCTTGTGCAACTTTTGTACATGTTACTTTGTAGATGGCATTGTACAATTATGGTATATGATGCAATTGCTTTATGCGACTCTTTTACATGGTACTTTCTTGTTGTCTTGTGCAACTTTGTACATGTTTTTATGTAGTTGGCATTATGCAATTGGTTTATCATGGTACTTTATTGTTAGCATTTATGCTACTTTTGTACATGATATTTTATGGTTGGCTTTATGCAACCGGTGTACACACTTTATTATTTTCATATACCTTATGCAAATCTTGTACATGGTACTTTTTTGTTAGCCTTGTGCTACTTTTGTACATAGTGCTTTAGAGTTTGCATTATCATGGCACTCCTTGTTTGCTTTATGCAACTTTGTACATGATATTTTTTGATCAACTATATAGCACGTGACTATAAGTATGGCTTGGCATATTTTTGTGATGACTTATATTTCACTATTTGTTAGATCAGTTTTGTTATCATATTTGGATATTCATATATGCTATGGTGAATATATTTATGATGATGTATCTAACAGATCTTATGTTGAGTTGCTTGTAGCTTATAGGTACTTCCGTTTGGGATTTTGCAAGCTTACTGAAGACACCCTTGTGATGTTTTCTTCTTGTCATTTGCAACCACTTATGGTTGATGGATGGCTTTGTAAGCTGCTTGTATCTGAAGCTACTCCATTAGGGGCTTGCAGTCTCATTTTGGCCCATTTTTTATTGGTGCCTTATTGTAGACCATTCTTTGTCATAGAAGCTCATTGTAACTATATTACTCATTTGATTCTCATCCCCGCTTATATCTTTAGGGGGAGAATGTTTCTTTATCTCATAATACATTTCCCCAATATTATATTAACAGGGAGTGTTGGAATATGTAATGCAACATTGTGTAAATTATTCTTAGACTAAAATATAAAGTCTAAAGAATAATATTTGAAATAGAATATAATTCTATATTATGTAATATATTCCCACCCAATTAATAAATAAATTAAGGGTGCTAGGAATATTAATTTCTTGGGAAAAAGTTATTTCTCTTTTCTAGCAAATATTATAAAGTAACTAATCACTTTCTAATATTTGATAGATGCCACTTATCACATATCTCAAAGATTAGATTGTGATAAAATTAGAAAGTAACTAAAGCACTTTCTAATATTTGATAGATTGTGATAAGATTTAGGGTTGTAGTAGAAAAAATTCTCTTTAAATAGGGGTGTTTTCTACTACATATTATCATATGTATTTTGTCATATTGACTTGTGTTGTAGGTTATGTTGATGCATATTGTTGCATAACATTCAAGCATTCTTGTACTGTTGAATCATTAAGTAATATAGTGAGCTTCATAGTGGATGTTTCCCTTCTTCATTTGAAGTAGGTTTTTACCACTTAATATTGGTGTTGTGGTTTTTTTATTTTTGTGTATGATTGATCTTGTGGAGCATTCTTCGATCTTGGGGATACTTTGCTTGTCTCACAATTTCAAAGTTCACTACATGTAGGAGTCTACATAGGCATATGCTCAATGGTGTCCCTAATTGCATACCTCTAAATGGGTGGGTCTCGATCATGTCAGTACTTCAAAATTAGAGCCATGGATCCTCTTGCAGACCTATGATGTAGGGGTACCAACTTAGACCCCTGTATAACATACTCTTCACTCGATCCTGTGGATGCACGTGCAATGCAATCCTGGTAATGGCTTCCAAGTGGAACACCCTCATGCTGAGAGGCTTCATGCTCTATTCTATGTCTAGAGAAATGCACAGAAGCTCCTCTAATAGGGGTACACTCAATAGGTTTCCCTCTTGTCGAGTTGTCTCCTCTAATGCTCGTCAAACGATGTTCGAGAAGCGCATGTGGGTGAGGATTCAATATGTGTTGATGTGAATCTGTTGGGGCTTGGTTATAGGTGTTAGGCTTATGCCTTTGCTGACCACATCGTATCTCCACCATGGTGTACCTAGCATCTAGATTTATTCTTTATTACAAAAATAAGGTATACAATGGTGTTTATCTCGTATTAATTTTTAAAAATGAGCTCTAGACTGTTTGATATTGTTTCAAGTTTGTTGTATTAGTAAAAAACTCCTTATCATGTTTTGAAATCTTGTTGGATGATATTCTCAGTTAAATTGGCTTTCACATGTATGCTTGCAACTCGACAACCTGGATGTGACTTCCAGGCCACGTAAATCCCCTATGTGTGGTAATGAAATTCCACACCCGAACAAGGAGCACAGGTCCTCCCAGATCCTCACCCGTTTTCCCCCAGTCAGTATTATACCCTCTAAAGATAATACATGTAAATTTTCTAGGGTACAAAAGGTTATTGGATTTGGTATTGGCCTAGTATCCAAGGTTACATAGTATTTGGGCCAATGGATGGAAATTATGCCCATCATCGTTGAACCCTACTAGTGGTTGTATGTCACTCTCAAATCACTAGCATTTACATGAAACGTGGTGTGTGTAGTTCGTTTTATTCTTTTTTATAAAAGGAAAATGTATAATATAGCATAAATGATGGTTTACTACATGATATGCAAAAATAAATGTTTCATTTCAGAAAATATGCATGCTATATCCTAAATGATTTTTGACAATGCAATTATGATGATATAGCCTCTGATTGGGCCTCAAGCATGCAAACCAAACACACAATTCTATCAAGCACGCTGGATTCTAGGGTGTACTGCACTTAGAGATTTTATGTTCCTAGTAGTGCCTTTCTAATAACACAAAAATGAATACAACTATAGGACCTAAGTTCATTTCTCTCTATTTTTTTAGTTTCCTAGTTGCATTGCAAATTTGACATTTTGGAAAAACACTGAGATAGAAAAAGTTACAAAGGGTGAAAAATGGGACCTACCTTAGGTCCACATCTAGTATGTATTTTGTTCTTTGTTGTCTGATATGTTTGTTGTGAATCGCAGGTCTGGTGCACGGTCTGCACTGTAAATCATATGTTGCAGCTGTGGGCCAACAAATAAACCGTAGTTGTTAGCTGCGATCTGTACCTACAATTTCAAAAACACAAGAAATGATAATCAGATCGCTTGAATTATGAATTCCCACCGTGATCACATTCTGACTTACCCAAAAAGCACGCATCTATCTAGTAGATCAATAGAAATCAACATAAAAGCATGAAATAATAATCAAGATTACATATGACAACAAAATGGATGTTTCTTTTATTAATATCAAAAGTGAATCTTGGTTACAATCATGCCCCTCTTAGGGTCACCCAAATATTGATACAATTGATACAATTCCTAAGCCCCCAATGGGGTAGGTGCAATACTAATGCTCTTTAAATAGTCACAAACTGCTCTAGGGTGGAGTTGACCCTCTTCTTCATGTTGAGGAAGAAATTAGATGATTGAATCTCCTTTGAACCTATTTCCTGTGATCAAGAAACAACACAAGAACATTAAATAAATAGGCAGACTCTCATGATGAGGCCCTTTAAAGGATTTATACATGTAAAAGCCATAATACTAATGAAATCAATAAAGTAGATAAACTATACTAAACATATGCAATTCTCATAAATACTGATGGAAACATGTAAATAAGGACTACAACTACCAATTTAATGGATCAAATGTATGAAATGAAGCATGTTAGCATGAAAAGAAACCAATTATATCCTACTTTATGAAATGAAGTAAACCTAATGAAATATTTAATATGATCAGTTAGAGTCTCTAAACTACCAAATAAACCAATAGAATTATTAAGCTAAACTAGCTAAGTACACTACAAAATGAACAGTAAGGAGATCTTATTATTGCAAACCATAGCTCGAATGAGCTGTCTGAACTATAAACCATGGCTAACAGCCATGGCTTGCAACCAATTAGGTTTTCCCTCCAATTCTAGGGTAGTGGGATTCATCCTCCTTATCAAATTGATGATCAAGGGTTGCCTCAGTGTCCTCTGATAGGTTTGACGATTGAATTGCTCGATAGGGCCTCCGTTTATCCAAATTAGTGTTTCTTGGAATTCTAGCTCCTTAGGGCATCCATGGCATAATTCATCATGATACTTAGGTTGGCAAAGTGATAGCAACAAATATCTCTCTTAGTGCACTCAAGTGAGTTTCCAATTCGACAGGGCTTCGCTGCTCTAATCTCCAATGCTTGCTTGATATCTTTGCCCTATTTTTGAGGGTTAATTATAGGATTATCCAAGAGCTAGGGGTGGCTTCATGAAGAAGCCAAGAACAAGAACGGGTGATTAGAACAGTTGGATTGAAAGCTTCCATACTTTAATCGTCTTCTTCTATATCAAATGGCCATTTAAATAGATTTGGCTTGGATGAAGGCCAACTAAACTTTAGTTTAGACCATAGGTGATAACTGTTATTCAGACTGTAAACTACTGGTGTCAGTCGTAGTTCAGACTTATTAGGCTAAGGAGCCCAAATTGAGTGGTTAGAACCACTACTCTATCTTGGATTCTATCCAAGATCTTCCATATGGTCTTGTAGAATGTTCATATGAGTAGTCGCCATCGACATGACATGTTTTAGGTGTCTACATATACAAATCAAGTACTGCTACTAAGGACTAGGACTAAGAGTCAAACATGAAACATCAATTTCATAACTAACACATTCTCCACACAATAAACCATCATTTCAATACATTACAACATGCATGCATGATTAGACTCTTAATCTTATGCCCTAGCAACACTTATATTTACCCTCTTTGTTTTTATACCAAATTACCTTCTAGCATCTGATTGACCAACCTCATGCTCAGGATACCTACTCACTTCACTCCTAGCTTGGCTACCCATTAATTATCTACTAGCATTTTCTAAAAATAGAACAAAAATGATTGGAACTCAACATCATTATCTCATAGTTCTTATCCACTCTTTGAGCAATTGTCATTGAAAAATCCGTATACGTCATTGACCATTCTAACAATGCCATCTTGAACATATTTAGTAATTATACCCTCATCAGTGGTAGAGCATGTGGTCAATGCATATTTATCATTCCAATGAGTTTTGCAAAAAATATCATTTGCATAACCCAGTACATGTTTGTTTAGAAACCAGTTCTTTTATTTCAACCAACTCTCCTAAGACAAATAGTAGAAGAACCCTCAGCTAAACAAAAACTAGAAGAGTCGGTTGAAAGAAAAAAATTGGTTTAAGAAAAAAAGAAAGAGCCATGGTTAAATTTATCTCCATTAGCATTAGTTGTTGTTACCCTCAGGGATATTGAACTAGTTAAAATTATTGAGGTACACAGTCAAGAACTAAGAATCCCAAGAAAAACTTGGATAACAAAAATTATTCGAGTATACAATGAATCTCAAGGATAGAGGCAAGATTCGATCTAAGAGCCAAATAAATTGCATCTAAAAAGTAGAGTGGATGATGAAAATAATCAAAGATATATATATATATCTTTAAAATTAATTGCTTAAACTAATCTTGGAAGTGATAAACACCTTGAAAATTATTATTATTTACTTTGCAATGTGACTTCCTCGGGTATTGTCATAATATTCTCTCTTTTCTCATCCTTTTCTAGTATTTTCACCTATGCTAGATTATGGAAATGAGGCTATGTGTTAAGCCTCCAATCCTTATGGATTTGATCAAATGACCTTCTAAAATATTCATGCAAACAAATAACAGAGGATTGATTGTGAAAAAGTACTATTTCTTGTCACACTGGGGTAAGGTAGCCTTAAAAATTTCACCAGGCACCATCATATACATAAGCCCCATCTAGGGTAAAGAATGCTTTAAAAAATTAAATGATAAATCAAATTTGTGGAAATAATTTTAATTCGTAGGAGATGAAAATGGGTATGTTGGAAAATAATTCTTCAAGGCATCTTGATCCATGGACTGCTAGATGACAACTAGATGTAAGGGTATGTAAAATATCTCATAATTGTTCTAAATCTACATAAATCATAGACCTAGAACTTAAACTAAAAAAATGAATTTTGTAGACAATTGAGATATAAGTGTTATATTGGTAGACCTAGAACTTAAACTAACAAGTTGTTGCCCCTTCATCGCAACTCATCAAAACTGATAATAAATCTTTTAAACATCCTAAAAACATATTACAATGTACAAAATCATGCAAAGTCTTATAGTTTGTTTTTCAAGACTCGGATAATGTTATACTTAAAGAAATATTATTTATAGCTTATTATCATAAATAAAATTTCTTTTATGTAGTTGATATATTACTTGTATAAATTGTATATATTACTTGTATATCCATAAAGGATTACCAAACATGCATAAGCCTCAAAAAAATAACACAGGCATAGGACAACACAGGCACTCCAAGAGCTTGCTAATATAAAAAACAACTTCAACCAATAGATGGTGAATGGAGATATTTGCTCATAGCACTAGAGTCATATTGGTTGAGGATTAGGTATACAATGCAGCTATGTTATTACAATTGTATTTGTCAATCTACTGGAAGTGTAATTTATTTAAGAAAGCAATAATTTTAGAGGCCTTTTGAAGGTCAAATATGCTACACATACCCTATACAAAAATATTGTTGTTTTGAGTGTCACACATCACTATCACAAATGTGTATTGCAGATCTGTAGAGCATATGGAGACAATAGTATGACTGATAAATGTCAACTATTATTTCTATGAATTTTTCCTCTATGGATACCTATGAATATTTTCCATTTTTTACTTGCCACAAAATCCTTGCTTCTAAGGTAGATTTAGAAACCTAAATAATTATGGCACTTATCTTGATCTTATTCACTTGTGCTGAGGTTAACCTTTTAGCATGAGATTATAATATAAAATAACTATGGCTTCTTTCTCAAAAACTGAAGTTTGTGATGTTTTAAAGGTCCTAGTTAAAGAATAATTTTTGATAACATAACCAACTATAAAATGATTCATGCATGGCCTTTGTAAATTGTAGCAAGCAAAGAAAATTGATTTCCAACTATTATGGTCTTTGCCTTATAATGCTACAAGAAGAGAGGTCATATACAATGGACAACTTAAATAATATACCACTACCAACAACAAAGCATATTGTATTGCTCTTGTGTAGGGATTGGAAGCAGTAAAATATATTGTTATTGTTTGAATTTGTGTATATAGCACCCTTCTTATTTATCATCAAACAAATAGAACATAGAAAATCGGTGCTTACCATCTAAAACAATGGATAAAATAGCAAAAGAACTTGCTAATTACTTAGTCCTATGTCATTGACCACAGTAGACCAGGAGACTATAATCCCAAATCTATAATGATATGCGGGGATTTCTTGTATGGAGACAGTAAGTAGGTGATTTATGTTTACACTTAAACCACAAAGAAGAATGTGTGTTTTTTTGCCCTACAATAATTAGTTTATTTATGAGTTTGTTTTGTAAAGAAACAATATTTCATATTGCAATGTCATGAACAAGATGAAATCAAACTTAAAAATGGTGACTTAATTGTGCATATTATTGATGTCCTCAAGTTTTGAAAATATGTCTTTGTTATACATGGTTGCTTAATGGTATAATTCTAAGCTGAAAGAATTGTTATCTCTAAAATTTCTTAAGGTCGTCTTATCCCATTCAATAAAATTCTAAAGGCTCTTTACCATGTCATAGCCTTGAACCCCTTAATATTTTGAATGCAAATCTAAACAATTCGGTGGTAAAATTTTAATATTCTTAACTTGCTAATATTTTGAAATGACTTCATTGCTTAGTTGGCAATATATGGTTCTTCATTTACTAAATTTATCAAGGATGTGTTGATAGCTACTCCAGAAGCACAACTAGATATCTTATAGGGAAGAGCTCATTGAAACTTGGTTAGTGCTAGATGGTTGTGCCTTTGTGGGTAGCTCTTAATGATAATGTCTATGTTGGATGGAAATGGATACGATATCTGATATTGGTATGGAATTGGATATGGATACGATAAATTTTCCAGATCTAATATGGATACGACTGGATACAACATTAGAAAAAGCATATATGTTTAATATATGAAAAGAAAAAAATATATGACACAAAAATGTTTACAAACGTATACGTTTTTAATAGGATATTTTCATTAACTAGGTAGCCTTAAAAAATTCACTAGGCACCATCATATACATAAGCCCCATCTAGGGTAAAGAATGCTCTGAAAAAATAAATGATAAATCAAATCTGTGGAAATAATTTAATTCTCAGGAGATGAAAATGGTTCTGTTGGAAAGTAATTTTGCAAGGCATCTTGATCCATGGACTGCAAGACGACAACTAGATGTAAGGGTATGTAAAATATCTCGTAATTTTTCTAAATCTACATAAATTGTAGACCTAGAACTTAAACTAACAAAATGAATTTTGCAGACAATTGAGATATAAGTGTTATATTGGTAGACCTAGAACTTAAAATAACAAGTTGTTGCCCCTTCATCGCAACTCATCAAAACTGATAATAAATCTTTTAAACATCCTAAAAACATATTACAATGTACAAAATCATGCAAAGTCTTATAGTTTATTTTTCAAGACTCCATAACATGCTATACTTAAAGAAATATTATTTATAGCTTATTGTCATAAATAAGATTTATTTTTTGTAGTTGATATATTACTTGTATAAATTGTATATATTACTTGTATATCCAAAGAGGATTACCAAACATGCATAAGCCTCAAAAAATAAATTGGTACCTTATTATTAAAAATTCATTTCCAAAAATGGTGTATACCCAACCTTGATCATATTCAAATATCAGGTGTCTATATAGAAGTTGGCAAGTTGCCTCCTACTGAGATTCTAGCCCTTCCAATGTTTAAGAATTATACTCCTAGAATTCTAGCTCCTATTTTATATATTAAGAACTTGGTAAAATATGTAATTGTGGATGACTTACACTTTGTATTTGGGTCCCTTTTTGAAAGTATGGAGGAAGCCAAATCTGGACTTGGCATAAAGTTAATGTAGGAGGGCCGGATGAGGGGCCAAGCATTTGTAACTTTCCCATCTACAGAACTTGTAGACCATGCATTGAAAATGGCACATCGATATGTGTTAAAAGGAAAGCCAATGATAATCCAGTTTGGGAGAAATCCTTCAGCTAGCAAAGTGAATTGAGTAGTGGGAAATTTGAGGATAACACAAGCACTCCAAGAGCTTGCTGATCTAAAAAAAACTTCAACCAATAGATGGTGAATGGAGATATTTTCTCATAGCACTAGAGTCATATTGGCTGAGGATTAGGTATACAATGCAACTATATTATTACAATTGTATCTATCAATCTACTAGAAGTGCAATTTATTTAAGCAAGCAATAATTTTAGAGGTCTTTTGAAGGTCAAATATGCTACATAGGCCCTATACAAAAATATTGTTATTTTGAGTGTCACACATCACTATCACAAATGTGTATTGCAGATCTGTAGAGCATCTGGAGATAATAGTATGACTGATAAATGTCAACTATTATTTCTATGAATTTTCCCTCTATGGATACCTATGAATATTTTCTCTTTTTTACTTGCCACAAAATCCTTGCTTCTAAGGCAGATTTAGAAACCTAAATAATTATGGCACTTATCTTGATCTTATTCACTTGTGTTGAGGTTAACCTTTTAGCATGAGATTATAATATAAAATAACTATGGCTTCTTTCTCAAAATATTGAAGTTTGTGATGTTTTAAAGGTCCTAGTTAAAGAATAATTTTTGATAACATAACCAACTATAAAATGATTCATGCATGGCCTTTGTAAATTGTAGCAAGCAAAGAAAATTGATTTCCAACTACTGTGGTCTTTGCCTTATAATGCTACAAGAAGAGAGGTCATATACAATGGATAACTTAAATAATATACCACTACCAACAACAAAGCATATTGTATTGCTCTTGTGTAGGGATTGGAAGCAGTAAAATATATTGTTATTGTTTGAATTTGTGTATATAGCACCCTTCTTATTTATCATCAAACAAATAGAACATAGAAAATTGATGCTTACCATCTAAAACAATGGATAAAATAGCAAAATAACTTGCTAATTACTTAGTCATGTGTCATTGACCACAGTAGACCAAGAGACTATAATCCCAAATCTATAATGATATGCGAGGATTTCTTGTATGGAGATAGTAAGTAGGTGATTTATGTTTACACTTAAACCACAAAGAAGAATGTGTGTTTTTTTGCCCTACAATAATTAGTTTATTTCTGAGTTTGTTTTGTAAAGAAACAAGATTTCATATTGCAATGTCATGAACAAGATGAAATCAAACTTAAAAATGGTGACTTAATTTTAATCTAAAGGCCCTCATGCGTAAACACAACATTAGGGTTTAAATTTTAATCTAGGGTTTAAATTTTACAAATCTCATGCGTAAACACAACATTACAAACTAAAAAATTTCAAACCCTAATTGCAAAAATACCTAAAATAATGCAAAATTCACTGAACCTAACTAACCTCATCTTCATCTTCATGCCCCATTTTGTACCTTCGGCTTCGGCCCTCATCTCTCACCATTTTGGGTAAATTAGTAGAATTTTTAGAGAAATTTTAGGGCAAACCCCAACCAAAAAATGAATAGCATGAATCGAAGCCTAGGAGCCCTAGAAGTTTTAGAGAAATTTCAAGGCAAACCCTAGCCAAAAAATGAATAGCATGAATTAAAGCTCGAGAGCCCTAGGTTGTGCATGTAGTGTGGAGGTTGCAGTAGCTAAGGCATGATGTGGAGGTTATAGTAGCTAAGGTATGATGTGGAGGTTGTAGTAGCTAAGGTGTAGTGGAGGTTGCAGTAGCTAAGGCATGATAGTTGTAGTAGCTAAGGTGCATTGTGGAGGTTAGAGTAGCTAAGGCATGGCATGGAGGTTGCAGTAGCTAAGGCATGGCATGGACTAGTTGTAGTAGCTAAGGTACGATAATGGTTGCAGTAGCTAAGGCATAGTGGACTATCTATTCGTGAAGCTTCGAAGAAATAATGATGTCACCGCATGGGGGTTTAAGCTCGCATATTAAAAACTAAACCACCTCTAAGAAGGTGGTTTATAACCACCCTCTTAAGGATAAGAGGGTGGTTTATAACCGCCCTCATAGGGGCACCCAAAAAAATTTGGGTTCCCCTAATATGGTGGTTATAAACCACCCTCTTATCCCTAAGAGGGCAGTTATAAACCGCCCTCTTAGATCACCCTAAGATGATGGTTTATAACCACCATCTTAGTCTGACCCCTAAGATGGTGGTTTATAACCATCGTCTTAGTCCTACGAGGGTGGTTTATAGCCACCCTCTTAGGGTGACCCTAAGAGGATGGTTATCCTAAGAGGGCGGTTATAAACCATCCTCTTAGGATCTATTAGGGCGGTTTTTACTACCATAAAAAACCACCTTAATTTAGTCGTTGTTAAAGCCCTTTTTGGCCTGCTAGGGTTTGATGAGGAAAAACTACTCTGCTAGGGTTTGATGAAGAAAAGCTGCTCTGCAAGGATGGCAACAGCTTTCGGAGGAGGTCTAAAAAATTGGAGGAATGTCGTGATGGCATAGGTTCTAACATAGAGAGTGCATGCTCATGATGTTTTTTCATATGAAAATGACTGGAAGGAACAATATTTTCCAGTGCATGTCGGGAACCGCTTGTTAAATAACAATGGATGTTTGGAATGATGTGAATCCAAGCTAGTTCTAGTGGTTCAACTAGACTCGATGGTGGAATATGTGGAGTATCTAACCAAACATGCCCTTATTGGAAAAATTTTGGGCATCCAAATTTCTCTCCCCTTTGTGGAGGCTTGGGTCAAGAAGACTTGGAATCCTGAAGGTGATGTGGAGGTGATGCTGAGTGTGAACAACTATTTTATGGTGGTTTTCTCTTGTATTGCAGATCATAAAAAAGCATTTGAAGGGGGTACTTATTTCTATAACCAAGTAGGACTCTTTCTTAAACCCTGGTCTGTGGGTTTCAACCCATAAGAGGAGTAATCATCGTAGGTTCCAGTATGGGTGCGACTTCCATGGCTCCCATTGGAATTCTAGAGAACTGATATCTTGCATAAGATTGCCCTTCTACTTGGGAAGCTAGTTGGACCGTCACAACAAACAATGGATAAAAAGGTAATCTCTGTTTCTCATATTTGTGTTGAAATTGACTTAAATAATCTTGTTCCAGATTATATTGAAATACAATTTGGATCAACTACATGGGTTAAAAAACTTGACTATGAAGCTCTTCCATTTTGTTGTCGGATTTGCCATGAATATGGCCACCTGCAAAGAAAATTCCCTAATTTTTTCCCGCCTGTGGCTTCAAATATTGGGCCCTCTCAGTCTGGAAAAATTTTGGATAAAGGAAAAGTCCCTATAAATGAAGGGGAATGGGATAAGGAAGGATTTGTTTTGGTAAAAACCCAAAACAGAGGATGAAGGGCAAACAAAGACCTTAAGGATAGACAACCAGATGCTCTACTCAACCGTTTTGAAATATTAGATGATCTTGATCAGTGCATGGAGATACCTAAAATGTTGCTACCTGCTGTAAATATAACAAGGCCAAATCAGATGTCTCTTCTTGAGGGGGAACTTAAGGAATCATATCTAGGGGGTTTAAATGAAGAACAAAGGGCTTTGGATCTGAGTATAGGGGACATGGTTGGGTCTATCCCTATAATGGAAACTAGTTTGGAAAGTGGTACAGATTTAGTTATGCCCTCTCCTACTTAGGCACTGATGCAGTCATACTTGGATTGTAAAACTCCTATGGTTTTGGGATTGCAGTAAAAAATAATTAAAAAAAGTTTTTTGGATAAGAATATGAAGGTGGGTCGAAAGAAGGACCAGGATAAAATTAAGTTAATGGGGGAGACTTTGGTGGAGTCAGGCTTGGTGAGAATATTGGACTCCCATTTTTATAACCCCAAAAAATGATTATCCTCTCATGGAATATAAGGGGGTTGAACAGCATCCCCAGACAAAAAGCTATTCATGATTTGGTTCATGTGCATTCTTCGAATGTGGTGTTTATTCAGGAGACTAAATTGGCTATTGATAGTATGTTCAATATTGCTCCCAAGTTGTGGAGAAGGGGGCAATGCCAGTGTATTGGTGCATGTGGATATGCTGGTGGCATCGCTTGTTTATGGGATCCGGTTAAGATATCCCCTCTTACTTGGATTTCCAGTAGATGGTCTATTTCGATGGTTGGGCATGATAATAAATATGGTGAAACCATCCTACTTACAAATGTGTATGCTCCTATTTATTACAATGGTAAAGTGAATTTGTGGGAGCACATTTTCTTGGTGAGAAGTTTAGTTCCTCTGTACCCATGGATTTTTTCTAGAGACTTCAACTCTATCACTTTTCTAGAGGAGAAACGTGGTGGGGTGGACCATCTCGAGCCTTTTTCTTCTATCTTAAGTGCTCATATCTAGACCCTAAACTTGGTTGACATTAATCCAGATAATGGGATCTTTACTTGGCACAATAGAAGGTGTGGGAAAGCTTCCATCTCAGAGATACTAGATAGGTTTTTGATATCCAATTATTGGATGGGTAATAACAGAAGTGTTAGTTCTATGATTCTAGAGGGTAGGGGATCTGATCATTGGCCTATCAAACTATCTAAATTGGAGTTAGGGCTAAAAAATAATCCCTCATTTAAGTTTCAACTTATGTGGCTTTGTGATCTTAAGCTTCATGATTTCATGCAAGGCTAGTGGACCACTGGCAAACCTCCTCATGGCACCGCT
This sequence comes from Wollemia nobilis, assembly GCA_028583015.1. Taxonomy (NCBI): domain Eukaryota; kingdom Viridiplantae; phylum Streptophyta; class Pinopsida; order Araucariales; family Araucariaceae; genus Wollemia; species Wollemia nobilis. Next base: position 5,230,108 of record JAQPPZ010016847.1, on the reverse strand, counting down.
ATGTATTCCTTTATGAAGCCACTACAATTTTGTAAAACATAAATTGAAGAGATGGAATAGACTTAATTTTGAGAACCTTTCCTTGGCTAAGTTGGCAACTCTTAGGAGGATGGAAGAAGCTTTAAGGAAGATTAGATATCAGGGATTCATGAAGGAGCTTCTTGTTGAGGAATCTGAGGCTGCGAAAGACCTTGCTGAATGGGAACTAAGGGAAGAAATTTTTTGGAAACAAAAAGCTTGAGTAGATTGGCTTCAGGAAAGGGATAGGAACACAACCTTCTTTTATAACTTATTTAAGGCTCATCGTAATGGTAACCTGATTACCTCTCTTGTGAATTCTCAGGGTGCCCTGATCTCTTCTTTCAGGGATATTTCAGAAGAGACTAAGAGGTATTTTTCCTCTCTCTTCAAGGAGGAATCCCTATCAGATGATGAGAATGAAAAGCTTATTTTAAATTGTATTCCAACAATTGTTTCTAGAGATATGAATGAGCACTTTATGGGTCCAATTTCCTTTGAGGAGTTGGAAAATGTTGTATTCAATATGAAAAAAGGAAAAGCCCCAAGCCCAGATGGATTCTTGATTAAGTTTTATCAGGATTTTTGGGATTTATTCAAATTTAATCTTTTGGAGGTGGTCCATGAGTCCCAAAAGAACAAACATATGATAAGGTCCCTAAATGCTACCTTTGTGGTGCTTATACCTAAAAAAGAGGGAGCAAATTCCTTGGATATGTTCAAGCCTATTGCTCTCTACAATGTTGTGTATAAGATCATCACAAAAATTATTGCTAAGAGGTTGAAGATATGGTTGAGAAAAATCATCTCTGAGGAGCAAAGAGGGTTTGTTGTTGGTCGACAAATATTGGATGGGGTTGTTATTGCTACAGAAGATATTCACTTGATGGAAACTTCTAAGGAGAAAACTATGTTCATTAATTTGGACATGGCCAAAGTCTATGATTGGGTCAGATGGTCCTTTATTCAAAAATTTCTTACTGCTTTTGGATTTTGGAGGAGATAGGTGATGATATGTGTTTCTTCTTCCTCATTCTCTGTTCTTGTTAATAATGAGCCATCAGATCTATTTGAGGCCTCAAGGATATTGAGGCAAGGAGATCCTTTATCTCCTTATTTATTTATCATTATGGCAGAAGGGTTGGGAAGATTGCTCAAGTCTCAAGTCATGCAGGGTCTCATTCAGGGGTGGAAGTGGGATAGTAGTTTGCCACCTCTTTCCCACCTTTAATTTGTTGATGATACTGCTTTTTTGGGAGTTACCACTATCATGGAAGCTGGAAATATTAGACAATATCTTGACATATATCTTGGTGCTTCTAGACAGTTGATTAATGAGGACAATTCTTCTATTTTCTTTGTCAATACCCCTCCTCTTATTCAAGCCAGGATTGCTCGTATTCTAAGATTCCAGGTTGGGAATCCCACTTCATTTATCTTGGTATTCCAATTTCATCTCATCCTCTACTTAGATATTCTTGGTAGTCTATGCTTGATAAGTTTAGAAGGAAGGTGAATCACTGGACTTTTAGATGGCTATCCATAACAGGTAGAGTGTTGCTTTTAAAAATTGTTGTTCAAGCTTTACCCATTTATAGATTTTTTGTACAAATAGCTCCCTCTCACTTCATCAAGGACATGGATGCTTTGTCAAGACAATTTTTATACTATGGAAAACTTGATCAATCTAAATAGATTTTGGTTAGGTGGGATTCTATATGTAGGTCGATTCAAGAGGGAGGCCTTGGGTTGCGACAAACAACTCTCTTTGGGCAGGCTTTGGCTACAAAAATTTATTGGATATGGTGTACCTATCAATATTAAATTTGGGATAAAATATTATCTTGTAAATACTTGAGAGGTATTTCTGAGGCTGATATCCCTAGAGTCAGCTTGGTTGGGAAAGGTTTAGTTATTTGGGACACTCTGAAAAGAGGAGCTAATTTAATCAAGTAGGGTTTGTTCTGGATTTGCAAACAGGGATCAAATTCTATTTTTTGGAAGGATTCTTGAGATGGCTACCCTCCTATCTTGAATAAATATCCTAGGTTACGTTCCATAAGCATTTTTTTCTTAGAAGCAGGCTGGTCTCGTGTGGAGGACTTTAAAAAAAATTGATCTTTTGGAAATATGGAGATTTACAAGTGGAAATATCCACAATAATGGCCCCAAGGGGGACTGGACAAGGACAAAGAGGTGCTTGCTCTTATTATTATGGGGAGGCCTTGTTCTTCATTGATGGGTAAAGATATTCTGGCTTGGAACCCTAATCCTAAGGGAACCTACTCGGTAGCCTATGGTTATCAGGTTATTGATAAGCAAAAGTATGGGAGTCTTCCTGTCACTTGGTGGAAAAAGGTGTGGAACAAATTTGCCTGGCCAAAATGTAACTTATTTCTTTGGTTGGTAGCTCGTAATAAATGCCTCACTTGGGATAATGTGAGGAAGAGGGGATTTTAGGGTTCCTCTTTTTGTGTCCTTTTCATTAAGAATGAGGATGACTCTTCTCATTTATTTTTCCAATGCTCCTTTTCCAGAGATATTTGGCACTGTTGGTGGAGTGCCTGGAACCATCCATGTTTTCATGTGCTGTCCCTAGTGGAGTTTTGGAGTAGTCTGGGTAGACCTCCGGCCAAGACCCCCTTCCTTCAGGTGGCTTAGAATTTGGACCCTTCTTGCATCATCTAGAAAATTTGGCTCGGATGGAACTAGCACATATTTTAGGGCAGTTATTTAGCTGTTCAACAAATCTGGCAAAGGATCTTATATATGGTTTAGGAAACCATCCATAGCAAATGTGATGTGGACCCTCTTTTGGATTCTAGGGAGGAGAAGGTACAACAAGCCCTTGGTCTCTTTAGAGATGGTGTGAAATCTTCTAGCCCTAGTAGAGTTCTTCAGCTCAGCAAGAAGGTTAGGAGAGATGGTAGGTGGAGGCCACCCCCTAGAGGAGTTTTAAAAATTAATACTGATAGATCATACAGGGGTAATCCTAGACATGCTGGCATTGGCAGTGTTAGGAGAGATTCTATTGGTGGTGTCAGTTTTTTCTTTTCCATTTATAAAGGTGTTCACTCCAACAATTATATGGAAGCTCTTGCAATTCTTGAGGCCTTGTGTATGGGGTTTTCTCTTGGCTAGCATAGGATTATCTGTGAGTCTGACTCTCAAATTATGGTTAGTATTTTAAACAGTAAAGTATGGAGGAAGTTAATTGGCAGTTGGCCTCTGTAGTTGTTCATATTCTCAAAATGAGTGAAGAGTTCAAATTTATATCCTTTGTGCACATTCCAAGGGAATGGAATGTGGTTGTTGATTACCTGGCCAAAAGGGCTTCCAAGCTGCTAGATCCTTGGAGTATTGATAATTGGGAGAGTCTCCCATATGGGGACTCTCAGCGTCTGTGGGAGTTGATCCACAAGGATGTACAAACTTAATGTGGTTTATTCTTGTTGTCTTTTTCAGGTGTCATTCTAGTCTAATGGTTTTAGCTTGTTTGGCTGTTTAGTTTGAGTCCTAGTTGGAAGCTCAATTATACTCTGTAATCCAAAAATTTTATCAATAAATTTTTATCCCTTTATTTAAAAAAAAAAAAATCCCTTTTTTGGTGAAGTGTAGGGATGTTCCTCCATGTGGAAGGAGCCATTTCATGCAAACAAAATAAGAGTTCCATGTTGATGAAGCCAACTTGAACACCCAACAAAGAGAAGTAGGTGAGACATCATTTGATAATGCTTCCAACTTGAATTCCTAGCAAAGTAAAGCCAACTTGAGTACCCAAAGAAATAAGAAGTGTTTCTAGCAACACCAATCATCAAAGAGTTAAGGAATCAAGCACCACTTATCATAGGCATTGGTAGGAGGTGCAACAAGAATCATTTTTAAGATGTTAGATAAAATAAATACCACTTGAAACTTCCCATTCTACACTGCATTGAGCTTAATATAAGGCACCCATGTATGTAGCTATTAAAAGGCTAAGAGAGCATTGAAAGCAAGGAGAGAATCACTACTTTAGGGAGTACGTAAAGTGATAAAAAATCAGCAAAAGGGACACGACCTATTATCGAAATAATATTAGCATTGAAGGGGAGAATAGCTCACGTAATAGTCAAATATATAGAGTGAGTTAAAGGCACATATTCTATGAGCTCGTGGCTAAAGGAAGGAACATAGACGAGCATGTTTACATCCAAGATAAGTGCACAAGAGAAGTGAAAACTACAAGGATCATTTAAGAGCCAATAAGGAGTAGTCAACCATTATCAATACGAAGCAAATTATATTTGTCTCAGTCAACTTGTAAACCCGAATCAAGCATTTGAAAGGTGAGAATTATATATAAGTTATACTACAAGTTTATTCAGGTTGATATCAAGTACGCTCTCTACTCTAGAGATATTATTTTTAGGAGTAATAAGGTGTTGAAAATAATTTCTAGAATGTTTATAGGTTACATGAAGAAAGATGTTAAAATTTTAAGCATCTAAACTATTTCTATTGCTTCAAAATATTTACAAATCTTAAAATCAAGGAGATAAAAGGATTAGTAGAACTTAATTTGCAAATACTTAGTATTTCTGAAACTTCTAATTAGGGAGATATAAGGAATTCTACTTCAATTGAATTTCTATAAGTTTAGAAACCTATCGCTGCATTGATTCTTTGATTACATCAAAATTATAGTTGGAATATTGATATAGAAGGACATAGAAAATCCAACTAAAAGCTTTTTACAATAAGAGATAAAAGTTATAAAAGTGTTAGAGTTGAATTTTAGTCTAAATGATTTTATCTCATTAATATCATAGCATACCTCAGTCTCTAGGGAGTCAAAAGGAATTCAACAAAATTCAATATTAGAAAGACTAGCTTAAGCTTTAAGTCCTTGGTTTGAAATATTAAGAATTATCTCCAATATTGATTCAATAAATTAAAGAATATCATTACTAAGGAGATACAAGGCCAATCACTCCAAGATTCTCAAAAGAACTAAAATATCATCGACTAAAATTTTCTCTTATCACTCCAAATACAAGTAAGCTATAAATATAATTTAAAAGAAATATGGATGTGTACTGACCCAAATTTTTTGCACCCTTACCTTCAGGCTATAGGATCCATGCCCGGAAGGGGGATGCGAGAAGGATGGGACAATACCTCGGACTGAGAGGCCCTTTGAAGGTCGTGCCTCTTGGGGGAGGGGTATAAGGGTGAATTTTCGACGGATGGTGGGGTTCACTAGGAAACTTTGAGTGGCAGTTTCCATGCCTAGGTTGAGAATGGGTTTGATGTGTTCATTTTATACTCAATCATTCATATTCCTAGGTTGGCCAAAATGAATCTAAGTTATTCTATATGAAAAATGCTGATTTATATGAACACAGAAAGCATGAATGAATTCTAAATACCAGGAATATGTTAAATGAAAAAGAATGCACCTAATTTTGGGTGTCTGATGAAGATTCTGAAGCTTGTAGGAGTCCAGATCATCCCAAATATGACAGGATCATCTGCAATTGTATAGAATCATCCCAGATCACAGTCGATATTCTGAAATCAGACAAAATCATCATTGATCTGACGAATTTGTCAGACGAATTCATCAAAAACCTGCAATCACAGAAATAGACACCAAAAACCAAAAATGCTACTGCAAGAATAATGCAAAAGGATAAAAATGATAGTATAAATGCTTAACTGATAAATCTAGATAGCAGATTAAAGAAAATGCATTGTTTTAATAACTTATTTTAACTTTATCATGCATTTATGCTAAATGAGGTGAACTCTAGGATGCAGAATGAAAATAAATCAAGCTAATGCATAATAAAATAAGGAAGGAAGATGAGAAATGCAAACTCAGGGCTCTAATTGCCCCCAATCTAAACTGCAGTTGAGATCACCTCCAATCGTACGAGATCATCACCGATCTACGACAGGATCATTCAAAATCGTGTGGAATCGCCTATGATGATCCGAGCTTCCTCCAGTTGAAGCACAGTGAAAACCTGCAATGAAAACTTAAAACTACGAGTGCAAACAATGGTAGATAGGATGTCTTAACACAACAAAGCTAAATGGCAGGGAAAATCAATCAGGGAGAGAGTCAGGAGGAGAGCCAGGAGGATAAACTAAGAAAATCCTAGTTTATATAGGATTAGGGGGAGGTTAGGAGGTTGGGGATCATCCCAATCTGGGAGATCTCCAATGGAGGAATCTCCAACTACGCAGACACGCTTCTGCCCAAGTTGGAGAGGTTGTTGAAACAAAATCTAATTATGAAAATTTGGTTTTGGGACGAAATCGTCTAGACGTTCTGTTCCAGACGAATTCGTCCGATCTGGGATGATTTCGTCTAATCGACGACGATATCATCCAACGGTCAAAAAAACTCCTAAAAATGGCACGAAAAATTGGGGGAGCGGTTAACGGGTGGTTTCGGGGTTAAAATTCAAATTTTTATCTTTTTACTAAGGGTTTAACTGCGCCAATTTTAGGGTACTACATTTTGCTCCCTCTTTAGCGAATTTTTCGAAGAAAATGCGTTAAAGACGAGTTCTTCCCACTTTACGAGAAAGCAAAAAAATTATTTCATTTTTTTAGATGATGATTCTAGGTCAAATCGTACGACTACTTACTATGGTGCCCCCTCCGTGTTTTTACCCAAATTGAACGTTTGAGGTAAAAGCACGAAAAAGCAAAATTAAAAAAAAGTTTTTAAATAAAATTAAAAAAAAAAAGGGTAAAACCCTAATTCATTGTTACTGTTCAATTTTTGTTGTTTCAGAGCTCTGTAGGCAAAATGGTGGAAACGACACACAGATCGATAGAGGTCCGACGTGGGTTGCGGGTAAGGATCTAAACCTGACATATTATGTTTTTAATTTGATTTGTGTGATTTTTAATTTGAATTTTGACTATTTTTGGGGCATCGTGGCCGTTTTTAGGCCGTCGACGACGTCAGGATGAAATCGTCCCAATTTCGTCGAAATCGTCCCTAGATCGCCGATTTCGTCTAGGGGCGAAATCGATGAAATAGGGGCGATCCCATCCAACAAGGGGCGATCCCCAAGTTGCGAAATCGAAGATGATTTCGTCCTACAAAGGATGATTTGACTTAATTTAGTACGATATCATCCAATAATGGATGATATCATCATTTTTATAAGATGAAATTGATTTAACTGATTTTAATGATTATCTATTAATGATTTTTGTTGTTTGATTGTTTATTTTGTAGAGGGGATTACTAAAAATTTGGGAGTGGAAATATGGGGGACTCAGAGATGATGTAGCTACACTCGACCAGGCGGAGCGAGACCGACTAGCAGAGGTTGGACTATAGCATGTGGAAGAGATGCCACAAATACCTACAGACATGGGGTTATTGACAGCCTTAGCAGAGAGGTGGTATCCGGGGTCATCCTACTTTTGGCTATCGACAGGGGAGATGGCTCCCACTCTAGAGGATGTATGGAGGATCTTGAGGATCCCCATACATGGGTGGTTTATGACTCCTATGGCCAATCAGGGCCATGCCATGATGCGACTATGCGGAGACCCTAGCTTCACCCTGGAGAAGGGCGGAGTGAACATCAAGACATTGAGGCAGATGCTTGGGGTGTCTCGATTGACTCAAGTTTTGGTAGGGGTAGTGGGTGGCCTACTACTATGCCACCAAAGTGGATGCAGGTTATCGTGGCTGCTCTCAGATGTGGTCTACGATATGAGAGACCACGACTACAGGTTTTCTTGGGGTAGCTTTGTATTATGCCGCTTGTATAGGATCCTGTACGGGGTCGTATACAAGGGAGGTCGATGTCTAGTACTGACATCGCTACTATAGGTTTGGTGTTGGGAGCACATTGTGATGCGGAGGTCGATAGGGCTTCCACTAACAGGGGTTGACCAGGAGAGACCCCGGGTTTTCTATTGGTGGCTCCAAAGAGGGTCACAGCGGTGGATAGATCTGTCGATGTCCTAGAGGTTGCTAGACGACCTCATCCCTGACCAGATCACCTGGAGGCCATGGAGAGAGCATCCAGGGTGGGGAGAGGATGGACAGGAGTTGGCTCACACCAGGCGAGTCTTCTGGCTGAGGATGGAGCGGGGAGAGGTAGAGCTCCACCGCTATGACCAAGTTTTGAGGTAGTTCGATCTATAGTAGGGGATCCCTTCTCTCAGAGACTATGAGTACTCCCGGACTATCTAGGATAATACTACACTGAGCGGGGCTCCAGATATGCAGCGATTCTAGAGTCAGGACGCTAACGATACCCCCATTCAGCCAGTGGATACAACTCTGGTGTCATAGATGGATATGATGCGTGGTATGTAGGCATTCACCCTCCTCAAATGATGAAGGCACAGGGTCTAATGCACACTGTGGTGTGACTGATGGGGAGGTGGTGCTAGGCTACCATCGATGCAAAGAGGGGTCACAGAGGGAAGGAGCGGTGATGGTCTCCTCAAGAGAGATGCCAGAGAGCACCACAGGCTTCGGAGGGACCACAACAACTCAAGAGGAGAGGAGAGGGACTCCCTTCTTAGTAGAGGGATAGGCCACCATCACCTGATAAGGGCAAGGGTGTCGAGGTGGGGGAGAGCAGCGAGATGGTGGCTCTTCGAGCTGAGAATGCCCGCCTTCGAGCTCAAGTGCAGACACTATAGGATGAGGCTACATGACTCAGGGCTCAGAGCGGAGGGGCAAGCACTCGGGATCTGGTGTGGGCTATTGCTTAGACCACATTCTACCAGGGATTGTACTACCACATGGTTCCAAAGGGGCAGAGGATACCACTACCAGTGAGCATTACAAATTCGATCATGATGGGATCATCGAGGATGTCCTCATGATCGATGTCGAGGACCCACGATACAACATGAACCTCGATGGGACCACCTCCTCCATGCCAGGGTAGGAGAGGAGATGAGGCTGAGATCTTGAGGGCTTCTCGAGACTAGCTGCTTTTGACTATAGACTGTATATTTGAGAGGATTGAGTATGCCAAGGTATGGATTGTGGCATACCAATCCAGTTTTGATATGATGTACATAATTTTGATTATATATATATATATATATATATATATATTATATATATATATATATATATATATATATATATATATATATATATATGATCTTTTTGTGATATGACTTGTCCATATGTTTTATGATGCTTTAAATTTTGAATTGTTGATTGATTATTCATGTAATTATGTCATTGGCAATAGTATAATTTTATGTCATGCTGTAAATTTTAAATGAAATAATCTGATGTAAACAAATTGGTTGTTGTGGTATGATTTGATGAAAAATAAAGGGACTTCTAACAATAATTTCAAAGGACATTGTCGTTGTTATATGACCATTTCATGGAGTCACCACTCGCTAGGTCGTCAAGCTAATCCCAATATAGAAATATTGCTAAAAGTAAAAGAGTGCTTAAGAGACTGTCTTAAGACTTTGTGTTGTGATGCTAAAAAATGATGATGGTGATGATTTGTTTTCAGATTTTCATGAAAAATATTATGCATGAAATATTAAAAATATGATTTTTGCTAGGCATAAAATTCCTAAGTGTGATAAAATTTTGAACAATTCCTTAGGAATTATACCATCATTGCAAAATTGAATGTTGACATAATGAAATGAAATAGAAAAAAAGTGTTCGTTCTTTTTAAAGCACAATTGTGGAACATAATGATGTAAGCCATATGTTTTTATGAATTAAAATGAATGGGAAATAAAATTAGAACAATGGTTTGCGCTAGGCATAGAATTATAGGTATAGACTTATACCATCATCGTGAAATCCAAAAATAATTTTATTGTATAATTGACTTTTGATTTTGAGATAAACAAAAAATATATAAGATGAGGACTTGCGCTAGGCATAAAATTCCAGTTTAGGTTTTAGGAACTATACCATCATTGTGGAAGTCGAAAGTATATATAAACGTGACTTTATTGCTAGATTTTTGAACATGTTTTGAAAGAAAATTTTTGGATTTTGAAAGAAAATGTATTTAATTGTTTTTACGCTAAGCAGATGTTCTCAAATAAGAAGATGAAATTATTCCAAAAGATTTGCATAAATATTTTAAATTATCTCAAAGACAAAATGTAGATTTATAAGGAACCCCCATGTGCATATGTGAGTTTATTGCCGATCTTAATTTATCATAATGATACAAAATCTCTCAAATACAAATGTGTGTGCAATTGTATTGTTCATTTACCAATTTTGAGCAAGATAATTTGATACAAGTAATTTGAATTAACCAAATAAGTGTTCGTTGACCATGATTTATATGCATGTAACCGTACCAGACTACTATGTAAGTCGGGTCATCAAGAGCTAGTTGATCCATAAGCGGACATAGGTCTGTACAAAATAAGGTCGCTAATGTGACGGACATATCACCACGCTAGGAGTTACCCAAGGCCAAGCGGGTTGGGCACAAACCACTTGTTATGGGGCTTACCTCACGGTTTTTTAATAATTGAGAATTCCAGGGATTCAAGCTCATTCACCCTTATTTTCTTTTCAAGGGGTAGGGAAAGGGATTTTATTGCTTTTTGCTTTTTCTTTTCTCTTTCTCTTCGTTTTTTTTTTTCGTATTTTTTTTGCTTGGAACGGAGATAATGCTAGAATATTGTTGCGATGGTACAAAATGATATTTTTCTTTTTCTCATTTTCTTGATTTTATTTTTCTTCCTATACTAGGGATACTTGCTCGGATTGGCTGTAGAGCAAGGGATTTTTATTCTGGGATAGGGGTGAGCTTGTCCTTTTGTCAATTCTCAAAGATTCTAGACCATGTGCATGATAGGATAGCAGGGGAAAATTTTTGCTCAAGAAACCACTTCTACTATGTAGCATCATATTGAATTTGCAATGAAATCATTTTAATGTGAAGAGATATACTTGGTTCAAGTAAATAACAAGATCAATTCTCTATGCTCAAAAATTTATTTAATTCAACTGTGGACTTTGATATAAGAGAGATTAATAATCATACCAAATAAAATCAAGATATTTATTCATGTGAGTGTGAAAGTGTGGGATTCCAAATAAATGTTAATTTATCCAAAATAATTGAAAATATAACTGCAATACTTCAAGAATTGATAGGTGCAAAAATAGAAAATGTTTTTGAAGATTTTGATGATTTTGATGTTTGTTATATTTTTATATTTTGATTTTGATTTATGAATTGAGACGATACACAATATGATTGTTTTTGAAATTTTTATATGAATTTACTAAAATGAGACAAGATGTACAATATATATAATGATGAAATTACCATAATTACGCATAATAGTGCTTAAGATGCATAATGTTCATAGGTTCTTTAAGATATTTACCATCTAAGGTAGCTAATCTGTATGCTCCCGATCCAAATTTAGTAGTGATGATATATGGCCCAAGCCAGTTAGGTTCAAATTTACCTTTAAGGTCTTTAGTTGCATTAGTATTTTTTTGATTTTCTTTTAAGACAAGGTCGCCGATCTCAAAGGATCAATGATGAACTTTCTTGAGGTATGCTCGTTTAAGCTTGTTCTGGTAGGCTCGAAGATGTTCCAAAGCATTGATGCGCTTCTCATCTAGGAGTTCCAGCTGACTAAATCTGCCAGCACGATATTCATCTCCTACTTTAGAATCTTGAAGTAGTAGAGCCAAAGAAGGAACTTCTAATTCAAAGGGAAAGACAGCTTCAGTGCCATAAACCAAAACAAAAGGTGAAGTGCCCGTGGGAGTACGAACGCTGGTTCGATAAGCCCACAAAGTAGGATATAATTGAATGTGCCAATCTCGGCCAGATTTATTGACCAATATTTTGAGGATTTTAATTAATGTTTTATTAGATGCTTCTGCTTGGCCATTACCCTGAGGATAATGGGGAGTGGACCAACGATGTTGAATTTTATATTTTTGACATAATTTCTTGACATCTTTATTTTTGAAACAAGTTCCATTATCCGAGATGAGATTTGCAGGAATTTCGAACCTACAAATAATTTGATTAAAAATAAATTTGGAAACTTGGGTTCCAGTGCAAGAAGCTAAGGGCATAGCTTCAACCCACTTCGTGAAATACTCGGTGGCGGTTATGATGAATTTGTGTCCATCAGATGACACAAGATTGATTTTTCCAATGATGTCTAAGCCCCATTTTGAAAAGGTCCAAGGAGATGAAATAGCTTGCAGTTCTTGTGCAGGCGCATGGACAAGGTCAGCGTGTTTCTGGAACTTGTCGCAATGACACACGTAATCATGTGCATCATTCTCCATGGTGGGCCAAAAATATCCTATCCTAAGGAGCTTTTTAGCAATGGCGCTACCACTAAAGTGTCCCCCACAAGATCCATCGTGGGCTTCACTCAAAGCCGATCTAGATTCTTCTAGATTCAAACATCTCAGTAGGATACCTTCAAAATATCTCCTATATAACGTATTGCCAATTATTACGAAGCGACTTGCTCGTCTATGCAATAATCGGCATTGGTTTCTAGTAAAACCTTCAGGGAAGGTCCCATTTTGAAGAAAATTGAATATATCAGTGTACCAAAATTTAGGAGTAGTTTCGTTGATTAGAAACACATCCAAAGGTTCTAAGCATGATTTATTTGAAGTGGGTTCCTGGAGTCGACGAATAATTATGGTAGCATATTCATCATCTAACTCCAAGGGTAAAAGAGATGCAGCTGCAGCCATAGCGTCAACCGCACGATTATTAGTTCTAGGAATAGCTTCCAAGGTAACTTGATCAAATAAAGATATTAATTGTAATACATATGCTTTATATGGATGCAATTTATCATCTTTGGTCTGATAAAAATCATTAATTTGATTTATAACAAGTTGAGAATCATCAAAAACTAATAGATTTTTAATTTTCAGTGCCAAGGCAGCTCGTAAGCCAAGGATTAGAGCTTCATATTCAGCAGTATTATTAGTACAAGCAAACATTAATTTAAAGGATAGAGGTATAAGATGTTTCTGTGGAGATATTAGAATAATACCTACACCAGCCCCACTCATGCATCGGGCTCCGTCAAAGTATAGGGACCATTGCTCTAGATGGTCTACCTCTAGTTTAAGGCATTCGTCAGGAAACTCAATGATGAGGGGATGGGTAGACTCTAAGGGTGTAGCAGCTAATTGATCTGCTATGATTTGACCCTTAACATAATTTTATCCTATAAACATGAGTTCAAACTTGCTTAGAGCAAGAACCCACTTTGTTGTGCGACCAGATAAATAAGGTCAACTCATAAGATACCGCAAAGGATCAGATTTAGCAATAACATATGTTTTCTAACTGAGCATATAGTGGCATAGTTTCTGTGTAGAAAATACGACTGCTAGACATAAATTTTCTAATGTTGTGTAGTGGGTTTCATAACTGATTAATGTTCTGCTAATGTAATAATTGGCACACTCTCTCTTTGCATCATCAAGTTGAGCTAACATAGCTCCTAAGGCAAAATCTGAAGCAAAAATATACAAGATAAATGGGCGATCAAGTCTAGGCGGCGAAAGCACAGGTGGGTTAAGAAGATATTGTTTGAGGAGTTCAAATGCTTCCTGACATTCATTGTCCCAATGGAAAGAGACATCCTTCTTAAGAAGCTTAAGAAAGGGTCCGGTTTTATCCGCCAGCTTATCGATGAAGCGATGGATAGCTTGAAGCTTACCTTGTAAACTTCGTAATTCTGATATATTTGTGGGCACGGGCATATCAGTGATAGCCACAATCTTGAGAGGGTCAATTTCGATGCCACGTAAAGAAACTATAACCCCCAATAATTTATCGGACTTAACTCCGAATATACATTTGGTTGGATTCAATCGGATAAGATATTCCCTTAACCGATCAAATACTTTTCTCAAGTCATCTAAATGGTCATCTTCTTTAGTAGAACGAGCTATAATGTCATCTACATAATCGTGTAGTATATCATGCATCATATCATGAAAGATATAAGTCATGGCTCGTTGATATGTTGCACCTGCATTCTTCAAACCAAATGGCATCACTTTCCAACAAAAGGTTCCCCAAGGGGTAATAAAGGTTGTTTTAGCCTGATCTTCAGGAGCTATCTTGATCTGATTATAACCAAAAAATCCATCCATTAAGGATATCATTCCACTCCCAGCAGTAAAATCAATGATCTGATCCATATTGGGAAGAGGAAAATCGTCTTTAGGGCATGCAACATTAATATCTCTAAAGTCTATGCATACCCTAACTTTGGTAGCTTCTTTCTTAGTTATTGGAACTACATTCGAGATCCATTCAACATAATCAATGGCTTGTATAAAAATAACATTCAGGAGTTTTTCTAACTCCCCTTTGACTAGTAAGGCCACTTTAGGATGCATTTTTCTAAGTTTTTGTTTAACAGGTTTAGCATCTGGATGGACTACTAGGTGATGCATAACTACAGAAGGGTCTAAACCTGGCATATCTTCATATGTCCAAGAAAAGACATCTTCATATTCTTTAAGAAATGTAATGTATTTATCCTATTTTTCTTGACTCAATTATGATCCAATGTTGATTATGTGAGGATTATCCTCAGTTCCAATGTTAATTTTTATGAAATTTTCTACTTCCATGTGTAGATCTTTCTCAAAATTAGGTGGGGCGGGTGAAATGCCCAATTCTTGTAATTCTGCCAAGGTTAGCTTGGATAATTCATCTTGAGGAGTCATGGCCTCAAGATGGGCTATACTGGGTATAGAGCCATCAAAATAAAATTCATTATGTAATAATTCCTCAACGGAGACATCATGGAAGATATCTCCCTCCAACTCATCATCGAATTCAGCGATCATCTTAGGGTAAGCTATAGATAGCATATTACATGTAAATGGCTTATCCGTTAAATGCAAAGCATCACGTTCATCCAAATAATCTTGGTAACATATGAGATGGTCATCATCCTCAAATGGGAAGGGCTGACCTTTACTAGGAAATAGGCCCACACCACATTGGGCGGGCCATGGTTCTACCTCAAAAGGTTCTTTCATACCATTTTGGAAAGGTCCCAAACCTTTCCCTTTATATCCCAATTTAAGCATTATAGATTTGGCTTTAATATACTCATTAGTAAAATAACATCGAGCATATCCATCATAATGAGTCTTGATGTTTCTGGGTATTCTACCCCAGTCATATCCCTTATAAATAAAAGCACAACTCCCGACTTGGTAAATACTTCCCATAGGCTATGGGAGACCCAAGGTACGAGGAGATGGTGGCAAATTATTTAAAATAAGGGAATCTTGCATAGAAGCATTTGTTTTCTCTGATATAAGAATTTTAGATAAATCGGGTAAGAGCTCGTCAGTAAGAGCATAAGAGGTAGAAGGAACATTTCCTACATCTTCTGATGTGGAAACTATGCCTTTGGTGGATGTAGATGTTGTAGAGGTGTCAATAGATGGGTCTATTATAGGTATAGAAGTTATAGGAGTAGAACAAGAGGCATTGGTTGTGGGATTAGGATCTTTCTGAGGTCCTAATATGGTTTGTTTAGAGGATGGTTGAGCTGTATGTAGGGGTGGAACTGATGGAGAAGAAGTAGATGGCATTGTGGGTGTGTGTTTCACACGTTTATACGGGTAATGAAAATTAGGATGTGTGGATGACAAAGCAGGGTAAAATTGAACTCCAACAGGTTCTACCAAAGCACACATATCAAAGGGTCTAGGATCACCATGAATGGTAACCAGCTGATTCTTAAATTTGAATTTAACACATTGATGTAAAGTTGAGGGAACGGCTCGCATCACGTTGATCCAAGGGTGACCCAAGAGTATATTGTATGATGCAGGGCAATGTACAATAAACACGGTCGTATCCAAGGTTCTCGGACCAACTTGCAATGGGATGGTAATAACTCCACACGTTTCTTGTGTTTCGTCATTGAAGGATTTTATGATCATATCAGTTCTTTTCATTTCATCAGTTCTAAACCCAAATATTTGGTAGAAGTCAAAAGTGCAGATGTTTAAAGATGAACCATTATCAATCAAGACTCGTTTAACTGCTACATCTCCAATTAAGGTAGTAATATATAAGGGGTTATCCTTATGTAAACTATGTTGCGGTATGTCTCTATCCCAGAAGTCAATACAATCAACTTCATGAGTTATTATAGTATTGGCCATGGCTTCGGGTTGAATGTCTTGTGGTACCATCATCTGGCTTAATGTGAGCATTAATTCATCTCTATGTGTAGGAGAAGATCTTAAAAGGTCCAAAAGAGAAATTCTAGATGTAATATTTGATAATTGTTCATTAATATTATAAGGAGGTTTAGGTTGAACATTAGGTGTCTGATTCCCTTTATTAGGAACTTTCAAAACAAATGGAGTTGATCCATCATTCTCGCATTTGATCTTGTTGAGAGTTTTGAGCCTGTTGTCTAGTAACAACTCCGATGGTACCCACAATATTATTCTACGGATGATGAATGGGTCTTGGTCTAGCATTTATGGCTTGCTCATTAGAAAGTAATTGGTGAGAGGATGGTCTAGTAGTGACTCTTCTTGGGAATGGTTCTTCTGGAACCATATAACTTGTGATAGGGAGAATAGGATCCGATTCCTCTTTAGAGCTATTTGATTGATTTGATGTGATTTCCATATCACTCTCAGTCTCGTATTCTGTATCACTAAGATCAGGTGTCCAAATATTATGTAGAGGCTTGGTCGTAACCACGGATAAGGTTGTGTCAAATATTTCCAAATCATGAACGGGTAAATGCCCACTAATAGTCCCTACATATCGGGTAGGAGGGGGAACATTATGATGTTCAATTTGATTAGCCACTTCCTTACCATGTTTTGGTAAAGGATGTTGAAATATGTCCAATGACTGATTGGCATTCTGATTATGGTTTTGGGGGATGTTATTTTGAGCATTATTAGGAGGATTTTTCTTAGGTTGAAAGGCTTGTACCTCCATTTCATTGTTATCAATTAAGTCTTGTATTTTATGTTTTAATATTTTACAAGAGTTGGTAGTGTGTCCAGGTCCTCTATGGAAGTCACAATGTAAATCAGCTTTGTATCCGGGTATAGTTGGATCAGGTTCCCGAATATTTGGTAATTGAATCAAACCTCGTTCTAATAATTGCGGTAGAATGGTTGATAAAGGTTGATTTAACCTAGTAAATTCTCGAGGAGGTTTATCGGGAGGTTTCAGTATAAAATTCTTTGTTGTCTTCGTAGCATTAACAGTAGAAATATTTCTACTATCAGTGACTCCATCACCCACAACTTGTTTATTCTTATATTGATTTCTAGATGTTTTCTCATCATATTTCTTTTTAAGCTGACCTCTCCTAATGAGAGCATCTTCCACTCATCTGGCTAAGTCTATAGCCTGATCGAAGGTGGTCAAGGTAGCAGTTGATAATTCGTAAGATAGTTGCTCTTGCAAATTATTAATAAAGATGTCCAACATCTCCCTATAAGGTAACACAAAGTGCAATTTTCCTATCAACTATCTCCACCTAGCTAGGAAATCAGCAAAACATTCATCTTTGTCTTGTTTTAAATTGTACAAGTCTTTAATGGTCACATGCCTTTCAATGTAGGCACTAAATTGATGAACAAAAGACTCGACTGTTTCTTTGAAATTCCTCAAAGAATTAGTGGGTAATTGATAATACCACTCTAATGCCATTCCTCCTAAACTTTTCAGGAACATTTTTAGCAATAATAAATCATCATGTGATATATCATGACATGCTATCCTAAACATACGAAGATGCTCTATGGGATCTTTCGTTCCTTTATATATGGGCAAGACAGGCATAGGAAAATTTTTAGGATACGGTTGTGCTACAACTATAGGATCTAGAGGTTGACTACACATCTCTCGATAATTGTACGAGGGATGGTAGGGATCTATCTGATCCATGCGGGAAACTAACTGTTTCACCATGGCTTCAAGATTACTAGTTTGTCCACCATATTGGTTTGGTGGGACATAAGTATGGGATTTGTGAGTGTATGATGGTGTGACATAAGGATTAGATGCTATATTGCTATTATGCAAAGTGTTGGTAGGAAGAGCATTATGAAGGGGATTTGTAGTAGTATTATGTTGTATCCCAGATTGTTGGTAATTGGTGTTTGGTTTTGTTTTGGGATTTTGTTGATTTGAAGTATGTTGCTCAATAGCTTGGTGAAATAGAGCAATAAATGATGGTTTCTTTTGTACGGGAATAACCCTAGGCTTGCTAACAGGCACTTTAGATGGTTGGGTAACCTATTGTTGTTGCATGTTCTGGATTATAGCGGCCATATCCAAATTGGATGGTCCAGCTTGATCACTCTCTTGATCAATAAAGGACAAGGGATTAGTGCGTGTGTGAAATACATCTTCTAGGGTTGCTTGAGTGTCACTAATTCGATCCTTGTCCATATGGACTACTCTATTAAGAACACCAATATTAGTATTAATGAACTTCTAGAATTGTTCCATGTTTTCAAAAGTGATAGCTCCTCCCGGAGACATTTTAGGGGATGAGGATCCTTCCTCTCTAACATTTTCTTCCTGTTCATTTCCTACAACAAGCTCTTCTTCTTGCTGGTCTAGGGTTCCTTCTTCCAAAATTTGATCTTCAGGAAGGACATCTGGGTTATTTAATGGTTTTCCTAACCAATATTCTTCTTCTTTAGTCTGTTTTCCATTCCTAAGTCTAGGCATTGTGCTTAAACTTAGATTTCAGCAAATATATATACTTGTATATATATATATGATAGGGTTGAGAGGTATATACTTTAACTATATACCTACTATAATACTTAAAATGGAAATGTTTTGATTTTTGTTTTTTTTTGTGTTTTATAATATTATTATAAAGATAACAAATAGCATTCTAGTTGCAAAAAGAATAACAATAGTAAAAAGAATGACTTAGTTTTCTATAAATAGTTTATGGATATCATTAATAGGATCAAGTTCATCAGGAGTCATGAAATGCTCCTCTTCAAATTGGAAATGGTTTTTCAAGAACTTGACAAAGTGTGCTATGGTAATATGATCTGTTTTGGACTCTGACCTATAGAAATAAAGTTCATGGTAATACTCTCCATATAACACAGCTCTAGGAACTCTATTCCATATTTTTCTATCCGTAAGAATGACTTCTTGATCCTCTATACGAGATAGAAACTTATGTACCACAACTACGTTCTCAAGGTATTCCTCAAAGGTGTACAATTCTGAGGACACAAGTGCTCTTTTATCTGCTAACCACCTATGGCAAGCTCTCTGAAGTTCATGGTACAAAGTTACCTGATCGGGATCCAGGATTCTATCTAGGACAAACCTCTTAATTTTCCTAAGTTCGGTTGATCTAGATGAAATAATATCCAATCTCCTATCAAGTTTGTCCCATAAAGGTTGGACGTCCCATAATTGATTTTCAACATTTATGGTGACAGCTCGTCTTTTATTATAATCTACCATCTAAATATGACATGCAACTTTAATTATTTGTCTAATGATCCTAGATGTTACTTAATAATAATTTTTTATTTTTTTTATTTTTTTTTTTTGTTTTCAAAAGGCTTTTAGTTTCATGTCGGGTTCACCAAAATGTACTGACCCAAATTTTTTGCACCCTTACCTTCAGGCTATAGGATCCGTGCCCGGAATGGGGATGCGAGAAGGATGGGACAATACCTTGGACTGAGAGGCCCTTTGAAGGTCGCGCCTCTTGGGGGAGGGGTATAAGGGTGAATTTTCTATGGATGGTGGGGTTCACCAGGAAACTTTGAGTGGCAGTTTCCACGCCTAGGTTGAGAATGGGTTTGATGTGTTCATTTTATACTCAATAATTCATATTCCTAGGTTGGCCAAAATGAATCTAAGCTATTCTATATGAAAAATGCTGATTTATATGAACACAAAAAGCATGAATGAATTCTAAATACTAGGAATATGTTAAATGAAAAAGAATGCACCTGATTTCGGGTGTCTGATGAAGATTTTGAAGCTTGTAGGAGTCCAGATCATCCCGAATATGATAGGATCATCTGCAATTGTACAAAATCATCCCAGATCACAGTCGATCATCTAAAATCAGACAAAATCATCATCGATCTGATGAATTCATCAGACAAATTCATCAGAAACCTGCAATCACAAAAATAGACACCAAAAATAAAAATGCTACTGCAAGAATAATGCAAAAGGATAAAAATGACAGTATAAATGCTTAACTGATAAATCTAGATAGCATATTAAAGAAAATGCATTATTTTAATAACTTATTTTAACTTTATCATGCATTTATGCTAAATGAGGTGAACTCCAGGATGCAGAATGAAAATAAATCAAGCTAATGCATAATAAAATAAGGAAGGAAGATGAGAAATGCAAACTCAGGGCTCTGATTGCCCCCAATCTGAACTGCAGTCGAGATCACCTCCAATCATACGAGATCATCGCCGATCTATGACAGGATCATCCGAAATCATGTGGAATTGCCTACGATGATCCGAGCTTCCTCCAGCTAAAGCACAGTGAAAACCTGTAATGAAAACTTAAAACTATGAGTGCAAACAATGGTAGATAGGACGTCTTAACATAGCAAAGCTAAATGGCAGGGAAAATCAATCGAGAGAGTCAGGAGGAGAGCCAGGAGGATAAACTGAGAAAATCTCAGTTTATATAGGATTAGGGGGGTTAGGAGGTTGGGGATCATCCCAATCTGGGAGATCTCCAATGGAGGAATCTCCAACTACGCAGACACGCTTCTCCCAAGTTGGAGAGGTTGTTGAAACAGAAGCTAATTATGAAAATTCAGTTTTGGGATGAAATCGTCTGGACGTTCTGTTCCAGACGAATTCGTCCGATCTGGGATGATTTTGTCTGATCGGCGATGATATTGTCCAACGGTCAAAAAAACTCCTAAAAATGGTGCAAAAAATGGGGGGAGCGGTTAACGGGTGGTTTCAGGGTTAAAATTCAAATTTTTATCTTTTTACTAAGGGTTTAACTATGCACCAATTTTAGGGTACTACAGGATGAAATTGTGAAGAATGAATTCAACAGTGATGAACTATTACATGAGTTGGAGTTCTATTCTCAAAATATAATAGATACATTTGAAGGATACAAATCCCTATCCACTAGTAAAAATGATAGATTCTCAATGTTCTTCAAGGAAGCAAAAGAAGAAAATTTCTTAAATTTGATAGGTTATCTACATGAAGTGCTTTTTAGAGCATGGTGGAAAACTCATAATACATTTATACTTACTTCAGAAGAATGTCTGATGATATATCTATTGCTGAATATTTTTTAATTTTTTCAAAACAAGGAGCCAATTAACAATTTTAGTCACCACAATAGTGATGATATACTAATCCATCATGAAAAAGGTGTATCACAGGAAAGGTTGTAGAAATAGAAAAGAATACGAAGAAGAAAAAATAAGAATAACAGAGATATAAAGTTGAAAGAAAGCACTCTCAAACTAAATACAGATCCTAGTGAAGCAAAGACACAAGAAGAAGAAACATATCCCAATACAGTCAACCAGTTCAAAGGAGAAAGGAAGAAAGAATAACTCAAGCCTAAAAAAAAAATCAATGTAGAATACTAATATGAAGTTCTTCATTGAAGATTAATGTCTTAAAAAACCAAATAATGTAATACAAGGGGGCATTGGAATATATTACATCATTTGGTTCTATACTAATGTACCTTCATGGGTACATATTTAGATTAGGATTATATTAGGAGATAAAGAGTTTATTAGAGTAATTTAATAAATGCACAAGTGTTAGAATGTACAATGATGTAAATGTGCATGTAGTCCACATGTACGAGTCTTAGGGTTGAGTAAGAGGTAAGGAATCTATATTTCTATATAAAGGTCTCATTGTGAGTGTTCGTGAGAGAGAATTTTTGGGAGTGCATAGGTTAGAGTAGTAGTAGTCATAATGCAGCTCAAGTTATCATGGAGTAGATGTTAACTCCATCAGAGGAGCATTGTAATTTTCATGAGCTTTCTTATATGAGTATTTCTGGAGCATTGTATGAAGCCTTCTATCATATTTTCATGCATGTTAAGTTTCCTTTATCATAGTTATAATATTGCATGCTTATTTCAATACTTGTCCTTTAATTTTTAAGGATCCAAAAGCTAACACAAAGAAAATCTATATTTGTTGTAAATATGAGCAGGTTTTGTTGTCATTTATGTTAAGAGTCGGTTTTAGTGAGCAGGACAAAAGGAAGGATGTCAAGAATCAGTTTTAGTAAGCAGTTTAAGAGAAAGATTGCTTCTAGGCCTAAGTAAAATAATATTATAATATCCCTTATTATAATATTCAAGGTGGTCAGATGGGGTCTAAAGAGCAATAGGAAGGCCCAAGAAAAATAATATTATAATATTTTATTATAATATTAAAGATCTAAGGTCAAGACCTAAAGATTTAAATTAATTATAAATCAATTATAATAATTTCATTATAAATTAATTTATAACTTAATTTGATTAACTCTAATAGTTATTAAATTAATTATAATAATTTAATTATAAATTAGTTTATGATTTAATTTAAATAACCCTAAGGTTAGGGTTATAAGGGTACAAATTTTAATTAATTTGAATTAAAATCAAATCGCCGATGTTTTGAGCACATGACACATTGCATATAAAAGGGTATGTTTTATTTCAAAACTTTATCCATGCTATACATTGAATGCCAAACAAAATCGAGAGCCAAGGTTTGAAGGGAAATCACATGTGTTTGAAATGTTAAGGAGGCATACCAAGGTACAAGTGTGTGAGGAGCGCATTTCATAATGCAAGGTGCTAGATAGCGCGGTTGGCAGCCAGGGCTAAGCTAATTCGCTCACAGATGACATGTCATGCATTCAATCCATGTGATAGTGTTTTGGACAAGGTAGAGATGATTTTTGTTTTGATCTGCACCATCAAAGAGGGACAAAGAGAAGGTGTGTGTCTTTCCCTTTGTGTGGAGGCACGTAGCCCACTTGGTGGGCACACACTATGCGAAGGCGCTTGGAAGGAGGGGTTTGCATGTTTGAAACCCACCAAGGCCTTTTGATGGGTTTGACAAAGGTATGCACTCACATTTGCTAAGGTTTAATTTTGCATCCAAAAATTGCAAGGGTGGAAATTAATTTTTTAATTTCCTAACGTTTATTAATTAAAAATTGCATATTTAAAAGGGTTTATGAGTTATACAAGGGAGATAAAAGGGTATGCAAATTTTTAATTTTGGTGTTTGATTTTTAAGTGGTTAAAGTTTATAAAAGGAGTAATAAGGTGTGAAAAGGGTGTTAGATATTGAAATAAATTCATATTATAAAAATTTATTTGAAAGGATAAATAAGGCATAATTATTTTTTGATATTTTGACTTGGTGAAATATTTTTGAAAGAAAATTTAACGATAGATTTTTGCTATCTAACCTTTGAGATTGGCAAAGAGAGTGATTGTGTTTGAGACAGGTCTTGAGGTCAAATTCTTCATCAAAAAAAATTTATGGCCATATCTTCCTTGTGAGTGAAATATTGGTGGATTTTTTGAATGCTAAGTTGGAGTGAAAAGGATTGTTTGATAAGCATTGTTGAGTTTGGTTTTGAGATGTCCAATGTTGATTGATGTGGGTTTTCTGGAATGAAAGTTGATACTAGAAACCTTATTTGATAAACATTTTTGGAAATATTGAGTAAGCTTTCATATGCTTGATTAGGGTTTGTGAAATATCATGAGTATCATTGTTATGTGAAGTTGAGA
Organism: Wollemia nobilis; assembly: GCA_028583015.1. Classification (NCBI taxonomy): domain Eukaryota; kingdom Viridiplantae; phylum Streptophyta; class Pinopsida; order Araucariales; family Araucariaceae; genus Wollemia; species Wollemia nobilis. The sequence goes on along the minus strand of JAQPPZ010016847.1, from coordinate 5,206,267 downwards.
ACTATCTTGAACTAGGGTTTGTGAAAGATCATGAGTATCATTGTTATGTGAAGTTGAGAACTATCTTGAACTAGGGTTTGTGAAAGATCATAAGTATCATTGTTATTTAAGGTTTGTTTGATAAGCATTGTTGACTAAGATTTCATTGAGTGATTGGTTGAGTGGAGTTGAATGAGCCTTTTTTATTGGAAGTGTTGGAGTGATAGTTCAAGTTCTGTGAAACAAATTGTTCATTACTAATTTGAGAAAGAAATTGAAAGTGATTGAGTGTGAAGCATATTGAGTCTCTAACCATTCTCTATATGTTTCTATGGTTAAACAAAAGAGTTTGAAAGTGATTGAGCATTATTATGAGTGTGAAGCATATTGAGTCTCTAACCATTCTCTATATGTTTCTATAATATTAAACAAGATTTTGTGTGAAGCTTGTTTGTGTGATTGAAGAAATTTTCTATGATAGATTGAGTTGAGTTGAATAAGCTTTTGTGAAATATTGTGGGTTGATTTGAGTAATTCCTAGAGTGGACTTAAGGACTGATTTGAATAAGCTTTTATGGAAGCTTACAATGCATATTTGAGGCAAGTCTTAGTGAATACTTGTTGAGTATATTGGGCAAGTTCTAGCGAGGACTTGTTGAGAATATTTGAGGTAAGTCTTGGTGAAGACTTGTTGAGCAGATTGGACAAGTTCTTGAGAGGACTTGTTGGATAGATTTGAGGTAAGTCTTTGAGTAGACTTGTGAGCAGAGTTGATTGATTAATTTTTTCAAACATTGAGTTAAGGTTTTGGATAGATCCAGCAGAGTTGAGTTGTAATTGGATTAAGCTTTGTGTTAAGGCTTGAGGACAGATTTGAGGATAGAGTATGTTGGCAATTTTGGGTTTGAGATCCTAGATTCTTGTCTATGAGTTGTCATTGATGATAAAAGGAAATGGCATTAATGTTAAGAGGATGTGTTGGCTTCAAAGGTGGAAGATTCCAAGAGAATCTTTTTAAGAGAATCTGGAGAGATTCCATTGGCAAGGGTTTTTCATTAAAACCAAGTTGGATAGGGTTTTTATTAAAACCAATGGAGGTTCTCTTTATTATTTATTTAATTATTATTTAAAACCCTTCAAGGTTTTAATTAATTAATTAAGGGAGAAATTATTTTTAATTTATTAAAAATACTTAAAGCTTTTTAAACCTTTTTTTATTCTTAATTTATTAAAATTATTTAAGGGTTTTTAAACCCTTTTTGAAAATACTTTTGATTAATTTCAAAATGGCATTTATCTTCGTCGACATTAAGGTGTCTTCGAAGAGACTATTTATTCTCCAACTCCTAAGGTTGGAAGGTTAATTAATTCAAAATTCCCCGAATGCAATTTGTGGTGTTTGTGCTCTGTATTTGCTGCGATCGAAGGAAGACTTAGAAGCACGTGTGGTTGAAAAGTCTTCGGGAGTTTTTTTTTCGAGGGTGAAGTGGAGGGAAGTTCACTTGTGAACTTCGTAGCCTGTGTGGGCTAGTGGCAGCGAAGGCTGCTGTTGGGCACTGCATTGGCGGAGGTCATCGTTTTGAGTCTCGCGGGGGTGCTTTGCTAGAGTAACACACGTTTTTATTAAAACATCTTTATGCCACAAAATTCGGAGTTTCTTGGACAGCGATTTATAAGGTGTGATTAAATTTTATGAGTTTTGGCTTTTGTGATTAGCATTGAATAAAAGCTTAGGAGAAATAAGGGCATATTTCTTTGGATGTATTTTTAAGATTATTCTTTGCTATGCTAAAATTAAAAATGGAGGTATAAGGTGTGAGTCTGTACTTATTGATTTATTGGCATGTTATGGTGGTTGTGTTTAAAGAAGTGGAGCTAAAAGGTGTAATAAAGGAAGTTTATATTATTGCTCATTTCTTTTTATTCTAACCCTAACTTGGTTGGAAGTTTGAGAGTTGTGTGTGGTGACAGACTTGAAGGTTCAATTATCTTCTACTCCAATAAGGTATGGGCACATTCTTCTTATGAGTATGATTGGTGTATGTTTTCTAAAATAAGGTTGGAGTGAAAAGGTATTCTACTAGGTATCCTTTGGCTAGGTGTAAATCCTATTTTCTGGTTTGTTGAAGACTACTTATGCATTATTATCCTTAAGGAGAGTTTTTGGTGAATGCATAATTTCTGGTTTGAGATAGTGGAAGCTTTGTGCACTAGGGTTTATATTTGTGAGTCTAGCTACTTGCATTGAGTTGGTGGAACCCTTGGTTGGCTGTTTTGAGTTTGATGGTTGAGTTGCTTCCATAGAGGTTGTTTGATCAAGTTATTGCTTTACTTGATTCATGATATTGGGCTTACTCCATTGAGTTGATTTGAGCAAGTTATTCTTTGCATTTGGTGATATTGTGTTGGTGGTTGTTTTGTTCAAATATCTTTGGAGGGAAAAGGATTTCTACTTTTTTCCTTTTCTTGTGATGATTGGTTGAATGCTTCAAGGTTGATGTTGAGTTGAATGGTGTTGTTTGATTAAGCCTTGTTGATAAGCATTGTTGTTGAAGCCCTATTTGGTTGTGAAAGAGTATTTGGTTGTGAAATATTGATTGGTTGAGAAAAGTTATTTGGTTGTGGAAATAACATGAGTATCATTGTTATATGAGATCTTGCATGGTTGGCAATTGTTGGGTTGTGTTTCATGTTCCTGATAAATGCAAACTTCATTCTATCTTATTCTTCTGAGATTTGAGATTGAGATTGAGCTGAGTTGATTTGAGTTGAGTTTTGAAATTGGGATTTGAGTATAGAACATATTGAGTCTCTAACAATTCTCTTTATGCTTCTATGAGTTTGACAAATCACATTGGGTCTCTAACAATTCACTTTGTGATTTCCTACTAAGAAATTTTTCTTGGTGAGCTTGCTGAGTTTTTGGACAGGTTCCGGTGGGGACTTGTGAGCAGTTTTTGGACAAGTTCCGGTGGGGACTTGTGAGTAGTTTTGGACAGGTTCCAGTGGGGACTTGTGAGCAGTTTTTGGACAGGTTTTGGTGGGGACTTATGAGCAATTTTGGACAGGTTCCGATGGGGACTTGTGAGTAGTTTTGGACAGGTTTCGATGGGGACTTATGAGCAGTTTTGGATAGGTTTCGGTGGGGACTTGTGAGCAGATTTGGACAAGTCCTAGCAGAGGACTTGTGAGCTGAGTTTGATAGTTCTATCAGAGAACTTGAGGATAGAGGTGCATTGGTTCTATGAGAAGAACCTGAGGACAATTGGCAAGTCTTTGAGAAGGCTTGTATGCAGAGGATTGATTTTTTCAAGAGTTGGACAGATCTGACAGATAGAAGAAGACTTGTACTAGACCGACTGACTATGTTTGGTACAGTTTGTTGAGCTACTGTAGACGTGATCATAGAAGGCAGAGGTCTATTAGGCTAAGCATTGAGGACAAGAGGTCTTTGATGGAAAGGAGTTCCACGTGCTGGCAAGAGGTAGAGGCATTTGATCTTCTGAGGGATCATTTCCAGAGCGAGAGGGGAGGTATCTCCTTTGAGCAGAGGCTCATAAATTCTGATTAGGGGAAGGTATCTCCTTTGAGCAGAGGCTCATAAATTCTGATTGGGGGAATGTATCTCCTTTGGGAAGAGGCTCATAAACATTGTAATTGGGAAGGATTCCCAAAGAATTTTGAGATAACTTTTAGAGAAAAGTTTTGTGGACGTAGCCCAGCAATTCTGGGTGAACCACGTTAAAATTGGTGTCACTTTGTGGATGATATTGTGCATTGCTTTGATATTGCTTTGGGTATATTGCTTTACTGTTTTGAAGTATAAAGGAAAAAGTAAAAAGAGGTCTTATACTGTTCACCCCCCCTCAGAGTATGGTGCAGATTTGAGGATAGATTTTTACCATAGCAAAGACAAATATTGAGTAGATTTGTGCTAGACCAAAGGACTATGTTTAGTGTAAATTTGAGACAGAGATTGAGAATATTTGTGCTAGACTAAAGGATTGTGTTTAGTACATATTTGAGATATAGATTGAGTAGATTTGTGCTAGACTAAAGGACTGTATTTAGTACAGATTTGAGATACTGATTGATCATATTTGTGCTAGACCGAAGGATTGTGTTTAGTTCAGATTTGAGACAGAGTAGAGAGCAATATTTGGAGGTGATAGAGTAGAGGATAGTAGTCTCCAATGGATAGAGATCCATTAGCCAGGGTAGTGATGATAGAGATATTTTTAGTGAGGATATAGTATCATGTGGATAGATATCCACAAACCAGAGCAGTGGAGGCAGTAGTCTTCTAAATGATCACCATCCAGAGCAAAAGAGAATAAGTTCTCCTATGGATAGATATTCACAAACCAGTTGAGGGGATTGGTGTCTCCTATGGATAGATATCCACAAACTTGATAAGGGGATTGGTGTCTCCTTTGGACAGAGGTCCATAAACATTGTAATGGGGAAAGGATTCCCAAGATATTTGTTGAGAAAATATTAGTAAAATATTTTCTTCGTGGAGTATCCCACATTGGGTGAACCATGTTAAATTGGTGTCTCTATTATATGTGGTGATTTGTGCATTGATTTGATTATTGTTGTTGATATTGCCATTGATATATTACATAATATTGTTTGAGTAAATAAAAGTAAAATGTGGTCTTATAATGTTCACCCCCGTCTTAGTATAAACTTGTGTGCTTTAATTGGTATCAGAGTGGGTTCCTTCGGAAGATTTTAACAACTTGAATGAAAAGCTCTCAAGAACACATGGATTCTCATAATGGATCTTCAAGGAATTTGGCACCATTGTTCAATGGGAACAATTATGCACTTTGGAGTACAAGGATGAAGTTTCACCTATTGGCACTTGGAAATGAAATATGGGAAGCAGTTGAGAATGGATACATACCACCAACAACTCCACCTACAAATAAATATGGTAAGCTCCTACAATTGAGTAATTTAAAGGCAACAAATGGAATTTTAAGGATCTTGCATGAAACTGAGTTTATAAAGGTTATGCATTGCACATCAACAAAGTAAATTTGGGATAATTTGAAAGGTTTATATAAAGGATACAAAAAGGTCAGAAGGGTAAAGTTGCAAAACTTCAAGAGAATATTTGAAGACCTAAAAATGAAGGATGATGAAAACATTGCTATATATCTACTTCGTGTGGATGAGGTTGTTAACTCCATGCAAGGACTTGGGCTTAAGTTTGAAGAAATAGATGTTTGTGATAATATTTTAAGGTCACTCCCGAAAATGTATAGTGAAAATATTTCAACTATAGAAGAGTCAAAATATATTGAACTTTTGACAAGATATGAATTACATGGAATTCTCACAACTTTTGAGATGAGAATAAAAAGAGGAACCTATTTCCCAAAAATAAACAACCTTCAAAGTTACTAAGAAGACAAAGGGTAAGAAGTAAGATTCGAGCAATGAACTATCCAGTGATGAAGAAGCAAATTATGGAAGAAAGAAGGACTCAAGAAAGTACAAAGGTACAAAATCAGTTAGATGTTTCAATTGTGGTAAATATGGTCACTATGCAACTGATTGTCCAGAGGTTGGAAATAGCAATGATGAGGAAAAACATGATCATAAGAATATGGAAGCAAGAAAAAAAAGGTACAAAAAGAAAAATAGGGATGGACAAGGCGAGCAAGGAAGAAGTTTTTTCAAAGGCATAATAAAAAAATTTATGCAGATAATGCAAGTAAGAGTTCTAGTGATAGTGATGGAATCTCTTCAAGTAATGAAGAAGAAGAGACTCTATTTATGATAGTAGAAAAATAAATTGTTAGAAAGAAAGATTCAATGATTCTCAAGTGTTTTATATGTGGTAACTTTGGTCATCTTGAAGATAGTTGTACAAGGAATTAATTCTATTTCAGTGAAGATGAATATTATTACGCTCTTGAATAACCAGAATAAAGTATTCTTATGGCAATAGAAGAAGTACTTCTAGTGGAAATAAATTAGAAAGGAATGAAGATGATACTATAGGTAAACAAATAGAGGAAGAAACAGAGAAAGTAGAAGTTGATATTGAAGGTGAGCTCATTTATGCCCTTGATGCATTAAGAGAGGTAAGAAAGCAGAACTCAAAACTCAATCTTAAATTTCAAGAATGTGGTGAAGAAAAATGAAAGCTTATAGAGGATCTAACCAACTCAATAGCTAAGACAAGGAAATTCGAATATAAGTTAGAATCAAAGGCTTTATAATTTGAAAGTTAGATCATGAGGTAGCTTCACTAAGGAAGGAAGTAAAAGAGTCTAAGAACAAGTTACATAGGTTTGGGAGAAGCTCAAAGAATTTGGATAAGATTATCAAGGTACAAAGATCTTCGTTAAACAAAATAGAACTTTGTTTTGAACAGGTACAAATAAAACAAGGAAAGGAGTCAATATCAATCTCCGAAGAAGAAGAAGCTTCAAAAGAAGAGAGTGTAAGAGAGAGTGAGACTTTTGAGAATGAGTTGGACATTAGAAATTTCAACAAGGAAAGGAAAAATGCATAAATGAGGAACATATGGAACAGGAAGCAGCACAGGGTAAAAGAGGCTAAGAGACCAATGGGGTCAAGGCAAGGTATTTTTAATGGATGATGCTTCTCATGTCACAGGTTTGGACACAAGGCTATAGAGTGCAAGATACATGAAAGATAGGAATATGGAAATTTTAGAAACAGACAACTTTTTCAAGAGTATTGCTACTCTTGTAATTAGTTTGAGCACAAGGTAGTAAATTGCAGGGTTCATGACAGGAGTGGATATGGCTTCACAAAGATAAACCCCAAGATATTTGCACCTTTAAGGAATAACAACATTAAGTGTTATAAGTACAATTATTATGGGCATACAACAAAGTGGTGTAGAGCATAAATTCTAGAGACAAGCAAGAACAAGAATATTTAGAGAAATCAGAAGGATCAGTTGAGGAAGACAATGGACAAAGGTAAATATCAGTGCATGTTGGGAGTAGAGATACTCCCACCCTAGAATTAACCACCTCAAGAGGAGGTGGGGGAGGGGCTAAGATAAGAGTTTCATTCTTAGCACCAAGCCCCAAAGGTGGACCTTTGCCACTGATGACAAAGGGGAGAGATTTGAGTTAGGGAAGAGCATTCAGTCAGGGGGAGCAGTTTATCAAGAAGAGTAGAATAGAAAGAGGTAAAGGAAATGATAAAAGGTAAATGGGTTGTCATCAATGAAAAACAGGAGATTGTTGGAAATATGAGCAATTTTTGTTGTCATTGATGTCAAGAGTCAGTTTTAGTGAGCAGGACAAAAGGATGTCAAGAATCAGTTTCAGTAAGTAGTGCAAGAGAAATATTGCTTCTAGGCCTAAGGAAAATAATATTATAATATTTTATTATAATATTAAAGGTCTAATATCAAGACCTAAATATTAAAATTAATTATAATAATTTCATTATAAATTAATTTATAACTTAATTTGATTAACTCTAAGAGTTATTAAATTAATTATAAATTAATTATAATAATTTAATTATAAATTAGTTTATGATTTAATTTAAATAAACCTAAGGTTAGGGTTATAAGGGCACAAATTTTAATTAATTCGAATTAAAATCAAATCACCGACGTTTTGAGCACATGGCACATTGCATATAAAAGGGGTAAGTTTTATTTCAAAACTTTATCCATGCGATACATTGAATGCCAAACAAAATCGAGCACCAAGGTTTGAAGGGAACTCGCATGTTTTTGAAATGTTAAGGAGGTAAACCAAGGTACAAGTGTGTGAGGGGCGCATTTCACAATGCAAAGCACTGGAAAGCATGGTTGGTAGCCAAGGCTGAGCTAAGTCGCTCGCAGGAAACAAGTTACAGGTTCAATCCGTGCAATAGTGTTTTGGGTAAGACAGAGACGAGTTTTATTTTTATCTACACCATCAGAGAGGGACAATGGGAAGATGCATGCTTTTCCCTTTACATGGAGGCACGTAGCCCACTTTGTGTGTGCATGCTATGCGAAGGTGCTTAGAAGGAAGGGTTTGCGTGTTCGAAACCCACTAAGGCCTTTTGATGGTATTGACAAAAATATGTGCTCACATTTGCTAAGGTTTAACATTGCATCCAAAAATTACAAGGGTGGAAATTAATTTTTTAATTTCCTAAAGTTTTATTAATTGAAAATTGCATATTTAAAAGGGTTTATGAGTTATACAAGTTAGATAAAAGGGTATGCAAAGTTTTAATTTTGGTGTTTGATTTTTAAGTGGTTAAAGTATTAAAAGGAGTAATAAGGTGTGTCAAGGGCGTTAGATGTTGAAATAAATTCATATTATAAAAATTTATTTGAAAGGAGAAATAAGGCATAGTTGATTTTTGATATTTTGACTTGGTGAAATATTTTTAAAACAAAATATTAAGGACATGTAGACACCAAAATCCAGCCATAGTTTTTACCTTTTTTTGTGAATAATTCAAGATTAGATCACATGCAAAACTCATAAACCGGACACTTAAAATTTACTACAAATTAAGATCAAAAAATAATTAATTAACCGCAGGTAAGACACATTGGTTGAAACCTAGGTTGTGACTGTTTTCTGATAATTTCTTTAGTGTAAATTTATCATTCCAGTTTTGCATTCTTCTTTTTTGAATTTGTTTAGATTTATTGCTTCATGGTCTTAACAAGGAATCAATCTAAAATGTTAAATTTAAATAATCAAATGGGTAATTCACAGAATATCCCCATCACCAACATGACCACTTATCCTAGTGAATTTCAGTCAGGTTCACCTGCAGGTCTTTCACGCTCTTCTACCGTATATCACATGGCCATGCCCATGGAGGAAGACAATTCCTATCATATTACCCACATTGATATGGCCCAAGTGCAAACTCACTTAAGAGATGGCACTGGCTATGTCCTTGAGTCAATCCAAGATTCCCCTATTCAAGATTCTATTTTTCAACAGGATATTGCATCAACCATACCCACTGGTTTCACTCAGGTCTACACTAACCCTTTTTTTGAGGCTAATGTGGTATCTGTTCAGCCGGCTTCATCTCCAACATCTTCCCAGATGCTCAATTGCCCTCCTTTGGAGACAAATGTAGTGTCTTCGCGACCACTTTCTCCTCCATTTACCCGGGTGTACACCAATTCTCTCTATGAGGCTGGTGGAACCTCCTCTAGCCATGACCAATTTCAACCCTCTTCTTCCCAAAACATTTATGGTTTCACCCTACCTGGGGCATAGTCTACTGTTTCTTCCCAGGTACCGCCTACTTTAGCCACCTTCATTGCCCCTGCTATGCAGTCCCCTGTGACTACCATGGCAGCCTGCCCTTCCAACTTCAGTGCCCCTGCTATGCAGTCTCCTGTGACTACCATGGCAGCCTGCCCTCCATCTTCATCCAATCATCCCACCTCCCTTGGGTTAGAGATTGATAAGGTTAGGGAGTACCTCGACAAGTTGCTTCAGCAACAACTGCAACAAAATGCCCAACCACCTGTCGTAGTAAATCCTACACCCCAACCAATTTCTACCCAGCTAGCTTTTCTTAGCTCAGGCCCCACCTGGGTACCCCAATCTTTGGTGGTGTCCATTCCTACCCCACCTTTCTCCCAACCCAGTCTAGTTCATCATTCAAACCAATCACCTTCTTTTCGGTATCATCCATACCAACAACTTGTCCATTCCACACTGCCTAATCCAGGCAATTTCATCCCATCTCATCATTTTTCCATTCCTCCATTGCATCATCATAATCATCAAACAAATCAAAATTTTCATGAAGATTCTTGACTCCATGCTATGCAACAATAGATTGACAACCTTACGCTCAACATGCCTGGCTCATCTAGTTAGAAACCTACGCTAAGGTCGTTGATCAATCAACCAATTCATCCTTCGATACCTTCACCGCCATATCCGACTGATTTCACATTACCGAAGTTTGACAAATTTTGAGGAACTGAGGATCCTCATGAACATGTCAGCTCATTCATGCATGCCTGCTTTAGAATCCAAAATAATGATGCTCTTATGCTCAAAAATTTTCCTCAGACATTAGGGGGAGATGCTGTACAATGGTACAATCATTTAGCTCACCATAGCATTTATGCTTACGAACAATTGATTAATCTATTTTTAGAACGATTCTCCCTAAATGTTCAAAAGAGAGTCTCATTAGCTAACTTATACAAGCTCAAGCAACATGACGATGAGACTGTTTATGACTTTGGAAACCGTTGGAGGGCTATCATTAATAAATTGCCATTCTCCCTACCAATGGAGGAGTTAACCAAAATGTTCACCCAGAGTTGTCTAAAACCTATCTCTTGGTTACTCCAATTACAACAATACAGGACTTTTGAAGAGGCTTTGGCCCAAGCAAGTATCATAGAAGACATTAAAGTCCAAGAGGGTGTTTTAAAACCCCGTAGAAAAGAATGGCAACAAAAGGGCCAACAACGAAATAATAATTATGGCCAAAACAAACAAACACAGGCTAGTACAGCCTCAAATGTTAACCAAGTTAATCAAGTGGTGGCGAGCCAGCCTGTACTGGCTCAACAACAACAAGTAATGCAAAGTCAACCACAACCAATTGCTTATCATGCGGTACCCTCCCCTACTCAACCAGCACCCAATACTGGGCCAACCATGGAAACTCGACCTTGGCAAAACAATCGTCCCAAGCGACAGTTCACACCTTTAGATGAACCATATGCGGTCATATTCAACAAGTTATATAGCACAAATCAGTTAACTTTACATGATTTTAAACCTTTAGAACCATCTAGAAGGGGGAAGTATTACAAGGAGTACATATTTTGTCCTTATCATAGGCAAAATGAGCACGATATCAATAATTGTACAGCTTTCAAACATGTGATCCAAGATCTTATTGAGATTGGAGCCATTAAATTGGATAGCCCCTTAGCCCAACAAAATCAAAATCTTGGTGTATTTCAAACACCCCTTCCACATCGGGAGGAAGCTCCAACAACTTTAGGGGGAGTAACTCAGGTAACTCCTCCTAATCAAGTCAACCATGTACAACAATACCAAGGTTTTGTGGGTACTATTAACATAGTAACCCGGGGTCAAAGGGGGAACCAACAAAATCAGGCTGAACCACAGCCACCTGTACAAACCCCCAGTCCACCTCAAGTAACAGTGACCCAATGACGTGCTAGTACTTCTCAACAACCGCTAAATCATTCTACTCAATGCCAACGACCCATCATGTCATTGAGTAGCCGATTAACTACCATTTTAAAAATGGCTTCTGCCAAGTTATCGATCTATGACCTCATTCAACAATATCCCCCGCATAGAGAAGCATTAATGGAATTCTTAAAATCAATCGAGCTTCAAACTCAAGATACTAATGCCTTCAACAACTTTGTGGGGAGTATTCAAACATGCATGGAACCCTCCATCACTTTCTATGATTTTGAAATCAAACCTATGTCAACAGAAAGTATAGATCCTCCACTGCATATCATGGCCAAGATCGATCACAAGCCATTCAAGAGAGTCTTAATTGACACCGGTTCCTCAATCAATATCATTACAACATCAGAATTGAGTCATCTAAAGCTATCGCCATCCCTTATCACAAAGTCAACTTTTACTCTTAAAGCATTCAATGATGCTTTATCTTCCACGGTTGGCACGGTTATCTTGCCCATTGAGGTAGGGGCCCGAACTTTGCATACCTTGTTTCACATCTTGTAAGGGACCATGACATACAATGTATTGCTTGGACGGCCTTGGCTTAGGGAGATGAGATGTGTCCCTTCTATACTGCATCAATGTCTGAAGTATGTATATGAGGGACAGGTTCATTGTGTACCTGCTGACACAGAACCCTTCAAACATTACAACTATGTCTCAAATCCTTATGAGATTGTGTTGCCATCCACTCATATTTTCTTGACCCCATCTATTTCTTCTATACCATATTCTTCTAAAGCTCCCATTCCTGAGGAGCTACCCATCATATCGCAACCATCTTCCTCTTTCGCTATTCCATCTCATTCACCATTTTCTTCATCTCCTAATCTTCCTTCTTCTTCATCAGTGACCACATGCACATGTGGCCATGACCAATCATCTCTTTCCATGTCATTACCCCATTCTTCTACACCTTCTTCAACATCACCTATTATTCCTCCATCTTCCCAACCATCACCAGCTGATGTTTCACAAGTCAGTGAAGCATCAACCCAACCAAATCCTTCCAATTCTTCTACCCTACATTCTTCTATTCCATCATCTAGTCCATCTCCCTCCCAAGTCAAGGTCCATCTCACTGATGCAGGTATTGGTGAGTATGCCATTCAAGATGTCCACATCACACCGTTCAATGTGCAAACAGTTAAAGATTTTGGTCATCCACATGACCAACATTTATCCATTAGATCGGTTTATAACATGGGTTCTATGCCAAATTCCATTAATTTTGTATATGGGGGAATAGATTCATCTTCTAGTCCTACCACCATACTAGAACCTAAGCATTCATTCCCTACCAATATCAAAAGGATGGAGGGTTTTCCCTCTCACTATTTCCACAGACATAATTGGCAGCAATTTGGCCTAGGTCGCTACGAGCAAGGAGTAACTGAATGCATCGATATGCCATATCAGAGACCCACTGAGCGTTTTGGTCTGGGATACCAACCACTTCCATCCCTTTCTTCTTTTGAATGAGCTTTTCAAAGCATTAATCTTAATTCAGAAGAAGAAATCCTCCACCTCGACGAATTCGAAGATGAAGCCTATGAAGAATTTGACGTCATGTCAAATGGTGATGAATCTGAAGAAGAGTCGATGCCAATTGTTACCCTCATTGAACAAGACGAGTTTTATCTCCAATTGTTCCCTCTCCAAGAGGCCATCCTTCACTTGCTTCTTCCACAAGAACGAGGTGAACCACCACCCCCGCCACATCCATAAGCCATAATCCAAACCTGTATTATATGTATATACTAAAATAGTGGTTTTCACCACTACAAAAAAAAAAAACTGCAAAAAAAAAAAAAAACACATAATAAGTACTTGCTTAAATGAACAAATACCTTAGCTGGCTGCACTGGCGCGTCCGCTCCTATCTCCGCCATAGCTCCCACACAAACCTTTCACTCCACTCCCTCAGACGCACTTCTCTCAAGCTCGAACGCACAAATGAGCGAAATTCTCACTGAAACTATTTAAATAGCTGGTTTTGGTGCCCTAAAACGCAGTGGGGCATTTCATGGCGCATTTAGACACAGTCATGCATTTTCAGAGTGCCTAAACACCGATGGGCATCTCTGCCAACCACAAATGCAGACCGGTGTTTGGTGTCAGTATTGAATAAAGGAACTAAACTTGCAAAATTGAAGCTTACCTCCTTCAAATTTCATCAAATTCAATTCATCCATTCTTCTTATCATAATAAAACATTTTGTGAAGGTTACAACAGTTTTGGACACAAATTTTGTCATTTCGCTCAAAAAGCGCATCATTCATCATTGTTTTACAAATTTGGTTAAAAATATTCAAAACCTTCACAAAATAAACCACATTCCTCAATTTTTTTGATCTATCGTCAATTTCATTCATTCTTCTTTCATCATGCATATTTTTGCTAAATCAAATTAAAGTAAACCTCGTATCTAGTGGTATATTCTATCACCTTGGTGATTGCAGCGATTTGAATCCATGCAATTCGGTAAGAGGATTAAACCACCATAAGGACACCTACCATTTATCATAATCGACTATTTCACTGTTTGAAAATTGGAAATCAATTTTGGGTATTCTACTTTTCAAGTGACCTCATACCAAGATTAATTTGCTCAACAGTTGTCATTGATGGCCTAGTTCATGGGGCCTTAAACATGGACAATCTTTAATATCATCATTATTTTGAGTCTTGCTAGAGATTGAGGCTACCTAGGTTGATTGGTTCCGACCCGAGGAATTATCCATACAGTCACTAGGAGCATCTCTGAGTTTTGGACTCTTTTTCATGCATCTTTCATCTCTGCATATCAATGGCGCCAACAAGGCAATTTCATTAACAGTATGGACTCACACATAGGAGTTGGGGCATCCGTTATCAATTTCTAATTTTCCTATAGTGGAATTCATCTTACATGATCATGGAACTTACAATTTGGCAAAAATCCCTTTATAACCATTGGGGCAGAAAACGGTCCATCTTTCACATCACTCATATCATCTTCAATCATATTCTTTTCTGGTTTGTACACCAACCCCTTTCCTGTTGGGACATAAACAGATGGTTCATACACCAACCCCTTTTTTTTCACCGTTGGGGCAAAAACGGTTCATTTTCTTCCGAATTTCTTCCAATTGGCTTGTGAGAACCATTCTCGCTCGCCAATTGAGGGGGTAAGCTAAAAAAATTTAAATATTCTTTTATTTCTTTGGTCTTCAAAGTTTTGCTTTAGTCTTGAGAGAGATTTGTGTCTGATCCAGCTTTTCATGTGTCTTAAGTTTTTGTGCTGCATTGTGTCTTCACACAAGGCAGCTCAAAAAGGGGCATCTGTAGACACCAAAATCCAGCCACTTGTAAGTCATCTATACCTTCTTGTCAGCCACGTGTCAGTTATCCATCCTTCCCGCCATTATTTGGCCCAAATCCACATCTTCCCGCCATTATTTGGCCCAAATCCACACCTTCCCGCCATTATTTGGCCCAATTTCACCTTTCTCACCATTTTTCATCCCCAAATTTATTTAAATTATTATTTATATATATATTTTAATATTTTAATATATTTTAATATATATATAAATATAGTTTAAGTGATTTAATCTAAGTCGTCCATCCTTCATTTAATCTCATCCGTCCATCCATCTTAATCCGTTTCACAACCTAGATTTATTCTCTACCCTTGGATCCACTTTAATCTTAGCCACACATTCAAAGTGTCGTTAAAACCCTAAAGTGTGCCCTAAGAGTGGATTATAAATTGAGTCACTTTGATGGCTCAAACCCTATCTACTTCTATCTTGGCTATCTTTGCTATCTTTGCTATCTTTTGGACCTATCTCTTCTATTTCATCTATCTCTTCAGCTATCCATCGCCGCATCCATCGCCGCATCCGTCGCCAACTTCGCCGCCATCTCTTCTGCAGCACTCTGCAGAATTCCACATTCTTGTCGCAAGTGCCCGCGGGCGTTTACCCACAGCCACAGACATAGACCGACGTCTAAAACCCTAATTCAGAAGCATGTGGGTGTTCAGTGAGTGCACCAGGGCACCTTCTACAGCCGATTTGACAGCCACATTACTTCCAGGTGCCGCTTGGTCTAGCCGCGTTAACAGAGAACAGGTATAAATCAGTTTAAAGCAAGTAACTTCTTTTCTTTTATTAATCTGTTGTTGAACTCCTGCATTCTATTTTTCTAGGGTTTTAAATTGTTTATGAGGGCTCACACAGTGGAGCCCTCTTATTAATTTCTAACTCCTTGATAGTGTTGATGTGTGTAGGATTTTAATGGCAGATCCGGTGTGTTGATAGCAGTTGTTTAAGCTGGAGTGGTCCGAGCTACAGGATACAACAAAACCCACTCACTTTGTTGGGATTAAGGATACGTCTTCGAAAATGCCACCACTTTATGCCAGCTAGGGTTTCGGAGAACCCTAGCACAAACTGTAATTTGTGTATCACAAAAAGGGTTACAGGCCCTGTTGTACTCAAAAGGAGTTTTTAAACTCCACTGATTAATAAAAATTGTTTGTTTTGTGCAACTTTCCTGTATTCCATTATTGTGGTTTTATTTCTGTTTGGCATTGTATTTTTAATCTACAGGACATATTTTTGCTATCTAACCTTTGATATTGGCAAAGAGAGTGATTGTGTTTGAGACAGGTCTTGAGGTCAAATTATTCATAAAATAAAATGTATGGGCATATCTTCCTTGTGAATGAAATATTTTTGGATGTTGTTTATGCTAAGTTGGAGTGAAAAGGATTGTTTGATAAGAATTTTTGAGTTTGGTTTTGATATATCCAATGTTGATTGATGTGGGTTTTCTAGAATGAAAGTTGATACTAGAAACCTTTTCTGATAAGCATTGTTGGAAATATTGAGTAATCTTTCATATTCTTGATTAGGGTTTGTGAAAGATGATGAGTATAATTGTTATGTGAAGTTGAGAACTATCTTGAACTAGGGTTTGTGAAAGATCATGAGTACCATTGCTATGTGAAGTTGAGAACTATATTAAACTAGGGTTTGTGAAAGATCATGAGTATCATTGTTATGTGAGGTTTTTTTTATAAGCATTTTTGACTAAGCTTTAATTGAGTGATTGATTGAGTGGATTTGAATGAACCTAGTTTATTGAAAGTGTTGGAGTGATAGTTCAAGTTCTGTGAAATAAATTGTTCATTACTAATTTGAGAAAGAAATTGAAAGTGATTGAGTGTGAAGCATATTGAGTCTCTAACCATTCTCTATATGTTTATGTGGTTAAACAAAATATTTTGAAAGTGATTGAGCATTGTTGTAAGTGTGAAGCATATTGAGTCTCTAACCATTCTCTATATTTTTTTGTAAGATTAAACAAGATTCTATGTGAATATTGTTTGTGTAATTGAAGAAGTTTTATGTGATAGACTGAGTTGAGTTGAATAAGATTTTGTGAAATATTGTGAGCTGATTTGAGTAAGTCCTAGAGTGGACTTAAGGACTGAGTTGAGTAAGATTTTGTGAAAGCTTACAATGCATATTTGAGGTAATCCTTAGTGAAGACTTGTTGAGTATATTGGGTAAGTTCTAGTGAGGACATGTTGAGCATATTTGAGGTAAGTCTTGGTGAAGACTTGTTGAGTAGATTGGAAAAGTTCTTGAGAGGACTTGTTGGATAGATTTGAGGCAAGTATTTAAGTAGACTTGTGATCAGAGTTGATTGATTGATTTTTTAAAACCTTGAGTTAAGGTTTGAGGTAGATCTAGCAGAGTTGAGTTGTGATTATATAAAGATTTGTGTTAAGGCTTGAGGACAAATTTGAGGATAGAGTATGGTGCAGATTTGAAGATAGATTTGTACCATAGTAGATATTGAGATTGAGCAGATTTTTGCTAGACCGAAGGATTGTGTTTAGTGAATATTTGAGACAGATATTGAGCATATTTGTGCTAGACCAAAGGATTGTGTTTAGTGTATATTTGAGACAGATATTGAGCAGATTTATGCTAGATCGAAGGAATGTGTTTAGTATAGATTTGAGATAGCGATTGAACAGATTTGTGATAGACTAAAGGACTATGTTTAGTGCAGGTTTTAGATAGAGCTGAGAGCAAGCTTTGGAGGTGATAGAGCAAAGGATAGTATTATCTAGTGGATAGAGATCCATTATCTAGGGTAGTGAGGATAGAGATATTCTGAGTGAGGATAGAGTCTTATGTGGATAGAGATCCACAATCTAAAGCAGTGGAGGCAGTAGTCTTCTAGAGGATCACCAGCTAGAGTAGATGAGAATGAGTTCTCTTATGGATAGAGATCCACGAACCAGCTAAGGGAATTGGTGTATCTTATGGATAGAGATCCATGAACTTGATTATGGTATTGGTGTCTCCTTTGGACAGAGTTCCATAAACATTGCAATAGAGAAAGGATTCCCAATATATTTATTGAGAAAATATATGTGAAATATTTTCTTTGTGGAGTAGCCCACATTGGGTGAACCACGTTAAATTGGTGTCTCTATTGTGTGTGGTATTTTATGCGTTGCTTTGATTACTGTTTTTTATATTACCATTGATATATTGCATAATATTGTTTGGGTAAAGAAAATAAAAAAGTGGTCTTATACTGTTAACCTCCCCCTCTTAGTATAAGCTTGTGTTCTTCAATATTATTTGAGAATAATCTAAAGGCTTGATGATTATTATCTATGTAACTAGCATAGGTGTAGAGGGAGAAAACTACCCTACCGTATATAATTATCGATTGGATCCATTGGGAGCTAAGGTGAACTACGGGAATATTTTATAACTCTACACTTGATGGGAAACCAAAGAAAGAGTTCACCAAGAATAGTTTTAGCACTCGCTCCAAGTTCAGGGTGGAATGTGTTTTGATGTGTCAATTAATAATTCACCTATGTTTGGCCTTTCTAAACTATACTATGAAAGAGAAAAGAACAATGCAAGAAGATATGGCCTAACCTTAGAATTATTCTTTTGCTTGAATTATTACTAACCCTAGGATTTCAAAATAAAGCCTTTGAGGAAGGTTCCAAGAGAAATGAACAAACAAGGTTAAAATCCTAAATGTACAGTATATACTTTTATTCTTTAAAATGTCTAGGAATTTAATTAAATGCTTTTTCTTACCTATGATATTTATTTTAAATAGAAATGAATAAAAGCAATAAACAAATAGCCTAAATATCTACCAAGGCACTTATCTGATTCGGTGATTGTTCCAAGATTTATCTTGCATCCAAGAATGCCCCATAGCTTCAATCCTATAAAATAACTTCATAAAACCCTCAAAAAATGTGATCAACATTAGCGGGTTGCTTAGGCTACTATATGACTATACTTAGAGGTGCAATAGTCAATCCCCTAGGTCCTTTTAGCTAACATTTAGAATGTAAAAGTGAAATTTGACATTTTTAGAAGATGAACAAGTAGAGTACAATGTAGTAGAACATAATGATAAATAGAATATGATTAGCCTAATTATATCCTAAATGTAACATGAAATACAGATCTAGGGTTTGGAGGTGAACTTCTTCCCCCAAGATTAGCATCGATGAAAATGCCCCCTATATGGGGAGATCATGATTTTTATTTTGATGAAATTGCACCTTGTGATTATGAGGCATGATTTTGCAATAGAATAAAAATGCAGTAGAACAATTCCAAATAGCTAATCATAGATGCAAATCTAATAATATGTGAAATGCAGAAACAATAAAAAAAACCTATTGATAGTGAAAAGAAATCAAAAGGATGGACCTCCAAAGTAGTAGACTTCTCCTTAGGGCATCAACACTTATCCACCAAGGGCAACAACACACAATCAAATGCAGTAGAAGAGATATCCACAAAATTCAAAAAGGTTCAATAGAGACTTGTTAGTAGTTTGTATCAACACTTGTTAGCAGCTTGTTAGATTGTTTCACTTAGAGTTCATGATTAGAAGAGATCTAGGAATCCAAAGGTAGGTATTTAAAATAAATATTTAAACCCTCTAATTATAAGAGATTTGAAACAAGAATGGGTGGAAAAATTGAGTAAAATTTGATGCTAAAGGATGCTAAATGAAAATATAGGATTTTCTAAGAAAAAACCCTAGCTAGGGAAATCGCACCTTGTAAGGGTTGATCATGATTTCACTAGAGCAAGAAAAAATGTGGGTAAATAAGGGGGGAGAGGCCCAAACTTGCTTTGGTTAAATTGGAGGATCTCTCTAAGGGACTAGGGAAAATGATTCACTCAAGTGGGTCAATTTTCTATATCTACATTTTACCCCCTCTTTGATGCATTTATGGTCTAATAAATGTGTTAAAGAAAGATGTAGACACCTATCGGCAAAGGATGAAAAACAACAATGAAAAAAGGAGTGAATAGTTTAGAAGAAAGGAATGGTGCAAAACAGTGTCATTTTAGACACTTTCATATTTTACACGTAAATCAAGGCATTAGGGACATTAATACCTCTCAAGATAGGGTGCCTCCTCTAGTTTTGGAAGGAATGCCACATTACTAAGGAAACTCAAAATGGCATATGTAGAAGAAAAGAGAGCAAAAAAAACAAGAAATAAGAGAGGAAAAGAGAAGCATAAAGTTGTAGATACCTAAAATGTGTCATGTCGATGGCGACTACTCATATGGACATGCTACAAGACCATATGGAAGATATTGGATAGACTCCAAGATAGAGTAGTGGTTCTAACCACTCAATTTAAACTCCTTGGCCTATTCAGTCTAAAACATAGCTGAGACCTACGGTCTACAGATTGAACCATGGTTGAGACCTATGATTTATAGTTTGGACCGTAGTTGTCACTTGCGGTCTTAACTGAAGTTCAGTTGGCCTTCATTCGAGCCAAATTGGTTTGAACGACTATTTGTTCTAGAAGAAGATGGTTAAAGGATGGAAGCTTCCAATCCAACTGTCCTAACCACCCCTTCTTGTTCTTGGATTCTCCATGAAGCCACCCCTAGCCCTTGGGTAGTCCTATAAGTACCCCTTCAAATTAGGGCAATGATATAGTGCATTTTGATAGCGAAGCATTGTCAAAATAATCAAGCAAGCATTAGAGATTAGAGCAGTGAAGCCCTATCAAATTGTACACTCACTTGAGAGTATTGAGAGATATTTGTTGCTATCACTTTGCCAACTCAAGCATCATGACAATTCATGCCATGGATGCCCTAAGGAGCTAAAGCACCAAGAAACACTAATTTGGGCAACGGAGGCCCTATCGAGCAATTCAACTGCCAAATCTGTCAGAGGACACTGAGGTGACCCTTGATCATCAATTTGACAAGGAGGATCAATCCCATACCCATTATTTGGAGAGAAAAACTACTTGGTTGCTCAGCATAGCTTTTAGTCACAATTTACAGTGTAGAACGCTCATTAGAGTTACGGTTTGTAGCAAGTGTAAGATCTTCTTACTGTTTCTTTTCCAGTATGTTTAGTTAGGTTAGATTAATCATTTCAGCACTTTATTTGGTAGCTTAGAGACTCTGACTGATTAGATTACATATTTGAGTAGATTTACTTCATTATAGCATTTATGAAATTAATGGCTTCTTTCCATGCTTTCATGATTTATTTCACATAAGTAGGCCATTAGATAATTAGTTGTATTGTTCTTTTATGCATATCTAGGAATATTTATCGATTTAGCATAGTTTAAATACATTTTACAAGCTTTCTTGATTTCATGTTATTCATGGCATCTTTATGTTTTCATGCTTTAAAGGGCCTCATCACGAGAGGTTGCCTATTTGTATAACTTTCTTGTGTTGTTTATTGGACGCAGGAAAGTAGGTTCAAAGGAGCTTCAATCACCAAATTCCTTCCTCAACACGAAGAAGAGGGTTAACTCCACTCTAGAACAATTTGTGAATATCTGGAAAAGCAATAGTATTGTGCCTACCCCGTTGGGGGATTTGGAATTGTATTAATTGTATCAACATTTGGGTGACCCTAAGAGGGGCATGATTGTAATTGAGATTCATTGCAATATTAATAAAAGAAGCATTCATTTCATTGTCATATGTAATCTTGTGTCTCTTTTCATGCTTTCATGTTGATTTCAATTGATCTATTAGATAGGTGCATGATTTTTGGGATAGTTCAGAAGGCGATCATGGAACTCCACAAAATAAGCGATCTAACTGTTGTTTCTATTATTTTTGGAATTGTAGGTATAGACCGTAGCTATCATATGTGGGCCAATAATTGAATCGTAGATTCAATACACGATTTACAGTGCAAACCATAGATCGGGCCTATGATTTACAGTTGGTAGAGTAGACAACAAAAAATAGAGTATAGATCGAATGTGGACCTGAGGTAGGTCCCACTTTTCACCCTCTATTATTTTTATCTCTGTGTTTTTCTAGAGTGATCAATTTTGCAAATCTTACTAGGAAATTAAGAAAATAAGAAATGAATTAGGTCCTAGGTTTGCATTTATTTTTCACGTCATTAGAAAGGTGCTGCTAGGAACAATGGATCTCTGATTTTAATCCACCCTATAATCCAGCATGCTTGATAGAACTTGTGTGTTTGGTTTGCATGTTTGAGGCCCAAGTAGTGGCCATTTTCATACTATTTTGCATTGTTGAAAAATCATGTAGAGGATAGCATGCATATCTGAATATAAAAAATTTATTTTTACATTACATGTAGGAAAAAATCATTGTGTTGTATTATGCATTTTTATTTTATGCAAATTAAAATGAACCACACACACCACATTTCACTTAAACACTAGTGAGTTGGGAGTCACATCCAACCACTAGTAGGGTTCAGTGACGGTGGGTGTAATTTCCATCCGTTGGGCCAAATACTATGTACCCTTGGATACTAGACCAATACTAGATCCAAGAACCATCCGTAGCCCAAAAAAATTGCATGTACTTCTCTTCGGAGGGTATAACACTGACTGGATGAGATTGGGTGAGGATCTGGTAGGACCTATGCTCCTTGTCCGGGTGTGGACTTTCATTACCACACATGGGGGATTTATGCAGCCCAGAAGTAACATCTAGGTTGTCGAGCTATGAGCATACAAGTGAAAGCCAATTTAAACTGATAATATCATTCAATGCTTTTCAAAACATGATAAGGAGTTCTATCCTGATACAAAAAACTTGAAACAATATCAAACAGTTTAGGACTCACTTTTAAAATGTAAAGGAGATAATCACATTGTTTACTTTGTATGCTTATTTATTGCTTAACTCATCAAGATAAGGCCCTCCTTGAGGCCAAAATTTTTAGTAAGAGAGGAAACCTCTTGAGTCTTGCTTAGTTGGTTCATCATGATGACTAGGCATGATAGAGCTCAATCACGAGCTAATGAGTTTGAGAGTTCATGGAGAGGCTCTGAACGACTTTGATATTCTCTTGAGTATCTTTTATACCTCACACACCTCCTTGATAAGTGTCACACTCATCATTCACCTAAGGATCCACTCCTCTTAGTGCGACATTATGATAGTCATCGTGAACCCCCTTCATCATGCAGGGGGTCCACCCATATAGATCCTAGGGTTTTTGCATGCACAGTGAGAACCCACATCATTAGGTCTCTGCCTAGTGAGATAGAGAGTTGTGGATATTACTCCAAGAGTTGGTCATATAGGGAATCTGAGTCTCATGCAACCCATAAGAGGTGACTACTCCAAGACCAATTAGAGGAGGTGTGCATTGAGCATGAGCGTCTAGAGCGCGAGTGCACAAAGATAAAGAGATTGCATCAACAAAGGTTGGATGATCTCCAATGATGTGAAGAGAGGATTTATCAATAGAAAGCATGCGAAGAACAATCATGTGAGGTAAATCCTTAAAATAAGCTCATACATAGAGTGCTTAGGCAAAAAGTCAATGCAATGCACCCAATGCATCATCAAGAGTTGCCTCTTAAGCAAGTAGATAGCCATTCTTT
This sequence comes from Wollemia nobilis, assembly GCA_028583015.1. Lineage (NCBI taxonomy): Eukaryota > Viridiplantae > Streptophyta > Pinopsida > Araucariales > Araucariaceae > Wollemia > Wollemia nobilis. Next base: position 5,183,115 of record JAQPPZ010016847.1, on the reverse strand, counting down.
TAGGTAGATAGACATACCTAGGGCTATCGAAAAACAACAAAAAGATATGTTTAAGGATCCCATGCATAAGCATAAGATTGAAATTATTCATGTTAGATAGGTGAGTAATGTCAATGCTCGAAAGTCGTCACAATCCTTGGGGCATATACAATTGAAACTACCAAAAAGACACCATAACACCTCATTCAAATATTATGGAACCTGCTGTAATTGTATTGATAATTGTAAAAAGGGGTTACAAAAGGTGATATCCTTTTACAATTTTACCCCTTTGGGCTACAATAGAGCCTTCCCTAAGGAAGCTCTTAGGAGTGTGGTACAAAGACAACATGATCAGTCCTTTGTGGGTTCCTCGATGTAGGTGGGCTTCTTGCTCGTGAGCCACCGCTTGTTGGATATTTCCTTGTGCTTGACTGGACCTGTAAACCTGTAAAATTCTATTAGTGCGTTGGGGGGTCTACCTCAGTCAAACCCCGTATTTATGAAGACAAAAGACTCATAAAACTATTCAAAACATGAAATTAACTATTAAAAACCAGCATAGAACAATAAAACAAGTTACCCTTACCTGTCCGAGTGATTCTGGAGCCTGTTGCAGAGGTTCGCACTCCTAGGGTGCAAATCGAGAGGTTCACACGTGTGAGGTGCAAACCGGCCCTTTTGAAGCCGGATTGCTCAGGTAGGATCTCTGGATGTTTCTGATTGGTTCTGTCGATGTATTTTATCCAGTAACACTTCTGAACAGCAAATCCTGATAATGAAGTCAACCTGTCTCACTCACAAAATGGGCATAAACATGAGTTAAGCTTATTAGGATGTTTGTATGATAGCTATGCAATGGATATGTGATGGATAGGTGATGGATGTAATGGCAGTAGTAATTTCAATAGAGTTTCGGTATGTAAATGTGTGATCCCTAAAATGGTGAAAATGGCCTTCTACTTATAGAGTGGGCCAGGGTGAGAGAAAGGAGGTGAGGTGTCCCCTATGAGGTGGCTATGGTGAGGTGTCCACCAAAGAGGTGTCCCCTGAGGTGTCCTGGGTCATAAATGGGGTTGGGTGAGAGAATCCCTCACCCATCCACAAATAATGATGATTTTCAAAAGATCTTGATTTGTCATTAATAATCACCTTTATTGAAATATCTTAGGATTAAAATTACCTTTTTAAATGCAAAAGTCTCCATCTTGCATTAATGACCCAGGGGTGTGTGATGTGGAGAAATATCTGGGTGTAAAGGTGGCAGGGCTAGGCTAGGCTAGGCTAGGTGAGGTGGAAGGCTAGGTTTAGTCAAAGTAGACTAGGTGAGGTGGAGGTTTTAATTAAATCAAGATTAGATCTAATTAATCATGAAATTAGCCATAAAGCATAATTTGACTAAAAGTGTTGACTTTCTAACCATAAAGTGCTTTTTGACCATGGTGAAGGTTTCAACCTTAGTTGAGTTGCCATGAGGTCATATGAGGACCTAGGGTTAAGCGTAGGAAAGGGCTTAGCTAGCCCAAAGGGGCTAATGGTGATGAATAGTGTTTTTAGGCCAATTTGTGCAATTTTCAATGGTTTTGCACATTAATTAACCATGGATATGGGGAGAGGGACAATGTGCAACTTTTTGGTGTCTACATTTTGCCCCTTTTTGTATTGGATTGTGTGAGAACATGGTTTAGTACAAAAACTGATGATGTGAATCGATGGGGGTTGATGGTTTGTGGAAGAGACGCATTGATAAAAAAATGGTTTTGTGAAAGATTGCTTTTGGAGGGAAATCACATGATTACCTTGCACTATGATCAATTGGAAATGTTTCAATTTTTGGATGAAACAAGATGCTTTTGTTAACTTTTGCTTTTGATTGATTGATGAGCTCATTTGACGATATTTGATAAATCGTTGGAGCCTAAGGTAGAACTTCAGGATTTTTTTTTATTCACAAGTGGTCTTACGCCTACCACTTATGACAATTGGAATCCATGTGGCGTCTACAGGCAGAGGCATTTGAAGATTTTAGCAAACATCGTTTTGTTTGGAATTGGACTTTTGGTCATTGAGATAATCGTTAGCAAAAATTTTCTTAGGCATTTGTTGAATCCGTGATTGGATGTTTGGTTGTTTGATCATGTGCAAGGTGTGATTTTTGGTGTGATTGATGATAACCCCCTCAAGCGGTGAATTGGCGATGAAGGAAGTGAGGATCGATGATGCGACGGTTGATGAAGATGAAAGGCCAAATTTGAAAAATTTGGCACAAAAATCAATGAGATGAGTTGTGGGATGGATTTGAGGATGAAATTTGAGGTTAATGGGAAAAATTTGGCAATGTATGGCAGGTTCACATGACATGAAACCATAGGTTCGCACCGGGGAAAAGGGTTGGAAAGGGGGGGTGAACCCACCCAAAATTTAGTATAATAGGTGAAATTTGACGGCATGATGTCATTTGCATGCGTGAAGACTTGTAGAGAGGTGGAGGAGAGGAGAAGAAGGTGACAGTGTTTTCGGGTTCTGAATCAGATGGGGTGATATGGTGAGTACGTCGAGGAGTACCAACGTGGGGGCGGATGTGCCCGAGGTAGGTGGTTTTTTATCCTTCGGAATGTGTGAATTTGGGGGGGTTTTAAAATGAATCTTTTCGCTTTTTCAATCGTGAAACGGGGGTGTGGGTAGAAAATGAGTAATAAAATTGGCCAAATGGGTATCCCAATTTGTTGTCTATTTTTTATTTTGACTTTTGGATGCATGGGAATGTGTGCATGGATGTGATGTGAAATGTGATATAAAAAAATGGGTGGGAAAATATGCATGGGAGTGAAAACAAAAATTGAAATCTGCCTAATAAGCCAAATGGGTATCTCGATCTGCCTTTATTTTTCTGTTTTGACCTCGTTTTTATTGCCTCGTATTGCATGCCAATGGGGAGGGTTTTTGTGTTGTTTTTTGCATTTTTGGCACGTGTTTAATTTTTTTCATATGTGTTGGGTACCGTTGGAATCAACATGGAATTTTGCACCCAGCCATGCAATTTTCATCAGTTTTTGGAGGTTCGCACGTGTGGGGTGCGAACCACATTGTTTGGCATTTTTATGTATTTTTGGCATCTGGGTTGGTCATGGTTTGGCCAAATTTGTATTTTTTATGGAATTTTTCATGTTTTTTGATATGCGTGTGGATGCAAAATGCATGGAATGCGTTGTGTAAATGAGCACTGAATTAAGTATATGTACATCAATTCAATTTCTATCTAATGAATGCTTAGAAATAAAAATATATACAGATTATGTACAAAAATGTGATTGATTTCTAACATGTGGTGTGTGTTATGGCAGGTGAAAGTAGTATTTACATGCCATCGACTTCAAACTTGCAGAAAGGAGTTGGAGGCGCAGTGGAAGGAGGCAGATGTGACGTGGCTGAAGATAGTGGGGTTGTGGGGGGTATGGGTGATGCGTGAGGTTCATGTGAACCATGCATATATGGCCGCGCTATGTGAGAGGTGGGATCCTGAGAGGAACACCTTCCATTTATCGATCGAGGAGATGATGGTGACGTTAGAGGACATCTATCGGATATACCGATTGTCGATTGATGGTGTGATGGTGATGGTGGTGAAGAAGGAGGATCAAGATGGGGTTTTGGAGAGGGCCTTTGGGGAGAGGTGGAGGCGAGTGGAGGCAAAGAGGGGGTGGACTATATGTACTATTGGAGGAAGAAGGAGAGGTGGCTCTCATTGCGTCATGCGATGGGGATGTTGTTGGTGGCGAGTCATGCCTTACCTGATGCTTCAGGGTGAGATTCCCCTGGAACATGATGGGGGTTATTTGCGATATGGTGGAGCAGGGGTGCGATATGCATGGGCACCCACGTTGTTGACTCAGGTGTATCACAAGCTACATGGAGTGGTACGGACACATAGGACGGGCCTATGTGTACTTCCATTACTATAGGTATGGGCATGGGAGCATATTACGATCTTGAGACCTACAAATTTGCCATATGATGCGCATGCATATGAGGGGGTTGAGATGCCTTATGCTAGGAGATGGTGGGCAGACATGGAGAAGAAGAGGAGGGAGCATGTTGGTGAGTTGGTTGTCTATCGGGGGGAGTTGGGGCGGTTGACTATGGAGCATGTGAGGTGGAGGCCATGGCGAGGAGGGCCTATGTGGGATCAGGATCCTGTGCACTTGGCATGCATTCGATGTGGGAGGTGGGTGGTGGGGAAGTACATGGAGGAGGTGGAGTACTTTCCATTTTCTAGGGTGTAGCGATAGTTTGGGTTGGTGCAGGGGTGACCTAATCCACCTATGGAGATTTATAGGGTGAGGGGAGATAGGGGACCATAACCTATAGTGCCACCGCTAGACTTGATTCCAGATGAGGTGATTGATGTCCTAGATGTGGACAATGTAGGGATGACAATGGAGTATGAGGTGTGGTGGTTGAGGTAGACTTGGGAGCCTAGGTGAGGTGTGGTGGATGGATGGGTGGATGTAGCGGGGGCTCTACCTGATGTAGGTCTACTAGGAGGGACGACAACAGGGTCGCTTGTACAGGATGTGGAGGAGGAGGAGGATATGGGGCCACCTGAGCTAGGTGAGGTGGAGGATGCTGAGTATGAGCAGTTGTTGAGGTACGTATGAGTGCATTGAGATGAGCATGATCATTGGTGAGGGATGTAGGCATGGGACCCTTGGCAAGAGGTGGAGGTGGGATGGCGGCCATGGAGGGTGTGGTCGGTATGGATGATTTGCTGGTGGGGGGTAGTGGGGCAGGGCCATCGGGAGGAGGTGGTGAGCGGATAGTTCCTAGGGAGGATGTCCCTATGATGGATGTGGGAGTGGAGGCACTAGGTGAGGGGCCATTGTTGGGGGAGGGGTTGGTAGGAGATATGGAGGATTTTGATTTTGGGGGTGACCTCCATGAGGTATTATCAGCGAAGGCTGAGAGGGAGCAAATTTAGGTGGAGTTAGGGAGGGTGCAGGACATGCTCTTCGAGCAGGAGATAGAGTGGGGTACAGAGTGGTCCTTGTGGGAGAAGGAGAGGGAGGAGGCAGATGAGGATTTGAGAGCTACGCTATGAGAGCGAGATGCGGCCAAGGTGCAAGTACAATAGATGGTCAAGGAGATGGAGAGGCTCAGGATTGAGCGGGATACTTTCTAGCGTGAGCGGGATGAGGCGAGGGTGGAGACATATGGCCGTGAGGGCATGCCATGTAGCACGAGTGGCTGAGCTAGAGCAGATGGTGTGAGAGACGTAGGAGGCTAGGGGGAGGGTGGAGCAGGAGATTGCTCAGCTAGGGGATGTAGTGCCATAGCTGGAGGCAGCATGAAAGATGATTGCATGGTTGTAGGAGGGCAACCGATGGCTTATGGTGAGGGCTACAAAGGAGGTGGGTAGGCAAGCGAGAGTGGAGGGGGAGCTAGATGTGTGGGGGATAGCTATTCCCATCTATGAGGGATCACTGGCCTCATCGGTTGTGCAGCCATAGTAGAGTGCACCATCAGTGGGTGGTATGGTGTAGGCGTTGGCGGCACCTACGATGTCACAGGCACCAACGATGATGGGACCACCTAGGTAGGTGGAGATGGCATGGGTGGAGGATGTTGGAGAGGTAGAGTCCTCACAAGGGGTGGCTAGTGGAGGTGGTGTAGGTGAGGGGGTGGGGAGACCTTGGGAGGGCAGCAGCCATGAGGAGGTTCCATATTTGGGTTGGAATTTTTTATTTTGTTTTTTTGTGGGCGCTCAGGAGGAGCGGATTCTTTTTGTGGGGAGATGTACCTGATGATGGTGCATTCCTTATTGTAGTCGGATGGTATTCTTATGGATGTATAGACATGGATGTGTGATGATGTGCCCATAAGGGCCCACACATGTTATTGTAGCCTGATGGCATTTGATTTATATATATATATATACATACTATATTTGGTGACACTTGTGTTATTTGCATTTTTGTGTTTTGTTACTTTCTGCTTATGGTAGTGTATGATTAGCGTAGATGTGATAATAGATAGTGAGATGGAAATGAAGAAATAATATGGTTAAAAAATTAAAATTATTGGTTAAATGAATAAGATGGTATGCATAAATGTGTATGAGATCAATATTTTGCTTAGGGATAGCATGTGCATCATTACATTGCTCAAATGATGTGATCCATGTCATTATTCCAAGGAATTTGGATAGGAGAAATATCTTGAAGAGATTCGAGCATTACAGTTTGTAAAATCAAACCCCTTGACTAGCTGAGCGAAACTTCTTGATTTACTTAGAGACTATCGTGGTAAACAAGACCTCTATCTTGGACTTGTGTGTGAAAAGTGATGTTCATTTTACCATTCTGGAATGGGGTGGAGTATAATTGCATGCCAACTTAGCTTGTGTGCTAGCTTATTTGGTAAAGACCGAAGGACTACAGGGATTCAAGTTGATGATATCTCGAGGCATTTCCTTTTGTTTTCTGCCCCGGTGTGACTGATTTGCTTGTAGAGTAGGCTTTTATTCTGTGCTCTTTGTGTGTCTCTTCTATTTCTTTGCTTTTTTTTTTTTTTTTTTATATATACATGCTCATATTAAATGTAGAGCAAAGGATTTGACTTTCTTGTGCTTTGTCGGGATACTTGCTCAGATTGGCTAAAGAGCAAGGGATTTTTCTGTGAGTATGCTTCTTCGGGATACTTGCTCAGATTAGCTATGGAGCAAGGGAATTTTATTCAAATGAGGGGGGAAGCTTGTCCTTTTTTCGGTCATCCAGTTCATGAGAAATCATGTAAATGATGTAATAAGTGGAGTAATTTTTGCCAAGTAGCAGTTGGCATGCAATGTAATCAGCTGAGTTTCCATAATGTTATTAATATGTAAGATGTGCATGTAAGTCCAAGAAAGAGAGCAAGGTGACCAAGGGAAGCCTAAAAGTATTTCTGAAATGTGCCAACGTTGGATGGTGGTTGATTATGTAACTTTTTGTGGTCGAAGCAATCAAAACGTAGCTCTAATACGGTTTCCTGAAAAGGGGTGTTGGACATCAATCGGACATGCTAGCATGTGCATTTTTAATTCCTTTCGCATGTTTTTGACAATGAATATATACAAATAATGACATGGATGCAAAAGGTAAGTATTTATATACAAGGGTGCCCCAGTATTATAGATAATGGAATGGGGCATGGAATGGAGTGGTGTGAAAATGGAGGATGTAAGAAAGAAGAAGAGGAAAATGGAGAAGAAAAAGAAGAAATGAACTTATCAACGGTATGTAGCCACTCGAAGCATGACCATACAACATTGGCAAGTAACTAGAAGAAAATATTAGAAAAAGGAAAAGAGAATAAAGAGAAACCCATTAAAGGTATGTAGCCGCTCGAAGCGTGACCATACAATAGTAATGAGTAACTTAGAAGAAGAGAAAATAAAAAGGGAAAGAGAAGAAGAAGAAACCCATTAAAGGTATGTAGCCACTCGAAGCGTGACCATACAATAGTGATGAGTAACTTAGAAGAAAAGAACATAAGAGGGGAAGAGAAGTAAAATAAGGAAGGGGAAAATGGAAGGTATGTAGCCGCTCAAAGCATGACCATACAACATCCATTCATAGAAGAAAGAAAGAAAAGGGAGAGAAATGAAGTGAGTAGAGTTGGATGTGTATGCAAATAACATTAGTGTCGTTGAACTGTAAAAATATGAAAGCATTATTTTTGTTTTTTTTTTTTTTTTTATATATACATATGTACACAAGTAGTGATGAGCGGTAATGCCTACGACTAGGCGTAAAATGCTCGTAGGTGAATAATGTTAATGGGCTCAAGCTCGGCTATTCCTTCCAAGGTAGCTAGATGATATGCCCTAGATCCAAATTTGTGAGTAACCATGTATGGGCCTAGCCAATTTGGTGTAAATTTGTCATGGAGATGGTGCGGTTGGCTAGTGATCTGTTGGTTCTCTTTGAGGACTAAGTCTCCAACTTGAAATTCATGTTGGTGTACCTTAGAATTATAGGCATGTCGGAGGTGATCTTGATAAACATGCATGTGTTCAATGGCATGAATGCGGCATTCATCTAAAAGGGTCAATTGATCTAATCGGGCTTGATGAGTCGTGTCGTCATCAATGAATTCTTGCATAGATACCCTTAAATATGGTATTTCGAGCTCCAATGACATGATGGCTTCTACATCGTAGACAAGAGAGAATGGGGTTGCCCCAGTTGGAGTATGAATACTGGTCCGATATGCCCATAAAGCTAAAGGTATTTGATTGTGCCAATCATGGTGTGAATCTGCAATGGTTTTGCGAAGAATGGTGATGATAGTTTTATTGGTTGCTTCAGCTTGACCATTACCTTGGGGGTAATATGGAGTAGAAAAGTTGTGTTGGATATTAAATTTTTCGCATAAAGCATGCACATTCTTATTCTTGAATGGTGTACCATTGTCAAAGATGATTTTTGATGGGATGCCAAAATGATAAATGATGTGTTGTGTGATGAAGTCGACTATTTTGGCACCTGTTGTTTGGACTAATGGGACAACCTCAACCCACTTGGTAAAATACTCAGTGGTGGTGATGATGAATTTATGGTTGTTGGATGAGGTAGGAGTGATTTTTCCGATAAGGTCCAGGCCCCATTGTGAAAATGGCCAGATAGATTGAATGGGTTGTAGGGCTTGAGAGGGTAAGTGTGTAAGATTGGCGTGATGTTGGCATTTGACACACTTTTTGACATAAGCACAATAGTCATGCTCCATGGTTGGCCAATAATAACCCATTCATAAAATACATTTGGTGATAGCCATGCCACTGAAATGGCCACCACAAGTACCATCATGAGCTTCTTGAGTAATGCGTTGGGCTTCAAAAGGCTCAAGACAACGGAGTAATATGTCATCATAACTTCGCTTATATAGGATATCACCTAGCAATGTGTAGCGAATGGCACACAATTTAAAAGCTCGTTTATGAGTATGACTGATATCAGGTGGTATGATGTCGAGCTTGATGTAATCCTTAACTTGGGAAAACCATGGGTCATGCGGTGTGGCTTCGATGATATTGATGCCATCATCACGAGGAGGTGGTTTGTTGGAAATGGTTGAATGGAGAAGGGTGTGAATGGACACGTGAGTGGTGTCAAAAAGTGGGTTTTGTGGGATGAGTGAGCCTAGAGAGGCCATGGTGTCGACAAAGTGGTTTGTGGATCATGGGGTAGCGATGATGTCATACCACTCAAACTTAGCCAATAGATCTTCGGCAACTTGCTTGTATTATTGTAAGACTAGGCAATGACATTGCCACTCTCCCTTGATTTGATTGACAATGAGGAGGGAATCTCCAAATATGTCTAGGCGATGAATATGCATGGAGAGTGCTTGCTTCAAGCCAAGGATAAGAGCTTCATACTCAACATTGTTATTGGTGCATGGAAAGCCTAACTTAAAAGAGAAGGGGAGGGGCTCCCCTTGCGGTGTGAAAAAGACTATTCTTGCACCCCCAACATGTGTGCATCAGGAGCCATCAAATAAAAGAGTCAGTTCGGCAGTTGATTCAGGCTCTACAGGTTCTTCGGCTTCGCTTATGTGAAAAACTGAATCATCTAGAAGTTGAATAAGCACTGGTGCATTATTTGGTAATGGGGCCTCAACTAATTGATCAACGATGACTTGGCCCTTGATGGACTTTTGGCTAATAAATTTGAGATCAAATTCTATGAGGAGCATGATCCATTTGGCTGTGCGGGTGTTGTTGTAGCTTCTGTTGAGCATGTAGCGAAGTGGATTGTCATGAGCAACTACGTAGGTAGTGTGACTGAGCATGTAATGTCGCAACTTCTGGGTGGCAAAAACAATGGCAAGACAAAGTTTCTCCATGTATGCATACCATGTTTCATAATCAATTAGAGTGTGACTAATGTAATAGACCACTTGCTCTTTGTCATTCTCATTCTTTTGGGCGAGGAGTATACCCAATGCAACATCAGTAGCAGAGACGTATAGGTAAAATGGATGGTCTGGATGAGGTGGGATGAGAATGGGTGGTGATGTAAGGTAGGCTTTGATGTCATCAAAAGTGGCTTGACATTTGCTATCCCATTTAAATGGGACCCCCTTTTGTAATAGATGATTAAACGGTTGACATTTGTCGGACAACTGGGCGATGAATCATCGAATAGATTGGATTCATCCTTGGAGGCCACGTAATTGCTTGAGGTTCTTAGGGGGGCATGTCAATGATGGCTTGGACTTTGGTGGGATCTACTTCAATGCCTCATTGGGATATGATGAAACCTAATATTTTGCTAGTGGTGACACCAAAGACACATTTCTTTGGGTTCAATCGAACATTGTGTTCTAAGAGGCGATCAAATATTTGTCGCAGATCTTCAATATGTTGACCACGGGTTTTGGATTTAGCAATAAGATCATCTACATAGTCTTCAAGATTTTTATGCATGATATCATGGAAAATATAAGTCATGGCACGTTGATAAGTTGCCCTAACATTCTTGAGGCCAAAAGGCATGACTTTGTAACAAAAAGTCCCCCAGGGGGTGGTGAAAGCGGTCTTGTGTTGGTCCGTTGGATTGACACGAATTTGATTGTAACCTAAAAAACCATCCATGAGTGATAGTATTTCATGTCCAGCTGTAGCATCGACCAAAGTGTCGATATTAGGGAGTGGAAAATTGTCCTTGGGACAAGCTTTGTTAAGATCCCTAAAATCGGTGCAAATGCGGATACCCCCCTTGGGTTTTTCGATGGGAACCATGTTTGAAACCCACTCCGGGTAGTCAATGGGTACAATTAAATCAACATCAAGGTGTTTCTATAATTCTAATTTTACCATAAGGGCCATAGTAGGGTGCATGTGGCACAACTTTTGTCGCATAGGTTTGGCATTGGTGTCGAGGACAAGGTTGTGCACCACGAGGGATGAATCGAGGCCCGACATATCCTGATAAGACCAAGAAAATACCTTAATGTAGTATCAGAGGAAATTGGTGTATAGGATACGCTCTTCTTCCATGAGGCTGGCGGTGAGGTAGATGATGTGAGGATGGTCGGGATCATTGCCAATGTCAACTTCAATGGTGTCCTCAACAAGCATGTGAGAACCATCTTGAAGTTGTTCTAGGATGGGGATGAGATGGAGGTCATCAATGGAGTCAGGGGTGAGGAATTCATCATCGAGATAAAAATATATGTTATGAATCCATGGGATGTGGGGTGGTTTGGTAGGTAATGGTGCACTAGCAGAGTGGATCATGTGGGGTGTAGGGAGGAAATCAACGGTAGATGGGGTGGAGGAGATATCGTCAAAGTCAAAAAAATCATTAATGGGAGGTGGGGTGTAATTAGGTTGGTTTGGGTAGCGAAGGGGAGCGTAAAGGTCAATAGAAATCATGTTGACTGATGTACTATGAATGGATGAGGTGGGGGAGGAAGGTTCTAAAGAGTCGAAAGAGGATAGGAAGAAATCGAGAATGGGTTGGTGGTGACCTGGATTCAAGACTACAGGGGGTGAAGGTGTGCGAGTGATTTGGCATCGAGATGGTATGGTTTCATACCTTGGGAAAAAAGGAATGGTAGGTGGAGAGGATGGGGCTAGAGAGGGAGGGGAAGATGATTCGGTGGGCAAGGATGAATCGGTAGGGAGGAGGGGGGGGTTATGGTGAGGTAGGTGAAGTGATAGATTAGTGTGTCAACTTCTTTGGGGAAAGAGGCTCATGGGGTGGAGAGGGTGGAAATAATGTGGATGGTATGTCAATGGTAGAATGAGGAGAAGAGCTCTCTGATGGCATGGTAGGTTCAAATTCCTCATTAGGCAGGAGGTTGGGAGGATTGAGATTTAGATGTTGAAATTCATGCTCAAGAGTGTGAATGGTGGCAGGATTGTAACCGACTCTAGAGTGATCTATGGGAAGGTGAGTGGGAGGACTAATATAGGAATGACATCCTTGTTTGTATCTCTCGAGGCCATACCCATGCCAATTGTATCGATGTAGATATTTCCAGAAAAATAGGATTAGACATGTGATTAAGATTACCGTAAAATCTGGTTTGTGGTAAAGGAGGTGTTGGTGGTAGCATGGATGAATCAAGGCCTCCATAAATAAAATTTATGGAATTATTGGGAGGATCAAGAGGAATGACAACCCCAATAGTCAAGGGCACATCACGAGGTCAGTCAAAATCATGGGTGGTTTGGAAATTGGATGGTGAAACACGTGAATTGGTAATGTGATACTCGTCAGGGCTAGGTGTGGTCATGTGGATGGAAACATGGGGAGGATTAGTATGCGTGAGTGGAGGGGAGGACCCCCTGTGTGGTAGGGGTGATGGTGCAGCAAGTGGAGGGGGAGTTTTGGATGGGGGATGGGCATCCGTATAGGTGTATTGGGCTAACTCCACATCAAGTCGAGTAGCACATTGTGCCCACTCATAACATTCAATGGGAGATCCAGCAATGGGATGATTAGCATGTTGAAATTGGGATGGAGGTGAAGGAGAGGGAGTGGATGAATGGGAAACCATGCTGCCCAAATGGACCATGGCACAAAGTGATGAGTGGATGGTGGTGGTGTGGGAAGTATGGGTGTGGTATTGGATGATGGTGGTGGGGTTGGCATAGCAAAAAAGGTAAATGGTGGTGGTGTGAAGGATGATGAAGCAGCATGGGAGAAATTAGGGGCTGGTGGTCGTGGTGGAGGTTGAGGCGAGTGGATGAAGTGGAGGCCACATTGCTTAGGTTGGGGCCAAGGGGATGGTTGTGATGATGGGGGATAAGTGTTAGTGAGTGTACGATGGGGGATGGGGGTGAATTGTGTAGATGTCAAGGATGGACCAGGTGGAAGGTTGATGATGTTGCAGAATTCAAAGGGATCACCATCGATGGGGATGCAGTGAACTAATCCATTATGGACATATTTTATGCAGTGATGAAGTGTGGAAGGGATGCATTGCATGTCCCGAATCCAAGGTCATCCTAATAGGATATTGTATTGCATCTCGCCTTCGATAACATGGAAGAGGGTGGAAATGGTTTTGACACCTACCTTGATGGGCAAGATAATAGTGCCAATGGTGGGATGCATAGAGCCATCAAAGGCTCGAAGATCCATGGATGGTGTAGCAAGATGAGATGGGGGAAGACGAATGTGGTTTAAGGCTATGGTAGAAATGATGTTGATGGATGAACCAGTATCAATGAGAACACGCTTATAGGTAACAATATTGATGGAGGCTTGAATATGTAATGGAGGATCCGCTCCCTCACCTACAACTTCTATAATTTCATGGTCATGGAAGCTGATAGAAGGTTGTAAGCATATCTGAACATTGCCAACAAATTTGGCAAAGGAATCTACATTTTGGGTGTCAATATCGAGAGAGCGAAGGATAGAATCAAGGGCTTCATGATGAGGTTGGGATTGTTGTAAGAGGTCATAGATAGATAACCTTGCAGGGGTAGTGCGAAGTTGATGGGAAAGACTACCACGGATGGTGATGACATTTCATGGAGGAGGTGGGGGAATGGGGGTGTGGTGATTGAGGTTGTGACTGGGGGTGGTTGTGATGTGGAAGGTTGTTGAGCGGTTGTAGGGGGTGGGTAACGTTGATTGCGAGTAACGATGTGGATCATACCCACAAAACCTTGTTAGGAAGGATCTCGATTGACATGATTGACCTGGCATGGATCATTTTGAGGTGGATTACCCCCATGTTTGGGTAAGGGATTTTGAAATATCCCTAAGTTTTGATTTTGTGGTGCAAGGGGGTTTGAGACTTGAATGGAGCCTCGATCAATAAGGTCTTGGACAACATGGCGAAAGATGCGGTATGAATCAATGGTATGGCCATGTTGTCGGTGATAATCATAAAAAGCTTGTGGGTTGTAATCTCATGGAAAAGGGTGATTTGGATCAAGTGGTTGGACATTCGGTAAATGGATGAGGCCCCCCTTAGTAAGTCATCAAAATAGAGTGGGCATGGGTTCAGAAATAGGTATCCAATTGCGTGGGGGCGAGGTGGACATGGATTGTGGCCTTGATAGGTATTGGGTTGTGGTGGGGGGTTGCTTGTTTGTGGAGTGGGAAGAAGTGGAGGATTGGTTTGATACTGATTATGGGGGAGCATGGAGGAGTGGGTTGTGGAGCTTGCACAGATGCCACTTGCATCGGTGGATATGGTGGGTTGATAAGAACTTGATTGGTTTGTGGTGGTCGTGTGGTAGGTGGGATGTATGGAGGGTGATTGTAGTGGTAGTTGGTGGGGTAAGGTGGTTTCTGATGCAATGTGATTTTTCCCATGTGGACCTTGATGTCCTTGATTACTTTGGCTTGGGAAATGGCTTCCTCAAATGTTCGACTCTGATGTATTTGCAATGTTTGGGAAATTTGTTTATGACAACTCTTGGCAAAGAGTTTGACGAGCTCTAAAGGTGGGAGAGGGAAAGTGAGATCATGAAGGACCACTCTCCAACGTGCGACAAAATCAGTAATAGGCTCATCATCCCACTGGCGCAAAGCATATACATCAGACAAGGTAAGCTTGGTTTTGATGTTGATAGCAAAATGTTCAAGAAAAATATTGGCCAACTACTCAAATGTGTAGAGGCTATGATGAGGTAAATGGTTGTACCAATCTAATGCTTGACCTCCAAGTGACATGGCAAAGGTACGAAGCATAAGGGGATCGCTTCCATGCAATTGGTAATAGGTAAAATGGTAATTATTCAGGTGCTCTCTAGGATCTTCCTTACTTTTGAATTTATCAAATTTGGGAACCTCAAATCTGTAAGGATAAGGATAGACATGAATAGATGGGTGAATGGGTTCATTGCACAACTCATCGTATGTGGGATTTTGAGACCCATAACCAGTAGTACGTAGATCCAAAGCATGCAACTACTCTTGCATAGCCTAAAAATTGCTAGAGAGCATGGTGGTAGTCTCAGGTGAAGCAGGAAATGGAATGGGTGATGTGGATGTGGGCGGTGGTTGTGATGTGGCCTACATGTAATCTAAATGTGGAGGATACCATAGCTATTGCTCCTCCCACTACTGATAGTAAGCATCCTACTAGGGAGTAGGTACGGTTATGGAGTGGTATTGTGGGACAGGAACCTGGGATGGATGAGGTGAGATGTATGGAGCCTGGGACATGGGTGGTGGTTGCTGTGATGGATCATAATATCTAGGGGGGACGGACCAAGAATAGGGATCTGCTATTGCTGTGTATCATAGTAACCAGGAGGTGATTGGTTAGGCATGGGCATCTACTGTTACTGCTACGCATACTAAAAAGTAGGTTGCACCTAAAAAGTAGTAGTGGATGACCATGTGGGTGGTGTGGTGAAAAAGGTTGGGGGTGTGGAAGAAGGGGGTGGAATGGAAGTGGATGTATGGAAGGAAAACTATT
The DNA here is from genome assembly GCA_028583015.1 of Wollemia nobilis. NCBI lineage: Eukaryota > Viridiplantae > Streptophyta > Pinopsida > Araucariales > Araucariaceae > Wollemia > Wollemia nobilis. The sequence continues at coordinate 5,167,704 of JAQPPZ010016847.1, read as the reverse complement.
GGGATGCGGTGGGTGGGGTGGAGGAGGAATGAGGTGAAGCAGAAGGGTTGGCGAACAAGGAATCTGGCTGAATGGAATATCGAGGCGGGATGCCTTGGTAAGCGGGGTGCAATGGAGGTGGTTGATATGAAGGAGGAGGAGGTAGCCAAAAGGTACTAGGAGGTACAGATGGTAGGCCATAGGTGGAAAATGGAGGGTAACTGGTAGGTGGAAATGTGGTGAACTGGGGGGTGGGTGGTGGCAGTTGTGGGGTGTAGGATGTAAGTGGTGGAAATTTCTAGACAGAGGAGTTCATAAGGCTTGATGAAGCTATGCGGTAACCCTATGATGGATGGGAATAATATGTGGGTGAACCGATATATGGTGGTTGAGATGAAGGTGGATGACTGGATGAGGCCTGGTGAGATACCGATATCTATGATGAAGGTGGTGTGGAGGAAGGAGGGGTGGAAATCATACCAATGGACTGCATCGTGGTAACAACATCTGGGATAATTTGGGAGATGATGACATCATCACTCAAAAGAGGATGGGAAGAATGGTCAATGAAAGGATGTGTAGAAGGTGATGGAGGGGGAGTGGGCTCCTCTACCACCATAACTGGTATGGGGTGGCCTGGAGAGGTGTAGATGACATTTGGGTAGAAAGTGGATGGGGGATTGGGTGAAGAGAGATCCTCTAAAGGAGGGGGCTCCTCGAGGTGCTCATCTAGGAAGTGAGATGGTGGAGAAGAGGCCATATGGGATGCAGTACTAGCTCTAGGGGTGGAAGGCCCCATCAATAGGTCAGGCATAGCTTTGGATGGAACCTGCTCGGACTCGAAGGGTGGATCTGTGGTCCGAGAAGAAGAGGCCCCTACAGTAAGAATAGTCTGTTGGGTAGCCTCGGTAGCATGATGAAGTGCTTCACGCATTTGACTACGTGTAATCGACATGGTAAGATATGCAAGAAGTGGTATAATAGTCAATAGAAGTGAAAGGTAGACTCAAAAACTATTTGTGACTAACCGGGATACTCTCTGGTGACAGAAAAATAGGTTCGTAGTCTAGGGGTGCAGACCATAAAGGTTCGCACTCTAGGGGTGCGGACCACCTAGAATGAAAAATAGAAGGCTAAAAATATGTAGTGTGTGCCTCTGTGTGCTGTATGTGTAATCTGGAACCTAAAAAATAGGTTCGTAGTCTAGAGGTGCGGACCAAAGGTTCACACTCTAGGGGTGCGGACCACCCAAAAGTGTAGTAGAGGGTGAAATTTATGTTGTGTGTACCCTCTCTGTGCTAAAAAAACCTGTGTGAATCAGTATGGTAGCTTGAATGCTAGATTTTCACATAGAATCATGCGAAATAAGCTTGAGTGTAGGATGATTATGTTGGGAAGCGCAAATCACCTAAAAATAAACTGTGTAGTGAAAATCATGGAGATGAAACTGTGAGACAATCCGTAAGTGAGTTATAGCACTTTTGATGTGCTGTTGTAACCACTTTTCCCGAGACTCAACAAAAGCAAAAGTTCTTTCTTTTTGGTTTTTTTATGTGTTTTGATGATAGAATATACGACCTAGTAGTAAAATCCAGGTAGTGGGTGATATGCTAATATGAATCAGGTATGTCGTAGCACATAACCTTTTGCAATGCCCAAAGGCACACAAAATAGAACTATGTTTCCAATGGGTGAATGGCTACCTAGATGGAATATGGTATAGTAAAATGATATCCAAAAAGGGGAGACTCAAAATGCTCTAATGAGTCAAATAAACTCTCACGAAGAGAGGTCACGTTGTCAATGTGGTGCTACTGGCATACCCATGCTTTCGCTTAACCCTCACATTTAAGGCACCCATAGTAATGATAACTACATCCACTAATTATTTGAAAAGCCCTATGGTAAGGGGCTTTCTAAAACTACCCACTTTGAAGGTACCTTCCAGTGATGAATTCTAGATAACCAACACTCAAAGTGGGAAGGACCGACTGGGTATTAATGCCAGAATGATCCACCTAGGGGGCTACTATAGGTGTCTAATCTGGAGGTGAGCCAATGGAGGGCAAGCCCATACCACACCGAACTCTGGTGTTGAATTGGTGATGAAATCCAATTCATCCTGGAGATGAAACCCAGGACCTTACACCATTTAATTTGGAGCGTGAGTGTGTGGTGTTTGTTTGTGCGGTACTATTTTAGAAGCAAATCTAGATTAATGCCTTTTCAAAATTGAAACTATGCTAAGATGCCTTTTCAAAGCAAATCTATTTACTGGTTGGAGTGCAAAAAGAAATCTAGACTATTGACTTGTGAATTGAAAAGCTAATTAAGTGGTTTACACAAAAGTAAAGTTACTCTATTGATTTGCAAAAGGTAAGTCTAGCTAAATGCTTTTGGAATTTGAATTTAACTAGGAAATGACTAAAAATTTGATCTAAAACAAATGAGAATGTGTAATTGTTTGTGGAACTTGCAGCTCAATGTGTTAGAGTAGCTTTAAAATAGAGGAAATGGAAATATTTTGGCACAAAACCTGCATCCAGGTGAGTGGAAATACCTCCAATTTGCTCTCTGGTCCAAGACTATGTAATTTTGGAAGGTTCGCACTCCTGAGGTGCGAACCTGTCTTCTCTGAGGAGTTCACACTCCTGACCTATGAACCAAGATCCATAGACCGAGCTGACTGATTTTGGAGTCTTGTGATGATTTTGATGTCCCTGGATTATTTTTAGTACAGATACCTGCACAGAAAAATTCCAAAAACCCAAATTGAGTATGTCAAGACAACCAAAACAATAAAAATCTCACAAATTCTCGTAGTAAGGAAATGACAAAAAATAAATTAACTACTGGTTTGGTGCCAAAAAATGCAAGGATGCTTTAACCTCGCATACGTCGTGGCAAGAGACAGTTTGGGATCTAGGTATGGAAGCACGCAGACTCTAGGAACATGAGGCTTTTAACCTCCCCTGACTTACCTTGTCATTGGTTGTGGGTGTCTAAACCAATACCTGGGTATCAAGTAGTAGTTTGAGGCAGATTGGGGAATTCACACGCCCAAGTGTGTACTCACTACTCTCTTTGTAAGCTCATCGGTGCACCAGTGAACCTTTGTTGGTTTGGCCTGAGATGTCTTTCAGGGCATTTTTGGTTTGTGGTGTTCTTCAAGGATGACAACTACCTGCCATACACAATAGACCATAATTTTTGTTAGAAGGTGATTAAGCTTTAGCTTGGTGGGGGTCCCACTGGGCATGCCAGAATGAAACTACCAAAAAGACACCATAACACCTCATTCAAATATTATGGAACCTGCTGCAATTGTATTGATAATTGTAAAAAGGGGTTACAAAAGGTGATATCCTTTTACAATTTTTCCCCTTTGGGCTATAATAGAGCCTTCCCTAAGGAAGCTCTTTGGAGTGTGGTACAAAGACAACATGATCAGTCCTTTGTGGGTTCCTCGATGTAGGTGGGCTTCTTGCTCGTGAGCCACCGCTTGTTGGATATTTCCTTGTGCTTGACTGGACCTATAAACCTACAAAATTCTATTAGTGCGTTGGGGGGTCTGCCTCAGTCAAACCCCATATTTATGAAGACAAAAGACTCATAAAACTATTCAAAACATGAAATTAACTATTAAAAACTAGCATAAAATAATAAAACAAGTTACCCTTACCTGTCTGAGTGATTATGGAGCCTGTTGTAGAGGTTCACACTCCTGGGGTGTGAACCGGGAGGTTCACACGTGTGAGGTGCGAACCGGCCCTTTTGAAGCCGGATTACTCAGGTAGGATCTCTGGATGTTTCTGATTGGTTATGTCGGTGTATTTTATCCAGTAACACTTCTGAACAGCAAATCCTGATAATGAAGTCAACCTGTCTCACTCACAGAATGGGCATAAACATGAGGCAAGCTGATTAGGATGTTTGTATGATAGCTATGCAACTGGATGTGTGATGGATAGGTGATGGATGTAATGGCAATAGTAATTTCAGCAGAGTTTTGGTATGTAAAAGTGTGATCCTCTAAAATGGTGAAAATGGCCTTCTACTTATAGAGTGGGCCAGGGTGAGAGAAAGGAGGTGAGGTGTCCCCTGTGAGGTGGCTATGGTGAGGTGTCCACCAAAGAGGTGTCCCCTGAGGTGTCCTGGGTCATAAATGGGGTTGGGTGAGAGAATCCCTCACCCATCCACAAATAATGATGATTTTCAAAAGATCTTGATTTGTCATTAATAATCACCTTTATTGAAATATCTTAGGATTAAAATTGTCTTTTTAAATGCAAAAGTCTCCATCTTGCATTAATGACCCAGGGGTGTGTGATGTGGAGAAATATCTGGGTGTAAAGGTGGCAGGGCTAGGCTAGGCTAGGCTAGGTGAGGTGGAAGGCTAGGTTTAGTCAAAGTAGACTAGGTGAGGTGGAGGTTTTAATTAAATCAAGATTAGATCTAATTAATCATGAAATTAGCCATAAAGCATAATTTGACTAAAAGTGTTGACTTTCTAATCATAAAGTGCTTTTTGACCATGGTGAAGGTTTCAACCTTAGTTGAGTTGCCATGAGGTCACATGAGGACCTAGGGTTAAGCGTAGGAAAGGGCTTAGCTAGCCCAAAGGGGCTAATGGTGATGAATAGTGATTTTAGGCCAATTTATGCAATTTTCAATGGTTTTGCACATTAATTAACCGTGGAGATGGGGAGAGGGACAATGTGCGACTTTTTGGTGTCTACAATAATATATTCCACCATATCAGGAACCTGTGATTATTTTTCATAAACAGGAATTCAAACCTATCCCTATCAATGAATCTAATCAATCATATTGCATATAAGCGAGTGCTGGTGGATACAGGATCATCGATTAATATCATCACCACCTCAACATTCAAACATCTCAAAATTCTGTCGTTCCATATCAAGGAAACAACGTTAATGCTGCAAGCCTTTAACGATGTGGAATCCCCTATAGTAGGCACAATAGTCCTCCCCATCGATGTGGGACAAAATATTATTCCTACATTGTGCTACATTTTAGAGGGATCAAGATAGTATAATCTGCTTCTTGGAAGACTATGGATAAGAGCCATGGAGTGTGTGTTGTCAATAGTGCATCAGTGCATTAAGTACACCCATGGAGGTGAATTCTATATAGTTGAGGCAAACCCATATCCCTTCAAGTATTATAAACTTGAGGATCATCCGCAGGAACCTGGTGAGGGACCTATGAATTTGCGAGTTAAACCTGATGAGTCTATCCAAAGTTTGGACGTAGCCTTGCAGATTGTGGTGGAGTTAGTCACCACCGATATCACCGATGGAGTCACCTACAACTCCTTAATTTTTGGCCTCTCCTAGCAGGGAAGTATTGATGAATGCCATCACAAAGATGCCCATAGCTTCTTTGGAAGTGTGATTAGAGTATCCTCATACTCATATCAAGGAGGAAGAACCTAGCATGGTCATGGATGCATCCGAGTGTATCACACCATATTCATCCATCATGTCACCAGATAGTCCTCATGAGGACAATGGTAAATATGAAGAGCTTATAGAGGCCATCATTACGATGTTGCCCACCATAGAGTCCACTAAGGATCTAGGTCAACTTTTCATCGATTCTCTACCTGAGGATCCTATCTTGGAGGTATCGTATGAGTATGAGGAAGGTTCAGTTATCATGACTAAAATAGGATAGCCTCAGTATGTTGACAAGTTACCTAAGATGCATGCAGTTGTGGAGTCTTCTCACGAGTTTGTGGGAATGGTTGATATTAGGCTAGAATATCAGGTGATTCCTAATCACATAGAGCTGGAGATGAGGCAATACAGTGGTGTTTCCACATTGCCAGGGCCAGAACCTTTGAAATTAGTCTGACTCATTTGTCATGGCACCATCTCAAGAGCACAAATAGATAGGTTCCTCACATCAGATTGGGGGTACTAAAACTGACACAGTTCAACACAATGAAGTGAAACAACAAATTGAATTAATTCATAGGCATGAGCATGTGGATGATGCAAATGAAGTGTGTCATAAAGAAGCTTCCATATCAACTTAAATGAAGGAAATAGGTGATTTACAATTACCTAATGGATCCATAGCATCCACTTTTCTATTTCCTTCAATATATAAAGTTAATTCAAATCAGTCATTGGAAATACATATGAACTCTTTGTCAGTCTTGTAGTCCATTCTAAATCATCTAGAACAGATGGAGCATCAAATGGATGAGCAAGATAAGGCTTTGCATTTTTTTAGGAACCAATTTGAAAACCTAGGATCACAAAAGCAATACTTGATTGAGGCCAAATCACTTCCTGTGCAAGTACAGGAAAAACCTTAGCAAAAGCGGGAGCCCATGTGGCCAAACCAACCATTGGATTCTCAAAGCAAACCAATGCGGGTCAAGAGCCCAAAATAGTCACTGTAGCACCCTAAAATTGGCACGGTTAAAACCTTAGTAAAATATAAAAGATAGAAATTTGAATTTTAACCCCAAAATCGCTCCAAAACCGCCTGTTACCCGTTTCCTCATTTTTCGTGCCATTTTTAGGATTTGTTTTGACCGTTGGATGATATCATCGTAGATTAGACGAGATCGTCCCAGATCTGACGAAATCATCATGGACAGAACGTCCAGATGATTTTGTCCCAAAACCAAATTTTCATAATTAGCTTCTGTTTCAACAGCCTCTCCAACTTGGGCAGAAGCGCGTCTGCGTAGTTGGAGATTTCCCTGTTGGAGATCTCCCAGATTGGGATGATCCCCAACCTCTTAAACCTCTTCCTAAGCCTATATAAACTAGGATTTTCTAGTTTACCCCCTTGACTCCCCTTGATTCTGATTTCCCTGAACCCCTTAGCTGATGGATTTGGATCTTTATTCACTAGAGCATCCTCGTACTACTGTCTGTGTTCTATACTTTGCATTTTCTTGCAGGAACTCTACTATTTTTTAGTTGAAGCTAGCTCGGATCATCGCAAATGATCTCGGATGATTACGGATGATTTTTTCGAGGAGCGCAGATGATCTCGTACGATTGGAGGCGATCCTGACTGTAGTCCAGATTGGGGGCAATCCGAGTCCAGAGTTTGCATTTCCTTAGCTTTCTCTGCATTTTTCATATTGTATTTCTGCACTGTCTTGAATTATTATGTTTATGCATCTTGGAGTTCACCTCATTTAGCATAATCGCATGGTAAAGTTAAAATCAATCATTAAATCTACTGCATTTCCTTATTTGTTATTGGAATCCATTATTTAGGCATGTTTGCTGTTATTTCTACCATTGTCCTTTGCTTCTGCACTTGCATATTTGGTATTTTGCGTCTATTTTTGTGATTGCAGGTTTCTGACGAATTCATCAGATTTCAGATGATTCTATCTGATTTCAGATGACCTCCTATGATTTGGGATGATCCTATGAAATATCAGATGATTACGTATGAATTGAGGCGATCTGAACTGCTACAAGCCTCAGAATCTTCATCAAACATCCGAAATCAGGTATGACACATTCTAATTAGCATATTCTCTGTTATTAGCACTCATTCCTATTTTTTGTATCCATTTAAATTATTATTGGTAGATAGAATAGTTTAGATTCATCTTGGCCAAACCTAGGAGTTGAATGATTGAGTATAAAAATGAACACATCAAACCCACTATCAACCTAGGCGTGGAAACTGCCACTCAAAAGTTTCCTGGTGAACCCACCATCCGTCAAAAATTCACCCTTATACTCCTCCCCCGAGAGGCGGGACCTTCAAAGGGCCTCTCAGTCCGAGGTATTGTCCCATCCTTCTCGCATCCCCCTTCCGGGCGCGGATCCTATAGCCTGAGGGTAAGGATGCAGAAAATTTGGAGCGATACATTTTGGTGAACCCGACGTGAAAACTAAAAACCTTTTGAAAAACAATTCAAAAAGAAAAACAAAAACATAAATGCATTTAGAATCAAAGATTGCATGTCATATTTAGATGGTAGATTATAACAAAAGACGAGTCGTCACCATTAATGTTGAAAATCAATTAGCAGCTATAGAAATTAATTCTTTGCTTAGAGTAGCTCCAACATATAGAGTCCCACCTTTATGGGATGAGCTTAATAGGAGATTGAATCTCATTTCATCTAGAGCAACCGAACTTAGGCAAATCAAGAGGTTTGTCCTAGATAGAATCTTGGATCCCGATCAAGTGACTTTGTATCATGAGCTTCAGAGAGCTTGCCATAGGTGGTTAGCAGATAAAAGAGCCCTTGTGTCTTCTGAGTTGTATACCTTTGAGGAATACCTCGATAATGCAGCTGTAGTACATAAATTTTTGTCTCGTATAGAGGACCAAGAGGTCGTTCTTATGGATAGACAAAGATGGAATAGAGTTCCCAGAGCTGTGTTATATCGAGAGTATTGCCATGAGATTTATTTTTACAAGACAGAATCTGAAACAGATAATATTACTATAGCACACTTTATCAAGTTCCTGAAAAACCATTTCCAGTTTGAAGAAGAGCATTTTATGACTCCTGATGAACTTGATCCTATCAATGATATTCATAAACTCTTTTTAGAAAACTAAGCTATTATTTTATTATTGTTATTTCTTGTATTTGGTGTGCTATTCATTGTCTTTATAAGCATAAAATAAAAAACAAAAAAAACAAAATCATAACAAAAAAATCAAAACATTTTATTTTTAAGCATCATAGTAGGTATATAATTAAAATATATACCTCCCAAATCTGTTGCAAATATATCAATATATATTTGCTAAAATCTAAGATTTAGACATAATGACTAGACTTAGGAATGGAAAACAAATTGAAATAGAAGAAGATTGGTTAAGGAAAATAGAAAATAACCCAGATGTCCTCCCCGAAGACCCAATTCAGGAAGAAGGAACTCTAGACCAACAAGAAGAAGACTATGTTGATGCAAATGAACAAAGAGAAAATGTTAGGGAAGAAGAATCCTCATCTCCTAAAATATCTCCGGAAGGAGCTATTACTTTTGATAACATGGAACATTTCTGGAAGTTCCTCCAGGATAATATGGGCACCCTTAATAGAGCAGTTCATATGGACAAAGATCAAATTAGTGACACTCAAGCAACCCTAGAAGACATATATCACACACGCACTAATCCTTTGTCCTTCGTTGATCAAGAGAGTGATCAAGCTGGACCGTCCAATTTGGACATGGCTACTATAATCCAAAACACGCGACAACAACAGGTTACCCAACTACCTAGAGTGCCTGTTACTAAGCCAAGGGTTATTCCCACACAAAAGAAACCTTCATTCACTGCTCTATTTTGCCAAGCTATTGATCAATATACCTTAAATCAACAAAATCCTAAAACAAAACCGAATGTTAATTTCCAACAATCTGGGATACAACATAATGCTACCACAAATCTTCTACATAATACTCTTCCTACCAATCATTTGCATAACAACAATATAGCATCTAATCCTTATGTCCCGCCTTCCTACGCTCACAAATCCCATACTCATGTACCACCAAACCAATATGGTGGACAAACTGGTAATCTGGAAGCCATGGTGAAACAGTTAACCTCCCGTATGGACCAAATAGATCCCTATCGTCCCTCGTACAATTATCGAGAGATGTGTAGTCAACCTCTAGATCCTATAGTTGTAGCACAACCATATCCCAAACACTTTCCTATGCCTGTCCTACCTATATATAAAGGAACGGAAGATCCCATAGAGCATCTTCGTATGTTTAGGATAGCATGTCATGATATATCACATGATGACTTGTTATTGCTAAAAATGTTCCCAAAAAGTTTAGGGGGGATGGCATTGGAGTGGTATTATCAATTGCCCACTCATTCTTTGAGAAATTTCGAAGAGACCGTCGAATATTTTGTGCATCAATTTAGTGCCTATATTGAAAGGCATGTAACCATTAAATATTTGTACAATCTAAAACAAGACAAAGATGAGTGTTTTGCTGACTTCTTAGCTCGATGGAGGCAGTTGATAGGAAAATTACACTTTGTGTTACCTTATCGGGAAATGTTGGATATTTTTATCAATAATTTACAAGAACAACTATCCTATGAATTATCAATCGCTACCTTGACCACCTTCGATCAAGCTATAGACTTAGCCCGAAGAGTGGAAGACGCTCTCATTAGAAGAGGTCAACTCAAAAAGAAAGATGAAGAGAAAACATCCAGGAATCAATATAAAAATAAACAAGTTGTGGGTGATGGAGTCACTGATAGCAAAAACATTGCCAATGTTAATACTGCAAAAACAATAGAGAAATTCATATTGAAACCTCCTGATAAACCACCCCGAGAATTTACTAGGTTAAATCAACCTTTATCAACCATTCTCCCGCAACTATTAGCCCGAGGATTGATCCAATTACCAACTATCCGGGAACCTGATCCAACCATACCCGGATACAGAGCGGATTTACATTGTGATTTCCATAGAGGACCTGGACATGCTACCAACTCTTGTAAATGATTAAAACATAAAATACAAGATTTAATTGATAACAATGAGATGGAGGTGCAAGCCTTTCAACCTAAACAAAATCCTACTAATAATGTTCAAAAGAACACCCCTCAAAATCAGAATGCCAATCAATCATTGGACATATTTCAACATCCTTTACCAAAGCATGGCAAAGAGGTGGCTAATCAAATTGAACATCATAATGTTCCTCCTCCTACCCGATATGTAGGAGCCATTAGTGGGCATTTACCTATTCACGATCTAGAAATATTTGACACAACTTTATCCATGGTTACGTCCAGACCCCTATATAATACTCGAACACCTGATCTTAGTGATGTAGAATCTGATACTGAAAGTGACATGGAAATCACCTCCAATCAATCGAATAGTTCTGAAAATGAATCAGATCCTATTCAACCCATCACAAATGCTATGGTTTCGAAAGAACCATTTCCTAGAAGAGTTACTACTCGACCCTCTTCTCATCAGTTCCTTTCTAATGAACAAGCCATAAATGCTAGACCGAGACCAATTCATCATCCTCAAAATAATATTGTAGGTACCATCGGAGTCGTTACCAGACAACAGGCTCAAAACTCTCAACAGGATCAAACTCAGAACGATGGGTCAGCTCCATTTGTTTTGAAAAATCCCAATAAAGGGAATCATATGCCTAATGTTCAACCTAAGCCTCCGTATAATATTAATGAACAATTATCCAATACTACAGCCAGAATTTCCCTTTTGGACCTTTTAAGATCTTCTCCTATCCATAGGGATGAATTAATGCTCACATTAAGCCAAATGATGGTACCACAAAATATTCAGCCTGAAGCCATGACCAATACTATCATAACTCGAGAAGTTGATCGTATTGACTTTCGAGATAGGGATATACCACAACATAGTTTACATAAGGATAACCCTTTATATATTACTACCCTAATTGGGGACGTAGCAGTTAAACGCGTCTTGATTGATAATGGTTCATCTTTAAACATATGCACTTTTGACTTCTACCAAAGATTTGGCTTTAGGAGTGACGAAATGAAAAGAACGGATATGATTATAAAAGCCTTCAATGACGAGACACAAGAAACGTGTGGAGTCATTACTATACCCTTGCAAGTTGGTCCTAGAACCCTAGATACGACCGTGTTTATTGTACATTGCCCCGCATCGTACAATATACTTTTGGGTCGCCCTTGGATCAACGCGATGCGAGTGGTTCCATCCACTTTACATCAGTGTGTTAAATTCGAATTCAAAAACCAATTGGTTACCATTCATGGTGACCCTAGACCCTTTGATATGTGTGCTTTGGCAGAACCGGTTGGAGTTCAATTTTGCCCTGCTTTGTCATCCACACATCCTAATTCTCGTCAACCGTCTAAACGTGTGAAACACTCACCCATAACATCACCTAATTTTTCCCCATCAACTACACCTCTACATATAGCTCAATCATATTCTGAGCAAACCCCATTAGGACCTCGAAAAGATCCCAAAACTACAACCAATGTTCCTTGTTTTACCCCTATAACTTCCACACCGATAGACTCATCCATCGATATCCCTATAACATCTCCATCCCCTACAGGCATCCTTTCCACATCAAAAGATCTAGGAAATGTTCCTTCTACCTCTTATGCTCTCACTGATGAACTCTTACCTGATTTATCTAAAATTCTTATATCATAAGATATCAACACTGCCATGCAAGCTTCCCTTGTTTTAAATAAACTCCCACCTTCTCCTCGTACCTTGGGCCTCCCACAACCTATGGGAAGTATCTACCAAGTCGGGAGTTGTGCTTTTATTTATAAGGGATATGATTGGGGAAGAATACCCAGAAACATCAAGACACATTGTGATGGATATGCTCGATGCTATTTTGCTAATGAATATATTAAAGCTAAACCCATAATGCTTAAATTGGGCTATAAAGGGAAAGGTTTGGGACCTTTCCAAAATGGTATGAAGGAACCTATTGAGGTAGAACCATGGCCTGCCCGATGTGGCGTGGGCCTATTTCCTAGTAAAGGTCAACCCTTCCCATTTGAGGAGGATGACCATCTTACATGTTATCAAGATTATCTCGATAAACAAGATTCTTTGCTTTCAAAAAATAATCCCTTTACCTGTCATATGCTATCTCTCGCCTACCCTGAGATGATTGCCGAATCCGACGATGAGTTGGAAGGGGATATCTTCCATGATGTCTCCGTTGATGACTTATTACATAACGAATTTTATTTTGATGGCTCTATACCTAGTATAGCCCAGCTTGAGGCCTCGACTCCTCAAGACGAATTATCCAAGCTAACCTTGGAAGAATTACAAGAATTGGGTGTTTCACCCGCCCCACCTAATTTTGAGAGAGATTTACATATGGAAGTTGAAAACGGTATAAAAATTAACATTGGAACCGAACATAACCCTCACATAATCAATATTGGATCAGAATTAAGTCAAGAAAAACAAGATGAATACATTTCATTTCTTAAAGACTATGAAGATGTCTTTGCTTGGACATATGAAGACATGCCAGGTCTGGACCCTTCTGTAGTCATGCATCATCTAGTAGTCCATCCAGATGCTAAACCTGTTAAACAGAAACTTAGAAAAATGCATCCTAAAGTGGCCTTACTAGTCAAAGCAGAACTAGAAAAACTGTTGAAGGTCATTTTTATACAAGCCATTGATTATGCTGAATGGATCTCAAATGTAGTTCCAGTAACTAAGAAAGAAGCCACTAAAGTTAGGGTTTGTACAGACTTCAGAGACATTAATGTTGCCTGCCCTAAGGATGATTTTCCTCTTCCTAACATGGATCAAATCATTGATTTTATTGCTGGAAGTGGAATGATATCCCTAATGGATGGATTTTCTGGTTATAATCAGATCAGGATAGCTCCTGAAGATCAGGCTAAAACAACCTTTATTACCCCTTGGGGAACCTTTTGTTGGAAAGTAATGCCATTTGGTTTAAAGAACGCAGGCGCAACCTATCAACGAGCCATGACTTATATCTTTCACGATATGATGCATGATATTCTACATGATTATGTAGATGATATTATAGCTCGTTCCATCAAAGAAGATGATCATTTAAATGACCTGAGAAAAGTATTTGATCGGTTAAGGGAGTATCTTATCCGATTGAATCCAGCCAAATGTATATTCGGAGTTAAGTCCGATAAACTATTGGGGGTTATCATTTCTTTACGTGGCATTGAAATTGACCCTCTCAAGATCGTGGCTATCACTGATATGCCCGCACCCACCAATATATCAGAATTACAAAGTTTACAAGGTAAGCTTCAAGCTATTCGCCGCTTTATTGATAAGTTGGCAGATAAAACCGGACCCTTTCTTAAACTTCTTAAGAAAGATGTCTCTTTCCATTGGGACGAAGAATGCCAAGAAGCATTTGAACTCCTCAAGCAATATCTCCTCCAACCACCGGTGCTTTCCCCACCTAGATCTGATCGTCCATTTATTTTGTACATTTTTGCTTTCGATTTTGCCTTAGGAGCTATGTTAGCTCAGCTTGACGATGAGAAGAAAGAACGTGCTAATTATTACATCAGTAGAACCTTAATCAGTTATGAAACTCGCTATACCATATTAGAGAAGTTATGTCTTGTAGTCGTATTTTCTACATAGAAACTACGACATTATATGCTCAGTCAAAAAATGTATGTTATTGCCAAATTCGACCCTTTGCGATATCTTATGAGTCGACCGTATTTATCTGGTCGCACAGCCAAGTGGGTTCTTGCGCTAAGCGAGTTTGAACTCACGTTTATAGGACAAAAGTCTATTAAAGGTCAAATCATAGCAGATCAATTAGTTGCTGCACCCTTAGAGTCTACCCATCCCCTCATCATTGAGCTTCCCGATGAATGCCTTAAATTAGAGGCAGACCATCCTAAACAATGGTCCCTATACTTTGACGGAGCCCGATGCATGAGTGGGGCTGGTGCAGGTATTATCTTAATATCTCCACAAAAACATCTTATACCTCTGTCCTTTAAATTAACGTTTGCTTGCACTAATAATACTGCTGAATATGAGGCTCTAATCCTTGGATTACGAGCAGCTTTGGCACTAAAAATTAAAAATTTGTTAGTTTTTGGTGATTCCCAACTTGTCATAAATCAAATCAATGATGTTTATCAGACCAGAGATGATAAATTACGCCCATATAAAACATATGTTTTGCAATTATTAGCTTTATTTGATCAAGTTACCTTGGAAGCTATTCCTCGAACTAGCAATCGTGCGGTTGACGCTATGGCTGCAGCTGCATCTCTTTTGCCCTTGGAGTTAGATGATGAATATGCTACCATCATTATTCGTCGACTCCAGGAACCCACTTCAAGCAAATCATGCTTAGAACCTTTGGATGTGTTTCTAATCAATGAAACTACTCCCAAACCATGGTACACTGATATATTTAATTTTTTGCAAAATGGAACCTTCCCTGATGGTTATACTAGCAACCAACGCCGATTATTACGTAGACGAGCAAGTCACTTCGTAATCATTGGTAATACCTTGTATAGGAGATCTTTTGAAGGCATATTATTAAGATGTTTGAATCTAGAAGAATCTAGATCAGCTTTGAGTGAAGCCCATGATGGATCTTGTGGAGGACACTTTAGTGGTAATGCCATTGCTAAGAAGCTCCTTCGGATAGGATATTTTTGGCCTACCATGGAGAATGATGCACATGATTATGTGCGCCATTGCGACAAGTGCCAAAAACATGCTGACCTTGTCCATGCGCCTGCACAAGAACTACAGGCTATTTCATCTCCTTGGCCCTTTTCAAAATGGGGCTTAGATATCATTGGGAAAATCAACCCTGTGTCATCTGATGGACACAAATTTATCATAACCGCTATGGAGTATTTCACAAAATGGGTTGAAGCTATGCCTTTAGCTTCTTGTATTGGAACACAAGTTTCCAAATTTATCTTTAATCAAATTATTTGTAGGTTTGGAATTCCTGCCAATCTCATCTCGAGATAATGGAACTTGTTTCAAAAATAAAGATGTCAAAAAATTATGTCAAAGATATAAAATTCAACATCGTTGGTCCACTCCCTATTATCCTTAGGGTAATGGCCAAGCAGAAGCATCTAATAAAACATTAATCAAAATTCTCAAAAGACTGGTCAATAAATCTGGTCGAGATTGGCACATCCAATTATATCCTTCTTTGTGGGCCTATCGAACTAGTGTTCGCACCCCCACTGGAACTTCACCTTTCATTTTGGTTTATGGCATTGAAGCTGTTTTTCCCTTTGAATTAGAAGTTCCTTCTTTGGCTCTACTACTTCAAGATACTGAAGTAGGCGATGAATATCGTGCTGGCAGATTTAGTCAGCTGGAACTTTTAGATGAAAAGTGCATCAATGCTTTGGAGCATCTTCGTGCCTACCAAAACAAGCTTAAGAGAGCATATCACAAGAAAGTTCATCCTCGATCCTTTGAGATCGGCGACCTTGTCTTAAAAGAAAATCAAAAAAATACTAATGCTACTAAAGACCTTAAAGGTAAATTCGAGCCCAACTGGCTTGGACCATATATTATTACTGCTAAATTTGGATCGGGAGCATACAAATTATCTACCTTAGATGGTAAAGAACTTAAAGAACCTATGAACATTATGCATCTCAAACGCTACTATGCATAAAACATTGGGTCATTTCATCATTTGTATATATTGTATTTTGCATATTGTTTCATTTTTAGACATTTCTATCAAAATATTTTTTTCAAAGAAGATAGTATTTCTTCTTGCAATTCATCAATTAAAATCAAATACAAAAACATCAAAATCATCAAAATCTTCAAAAACATCTTTTTCATACTTGTCAATTCTTGGAGTTTGCAGTTATATTTTCAATTATTTTGGATAAATGAGCATTTATTTGGAATCCCACACTTTCACACTCACATGAATAAATATCTTGATTTTATTTAGTATGATTATTAATCTCTCTTATATCAAAGTCCACATTGGCATTAAATAAAGTTTTGAGCATAGAGAACTGATCTTGTTATTTACTTGAACCAAGTATATCTTTTCACATTAAAATGATTTCATTGCACATTCAATATGATGCTACATAGTAGACGTGGTTTCTTGAGCGAAAAGTTTCCCCTGCTATCCTATCATGCACATGGTCTAGAATCTTTGAGAATTGACAAAAGGACAAGCTCACCCCTACCTAGAATAAAAATCCCTTGCTCTACAGCTAATCCGAGCAAGTATCCCTAGCATAGGAAGAAAAAAAAAAATACACAAAAAAAAAAAAATGTTATTTTGTATCATTACAACAATGTTTCAGCATTATCTCAAATATCAAGCAAAAATACAAACAAGTAAAAAGAGCAAAAGAGAAAAGCAAAAGCAAAATGCAATAAAATCCTTTCCCTACCCCTTGAAAAGAAAAGAAGGGTGAATGAGCTTGAATCCCTGGAATTCTCAATTATTCAAAAACCGTGAGGTAAGCCCCATAACAGGTGGTTTGTGCCCAACCCGCTTGGCCTTGGGTAATTCCTAGCGTGGTGATATGTCTGTCACATTAGCGACCTTCTTTTGTATAGACCTATGTCGGCTTATGGATTAGCTAGCTCTTGATAACCTAACTTGCACGATAGTCCGGTATGGTTATATGCATATAAATCATGGTTAACGAACATTCATTTGGTTAAGGCAAATTGCTTGTATCAAATTATCTTGCTCAAAATTGGTGAATGAACAATACAATTGCACACACATTTGTATTTGAGAGATTTTGTATCATTATGATAAATCAAGATCGGTAATGAACTCACATTTGCACATGAGGATCCCTTATAAACCTACATTTGTTTTTGATAATTTAAAATATTTTTGTAATTCTTTTCGAACAATTTTATCCTCTTATTTCAGAATTTTGTTTTGTATAAAAACAATTATATACATTGTGTCACAAAATTGCAAAACGATTTCAAACAACATGTTCATCATATTATTATTTTCTGTTTATCAAAAATCAAAAATCAAAAACTCAATCATGCAATAAAACTAAAATCTCTATTTTATCTTTGGATTTCGTGATGATGGTATAAGTCTATACCTATAAATCCTATGCCTAGCGCAAACCATTGTTCTAATTTTATTTTCCCATCCATTTAAAAAAAAAAACACATATGGCTTACATCATTATGTTACACAATTGTGCTTCAAAACGAACGAACACTTATTCTATTTCATGTCATTATGTCAAACATTCCATCTTGCAACCATGGTATAATTTCTAAGGAATTATTCAAAAATTTATCACACTTAGGAATTCATGCCTAGCAAAAATCACTTTTAAACATATTTCATGCATAATTTTGTGAAAAATCTGAAAACAAATCATCCCCATCATCATTTTCATCATCACAACACCAAGTCTTAAGACAGTCTCTTAAGCACTCTTTTACTTTTAGCAATATTTCTATACTAGGATTAGCTTGACGACCTAGCGAGCGGTGACTCCATAAAATGGTCTATAACAGTGACAATGTCCTTTGAAATTATTGTTAGAAGTCCCCTTTATTTTTCATCAAATCACACCAAAAACAACCAATTTTTGCACATCAGATTATTTCATTTACAAATTTTATGGCATGACATAACATTATAATTCATTTCCAACGACATAATTACATGAATCAACAATTCAAGCATCATAATACAACATATACACAAGTCATATCATCAAAAAGATAATATATATATATATATATATTTTTTATATATATATATATATATATCAATGAATTATATACATCATCTGGATTGGTATGCCACAATCAAAGCTTTGGCATACTCAATCCCCTCAAAAGTAATAATAATATCATCTGCACTCTATAGTAGCTAGCCTCGAGAAGCCCTCGAGCTCTCAACCTCATCTCCTCCCCCACCCTGACGTGGAGGAGGTGGTCCCATAGAGGTCCGGGCCGTATCTCGGGTCCTCGTCGTCGATCGTGAGGATGTCCTCGATGATCCCATCATGATCGGCTCTACAATGGGGGTTGGCAATGATATCCTCTATCCCTCTGGGACCGCCTGATAGTACAACCCCTGGTAGAATGCGGTCTGAGCAATAGACCATGCCAGATCCCGAGTGCTCGCTCCTCCGCCCTGAGCTCTGAGCCGTGTAGCCTCATCTTGCAGTGTCTGCACTTGAGCCCGGAGGCGGGCAACCTCAGCCCAGAGAGCCATCGTCTCGCTGCTCTCCCCTACCTCAACACCCTTGCCCTTATCAGGCGATGGTGGTTTCTCCCCCTACTACGAAGGGAATCTCTCCTCCCTCCGCTCTGTCTCCTGTGGCCTCTATCGAGCCTGACCCATCTGCTGGCATCTCTCCTATGGGGACCGTCGCTGCTCTCTCCTACCATGACCCCGCGCTGCCTCAATGGTAGCCTGGCATCACCTCCCCATCCATCGCACAACTACGTGCACCGGACCCTATGCCCTCATCATCCGAGGAGGGTGGATGCCTACGTACCAGGCATCGTAGCCATCTGCAACCCCAACATCATCACCATCCACTGGCTGGATGGGGGCATCATCCGCATCCTGACTCCAGAATCGCTGCATGTCTGGAGCCCCGCTCAGCGTAGTACTATCTCGAACAGTCTAGGAGTACTCGTAATCCCTGAGAGAAGGGATCCCCTATTGTAGACCGAACTGCCATAGTACCCGATCGTAGCGGTGGAGCTCTACCTCTCCCCGCTCCATCCTCAGCCAGCAGACTCGCCTGATGCGAGCCAGCTCCTGCCCATCCTCTGCCCACCCGGGGTGCTCTCGCCATGGCCTCCAGGTGATCTGGTCTGGGATGAGGTCGTCCAGCAACCTCCGAGACATCGGCAGATCTATCCACCATTGTGACCCTCTCCGTAGCCACCAATAGAAAACCCGGGGCCTCTCCCGGTCAACCCCTGTCAATGGGAGCCCTACCGGCCTCCGCACCGCAATGTGCTCCCAACACCAAACCTGTAGCAGCGATGTCAAAACCAAACATCGGCCTCCCTTGTATACGACCCCATGCAGGATCCTATACAAGCGATAGAGTACAAAGCTGCCCCATGCAAACCTATACCCGTGGTCTCTCATGTCGCAGACTATGTCTGAGAGCACCCACGGTAGTCTGCACCCGCTCTGGTGGCACAACAGTAAGCCACCTACCACCCCTGCCAAAACCTGAGTCAGCCTAGATGCCCTAGGCATCTACCGTAGAGACTCGATGTTCACCCCGCCCTTCTCCAGGGTGAAGCTCGGGTCTCCAGTCAGCCTCATCATCGCCTGGCCCTGATTGGCCGTAGGCGTCATGAGCCGTCCCTGTATGGGGATCCTCATGATCCTCCATACGTCCTCTAGTGTGGGAGCCATCTCCCCTGTCGGTAGCCAAAAATAGGATGACCCCGGATACCATCTCTCTGCTAGGGCTGTCAGTAGCCCCATGTCAGTCGGTACTTGTGGCATCTCTGCCACATGCTGTAGCCCGACCTGTCCTAGTCGGTCACGCTCTGCCTGGTCAAGCGTGGCTATGTCATCTCTTAGTCCATCGTATTTCCATTCTCGGCTCTTTAGTAATCCCCTCTGCAAAACAAATAATAACAACAAAATTTATTAATTACCAATCATTAAAATCAAATTAAGCACATTTTAAAATCAAGTTAACGATGCTATCATCCACCATCGGATGATATCGTCCTAAATTGGGCAAAATCATCCTTTGTTAGGACTAAATCATCTCCGATTTTGCAACTTGGGGATCATCCCTTGTTGAACGAGATCGCCCCTAGTTCGTCGATTTTGCCCTCAAACGAAATCGATGATTTAGAGACGATTTCGGTGAAATAGGGACGATTTCGTCCGGACGTCGTCGACGGCCTAAAAATGGCCGCGATGCCCCAAATAATCCAAATTTAAATCCACCAATTGCACAAAGTAAAATCAAACCTAATCTACTAGGATTAGATCCTTACCCGTAGCCCGCGTCGGACCTCTGTCGCTCTGTGCGCTGTCTCCACCATTGTTTCTTTCTGTAGAGCTCTGGAACAGTAAAAATGAATTAGGGTTTTACCCTATTTTCTTAATTTTATTTTAAAAAAAATCAAATTTTTAATTTTTGTCTTTTCGCGTTTTTACCTCAAACGTTCGATTTGGGTAAAAACACGGAGGGGGCACCATAGTCAGCAGTTGTACGATTCGACCAAGAATCGTCGTCTAAAAAATTGAGTACATTTTTGCTTTCTCGTAAAATGGGAAAAACTCGTCTTTAACGCATTTTCTTCGAAAAATTCGCTAAAGAGGGGGCAAAATGTAGCACCCTAAAATTGGCATGGTTAAAACCTTAGTAAAAGATAAAAGATAGAAATTTGAATTTTAACCCCAAAACCGCTCCAAAATCGCCTGTTACCCGTTTCCTCATTTTTCGTGCCATTTTTAGGATTTGTTTTGACCGTTGGACGATATCGTCGTAGATTAGACGAGATCATCCCAGATCTGACGAAATCGTCATGGACAGAACGTCTAGACGATTTTTTCCCAAAACCAAATTTTCATAATTAGCTTCTGTTTCAACAACCTCTCCAACTTGGGCAGAAGCACGTCTGTGCAGTTGGAAATCTCCCAGATTGGGATGATCCCCAACCTCTTAAACCTCTTCCTAAGCCTATATAAACTAGGATTTTCTAGTTTACCCCCCGACTCCCCTTGATTCTGATTTCCCTGAACCCCTTAGCCGACGGATTTGGATCTTTATTCCTAGAGCATCCTCGGCTACTCATCTATCTGTGTTCTATACTTTGCATTTTCTTGCAGGAACTCTACTATTTTTTAGTTGAAGCTAGCTCGGATCGTCGCAAACGATCTCGGATGATTACAGACGATTTTGTCGAGGAGCGCAGATGATCTCGTACGATTGGAGGCGATCCTGACTGTAGTCCAGATTGGGGGCAATCCGAGTCCAGAGTTTGCGTTTCCTTAGCTTTCTCTGCATTTTTCATATTGTATTTCTGCACTGTCTTGAATTATTATGTTTATGCATCTTGGAGTTCACCTCATTTAGCATAATCGCATGGTAAAGTTAAAATCAATCATTAAATCTATCGCATTTCCTTATTTGTTATTGGAATCCATTATTTAGGCATGTTTGCTGTTATTTCTACCATTGTCCTTTGCTTCTGCACTTGCATATTTGGTATTTTGCGTCTATTTTTGTGATTGCAGGTTTTTGACGAATTCGTCTGATGAATTCATCAGATTTCAGATGATTTTGTCTGATTTTAGATGACCTTGGGCCGGGAAATATCAGATGATTACGTACGAATTGAGGCGATCTGAACTGCTACAAGCCTCAGAATCTTCATCAAACATCCGGAATCAGGTATGACACATTCTAATTAGCATATTCTCTGTTATTAGCACTCATTCCTATTTTTTGTATCCATTTAAATTATTATTGGTAGATAGAATAGTTTAGATTCATCTTGGCCAAACCTAGGAGTTGAATGATTGAGTATAAAAATGAACACATCAAACCCACTATCAACCTAGGCGTGGAAACTGCCACTCAAAAGTTTCCTGGTGAACCCACCATCCATCGAAAATTCACCCTTATACTCCTCCCCCAAGAGGCGGGACCTTCAAAGGGCCTCTCAGTCCGAGGTATTGTCCCATCCTTCTCGCATCCCCCTTTCGGGCACGGATCCTATAGCCTGAGGGTAAGGATGCAAAAAATTTGGAGCGATACAGATCACAGCATAGTAGGACTCCTTTAAAAGAGTATATTTTTGACATCTTTCAGAATTTGTGAGAGGCTAAGTTCATAACCTTACCTGATATCATCCCTTTAAACCCAAATAGAGCTAAACCTACAGGTTACAGGGAGTATCACTATTGTCTCTATCATCAAATA
Organism: Wollemia nobilis; assembly: GCA_028583015.1. Lineage (NCBI taxonomy): Eukaryota > Viridiplantae > Streptophyta > Pinopsida > Araucariales > Araucariaceae > Wollemia > Wollemia nobilis. Next base: position 5,145,240 of record JAQPPZ010016847.1, on the reverse strand, counting down.
GAGGATCATGGCATTCGAGATTATCATGAATTTAAGAGTGTGGTGCAACATCTGATCGAAAGTGGGATTTATCATGTAGATGGTTCTCTCATAGTGCCCCAACATGCTGAAGTGGAGGTCACACTTCCTCATGGGTGACCCCAAAGTTGTCAGTCGCTTCGTAAGCCCAATAGGCAAGTGCAATGGGTAGTTTCATTTCTGATGACTACTCTAACTTTTTTTCAAAAGTTACACGAGGTAAAGGCATTCATATTACCCAAATTCAAGCATAAGGTATCCAATACTGGGTCACCTAATGGGGGCCCCTTTTGTGTGTATCATCAAGCGCATGGACATGACATTCGAGATTGCCAATAATTTTAGAGATTTGTCCAAGACCTAGTATAACAAGACACGATCCGTGACGATGGTTCTATCATTCACCTTTATCGAAGCATAGGCACTCCAGTGAGGTCCATTCTTCACCTGGGAGAGTTGATTTTTATCACTCTTCCTAAACAATTTGATTACCTTTGAGTGAATAGCATGCACATTGGGGATCTTCAAGGTAGCATAACTTTCCTACCAGCCATGCCAAATTTGATAAGGCAAAAAGAGGAATCTAGAGGTATTTCACCTCCCTCACATTCATTGAATGGCACACACACTAAGGGTACATAGGGCAACATGCCCTCCCCAAAAGGCTCTAAGGGTTTCTGAAACCGCTTTGTCATGTCAGTAAAAGGCTCTGAGGGTTTTCTTAAAATTGCTCAATCAATCCCAAAAAGGCACCAAGGGTTCCTGAGAAATCGCTTGGTCAACCCAAAGGTCTTGAGGGTTGCTAAACATCACTCGGTCATCCTAAAAGGCTCCAAGATTGTCTATGAGTAGTTTGGTCAATCAAAAGGTACCAAGAGTTTTTGAAAAACTGCTTGGTCAAACCAAAAGCTCCAAGGATTCTAAAAAATTACTTGGTCATCTCAAAACACCCTAAATGTGCTCATAATCCGTTTGGTTAGTCCTAAAAGCTCCAAGGTTTCCTAAGAATTGCTTGGTCAATTTAAATGCTTCGAAGGCATGTACTCACCGTTTGGTCAAATATGAGGCTCAAAACTCATAAAAATTATAAAATCAATAAAATCCAAAAAAATTGGTAAAGCATAAAATCCAAAAACATTTACATTCCAATTGCATCATTGCAGTTCATATTCCACACGCATTTCATCATTGCATTGCATATAGGCATTTGTCATCCATTGCATTTCGTAGTAGAATAAATTGTGTATGTCAGTCTTACAAATGACACCACGTTTGTGTTTCAATCATATGCCTCTACATTTATCATAATCCATCAGTCATGTGAGTAAATGTGTTTTTCAACACAACCTATAATGTTGCTATGAGAGATATACTTAGGTTTTCCAATCACCCAACCATACCTAGAGGTCTTATCAAGAGTTGATAAAAATATTTTTTTGCTTTTGTAACTAAGGTCCAGTTAGTATAGCCCTTAGCATATCAAAATCCTATCACTAATCGACAAATTAAAAAATTCTAATAAGGACTAGGGGAAGATGAAATCTACAAAGTAGGACCGGGTATCCTGAAGTTAAAAGAGCTATTCTTGCTTATCCCTCTATACGGATGGTATGGGAAATGTTAGCAGTTGGCAAAAGGACAAGTATATTCCCTACTCAGAATCCCTTGCTTATGATAAAATGAGAAATATCCTAGAATGATATCCCACATCAATCCGTAAGGTTGATACCCTAGATTGATATCATATATCGACATCCCGAATTGATATCCTATATTGATATCATAGATTGATACACTCAATCGATGTTACAGAAATAGTTCCCCCTAAAGTAAAATCCCCCAAAAGAAGGTTTCTGAAGAAAATTATCAAATGTAAATTCCATAAAATGAAGATCAAATGAAGATCAGAAATCAAAGCTCAAGTGAATATCAAATGAAGATCAGAAATAAATTTTCACATCAAGATCAAATGAAGATCATAAAGGAAGTTCCAATGAAGATCAAATGAAGATCCAAATAAAGTCAAAATCAAAATGGAATCGACTCCCTTGCTTCACTACATATGAGCAAGTATCCCAAAAAATGAAAGAAAAGAGAGGGACGAAACTTGAATCCCTGGAATTGCCAGCACTATTGTACCTTTCGTATGATGATATATCTTACACATTAACATATTGCTTATGAACAAGACCAATGTTTGAATGTAGAAGAGCTAGCTTCAGGTGTCCTGTATCGCCTAATGGCTTAGTCAAACTAGAATCCAAACCTAATATTGGATAAACACTTGTGGATCCCCTATCTTAGCAATGGGCTGAAAGAATCCTGCCTAACATCGGGGTATGTTTATGCCTTATCTTAAAAGTATTTATGTTCACACACAGGTAAAATTAATAGTTAGGGCCTATCCTAGCAAAAGCCTTGCATTTCATAAGTCTAGTATGGTTAGTATGCAACTTTTGATAAGTCAATTAGAGTGTTTGAGTCTCATGGAAAACCTCAAAAATCTCTCTAATAGAAACAAATGTCAAATATCACAAACCATCAAAAAGTAAAAGGTATTTCAAATCATCAAAATTAAAAGTATCGAATCCATGATACATCATTACATAAAGCACAATCAAAATATAGGATAGATACTGGATGGATATTAGAAATAATATCTAGATGACCACTGACTATATTGTGCATATTTTTCAAACTTGTAAAAGAAAATAGAATGACACATTATATAATTCGCATCATACCGCTTCATACCATTGCATTTCATAAATGGGTGATTAATTGATAAAATTATTATTATGAGGATTTTCAATTACATTCATGATTTTTATACATTTTGTGGTGTCGTCCATTAGATTGTTAAACATGTATTGCATTCATTCCTTATGTTTTAAGTGATTAAACCATACAGGTTCATTTACATTATATTACCATCATGTAAATAAAGCATAACATACATTAATGCATACAATAAAGCAATACCAAATATGCATTAAAAATATATAATTCCATCCATATGCATCCATCATAAATCGCACAAGTAAACATCTAGATCATTGCATATCATCATCATCATAAATAAAATAGCTATCTAGTGCATGTCATCCATACATCACATCATATAGCATCAAATTAACATAAGCATTGCATCCATGTGCATCACATAAAATCAAAAATACACAAATAAATGAGTACACATGTAGCACCCTAAAATTGGCGCAGTTAAACCATCAGTAAAAAGTAGAAATTTGAATTTTAACCCCGAAACCGCCCGTTAACCGCTCACCTCATTTTTTGCACCATTTTTAGAGGTTGTTGTGACCGTTGGACGATATCGTCGTCGATCTGACGATATCGTCCCAAATCGGACGAATTCATCTGGAACAGAACGTCCAGACGATTTCGTCCCAAAACCAAATTTTCGCAATTAGCTTCTGTTCCAACGACCTCTCCAACTTGGGCAGAAGCGTGTCTACGTGGTTGGAGATTCCCACGTTGAGGATCTCCCAGATTGGGATGATCCCCAACCTCCTAACCTCCCCCTAATCCTATATAAACTGGGATTTTCCTAGTTTATCCCCCTGACTCCCTACCTGTCGCCCCGATTATTTCCCTAATTTTAGTTTTTGTGATCTCCCATCATTTGCACTTGTGTTTTCAAGTTTTGTTGCAGGATTTCACTGTGTTTCAGCCGGAGGTAGCTCGGATCGTCGCAGGTGATTCAACTACAATTTTAGATGATCCTGTCAAGATCGACGATGATCTTGTACGATTACAGATGATCCGGTCTGCAATTCAGCTTGGGGGCAATCAGAGCCCTGAGTTTGCATTCTCTATCTCATTTTCCTTATTTATTGGTGCATTAGATTAATTTACTTCTATTTTGCATCTTGGAGTTCACCTCATTTAGCATAATTGCATGATAAAATTCAAAATAAGTTTCCAAAATAGTGCATCTCATTTAATTTGATATCTGGATTTATCATTCAAACATCTATACTCTTATTTCTATCATTTTGCATCATTCTTGCAATTGTATTTTTGGTTTTTGGTGTCTGTTTTCTTGATTGCAGGTTTCTAACGAATTCGTCTGACGAATTCGTCAGGTCGCTGACGATCTTGGGTGATCTCGGATGATCTCCTATGATTTGGGATGATTCTATACAATTACAGATGATCCTGTCATATCCGGGATGATCTGGACTCCTACAAGCTTCAGAATCTTCATCAGACATCAGAAATCAGGTGTACTCTTCTCCATTTTATATATTCTCTGTATTCAATCACATTAGGATTCATTTATGTCTGTTGTCTTCATATAAATCAGAATCTTCATATAGAATAGCTTAGCTTCATTTTGGCCAACCTAGGAATCTGAATGATTGAACATAAAATGAACAAATCAAACCCATTCTCAACCTAGGCATGGAAACTGCCACTCAAAGTTTCCTGGTGAACCCCACCATCCATCAAAAATTCACCTTTATACCCCTCCCCCGAGAGGCGCGACCTTCAAAGGGCCTCTCCGTCCGAGGTATTGTTCCATCCTTTTCTCACCCCCTTTCGGGTATGGATCCTTTAGCCTGAAGGTAAGGGTGCAAAAAATTTGGGCGATACATTTTGGTGAACCCGACGTGAAACTAAAAACACCTTTTGAAAACAATCCAAAAAAAAAACACATTATTAAGAACATCTAGAATCATTAGAAAACTGTTAAATTTGCATATCATACTTAGATGGTAGATTATAATAGAAGACGAGTTGTCTCCATAAATGTTGAAAATCAATTAACGGCCATAGAGATTACTTCTGTGCTTAGAGTACCTCAAACATATAGAGCCCAACCTTTGTGGGACGAACTTGATAGGAGATTGGGTATTATTGAATCTAGATCTGCAGAACTTAGGCAAATTAAGAGGTTTGTCCTAGATAGAATCCTGGATCCTGATCAGGTGACTTTGTATCATGAACTTCAGAGAGCTTGCCATAGGTGGTTAGCCGATAAAAGAGCACTTGTGTCTTCTGAATTATACACCTTTGAGGAATACCTTGAGAACGCAGTTGTAGTACATAAATTTCTATCTCGTGTAGAGGATCAAGAAGTCGTTCTTACGGATAGAAAGAGATGGAATAGAGTTCCTAGAGCTGTGTTGTATCGAGAGTATTGCCATGAACTTTATTTTTACATGTCATAGTCTAAAATAGATCATATTACCATAGCACACTTTGTCAAGTTCTTGAAAAACAACTTCCAATTTGAAGAGGAGCATTTCATGACTCCTGATGAACTTGACCCTATCAATGATATCCATAAACTATTCATAGAAAGCTAAGTGATTCTTTCTACTATTGTTTCTTACAACTAGCATGTTGTTTGTTATTTTTATTCTCGTAAAATAATAATATAATAAAATCACACAAAAAAAAAAAAAACAAAACATTTCCTTTTAAAGTATTATAGTAGGTATATAGTTAAAATATATACCTCTCAACCCTATCGCATATATATATATATATATATATATATATATATATATATATATATATATATATATATATATATAGTATATATATAGTTTTGCTAAAACCTAAGTTTAGCACAATGCCTAGACTTAGGAATGGAAAACAAACCGAAGAAGATGAAGATTGGTTAGGAAGACCATTAATTGACCAAAATGTCCCTCCTGAGGACCAAGTTCAGGAAGAAGAAACCCTAGACCAACAAGAAGAAGAGCTTGTTGTAGGAAATGAACAAGAAGAAACTATTAGAGAGGAAGGATCCTCATCCCCTAAAATGTCTCCGGGAGGAGCTATCACTTTTGAGAACATGGAACAATTCTGGAAGTTCATTAACACTAATATTGGTGTTTTTAATAGAGCAGCCCATATGGACAAGGATCGAATTAGTGACACTCAAGCAACTCTAGAAGAAGTATTTCAAACACACACTAATCCCTTGTCCTTTATTGAACAAGAGAGTGATCAAGCTGGACCATCCAATTTGGATATAGTAGTTGTGATCCAGAGCATGCAACAACAACAGGTTACCCAACGATCTAAAGTGCCTGTTAACAAGCCTAGGGTCATTCCCACACAAAAGAAACCATCATTTACTGCTCTATTTCACCAAGCTCTTGATCAACATACCTCAAATCAACAAAAACCCAAAACAAAACCGAACACCAATTACCAACAATCTAAGGTACAACATAATACTATTACAAATCCCCTTCATAATACTCTTCCTACCAACACTTTGCATAATAGCAATATAACATCTAATCCTTATGTCACACCATCATACACTCATAGATCCCATACCTATGTGCCACCGAACCAATATGGTGGACAAACTAGCAATCTTGAAGCCGTGGTGAAATAGTTAGTTTCCCGCATGGACCAGATAGATCCCTACCATCCCTCGTACAATTATCGAGAGATGTGTAGTCAGCCTTTAGATCCTATAGTCGTAGCACAACCGTATCCTAAACATTTTCCTATGCCTGTTCTTCCCATATATAAAGGAACCGAAGATCCCATAGAGCATCTTCGTATGTTTAGGATAGCATGTCATGATATATCACATGATGACTTGTTATTACTAAAAATGTTCCCAAAAAGCTTGGGAGGAATGGCATTAGAGTGGTATTATCAATTACCCACTAATTCTTTGAGGAATTTCGAAGAAACTGCCGAGTCTTTTGTTCATCAATTTAGTGCCTACATCGAAAGATATGTGACCATTAAAGATTTGTATAACTTAAAACAGGGCAAAGATGAATGCTTTGCTGATTTCCTAGCTAGGTGGAGACAGTTGATAGGAAAATTGCACTTTGTGTTACCTTATAGGGAGATGTTGGACATCTTTATTAATAATTTGCAAGAGCAACTATCTTATGAATTATCAACTGCTACCTTGACCACCTTCGATCAAGCTATAGACTTAGCCCGAAGAGTGGAAGATGCTCTCATTAGGAGAGGCCAGCTTAAAAAGAGAGACGATGAGAAAACATCCAAAAATCAATATAAGAATAAACAAGTTGTGGGTGATGGAGTCACCGATAGCAGAAATATTGCTAATGTTAATGTTGCGAAGACAATGGAGAAGTTTGTACTGAAACCTCCTGATAGACCTCCTCGAGAATTTACTAGGTTAAATCAACCTTTATCAACTATTCTACCACAATTATTAGAATGAGGTTTGATTCAATTACCAAATATTCGGGAACCTGATCCAACTATACCCGGATACAGAGCAGATTTACACTGTGACTTCCATAGAGGACCTGGACACACTACCAACTCTTGTAAAATATTAAAACATAAAATACAGGACTTGATTGATAACAATGAGATGGAGGTGCAAGCCTTTCAACCTAAGCAAAATCCTCCTAATAATGTTCAAAAGAACACCCCACAAAACCAGAATCAGAATGCCAATCAGTCATTGGACATCTTTCAACATCCCTTACCAAAACATGGTAAGGAGGTGGCTAATCAAGTTGAACATCATAATGTCCCTCCTCCTGCCCGATATGTAGGAACTATTAGTGGGCATTTACCTGTTCATGATCTAGAAATATTTGACACAACTTTATCCGTGGTTACAACCAGGCCTCTATATAATATTCAGATACCTGATCTTAGTGATACAGAATACGAGACTGAGAGTGATATGGAAATCACATCAAATCAATCGAATAGTTCTAAAGATGAATCAGATCCTATTCACCCTATCACAAGTTATATGGTTCCAGAAGAGCCATTTCCAAGAAGAGTCACTACTAGACCATCATCTCACCGATTACTTTCTAATGAGCTAGCTATAAACGCTAGACCAAGACCCATTCATCATCCACAGAATAATATTGTGGGTACCATCGGAGCTGTTACTAGACAACAAGCTCAAAATTCTCAACAAGATCAAATTCAGAATGGTGGATCAGCTCCATTTGTTTTGAAGGTTCCTAATAAAGGGAATCATTCACCTAATGTTCAACCTAAACCTCCTTATAATATTAATGAACAATTATCAAATATTACAGCTAGAATTTCTCTCTTGGACCTTTTAAGATCTTCTCCTACACATAGAGATGAATTAATGCTCACATTAAGTCAGATGATGGTACCACAAGACATTCAACCTGAAGCCATGGCCGATACTATAATAACTCGTGAAGTTGATTGTATTGACTTTCGGGATAGAGACATACCGCAACATAGTTTACATAAAGATAACCCCTTGTATATTACTGCCTTAATTGGAGATGTAGCAATCAAACGAGTTTTGATTGATAATGGTTCATCTTTAAATATCTGCACTTTTGACTTCTACCAAATATTTGGGTTTAGAAGTGATGAAATGAAAAGAACTGATATGATCATAAAAGCTTTCAATGACGAAACACAAGAAACGTGTGGAGTTATTACCATTCCATTGCAGAGTTGGTCCAAGAACCTTGGATACGACTGTGTTTATTGTACATTGCCCTGCATCGTACAATATACTCTTGGGTCATCCTTGGATCAACGCGATGCGAGCTGTTCCCTCAACTTTACATCAATGTGTTAAGTTCAAATTTAAGAATCAGTTGGTTACCATTCATGGTGATCCAAGACCCTTTGATATGTGTGCTTTGGCAGAACCTATTGGAGTTCAATTTTGCCCCGCTCTGTCATCCACACATCCTAATTCTCATTATCCATCTAAACATGTGAAACTCACACCCACAACGTCATCTACTTCTTCTCCATCAGTTGCACCTCCACATATAGCTCAACCATCTTCTGAACAAACCGCATTAGGACCTAAGAAAGATCCTAATCCCACAACCAATGTCTCTTGTTCTACTCCTATAACTTCCATACCTTTAATAGACCCATCTATCGACACCTCTACACCGTCTACATCCACCAAATTCATATTTTCTGCATCGAAAGACGTAGGGAATGTTCCTTCTACCTCTTATGCTCTTACTGACGAGCTCTTACCCGATCTATCTAAAATTCTTATATCAGAAGAAACGAATGCTTCTATGCAAGATTCCCTTATTTTAAATAATTTGCCACCATCTCCTCATACCTTGGGCCTCCCACAGCCTATGGGAAGTATTTACCAAGTCGGGAGCTATGCCTTTATTTATAAGGGATATGACTGGGGTAGAATACCCAGAAACATCAGAACTCATTATGATGGATATGCTCGATGTTATTTTACTAATGAGTATATTAAAGCCAAACCTATAATGCTTAAATTGGGATATAAAGGGAAAGGTTTGGGACCTTTCCAGAATGGTATGAAAGAACCTTTTGAGGTAGAAGCGTGGCCCGCCCGATGTGGTGTGGGCCTATTTTCTAGTAAGGGTCAGCCATTCCCATTTGAGGATGATGACCATCTTATATGTTACCAAGATTATTTAGATGAACGCGATGCTTTGCGTTTAATGAATAAGACATTCACATGTAATATGCTATCTATAGCTTATCCTGAGATGATCGCTGAATCCGACGATGAGTTGGAGGGAGATATCTTTCACGATGTCTCCGTTGAGGAATTATTACATAATGGATTTTATTTTGATGGCTCTATACCTAGTATAGCCCAACTTGAGGCCACGACTCCTCAAGATGAATTATCCAAGCTAACCTTGGAAGAATTACAAGAATTGGGCGTTTCACCCGCCCCACCTAATTTTGAGAGAGATCTACACATGGAAGTAGAAAATGTCATAAAAATTAACATTGGAACCAACGATAACCCTCACATAATCAACATTGGATCAGAATTGAGTCAAGAAAAATAGGATAAATACATTGCATTTCTTAAAGAATATGAAGATGTTTTTGCTTGGACATATGAAGATATGCCAGGTTTAGACCCTTCCGTAGTTATGCATCACCTAGTAGTGCATCCGGATGCTAAACCTGTTAAGCATAAGCTTAGAAAAATGCATCCTAAAGTGGCCTTACTAGTCAAAGGGGAGTTAGAAAAACTCTTGAATGTTATTTTTATACAAGCCATTGATTATGTTGAATGGATCTCGAATGTAGTTCTAGTAACTAAGAAAGAAGCTACTAAGATTAGGGTTTGTACAGACTTTAGAGATATTAATGTTGCATGCCCTAAAGATGATTTTCCCCTTCCCAATATGGATCAGATCATTGATTTTACTACTGGGAGTGGAATGATATCCTTAATGGATGGATTTTCTGGTTATAATCAGATCAGGATAGCTCCTGAAGATCAGGCTAAAACAACCTTTATTACCCCTTGGGGGACTTTCTGTTGGAAAGTGATGCCATTCGGTTTGAAGAATGCAGGTGCAACCTATCAATGAGCCATGACTTATATCTTTCATGATATGATGCATGATATACTACATGATTATGTAGATGACATTATAGCTCGTTCTACTGAAGAAGATGACCATTTAGATGACTTGAGAAAAGTATTTGATCGGTTAAGGGAATATCTTATCCGATTGAATCCAGCCAAATGTATATTCGGAGTTAAGTCAGGTAAATTATTGGGGGTTATAGTTTCTTTACGTGGCATCAAAATTGACCCTCTCAAGATTACGACTATCACTGATATGCCCGCACCTACAAATATATCTGAATTACGGAGTCTACAAGGTAAGCTTCAAGCTATCCGTCGCTTCATCGATAAGCCGGCGGATAAAACTGGACCCTTTCTTAAGCTTCTTAAGAAGGATGTCTCTTTCCATTGGGACGACGAATGTAAGGAAGCATTTGAACTCCTCAAACAATATCTTCTTAACCCACCTGTACTTTCACCACCTAAACCTGATCGCCCATTTATCTTGTATATTTTTGCTTCATATTTTGCTTTAGGAGCTATGTTAGCTCAACTTGATGATGAGAAAAGAGAGCGTGCTAATTATTACATTAGCAGAACATTAATTAGTTATGAAACCCGCTACACAACATTAGAGAAGTTATGTCTAGCAATCATATTTTCTACACAAAAACTATGCCATTATATGCTCAGTCAAAAAACATACGTTATTGCTAAATCCGATCCCTTGCGGTATCTCATGAGTCGACCTTATTTATCTGGTCGCACAACGAAGTGGGTTCTTGCTCTAAGCGAGTTTGAACTCACGTTTATAGGACAGAAGTCTGTTAAGGGTCAAATCATAGCAGATCAATTAGTTGTTGCACCCTTAGAGTCCACCCATCCCCTCGTCATTGAGTTTCCTGACGAATGCCTTAACCTAGAGGCGGATCATTCAGAGCAATGGTCCCTATACTTTGATGGAGCCCGATGCATGAGTGGGGCTGGTGCAGGTATTATTTTGATATCTCCATAGAAACATCTCATACCTCTATCCTTTAAATTAATGTTTGCCTGTACTAATAACACTGCTGAATATGAGGCTCTAATCCTTGGATTACGAGCTGCCCTGGCACTAAAAATTAAAAATCTATTAGTTTTCGATGATTCTCAACTTGTTATAAATCAAATTAACGATGTTTATCAGACCAGAGATGATAAATTGCGCCCATATAAAGCATATGTATTACAATTAATATCTTTATTTGATCAAGTTACCTTGGAAGCTATTCCTAGAACTAGCAATCGTGCGGCTGACGCTATGGCCGCAACTGCATCTCTTTTACCCTTGGAGTTAGATGACGAATATGCTACCATCATTATTCGTCGACTCTAGGAACCCGCTTCAACTAAATCATGCTTGGAACCTTTGGACGTGTTTCTAATCAACGAAACTATTCCTGAACTTTGGTACACCGACATCCTCAATTTTCTTCAAAATGGGACCTTCCCTGAAGGTTTTAATAGAAACCAACGCTGGTTATTACGTAGACGAGCAAGTCGCTTCGTAATAATTGGCAATACGTTATATAGGAGATCTTTTGAAGGTATCCTATTGAGATGTTTGAATCTAGAAGAGTCTAGATCAGCTTTGAGTGAAGCCCATGATGGATCTTGTGGGGGACACTTTAGTGGTAGCGCCATTGCTAAGAAGCTCCTTAGGATAGGATATTTTTGGCCTACCATGGAGAATGATGCACATGATTACGTGCGCCATTGCGACAAGTGCCAGAAACACGCTGACCTTGTCCATGCGCCTGCACAAGAACTGCAGGCTATTTCATCTCCTTGGCCCTTTTCAAAATGGGGCTTAGACATCATCAAAAAATCAATCCTGTGTCATCTGATGGACACAAATTCATCATAACCACCATCGAGTATTTTACGAAGTGGGTCGAAGCTATGCCCTTAGCTTCTTGCACTGGAACGCAAGTTTCCAAGTTTATTCTTAATCAAATTATTTGTAGGTTCGAAATTCCTGCAAATCTCATCTCGGATAATGGAACTTGTTTCAAAAACAAATATGTAAAGAAACTATGTCAAAAATATAAAATTCAACATCGTTGGTCCACTCCCTATTATCCTCAGGGTAATGGCCAAGCAGAAGCATCTAATAAAACATTAATTAAAATCCTCAAGAGATTGGTCAATAAATCTGGCCGTGATTGGCACATTCAATTATATCCTGCTTTGTGGGCTTATCGAACTAGCATTCGTACTCCCACGGGCACTTCACCTTTTGTTTTGGTTTATGGCGCTGAAGCTGTTTTTCCCTTTGAACTAGAAGTTCCTTCTTTGGCTCTGCTACTTCAAGATACTGAAGTAGGAGATGAATATCATGTTGGCAGATTTAGTCAGCTGGAACTCCTAGATGAGAAGCGCATTAATGCTTTGGAGCATCTTCGTGCCTACCATAACAAGCTCAAACGAGCATATCTCAAGAAAGTTCATAATCGATCCTTTGAGATCGACGACCTCGTCTTAAAAGAAAATCAAAAAAATACTAATGCAACTAAAGACCTTAAAGGCAAATTCGAGCCTAACTGGCTTGGGCCATATATTATCACTGCTAAATTTGGATCGGGAGCATACAGATTAGCTACCTTAGATGGTAAAGATCTTAAAGAACCTATGAACATTATGCATCTTAAGCGCTATTATGCATAAATCTGGTAATTTCATCACTGTATATATTATACATATTGTCTCATATTAGTAATTCATATAAAAATTTCAAAAAATAGTAATATTATGTATTCTCTCAATTCATAAATTAAAATCAAAATATAAAAAAATCAAAATCATCAAAATCCTCAAAAACATCTTCTATTTTGCACCTGTCAATTCTTGAAGTATTGCATTTATATTTTCAGTTATTTTGGATAAATTAGCATTTATCTGGAATCCCTCACTTTCACACTCACATGAATAAATATCTTGATCTTATTTGGTATGATTATTAATCTCTCTTATATCGAAGTCCACAGTTGAATTAAATAAAGTTTTGAGCATAGAGAACTGATCTTGTTATTTACTTGAACCAAGTACACCTTTTCACATTAAAATGATTTCATTGCAAATTCAAAATGATGCTACATAGTAGAAGTGGTCTCTTGAGCGAAAAGTTTCCCCTGCTATCCTATCATGCACATGGTCTAGAATCTTTGAGAATTGACAAAAGGACAAGCTCACCCCTGCCCAGAATAAAAATCCCTTGCTCTACAACCAATCCGAGCAAGTATCCCTAGTATAGGAAGAAAAAGAAAAAGAAAAAGAAAATCAAGAAAAATCATGAGAAAAAGAGAAATTATTCAGAAGCATTATCATTTTGTACCATCTCAGCAATATTTCAGCATTATCTCAGTGTCAAGCAAAATACAAAAAAAAAAAAATAGAAAAAGAAAAGAAAAGAAAAAGCAAAAAGCAATAAATCCCTTCCCCCCCTTTGAAAGAAAAGAAGGGTGAATGAGCTTGAATCCCTGGAATTCTCAATTATTCGAAAATCATGAGGTAAGCCCCATAACAGGTGGTTTGTGCCCAACCCGCTTGGCCTTGGGTAACTCCTAGCGTGGTGATATGTCTGTCACATTAGCGACCTTCTTTTGTACAGACCTATGTCCGCTTATGGATCAGCTAGCTCTTGATGACCCGACTTACATAGTAGTCTGGTACGGTTACATGCATATAAATCATGGTCAACGAACACTCATTTGGTTAATTCAAATTACTTGTATCAAATTATCTTGCTCAAAATCGGTAAATGAACATTACAATTGCACACACATTTGTGTTTGAGAGATTTTGTATCATTATGATAGATCAAGATCGGCAATGAACTCACGTATGCACACGGGGTTCCTTATAAATCTAAAATTTGTCTTTGAGATAATTTAAAATATTTATTCAAATCTTCTGGAATAATTTGACTTTCTTACTTGAGAATATCTGCTTAGCGTAAAATCAATTAAATACATTTTTTTCAAAAATCCAAAATTTTCTTGCAAAACATGTTCAAAAATCTAGCAATAAAGTCACATTTATATATTTTCGACTTTCGCGACGATGGTATAGTTCCTAAACCTAAATTGGAATTTTATGCCTAGTGCAAGTCCTCATTTTTATATTTTTTGTTTATCTCAAAATCAAAAATCAACTATGCAATAAAACTATTATATCAATTTCTTCTTTGGATTTCGCGATGATGGTATAAGTCTATACCTAAAATTCTATGCCTAGCGCAAACCATCGTTCTAATTTTATTTCCCATTTATTTAATCCATAAAAGCATATGGCTTAAATCATTATGTTACACAATTGTGCTTTAAAAAGAACGAAAACTTTCCTATTTCATTTCATTATGTCAACATTCATTTTTTTGTGACGATGGTATAATTCCTAGGGAATTGTTCAAATTTCTATCATACTTAGGAATTTTATGCCTAGCAAAAATCATATTTTTAATATTTCATGCATAATATTTTCATGGAAATCTGAAAACAAATCATCACTATCATCATTTTTCATCATCACAACACAAAGTCTTAAGAAAGTCTCTTAAGCACCCTTTTACTTTTAGCAATATTTCTCTCATACCGGGATTAGCTTGATGACCTAGCGAGCGGCGACTCCATGAAATGGTCATGTAACAACGACAATGTCCTTTGAAATTATTGTTAGAAGTCACTTTATTTTCATCAAAACACACCACAACAACCAGTTTGTTTACATCAGATTATTTCATTTAATTTTATAGCATGACATAAAATTATAATATTTTCAACGACATAATTACATGAATAGTCAATCAACAATTAAAATATTAAAGCATCATAAAACATATGCACAAGTCATATCACAAAAAGAACATCATATATATATCAAGAAGTATATACATCATATCAAAACGGATTGGTATGCCACAATCTATACCCTGGCATACTCAATCATCTCAAAAATAGTCTATGTACAATGTGCATCTAGCCTCGAGAAGACCTCGAGCTCTCAGCCTCATCTCCTCTCCCCCCCTGAGGTGGAGGAGGTGGTCCCATCGAAGCCCGTCCTATGTCGTGGGTCCTCGACGTCGATCGTGATGATGTCCTCGATGACCCCATCCTGATCGGCTCCGCAATGTCGACTGGCAACTGTATCCTCTGGCCCTCTAGAACCAGCTGGTAGTACACTCCCTGATAGAACACGGTCTGAGCAACCGACCATGCCAGCTCCAGAATGCTCGCCCCTCCACTCCGAGCCCTGAGCCGTGTAGCCTCATCCTGCAGAGTCTACACCTGAGCTCGTAGGTAGGCATTCTCCACCCGAAGAGCTGCCATCTCGCTGCTCTCCCCCACCTCGACACCCTTGCCCCTATCGGGTGATGGTGGCCTATCCCTCTACTAAGAAGGGAGTCTCTCTCTCCTCTCCTCCCTCCTCTCTGGTTGTTTATTTCTCTCCGGAGCCTATGGTACTCTCCGACGTCTCTCCTGAGGAGGCCATCGCTGATCCCTCCCTCTATGACTCCTCACTGCATCGATGGCAGCATGGCACCGCCTCTCCATCCGTTGCACTACAGCGTGCATCGAACCCTGTGCCCTCATCATCCGAGGAGGGTAGATGCCTGCATACCAGACATCATACCCATCTGCTACCCCCGCATCATCCCCATCCACTGGCTGAATGGGGGCATCATCAGCATCCTGACTCCAGAACCACTGCATGTCTGGAGCCCCACTCAGTGTGGTATTATCCCACATAGTCCAGGAGTACTCATAATCCCTAAGAGTAGGGATCCCTTGTTGTAGACCGAACTGCCTCAAAACTTGGTCGTAGCGGTGGAGCTCTACCTCTCCCCACTCTGTCCTCAACCATATGACTCACCTGATGCGAGCCAACTCCTGTCCATCCTCTACCCACCCTGGATGCTCTCTCCATGGTCTCCAGGTGATCCGATCTAGGGTGAGGTCATCTAGCAACCTCCGAGACGTTGGCAGATCTATCCGCCGCTATGACCCTCTCTAGAGCCACCAATAGAAAACTCGAGGTCTCTCCCAATCAACTCCTGTCAATGGAAGCCCTATCGGCCTTCGCACCGCAATGTGCTCCCAACACCAAACCTGTAGAAGCGATGTTAGCACCAGACATCGACCCCCCTTGTATACGACCCCGTAAAGGATCCTATACAAGTGGCACAGTACAAAGCTGCCCCAAGAAAACCTGTATTCATGGTATCTTATGTCACAGACCACATCTGACAGTAGCCACAGTAATCTGCATCTACTCTGGTGGCATAGAAGAAGGGCACCCACCACCCCTGCATGGATTATGAGCTACCCTGGCACTAAAAATTAAAAATCTATTAGTTTTCGATGATTTTCAACTTGTTATAAATCAAATTAACAATGTTTATCAGACCAGAGATGATAAATTATGCCCATATAAAGCATATGTATTACAATTAATTTCTTTATTTGATCAAGTTACATTGGAAGCTATTCCTAGAACTAGCAATCGTGCGACTGACGCTATGGCAGCAGTTGCATCTCTTTTACCCTTGGAGTTAGATGACAAATATGCTACCATAATTATTCGTTGACTCTAGGAACTTGATTCAACTAAATAATGCTTGGAACCTTTGGACGTGTTTCTAATCAATGAAAACTATTCCTGAACTTTGGTACACTGACATCCTCAATTTTTTTCAAAATGGGACCTTCCCTGAAGGTTTTAATAGAAACCAGTGTCGGTTATTACGTAGACGAGCAAGTCGCTTCGTAATATTTGGCAATACGTTATATAGGAGATCTTTTGAAGGTATCATATTGAGATGTTTGAATCTAGAAGAGTCCATATCAGCTTTAAGTGAAGCCCACGATGGATCTTGTGGGGGACACTTTAGTGGTAGCGCCATTGCTAAGAAGCTCCTTAGGATAGGATATTTTTGGCCTACCATGGAGAATGATGTACATGATTACGTGTGCCATTGCAACAAGTGCCAAAAACACGCTGACCTTGTCCATGCGACTACACAAGAACTGTAGGCTATTTCATCTCCTTGGCCCTTTTCAAAATGGGGCTTAGACATCATCAAATAAATCAATCCTATGTCATCTGATCGCCACTGAGTATTTTATGAAGTGGGTCAAATTTATGCCCTTAGCTTCTTGCACTGGAACGCAAGTTTCCAAGTTTATTCTTAATCAAATTATTTGTAAGTTCGAAATTCCTGCAAATCTCATCTCGGATAATGGAACTTGTTTCAAAAACAAATATGTAAATAAACTATGTCAAAAATATAAAATTCAACATCGTTGGTCCACTCCCTATTATCCTCAGGGTAATGGCCAAGCAGAAGCATATAATAAAATATTAATTAAAATCCTCAAGATACTGGTCAATAAATTTGTTCTTGATTGGCACATTCAATTATATCCTACTTTGTGGGCTTATCGAACCAGCATTCATACTCCCATAGGCACTTCACCTTTTGTTTTGGTTTATGGCACTGAAGTTGTTTTTCCCTTTGAACTAGAAGTTCCTTCTTTGGCTCTGCTACTTCAAGATACTAAAGTAGGAGATGAATATCATGCTGGTAGATTTAGTTAGCTGGAACTCCTAGATGAGAAGCACATTAATGCTTTGGAGCATCTTCGTGCCTACCAGAACAAGCTAAAACAAGCATATCTCAAGAAATTTCATAATTGATCCTTTGAGATCGGTGACCTCGTCTTAAAAGAAAATCAAAAAAGTACTAATGCAACGAAAGACCTCAAAGGTAAATTCAATCCTAACTGGCTTGGGCCATATATTATCACTGCTTAATTTGGATTGGGAGCATACAGATTAGCCACCTTAGATGGTAAATATCTTAAATAACCTATAAACGTTATGCATCTTAAGCGCTATTATGCATAAATCTGGTAATTTCATCACTGTATATATTATACATGTTGTCTCATATTAGTAATTCATATAAAAATTTCAAAAATAGTAATATTATGTATTCTCTCAATTCATAAATTAAAATCAAAATATAAAAAATCAAAATCATCAAAATCCTCAAAAACATCTTCTATTTTGCACCTGTCAATTCTTGAAGTATTGCAGTTATATTTTTAGTTATTTTGGATAAATTAGCATTTATCTGGAATCCCTCACTTTCACACTCACATGAATAAATATCTTGATCTTATTTGGTATGATTATTAATCTCTCTTATATCGAAGTCCACGGTTGAATTAAATAAAGTTTTGAGCATAGAGAACTGATCTTGTTATTTACTTGAACCAAGTACACCTTTTCACATTAAAATGATTTCATTGCAAATTCAAAACGATGCTACACAGTAGAAGTGGTCTCTTGAGTGAAAAGTTTCCCCTGCTATCCTATGATGCACATGGTCTAGAATATTTGAGAATTGACAAAATGACAAGCTCAGCCCTACCCAGAATAAAAATCCCTTGCTCTACAACCAATCCAAGCAAGTATCCCTAGTACAGGAAGAAAAAGAAAATCAAGAAAAATCATGAGAAAAAGAAAAATTATTCAGAAGCATTATTTCAGTATCATTTTGTACCATCTCAGCAATATTTCAGCATTATCTCAGTGTCAAGCAAAAAAAAATAGAAAAAGAAAAGAAAAGAAAAAGCAAAAAGCAATAAATCCCTTCCCCCCCTTTGAAAGAAGGAAGTGTGAAGCTTGAATCCCTAGAATTCTCAATTATTCGAAAACTGTGAGGTAAACCCCATAACAGGTGATTTGTGCCCAACTTGCTTGACATTGGGTAACTCCTAGCGTGGTGATATGGCTGTCACATTAGCGACCTTCTTTTGTATAGACCTATGTCAGCTTATGGATCAGCTAGTTCTTGATGACCCGACTTACATAGTAGTCTGGTACGGTTACATGCATATAAATCATGGTCAATGAACACTCATTTGGTTAATTCAAATTACTTGTATCAAATTATCTTGCTCAAAATCGGTAAATGAACATTACAATTGCACACACATTTGTGTTTGAGAGATTTTGTATCATTATGATAAATCAAGATCAGCAATGAACTCACGTATGCACACGGGGTTCCTTATAAATCTAAATTTTGTCTTTGAGATAATTTAAAATATTTATTCAAATCTTCTAGAATAATTTGACTTTCTTACTTGAGAATATCTGCTTAGTGTAAAATCAATTAAATACATTTTTTCCAAAAATCCAAAATTTTCTTGCAAAAACATGTTCAAAAATCTAGCAATAAAGTCACATTTATATATTTTTGACTTTCGCGATGATGGTATAGTTCCTAAACCTAAATTGAAATTTTATGCCTAGTGTAAGTCCTCATTTTTATATTTTTTGTTTATCTCAAAATCAAAAATCAACTATGCAATAAAACTATTATATCAATTTCTTCTTTGGATTTCGTGATGATGGTATAAGTCTATACCTAAAATTCTATGCCTAGCGCAAACCATCGTTCTAATTTTATTTCCCATTTATTTAATCCATAAAAACATATGGCTTAAATCATTATGTTACACAATTGTGCTTTAAAAAGAACGAAAACTTTCCTATTTCATTTCATTATGTCAACATTCTTTTTTTTTTTTGCGACGATGGTATAATTCCTAGGGAATTGTTAAAATTTCTATCATACTTAGGAATTTTATGCCTAGCAAAAATCATATTTTTAATATTTCATGCATAATATTTTCATGGAAATCTGAAAACAAATCATCACTATCATCATTTTTCATCATCAAAACACAAAGTCTTAAGAAAGTCTCTTAAGCATCCTTTTACTTTTAGCAATATTTCTCTCATACCGGGATTAGCTTGATGACCTAGCGAGCGGTGACTCCATGAAATGGTCATGTAATAGCGACAATGTCCTTTGAAATTATTGTTAGAAGTCACTTTATTTTCATCAAAACACACCACAACAACTAGTTTGTTTACATCATATTATTTCATTTAATTTTATAGCATGACATAAAATTATAATATTTTCAACGACATAATTACATGAATAGTCAATCAACAATTAAAATATTAAAGCATCATAAAACATATGCACAAGTCATATCATAAAAAGAACATCATATATATATCAAGAAGTATATACATCATATCAAAACATATTGGTATGCCACAATCTATACCCTGGCATACTCAATCATCTCAAAAATAGTCTATGTACAATGTGCATCTAGTCTTGAGAAGACCTAGAGCTCTCAGCCTCATCTCCTCTCCCGCCCTGAGGTGGAGGATGTGGTCCCATCAAAGGCCATATTGTATCATGGGTCCTTGATGTCGATCGTGATGATTTCCTCGACGAACCCATCCTGATCGGCTTTGCAATGTCGACTGGCAACTGTATCCTCTGGCCCTCTGGAACTAGCTGGTAGTACACTCCTTGATAGAACACAGTCTGAGCAACCGACTATGCCAACTCTAGAATACTTGCCCCTCCACTCTAAGCCTTGATTCATGTAGCCTCATCCTACAAAGTCTGCACCTGATCTCATAGGTGGGCTTTCTCCACCCAAAGAGCTACCATCTCGCTGCTCTCCCCCATCTCGACACCCTTGCCCCTATCGAGCGATGGTGGTCTATCCCTCTACTGAGGAGGGAGTCTTTATCTCCTCTCCTCTCTCCTCTCCTCCCTCCTCTCTCCCTATTGTTGTATCTCTAGAGCCTGTGGTACTCTCTGGCATCTCTCCTAAGGAGGCCATCGTTGATCCCTCCCTCCGTGACCCCTCATTGCATCGATGGCAGTCTGGCACCACATCTCCATCTGTTGCACTATAGCGTGCATCAGACCCTGTGCCCTCATCATTCGAGGAGGGTGGATGCATGCATACCAGGCATCATATCTGTTTGCTATCCTTGCATCATCCCCATCCATTGGCTTAATTGGGGCATCATCAGCATCCTGACTCCAGAACCGCTATATGTTTGGAGCCCTGCTCAGTGTGGTACTATCCCGCATAGTCTAGGAGTACTCATAATCCTTAAGAGTAGGGATTCCCTACTATAGACCGAACTACCTCAAAAATTGGTCATAGCGATGGAGCTCTACCTCTCCCCACTTTGTCCTTAACCATATGACTCGCCTGATGCGATCCAACTCCTGTCCATACTCTACCCACCCTGGATGCTCTATCCATGGTCTCCAGGTGATCTAATATGGGGTGAGGTCATATAGAAACCTCCAGCACATCGACAGATCTATTCGTCGCTATGACCCTCTCTAGAGCCACCAATAGAAAACCTAGGGTCTCTCCTGGTCAACTCCTATCAGTGGAATCCCTACCAGCCTCTGCACCGTAATGTGCTCCCAGCATCAAAACTATAGAATTGATGTTAGCACCAGACATCGACCCCCCTTGTATACAACCCCGTAAAGGATCCTATATAAGTGGCATAGTACAAAGCTGCCCCAAGAAAACCTATGTCCATGGTCTCTCATGTCACAAACCACATATGAAAGTAGCCATGATAATATACATCCACTCTGGTGACATAGAAGAAGGCCACCCACCACCCTTGCCAAAACCTGGGTCAAGCGAGACACCCTAGGCATCCGCCTTAAAGCCTCGATGTTCACTTTTCCCTTCTCCAAGACAAAGCTCGGGTCCTCGCATAATCTCATCATAGTGTGGCCCTGATTGGTTGAATGGGTCATGAATTGACCGTGTATGGGGATCCTTAAGATCCTCCATACATCCTATAGAGTGGGAGTCATCTCCCCTATCGGTAGTCGGAAGCAGGACAACTCGGGATACCATCTCTCTGCTAGGGTTGTTAGTAGCCCCATGTCTATAGGAATTTGTGGCATCTTTGCCACATGTTGCAGTCCTACCTCTGCCAATCTATCTCACTCGGCCTGATCGAGCATGGCCAAATCGTCTCTTAGACCTTCGTATTTCCACTCTCGACTCTTTAGCAATCCCCTCTATAAAATAAGCAATAAAACAACAAAAATCATTAGTACATAATCATTAAAAAATCAATTAAAATCAAATCATCCCATAAAAGTTGATATCACCCATTATTGGATGATATCGTACCAAATTTAGATAAAATCATCCTTAATAGGACGAAATCGTCTTTGTTTTTCAATTTGGGGATCGCCCCTTATTGGACGGGATCGCCCCTATTTCTTTGATTTCGTCCTTAGATGAAATCGGCAATATAGAGACGATTTCGTTGACGGCCTAAAAACGATCGTGACGCCCAAAAACACTTAAAATTCAAGTCAAAAATCAAGTAAATCAAGTTAAAAACATAGTAAACTAGGTTTAGATCCTTTCCCACAACCCGTGTCAGATCTCTGTCGATCTGTGCGTCATTTCCACCATTTTGCCTGCAGAGCTTTGAAACAATGAAAGTGAACAGTAAAAATGAATTAGGGTTTTACCCTATTTTTCTTATTTTTATTCAAAACGACATTTTTTTAATTTTTGCTTTTCCACGCTTTTACCTCAAATGTTCGATTTGGGTAAAAACTCGAAGGGGGCACCATAGCAAACAGTCGTACGATTCGACCTAGAATCGTCGTCTAAAAAATGGAATAAATTTTTTCTTTCTCGTAAAGCGTGAAGAACTCGTCTTTAATGCATTTTTTTTTGGAAAAATCACTAAAGAGAGGGCAAAATGTAGCACCCTAAAATTGGTGCAGTTAAACCATTAGTAAAAAGTGGAAATTTGAATTTTAACCCCGAAACCGCCCGTTAACCTCTTACCTCATTTTTCATGCCAAAACCAAATTTTTACAATTAGCTTCTGTTCCAACGACCTCTCCAACTTGGGCAGAAGCATGTCTGCATGGTTGGAGATTCCCACATTAGGGATATCCCAGATTGGGATGATCCCCAACCTCCTAACCTCCCCCTAATCCTATATAAACTGGGATTTTCCCATTTTATCCCCCTGAATCCCTACCTGGCTGCTTGGTTGATTATTTCCTTGAAATTTTAGTTTTTGCTGTGATCTCCCATCATTTGCACTTGTGTTTTCAAGTTTTGTTGTAGGATTTCACTGTGTTTTAGCTGGAGGTAGCTTGGATCATTGCAGGTGATTCAACTACAATTCTAAATGATCCTATCAAGATCGATGATGATCTTGTACGATTATAGATGATCTGGTCTACAATTTAGCTTGGGGGTAATCAGAGCCCTGAGTTTGCATTCTCTATCTTATTTTCCTTATTTATTGGTGCATTAGATTAATTTACTTCTGTTTTGCATCTTGGATTTCACCTCATTTAGCATAATTACATGATAAAATTCAAAATAAGTTTTCAAAACAGTGCATCTCATTTAATTTGATATCTGGATTTATCATTCAAACATCTATACTCTTATTTCTGTCATTTTGCATCATTCTTGCAATTGTATTTTTGGTTTTTGGTGTCTATTTTCTTGATTGTAGGTTTGTGATGAATTCGCTTGATGAATTCATTAGGTCGCTGACGATCTTGGGTGATTTCGAATGATATCTTGTGATTTGGGGTGATTTTATACAATTACATATGATCCTATCATATCCGATATGATTTGGACTCCTACAAGCTTCAGAATATTTATCATATATCAGAAATCAGGTGTACTCTTCTCCATTTTATATATTCTCTATATTCAATAATATTAGGATTCATTTATGTCTATTGTCTTCATATAAATAAGAATCTTCATATAGAATAGCTTAGCTTCATTTTGGCCAACCTAGGAATTTGAATGATTGAACATAAAACGAACAAATCAAACCCATTTTCAACCTAGGCATGGAAACTGTCACTCAAAGTTTCCTGGTGAACCCCACCATCCATCAAAAATTCACCTTTATACCCCTCCCCCGAGAGGCACGACCTTCAAAGGTCCTCTCCATCCAAGGTATTGTTCCATCCTTTTCTCACCCCCCTTTTGGGTATGGATCCTTTAGCCTGAAGGTAAGGGTGCAAAAAATTTGGGCGATACAACACATAATGAGCCAAATTGATCAAATCTCATATATATATGTGTGTGTGTGTGTGTGTGTGTGTGTGTGTGTGTGTGTGTGTGTGTGTGTGTGTTCGCAATGAGTACATAAATTATATCAAAAATACCCGCAGGCTACATACGTGTAGGTCCTTGACCTTACACACAAAATAGTACATCAAAATAGCAACCCATGTGTATGATATGGAGGGTCTGCACCCCTAGTCGGAGAGTCACCTGTATCACCTATTTCATCTTTGTGCCATCCGTGCAAGCTAGTGCCATGTGTACTAGAGGACTTGTGTGTCCTCTTAGTCCTATGAGTCATGTGACTCGAGCTCTTGGATGACTACCCTATAGTATTGGATCTGGTCCACTGGGACCCTGAAGCATGTGGATCCTCTAGAACCTACCCACCTGTCAGTCTAATCCATACCTCCAACTAAGATATGCGATCTACCCTCACATCACATAAATCATTCCCCTCCTGTATGAGGGAAGTAAGTCACCTAATCTTGACTATAGTATTGCGGCCTCTTGGCAGTCCAAGTGCTAGTGCTAAAGGTGGTGCCATGACAACATGAGAAGATGATGGGTCATCTCTCTGAGCTTGGGATTGAGCCAAGTCCCTCTCTGCTATAGCCACCACCCGTCGTGCCTCTGCTAGCTCAAGTTCTCTGGTCAGCTCCTAAACTTACCCCTCTATTGTTGTAGCACACTCTATCATAGATATGGCCTGATCCTGGGCCTCCTGGATTCACCTCTCCCTATCGTATAACTTTACCTCTAACATGGCAATATATGTATCCCATTGTAACTGTTGATACTGTAGCCTACCAACTTGGCTCTACAAATCTTCTACCTAGGCTAGCAGCTACTCGACCTCGCTATCTGTAGGTATCTCACCCTCATCTAGGTCCTCATCCTTGGCCTCCACTGGTGGTGCATCCTCTGCACCCCATATGCCCTTAGTTTGTAGGTGCACAGTGTGCCTCTGTGAATTAGCCTTCGCCACCTCCTCAACCCGACTGAGAGGTCTAGATCCCTGCCACTAAATTAGGGACCACCAGGTATCATACGCTAGGGTGGTCCCAGCAACAACAACTCCAGACTCTTAGAAATCATTTACAGCATCACCCAAAGCTATAGGCAACACCCATTATAGATGAGTCTCTAGAACTATCTGCCTATAGATAATAGGCAACTCTAGAATGTCTTGTATCAGGCTAAACTATTGCAGGACCTGTGATTAGAACTAGTACTCATAGATCTTGGCCTTGCGGTTGAGTAACCATCTATCCCATTGAGCCTGGTGCAGCCGCTCACTAGCCTTCGTCCATGCAGGTTAATCCATGAATGGACACCACTCAATGTCCCTAAGGCTCAGTGTTGCAAACTTGCTGATGTAATGATCAATGTCCCTAGCATGGGACCTACTTCAGAATCCCTCCTCCTCATGAGGCCAACATGTCACATAGCACTAGCGTACGATAGGAATAGAAGTAATATCTAGAGGTATATCTGTAGGTCACTCGATCTGGATGTGCTACCAACCCTAGATCTGCAATAGTAGACTACAAATGATGCCTACTCGACTCCTACTGGTAATCTAAAATAGCTCTTGGTAGAGCTAGCATAGTAATGTGCTCCCTCATGCTAGGATCAGTGGCTTAGCTATAGGGCTTCGAATGACCCTCCTGACACAGGCCAGAAGGTTCCAAGGGATCCTCATGCCTAAGGACTCTAGAAGGACAATCTGAACCACAAGGTGCATAAACATTGCCTCTTAGATAGATAAGATATGCTCCCCATACCAGTATCCGATGTGAACGCCTCTATGGTCCATCTTACACTGAGCCTCATCACTCCAATCACCGAAGATAGCAGCACAAACTGCCTCCTTTCTCTTGTTGGAGGATGAGGTGATGGCCTCGCCATCAATAGGGAACTGGAATATCCTGTAGACGTCCTCGAGTGTAATGATAATTTCATCTTTTGACGGGTGAAATGTGTTGGTCCGAGCATTCCAGCTCCAAGCCAATGCAATCATGTAAGCTTGATCTACCCTGATAGTGGGTATATCCAAAACATAGCTAAATATTATGGCTCTAAACCACTCTCACTCCTTATTAGTTAGTAGTGTGCATAGAGTGTTAAAGAGCTCTGGCTCCCTAGCTCTAGAGTTCAGTCTCTCCAAAGAGATATAGTGAAAGGAAAAATCTAACTAAAAGCTAATTAAATAGCTAAAAACAACCTAAAAAGAGATAGATCAAGAAAAAAACAACTAAAAATACAAAATTATGCTAAGCATGATCAAAAATTTTAAAAATACATCTCATAGATGCAATAAAATGGCATTAACTACCAAGAAAATCACAAAAAAAATAAAAATTTTAAAAAAAATTCACAAAAAAGGGAACCGCAGGTCAAACCTACGGTCCACCCAATGGTTAAATTTTTGACCATTGTAATTCAAAACTAACCGTAGTTGATACCTATGGTTCCCAATAGGTCAAAAGGGAATCGTAGCTGGCAACTGCAATCTAGGGATACGACCCATTCTGGGTCTTTTCCTAGCCAAAAACATAAAAAAAATAATTAAAATTAATCTAAGCTAGCCTAACCTAGGGTGTGGTTCATTGTCAACATTTTAGTGTGATTAATTAACCAATTAATTAATTTGGTTCATTTTATTAGTAATGAATGCAAGGTCTTGGTTTTGAATTACTTTGCCCACACAGAGGCCTCGGTTGGAAGAAGGTTGTTCGTGGTCTACCATTCTGATGTGTGAAAGATAATAGGGTTTTAGTCGCATCAAGTTAAACTCTCACACCTCTCAAAGCTCTTCAAATTGCAGTCACTATCAAGGGATAATGAGGAATTTTAAAAATTATATATTTTTAAACCTTTTCTTATTTTCATCGGACTACAGCTGACACCCGCGATCCCAGGATTAGGGTTTTATGCCCATAAGTCCGACGTTCGGTTCCCAAAATTTGAAAATTGTAATCACAAACTACACCCGCGGTTTGCAAATGGTATCAAAAATAGCAAAATCCCACCATGGGAGGGTCTTAAATGATAAATTAATGTTTCCTAATGGATCAAATTTCAATAAAAATAATAAATTTTAAAATTTGGTGATGATCAAGCACCGAGATTCAATTAAAAATAACATATATGGCTGAGATTATAAAGTACATTCAACCGAGGTCATCATTATGACAATCCTTTCATGGAGCGCCGCACCTCCCAACCAAATAAATAAATTTAATTCCACATTCAAAACATTCAAAAAATCAAATATTCAAAAGCCAAATGCACCTCGTAGTCAGTTATTTACTCTATACACTGGGTGGTTGCAATGACTGACGCTCCATGCAATCCGGCGTGATGAGCAAATAACCATAAGGACATTTAGGGAAAAATTGTCATCATTGATATGATATGCTTCTTTTCAATTCCAAATAAGGCCTTTGAGGCTGGACCGCTCCATGGGAACAAGGTGTTTCATGCCATTTCCCCTATGATATATTTTCAGCAAATCATCGACAAATTGATTCAACACAAAACTAATTGGATTTGCATCATTTCAATTCCCTAAGATGACTACTGTAGCCTAACTACTCCATGGGATAGAAATGTGCAATTACTATTAACAGTTGGAATCATAAGATGAAATAGGCTTAGCCAAGTAATTAAATGTTTAATTCTAAATTTGTTTAGATCATTCATTGTGGTTAAACAACCTCGTCGCTTCATACATTGTCATTACCCTCATCGACTAATCGCTTGAGGGGGTGGTCATAATATCAAATCATAATTAAAATCAGTAGAAGATCCCTGAAATCATAGATCCCTTGATCTTGTCAAAATTGTGTTTGTCCTTGCGAATCATTGTCAATAGCTATCATAAGCTTACCCCTTTGCTTGGGGCAAATAGCAAATATGATAATTTTATTTTTAACTCTCATTTTTTTTATTATATAAGCCTAACTCCTATTGTAGCGCCAAAGCTACTTGGATGTCTGATGACGAGTACAAACTCTTTCAATTTTAAGCCTCCAAAGAGTTGGAAGCAATGATTCCAAGATGTGCGTCCTTTTGTTGGACCTAAGGCATCTAATTTTGATCTGATTAATGATCATCATAAAACCTTTGACGTAATTTTAGGAGGTTTATTTTTGCTCATGCATTGTTCGATCTCATAACACATCTCAAAAGGGGCATCTGTAGACACCTAAAATATGTCATGTCGATGGTGACTACTCATATGGACATGCTACCATATGGAAGATCTTGGACAGACTCCAAGATAGAGTAGTGGTTATAACCACTCAATTTGGACTCCTTGGCCTATTCATTCTAAACCACAACTGAGACATGTGGTCTACAGATTGAACCATGGCTGAGACCTATGGTTTATAGTTTGGACCGTAGCTGTCAACTACAGTCTTAACTGAAGTTTAGTTGACCTTCATCTGAGCCAAATCAATTTGAATGGCCATTTTTTCTTGGAGAGGGTGGTTAAATTATGGAAGCTTCCAATCCAACTATCCTAACCACCCCTTCTTGTTCTTGGCTTCTCCATGAAGCCACCCCTAGCCCTTGGGTAGTCCTATAAGTACCCCTTCAAATTAGGGCAATGATATAGTGCATTTTGATAGCGAAGCACTATCGAAATAATCAAGCAAGCATTGGAGATTAGAGCAGCGAAGCCCTGTCAAATTGTACACTCACTTGAGAGTATTGAGAGAGATTTGTTGTTATCACTTTGCCAACTCAAGCATCATGACAATTCGTGCCATGGATGCCCTAAGGAGCTAAAGTGCCAAGAAATGCTAATTTTGGAAAACGAAGGCCCTATCGAGTAATTCAATCACCAAATCTATCAAAGGACATGGAGGCGACCCTTGATCATCAATTTGACATTAGCATCAAACCCATTCCCTTGATTTGGAGAGCAAAACTACTTGGTTTCTCAATGTGGCTTTTAGCCACAGTTTACAGTGCAGACCGCTCATCAAAGTTGTGGTTTGCAACAGGTGTAATATCTCCTTACTGTTTCTTTTCTAGTATGTTTAGTTAGGTTAGATTAATCATTTCAGCACTTTATTTGGTAGCTTAGAGACTCTAACTAACCGGATTACATATTTGAGTAGATTTACTTCATTATAGCATTTATGACATTAATGGCTTCTTTCCATGCTTTCATGCTTTATTTCACATAAGTAGGCCATTAGATAATTAGTTGTATTGTTATTTTATGCATATCTAGGAATATTTATCGATTTAGCATAGTTTAAATACATTTTACAAGCTTTCTTGATTTCATGTTATTCATGGCATCTTTATGTTTTCATGCTTTAAAGGGCCTCATCACGAGAGGCTGCCTATTTGTATAACTTTCTTGTGTTGTTTCTTGGATGCAGGAAAGTAGGTTCAAAGGAGCTTCAATCACCAAATTCCTTCCTCAATGTGAAGAAGAGGGTTAACTCCACCCTAGAGCAGTTTGTGACTATTTGGAAAAGCAATAGTATTGTGCCTACCCCGTTGGGGGCTTTGGCATTGTATTAATTGTATCAAAATTTGGGTGACCCTAAGAGGGGCATGATTGTAATCGGGATTCATTGCAATATTAATAAAATAAGCATTCATTTCATTGTCATATGTAATCTTGTGTCTCTTTTCATGCTTTCATGTTGATTTCAATTGATCTATTAGATAGGTGCATGCCTTTTGGGATAGGTCAAAAGCAAGAACAAGAAGGCGGGAAAAAGTGTGAGTGTGTGTTCATGTGTGATTGCTTGTATATATATATATATTATATTTATATAGTTTTTTTGTATGCATGGTGAACATAGGCATAATGAATGCAATGAACCTATATGAATGAGATGTAATGATATGAATCTAACTAAATGAAATGCATATAAAATGCAAAACTGAATGAGTAGATGAAAAGAATACTCCAAAAAGACCAAAGAAAATAAAAAGAACCAAAACCTTGTGAGGTTGTATGCTTACAATATGGACAAGATGGAGTTGAACCTACTATGGGTGTAGTGCTCACTGAGATGGAAAAAATAGAAAGATATATACCCACTGGGATGTATGCTTGCAAATGGTCGAATGGAGGCTTCCTCTTACTAGTGACCACGAAGCTATCTGTTATGGGGTGTGGTGTGTGCAATAATGTGATGATAAAAGCAAGTGCTACCTGATAGAGATGTGGTGTGTGCAATAAAGTGTATGGACATGGCCAATGGAGCAAAATGGTAACCAAATCCCTTAACCTGGAGAGATATAAGCAATATAAACTTTCAATGTTAAGGAATAAATAAAATATGAGATGGATGGATGAAATGATGGAAATGCATGAAGGTGGACCCTAGTTTGGGGATTCACTAGGCATTAGATCCCTAGTGAGAGTGCAATGCATGTGAGCTATGATCTAACTAGGTGTCATCACTTGCCATAGTTATGAATCCCTAAAATCTATATGAACAAGTAACCATGCAAATATGAATAGGTAGAAGTGCATTTTATAACAAGCAAAAATACAAAGGGAACAAAATTTTAGGCAATCATGCAAAGTATGACATACAACCAGACAAAATGATTAGGTAAAATGATTTTATATGAAATTATTCTAAATGCAATGTACAATGCAGATGATGGATCATTGGTTCTTTAAGTTCTTCACTATATAAAGAAGCTAAACGATAGGAACCTGAGCCAAACTTGGCCATTATGACAAAGGACCCTAACCAATTATCCTAGACATTTCCTTTAATATCGGAATAAGCATTTGGGATCAATTAGATCAACAATGTTTATCAAACTCAAGATGATAAACTAAAGCCTTACAAGGAGATCATCACCAAGTTGTTGTCCTTATTTGATTGAGTAACCATAGAGTCTATCCCTAGATCCTCAAACCACCATGTGAATACTATGGTTGCTACTACATCCTTGTTTTCTTTGGAGTTAGAATATGATCAAGCATCGATTATCATTAGAAAGCTCTAGAAGTTCACATCGCTTGGTTCTTTTCTTTTCTTGTTAGATGTTTTGACCCTCGGAGCTACCCCATCTTAGCCATGGTACATTGACATATTTAATTTTCTTAAGTATGGTTCGAAACCTGATGGTCTAGATCACAATCAACATAAGTTTTTGTGCAAGAGAGTATGTTGATTCATTATAATTAGCAATACCTTGTATCGATGTTCTTTTGAAGGAATCCTCTTGCACTACCTTAAATTTTATGAAGCCCGACTTACTCTTAGTGAGGCTCATGAAGGATCATTTGGAGGCCATTTTAGCGATAATGCTATTACCAAAAATATCCTTCATATGGGGTACTATTGGCCTTCCATATAGAAATATGTATGTGACCATGTTTGATGTTGTGACAAGTGTCAACACCATGATAATATTATCCATACCCCTTCTCAAAAACTTTAAGTAATTTCTTCCCCTTGGCCATTATCCATGTGGGGATTGGACATTATAGGTAAGATTAAACTAGTGTCATCTAATGGTCACAAGTTTATCATAACAATGATAGAGTACTTCACTAAATGATAGAGGGATACCCATTAGAATCATCCCTATACGTTCTCACTGCTAAGCGATTTGGCTATTTACTAGCTCACCATACCGCTCAAGGTTCTATTTGGGAAATTTCTCCTCGAAGGTGAGTCTCAGTTGATCAATGGTTATTTTGCTAATGTTTCTTTCCTCACACTTATTAAGGACAAAGGTGTTATTTAGTAAGAAATTTCCTACCTGGATATTTGGCTTCTAGGTCCTCCATTCAATGGAGAAATACTCAATGTTATAAAAAATCTCTTGGCCTGATGCCCCATTGGATTAGTCAATATCAGTGGAGGATCATTGATAGGGAAAATATTTCAATTTTTAGGCATTTATTTTACATTTAATAGATTAGTATCATAGTTTTGGAAGTATTTCATTAACAGGGTGGAACAAAAACTTATGTACTGGTCCACCAAGAAGCTCCCCCTTGCTATTAAATTCCAAATTTGCTCAAAAGTCCTTATGACCACCCATGTTTATTATCCTTCCTTCTAGGTCCCAACCAACAGTTGCTATAAGAAGCTTGATAATATTATATGAAATTTTTTATGGTCCTCTTCTAGTAATGGTTTGGGATTCCACCATGTTTCTTGGAAGTATTGCTATCTTTGTAGAATCCATGGTGAGCTTGGCATTCCCAATACCCAACGTTAAAACTGGGCCCTCTATGTTAAGTGGATCATCAAAGCTCTTATAGAATATGAGGCTTAGAATATTCTCATCCATCATTGTATTTATGAAGGTTTTCCTTTTGGCCATAGGAGTTGGAGGGGTATGGGCTTCCCTTCCCTCCTTGTTGCTCTTGTGTCTATCAAAATGACAAGATCCTTCACCATCAAGAGTATTTGGAAATCTTGGGAGAGTGTTAAGCCTTGGATAAAATGGAATGGCTATAGCTTCTGGTATGACCTCTACATCAACTAGATAAATTTTTGGTGGTTGCTTGTCATCACCTACTAGGGTTCCCTTCTTTTGTAGGTCCCTTGGGTTCATGCACTTATATTTTTTTGCAAAGGTATGTGGTTCATAACTAATTTATTTTCTCATTCTACTAGGTATTAGATCCGTTGGTATGAATTCAACGTTAAATTTGGGCTTATGCACTATGACAAGGACACTTTTTATTCCATCAAGGCTGCTCTCCCTGGATCCATATTTTACAAAAAAAAAGTGTTTTCATATAAAACTTGATGGAAGGACTGGAATTGGTATCCAAACACTCCTCTATGAAATTACAAGGCTCATTTGAGGTATGGTTATCTCTCTCCTTACCTCTCTATGATTGATAAGCTCAATTAATTGTGGAACATCTCTTCCCCTTAGCTTGTTTGGATGCACAAATTCTAGACCAGTTGGGCTCCTTTCTTGGAGCCCAATATTTTCTACTTTACCTAAAGTCTTCTTCACCAAGAGCTTCATGTTGGGAAGCATATGTGGCATTTAGGAATCCCTAGCCCTTCTTTCCCTTTTTGTATTTAGTCTAAGGATATTTTCCATATTTTTTGGGTCTATGCTCTTGCTCATTCCCTTTGGAAGTGGTTTTTTCCCCTTTTTTAGACCCTATTCGTGTGCCCTATTTGAGTTGAACCATATCATTTTGGGAGACCCCCTTCCCTTGTTGGTTATTTTCATTGAAGTGTGGCACTTGTTTTGTATGGTGACCATGTACAACATATAGAAATCTAGAAATGACCATATCTTTGGTAAGTGTTCTTCCTCTCTTTACATATTTGCTTTTGAAAAATCTAATATTATTTCATCTGTGTATTTTTATATTATGGTTTTGACCAATAATATGACTACAAATATATTTAATCTTTAATAGATGATTGATCATTGGGGGAATGCTCTGTGCAAAATCAATCAGGTTCCTCCTAAGCAGGATTATCCCCAAAGGTAGTCCATGACCCCAAATTCTACTCTGATCCTAGCTCAAGGTCCACCTCCTTATAGAGTTGGCCCTGGTAACCTAAATACTCCTTCCTTGGCTAAGTTGGGTGCTCCAATTTTAGATTCCAATGAGAATCCATTTTCTCATGGTTGGGAAGATGTTCTCAACACTTCTTTCAAGTAGATATGGACTTTTGTGACAAATTCTCCTAGTGATACTAATGAGTGGGATACAGTCTTAGTGGTGGCTAAACCTTCATAATGCATCTTCACCACTATGGGGGTTCTTTTTTTTTTTTTTTCTCTTATGGCATGTGCTCAACCATTATTTTTAGTATGTAATCATTCTATTCTTTTAGCTAGTTGATAGTTTCTACTTAACAGTTCTATAAGGCAGTTTTGATTAGCTATTAATTGGTTTCTTGGCTTCTTGCACTATTTTTATGGTGATGGTTTTTTGGTTGATGGCATTGGCCACATGGTGTGTTTATCCATATCTTATTTTTTGTAAAAATTTATTCTATTAATCCTTTAATATAAATGCCTTTTCACATCAAAAAACAAATGGATGCATTCATGGCCAAAACTAATGATCATAGTAAATGATAACAACCATGGTCATGCACCAAAAGGGGTGACACAATTGTTACACTTATACCCTCAAGAAGACTAGATAGTTGTAGATAGGATATATTCCACTTGCATTGGTGGGTATGATAAGGTACCGTAATAACACTATATATACGCCTTGAGGGTCTTTTTGGATAAGTTGAGTATTTTTCTAATATAGATTTGGTGCATTGTAGTGTTGCATTGGTACTCTTCTATGATCAATTGTGTCTTCTTTGGTCTTCTTGCAATAACTATGTATTATTTGTGCTATTAATTAATATAGTTGTGATATTCTAGAGGAATAACTACCCGAAGTTGTATCAGAGCTAAGTTTCAAAGGGGTAAAGTAGGTACAATTTTTTTCCTTCTCCGTTAATATTTGAGACTGTTTCAAAAAATCGGTTGAGCTTTGTCATTTCTATTTTCAATTTTTTTTAGTCAAGTGGCATTGTTATTCTATAGTATTTCATGCACTCAAAAATATATCTATGTTTTGCCTTTGTATTTGTATTTGTTTAGGGTTTTACAGTTTTTACCTTGGTGATCAAAAAGTGGTGAACTGATCCTTTCTATTCTTTAAGGTTTTATAGTCTCCACCCATCATATGCTCTCACATCACCCTTGTATATATTGGTGATCAAAAATTGGTAAATCTATCCTTTATATCCTACCACTTTGTAGATATATAACATCTAGTATTGGTTATTAGCTTGAAAGTTTGTGAATACCCCAAATCCAGATGCACACTTTGGACTTATTTGGACCCTAAAAACATAGAATTTTTTTTTTGAAAAATTTTAGTTTGGAAGGGATATCTCTTCCATCAAAGCCAAAATTCACTCAAAAATTCAGCCAACACCTTCACATACTATTGTCCTTGAAAACCCCATTCTAAATTTTTCATTGACATATCTAAAATTTCCAGTTTCTGATTTTTCTTGTTAAGGACACAACTTCCACATGATCACTCAATCCCACCCAAAATTTTGGAAATAGAAGCAACTCATTATTTTTTCCCAAATACCCTATCTATAAAAACTATGAATTTTTATTCAAAGTTGTGGAATTTTCCTTGGCATAGAATTATACCAAGCCAAGAGATCAGAGATAGTCAAATAAGTTGATATATCTCCTCATTACAAACTCAAATTGATTGGACATAACCCTGGTCTTGGACTTAAAATAATGTTTCTTTTTCCAATAAGAAAATTTTTAAAAAAATAAAAACAAAAAAGAAAGTATTTGGGGATATTTTAGTTTTAGCTATCAATTCAAGGAAAACAACATATAGACACCCCACTTGCTCAATTGTAACACTAGGGACCACAAGCTATAGACACCCAAGCACATTCCTCTTTCCAACCTCCCCTACCTCTT
This sequence comes from Wollemia nobilis, assembly GCA_028583015.1. NCBI lineage: Eukaryota > Viridiplantae > Streptophyta > Pinopsida > Araucariales > Araucariaceae > Wollemia > Wollemia nobilis. Next base: position 5,109,411 of record JAQPPZ010016847.1, on the reverse strand, counting down.
ATCCATGTCAATCCAAACTTATTAAGCACACTTTATATCTATTTAATCCCACCACCTATTATTCCTCTTATCTATATCTATTTCACTTCTCCCTATCCTTTCTTTCTAGGTCATCATCATGGTCTTCACTCTATTTTTTATCAAGTTTTCACCCTTGGGACCCAATTCCCTTCAGTATAGGAAGCCACAAACAAACTCATTGATAATATGGCTAACCTATCATGCTCCCTTTATTAGAGGATGGGCAATTTTGATAATCAACTAGCCACCATGTCACCTAAAATAACTTCCTTGGGAATTTTCCCACCTTCATCACACTCACCTCCACCTCCTCATCAACTACTCTACCATAATATTAAAGTCTCTAATTTTTATCTTGACCTTGATTTATCCTCTACTCATAGTTGGGTGGAATACCTTGAGTCATATTTCAGTTTTAATCCCATATCAGTTGCTAACCAACTCACATTTACGTCCATACACCTTATAGAAAAAGCTCATCAGTGGTACCACTAGAGGTAGCATGAGTTCCCTCATAACCAAACTTGGGCCTCCTTTCACAACTATTTTTTGACCAATATAAAGACATGAGCCCACTCATTCTTCAATTAATTTACTTGACTCAAGCAACTAACATTTATTGAAACATACATGGATAAGTTCCAAGCTTTATATAACCATGTCACTCAGTCGTTAGGCTAACAATCTATCATTAAAATTTATGTTTCAAAAATTAAATACCACATCTATATTTGAATCAATACAATACCCATAAACACTCTTTAGGAAGCTATTTATATGGAAAAATCCATTGAAGCAGAGTTTGCCAATGAACGTCCCATGTTCACGAAAATGGGCTCGTCTAGTTTTCCTTGCCCCTAACCTATTGATCTACTACAACAATGATCCAATGATCCACAATATACTCTAGTAGTAGAACTAATAGATATTTTCACATTCCCATAATAAAATTCACTCAACAATGAGAATCCAACCTATGCATCTGATACTCAAAGAAATGGATCCAAGATCATCCATTACTTTTGTTGCGTTGGACATGTCGTCTTCACCATAAACCAAAAATTTCACCTAATTACAAACCTGAAATTTATGATGAACCACTACATAAACCAACTCCTAATCGACATAATGAACCCCAACCTAATGTCTTCAGGATGGTGAACTTGAAGCCAAGGAGATATTTTTACCATTTATCAAGGGCATGGAAAATAGGATTCATTTCTTTTCGGTAAGTAGAAAGGCAACACTCATGATCTTTAATTTTATGACTCTAAAAAAATGGGGTGGAATTCCTACATGAGATATGCTCCAAGACCCACTCTAAAGGTGTCACATTAAAGTTGAAAATGTTTAGATAAATCAAGGGTGGCCAAAATTGGAGTGGAAGTCATGAGTTCTTTAAGGTTGTGGAAAGTTGCCTTGGCTATGGTTTACCACTAGAGTGAGAGTGAAGGATGATGGTTAGTAGTATCATTATGGATGTAGATGTTTTTATAAAGTGGTGATAAAACCCAATAAGACCAAGGAATTCACAGAGTTGAGTGAGGGTTTTGGTTGGGAATATGAAACGATGGCAACAATTTTGTTAGGGTCAACAAGAACTCCATCGACTGAGATCATGTGTCCCAAGTACTGGAGTTGGGATTGGCCAAATTCATATTTAGAGAATTTAGCATATAATTACTATTATGATATGACTTGCAATATGGTATTAAGGTGAGTTATTTGTCTAGTGATATTGACACTATAAATAAGTATGTCATCAAATAAAATGATGATAAACTTATGGAGATATGGAGCAAAGGTTTTGTTCATATGATCTTGGAAATTGGTTCGGGTATCGTAGAGACCAAAAGGTATGACACAACATTCAAAGTGACCATGGTGGGTGCAAAAGGTTATTTTGTGCTAATATACTATAGCAATAGGTATTTTGTAATAGTTGGATTGTGATAGTATGGATGGAGGCTACAGGGTCGTGTAGGTCTTGGAGATCAATAGTGTACTCAAGGTCACAAGGGAGTGGTGGGTTGGAGGGAAGGGGAGCAAATATTGGTTGGTATTAGGAGAGGATTTTTTGGATGTTAGGGTGGGTGGTGGTTTGGGCTTCAATATAGTTGATGCAAATGATAAACCCAGTGTTGGAGTTCAATTATTTTTGCATTTGGTTTGGTGAGATTATTTTATTAGAGGGTGGGATGATGCCATGTAGTTTATGGGATTGGCTAAGGCTATATTTGAAGATAATGAATGGGTGGGTAGGTTAATTGTTGGTGCTATAATTTCCCAATTTCTATAGCCACTGGATTCCTAGGATAGAGTTAAAATTGCTAATGTATAGGGCATAGAAGTCATATACCAATGTGTATGTACCTATTTGGATATGTGGGTTCTTAATTATCCCAATGTAGTGGAGAGTATTGTAGCCTAGGATGGAACAAGGGAACCCAATTTTAGGGACAACGAACAAGTCTAATTAGTGAGAAAAATAAATGTCTATAAAGTTAAGGGAGGCACCTTCATCAATGAGGATGGTAATAGGGGTTTTCCTAAGGCTACCTTTAACTCTAAGTGGTTTAGAACATGAAGTGGAGGAGACAATAGCAAGGGAGAAATTAGGTTGATAGGTAGTTAGTTCATGTAGTGATTTATCATTGAGCTCAGGTTCGTCATCAAGTGAAATTTTTGGGTTTATGGTGAATATGGCATGTTGAGTGTGACAAAATCATGGATGATCTCAGATCCATTTCTCTAAGAATCAGAGGCATAGGTCAACTTCTCATCATCGAGTGACTTCTACTAAAAGAACATGAATAGAGTCTATTGGTTCTACTACTAGAGGATGTTATGGATCATTAGATTCTTGTTATAGTGGATCAATAGGTCAAGGGAAGGAAAAACTAGATGAGTCCCTTTTAGTGAACATGGGGTGCTCATTTGTGAACTCTACTTCAATAACATTTTCTATAGAAATAACTTCTTGAAGAGTGTTAATGGGTTTTGTCTTTAGTCAAATATGGATGAGATTTTTTAGTCCTAGAACATAAATGTTTATGATGGATTGTCGGTCTAATGACTAAGTGATATGGTTATGTAGAGCTTAGAACTCATTTGTATATATTTTAATGGATGCTAGTTGCTTAAGTTGAGTAAGCTAATTAAACAATGAGTGGGCCTAGGTGTCTTCATATTGATTTAAAAAATAGTTGCTGAAGGAGGCCCAAGTTTGGTTGGTATGGCACTCATGCTACTACCAATGGTACTAGTAATGAGCTTTTTCCACAAGGTGTATGCATACAAATGTGAGTTGGTCAACAACTAACATGGGATTGAGAGTGAACTATGACTTGAGGTGTTTCACCTAACTATGAGCAGAGGACTGATTGAGGTCAAATTCAAAAGTAGGAACTTGAATATTTTAGTGAAATGGTTAATGAGGAGGTGGAAGTAGGTGTGATGGAGATGGGGAATTTCTTGAGAAAGTTATGTTAGGTGACATGGTGGCTAGTTGGTTATCAAAATTGTCCATCCTTTGAGAAAGGAAGCATGATAGATTATCCATCTTGTTAGTGATTATTTTTATGGTTTCCTACACTAAAGGGAATTGGATCTCAAGGGGAGAAACCTGATCAAAAACTAGAGTGGGGGCCATGATGATGAACTAGAAAGAAGGGATATGGAAAAGTGGGATAGATATAGAAGAAAGGAATAATAGGAGATGGGATTAGATAGACAAAAAGGGTGCTTAAGAAGTTGGAATTGACTTGGAGAAGGGGAAAGAAGGATGTAAAGGAGAATGTGCTTGGGATTTCTATAGCCTATTGTCCCTAGCATTTAAAATTTAGTAGGTGGGGTGTCTATATGTTGTTTTCCTTGAATTGATAGCTAAAACTAAAATATTTGGAAATAATTGTTTTTGAAAACTTTTGGTTATTGGCAGAAGGTTCAAAACATTGTTTTAATTTTTGGACTAGGGGTATGTCTAGTCAATATTAGTGGATAGTGAGGAGATACACTGAATTCTTTGACTTTTTGTGATCTCATGGTTTGGTACAATTCTATGCCGAAGAAAATACTACAACTTTGACTAAAATTTCATAGGTGAGCTATATAGGGTATTTGTATTAGAATAATGAGTTGCTTCTATTCCTAAATTTTTTGCAAGATTGAATGACCATGGGGAAGTGGCCTTAACAAGAAAAATTAGAAACTAGCAATTTCAGATATGTCAATTCAAAATTTGGTATGGGGCTATCAAGGACAATTTTGTTTGAAATAGTATGTGGAGGTGTCTGCTAAAATTTTGAGTCAATCTGGGCTCTGAGGGAAGATATATCCCTTTTGGACTAAAAGTTTCTAGATTTTATTTGTTCTTTTTTCTATTTGTAGGGTTTGATTTAGTCCAAGGTGTACATATGGATTTGGGGTATTCACAAAGTGTAGAGCTAATAATTGATACTAGATGTTATGTATCTACAAAGTGGAAGGATAGAAAGGATAGGTTCACCATTTTTTATCACCAAGATCCACAAGGGTGAGGTGAGAGCATAAGATGGGTGGAGACTATAAAACCCTAATTAATAGAAAGGACCAATTCACCACTTTCTGATCACCAATATCCATAAGGATAAGGTGAGAGCATACGATGGGTGAAGACTATAAAGCCCTAAATAGAGAAGAATATAGAGGTAAAACATAAACATATTTTTGAGTTCTTGAAATGCTCTATAATAACAATGCCACTTGATTGGAAAAAAATTAAAAATAGAAATGATAGAGCTTGACTAATTTTCTAAAACAAACTCAAATATGAATAGAGGAGAAGGGAAAAATTATTGTACTACTTTGCCCTTTCAAAACATAGCTCTCATACCACTTCAAAGGGGAAAATTGGGTACATTTTTTCCCTTCTCCTTTGTTCATATTTGAGTCTATTTTAGAAAATAAATCGAGCTTTGTCATTCTATTTTCAATTTTTTTCCAGTCAAGTGATATTGTTATTCTAGGGCATTTCAAGCACTAAAACAATTATATATGTTTTTTCTCTATATCTATTTATGTTTAGTGTTTTACAGTCTTCACTCATTGTATTCTCTCACCTCACCCTTGTGGATCTTGGTGATCAAAAAGTCATGAACCGATACTTTCTATTCTTTAGGGTTTTATAGTCTTGACCCATTGTATGCTTTCACCTTGTCCTTATGGATATTAGTGATAAGAAAGTGGTGAACCTATATTTTCTATCCTTCCATTTTGTAGATACATAGCATCTAGTATTAATTATTAGCTCAACACTCTATGAATTCCCCAAAGCTAGATGCACACCTTAGACTAAGTCAAACCTTGAAAACATAGAAAAAACAAAAAACACAAAAAGTTTTGAAAAAAATAGTTTGGAAGGGATATCTCTTACCTCAAAGCCTAGATTGACTCATAAATTTAACAGATAACTTCACATACTATTTTAGAAAAAATTGTCCTTGAAAACCCCATGCCATATTTCACACCGATTTAGCTAAAATTACTAGTTTTTTAATTTTCTTGTTAAGGCCACAACTTCCCCACAGTCACTCAATATTACCCAAAATTTTGGGAATATAAGTAGCTCATTATCTTACCCCAAATACCCTCTTTGGCCCAACTATGAATTTGATGATTCTTGCACTATTCTATCTACTCAAGAAACATAATTACTAAGAAGGAAATGAGAAAGTAAATAAGCTACATGAAGAAGAATAAGTATCACTTCATATTACATGAATGAAGTTGTATTACAAGGTATGGAACTAAAATTCCATTATATAGATTTTAAAAAATAACCCTTGGTCTTCCTTGAGTGACACTTGGTATATTTCATATGACACTTGGCATGAACAAAAAATAATGTAACATATTCTAATACCCCCTTTGTATAGATGATACCTAAATGTTTGAAACTTGTTTCTTCCAAGGGCTTTTGTAAAAATATCTACCAGTTGCTCTTTTGTAGGAACATGCTTCAATATGATATGACAATTCTGAAAGTGATCTCTGATGAAATGGTATCATGCTTCGATATTCTTAGTTCGTTCATGTACAATTGAATTTTTGATTAAATTGAGTACTCCTTGAATATCACAAAATATCAAGGTTAGAGTTTGATTGATGCCCATGTCATATAATATATATTGTAACCATAAGGCTTCACAAGTTGTATCTCTTTGCTGCATGATAGCTTCAATAGATGATTATGCCATTGTATGTTATTTCTTGTTATGCGAAGATATTGGTCCTTATACAAGATAAAATGCATACCCTGAAGTAGATTTTATATCATCAATAGAACTAGCATAATCTGAATCTGAGTAGCCTTGTAGATTTTATCTAGGTTCTTGCATGAATCATTAAAGATAATTTACAGCAAAGACTAAGTCAGGTCGACTATTTTTTAAGTACAAAAGGCTTCCAATTAATTGATGATACATGGTAGCTAAAACCAAAGGTGTTCCATAATTTTTGGATAATTGAATCCCTTGTTCCATAGGTGTATATTTTGGCTTATAATTCTTCATTTTACATTTTTCAAGTAAGGCTTCTACATATTTTGATTGAGTAATTGTAATATGTCTTCATTTTGATGAATTTCTAGACCAAGACAATAATTCATTAGTCCTAAATCTATCATTTGATGTTACTTATTAGTTTTTTAGAACTTCCAGTAATAACTATATCATCAACATATACTATAATAATTAATATATCATTTCCAATTTTCTTTGTATACAGGCTTGGATCGAAAGTACTTCGCTTGAAGTTATTCTATAATAAGTGATTATTGATTTTTATATTCCATGCTCTAGGAGCTTTCTTTAGACCATATAGGGATTTTTTTAATTTGAAAAACTTATATTCTTTCCTTTAATAACAAATACTTTTGGTTGTGACATGTAGACTTCCTCCTCTAAGTTCCCATTAAGAAAAGCACTTTTTACGTCCATTTGATGAAGTTTCCAACCCTGATGAGCTGCTAGGGCACAAAATGTTCTGATAGTAGTCATTATAGTTGTTGGTGCAAATGTTCCTTCGTATTCAATTCCTTCAGTCTATGTATATCCTTTGGTTATTAATCAATATTTGTACTTGTCAAGTGTCCCATCTGCTTTATACTTAATCTTGTAAATCCATTTGCAACCCATAACTTTATATCTTAGAGGTAATTCCATTAGATTCCATGTTTTATTCTTTTGTAGTGATGCATATTCAAATTCCTTTGCTACATTCCAATGAGGGTGATTTAGATCTTGAAGTGTTGATGTTGGCTCTATTTTAGTGCTTAGTAATCCTCTATTTATTCTACTTTGACTATGAGTTTGAGGTCTAGTAGTAGTAAGATCTAGAATTCATTCTAAGTTTTATTTCCTGAGTGTGTCTCTAAGCCATATTGGTTCTTTCCTTTGAGATATTGTGGATATTTTTGTGTATTCACTATATTATTCTTGATATTATGACTCTGTCTCTTCATTTACCATATCTTATTCTAAAAATTTTAGAAAGACTTCTGCATCATTACTTTGTTTTTCAGTGTCAGTATTTATTTTTTCTTCAAAAACTACATCTCCGCTTATGTATATCTTCTTTGTATGTGGATCTATTATTTTGTATCCTACAGATTCATCATCATACCCAAAAAATATTTCTACCATAGTTTTATCATCTAATTATGTTCTTTTTTGTTTTGAAATATTCATGTAATCTTTGCATCCAAAAATTCTTAGTTTTTCTTTATTTGTTTTTTGTCTTGACCATGCTTCTTCTAGTGTAACATGCTTGAGTATTCTTTTAGGTAATATATTTTGTAATTATATTGTTATTTTAACTACTTCTACCCAATATTGATGATCAATATGAGCTTCTTTTAACATACATCTCACCATTTCCATTATAGACCATTTTCTTCTTTCTACAATTCCATTTTGTTGTGATGAATACATTGTAGTGAGTTGTCTTTTAATTTTGTTTTCTTATAGAAATGAATCATATTCTCTTGATAAAAACTCACCTCCTCTATTTGAATGAATAATTTTGATAGTCTTTCCTAATTCTTTTTCAACTTGAAGCTTAAATTGTTTAAAACGACTAAATGCTTCTGATTTGTACTTCATGAAGTACACCCACATCATTTTGGTGTGATCATCAACAAATAGTTGAAAATAATTATGTCCTCCAATACTAGTAACATTCATTGGACCACATAAAACTGTATATATTAATTCTAATGGTTGTTGAGTCCTATGTTGAATTTCGAAAGGAATTCTATGTTATTTTCTTGTTAAGCATTCTGGAAAAATAGTTGATTCTAAAGATAGATTTGGTATTTCTCCAACCATTTGATATTTGAGCATTTAATTTATAAAGGATATACAAATATGTCCTAGCTATTTTTTCCATATATCTAAAACCTCAACTGAAAGAGCTAAATGTGTAGTAATATCTAGAACAAATAGACCATTTTTACAGGAACTTGAAGATATCTTTTTCCCTTGTTTAAGAATATGACATTGTTTTCTTCTATTTGAAACTTTTAATTCTATTTTCATATTATGATCCATGAGTTGATAAACTAAGAGAATATTGGTATTCATCTAGGAATATATAATACATTGTTAATAATTCATTTTCCATTTATTATATTGATTAAAATATTTCCTATTCCTTTTACTTCATAAGTTTTACTGTCTACTATAGCTACTAGTTTTTCATTTTTCTTTTGTAGAGAATAAAAAAATTGTATATTTCTAGTCATATGTTTTAATGCTCCTGAATCTATGTGCCAATAATCCATAGTTATAAAACTCTCAATGAGTTTGACTATCTTATGACTCCCTAGTTTTGAGTATGTGGTCAAACTTGATAAAAGCTTTTCTAATCTCAAGTTTTGTAAAACTCCTTATATCTCCCTAGTGTTTTGAGTATAGATATATCTTCATAAGTTCTTATATTTATTTAGATTTCTTTTGATTTGAATCCTGAATGTTCAACTTTTATTTTTTACCTTATTTATCCTACTAATGAATAAATAGAAATCTAGAAATAATTTTAACGCACTTTCAATTTTATGATGTTCTCTAACTTCAAGACTCTATAGTTGGATTCCTTTTGTCCCTTCAATTTGTATAAGAGACTAGTATGAAAGTAATTTCCAAATTTTTAAGCAATTCAATGAGAACTTTCAATTCTCTAATTCTCAATGATTTAGTTTTCTAAATTCCAATGTTCTAAATTTTGGTGTAGTACTCATATCTCCCTAATTTGAAAATTTAGAAAATGATAATATTTGAAAAATAATAATTTAATTTTCTAAGGTAGAAACCCTTATATCTCCATGTTTTATTATTTGCACGTATTATTATATTAGAATCTCAAATAATGTACTTTGAATAAATACTTACTAATATAAATTGCTCGCTTTAATTGGTTTTCTAAATCATTAAAAATCTATCTAAAGTTTTAGATCCTTATATCTCTCAATTAATGAACTAACCTTAAAAGTAAATAACCTTATATCTCCTTTACACTTATAGAAAGAAAATATTAAAGTAATGCAACTATACATCTCTGTAATGCACTATGTGCTAATCAAATTAGACCTTGATTGCACATTACAAGTCTTTGAATGTTGTATCTTCTCCAGTCTACGAGGTATGATGCTATGCATTAAATGGACTTTGATCTTGGTGTAGTAAGGACTGTATTTTCCTCTTCTTAATTTTGGATTTCCTATTTAAGCAATGGTTAATGCATTCTCTTGGGAAAACATATTAATACATCTCTACTTCCCTTTGTAATGCATACCACATGGCATATTCGTTACCTTTGAGCCTGAGACTTCTTTCTAGGTGGTGCAGGTAAGTTACAAATGTTAGATGATGTTGATCTTGATAACGTAGGCATTATTCTATCTTTGAGTTATGGGTAATGATGATTGATCCATATCAATTTCAATGAAGCAATACTTGGGAGCTCTTCTCCTTGTGCAAGCATTGTAATTTAGAGGCATTACAAAGCATTAGCAGGTGCTCTTCTTGTTCTTCTCATTTGTTCCAAGTGGCATGAGATTCCTTCACTTAGGGTGGCAATTGAAAGCTCTCTCCTTTGCATGTAACAATGCTCTCAACTCCCTTATTTCCTTAATGCTCTTACTAACTTTTTCAAGTTGATTTTTCTTGCAACAACAATGTGCTCTCTCCAGTGAATGATTGTGCTTCTCTCCAATAGAGGTGATTCTACTTAAATGATGATGGCTCTAAGGTTCTTCAATGTTATCTTCTATTTGGTGGTTCATCCAAGCTATTATCATTATCCATTTAGGTAAGAGGCATTTCTACTTGCACCTTGATATTTGTGTCTTACATTATTTCTTTACATTTTTCTCCTTACAACTTGCACTAGAATTATACTACCTTGATAATGTTGTTATGCTACCCAAATTGGTCTCTTTTCAGTTGCAGGTTCTTCTTGCACTATGGGTGTTGCTTTCATAAGACCTATGGCACTGAATCTGGTGTCTTTAGATACCTTGAAAACTTATTTTTGAGCCCTTAGTTGGCTATCTTCCTCCACTTTGTAGTTTGCTCTTAAAACTCGATGAAACTACCATTTGGAAATTGTAATATACTTGTTGTTTTAGTGTCTTAAGACACCCTAGCTTTTGTCCTCCTTTTTCTATGTTGGAAATGACAAGTATGGTGCAAGTAATATAATGTAAATACTCTTGTAATAATTAATATAAAACACCTTAATTTGCACCATAATTTTTTAGACCTTTTTGTCTCCTTTTTTAAACTTTATTCCTTGTCTTTTAGTATGGCAACTTATTCTTTGTTACTTGGAGATTTGCTGTAGTTTTTTCTATGCTCAATGGTGTCTTTTGACACTTCAACTCAACCTTGATTTTGTGCATTGATCTCTTAAGAATAATTTTTATGATGCACTATCAATTTCTTCTTAATTATCCTTTTAATCAACTCTTAAAATGGTATTTTAAATGAACTTAAATATTACTAAATAAGAAACTTTTAATAACACCAACAATCAAATCTAGTTTTGACCTCCTTGTAGCAATATTGCTTTGTGATTTGGTTCATATATTTTCTACTCTAGATGTGATGAATTATCACTCCTCTAACTTGTTGCCCAAAATGTGGTTTCAATATTGGCTTCCTTATCAATAATCCTCTTCCTTTTTGGGATTTTTTTTGGATGGCGATAATTGTCCCAAATTCTTCACTATCAGGAGCTTCTCCTGAAACCTTCTATCAATCAACCTAGTGCTCTGATACCAATTATGGTTATTGCACTATTATATATACTCAAGAAACATAGTTACTAATAAGGAAATGAGAAATTATATAAGCGACATGAAGAATAATAAGTATCATTTCATTTTCCATGAATGAATTTGTATTACAAAGTATGGAACTAAGAGTCCATTATATAGGTTTTCCAAAATGACCATTGGTCTTCCTTGAGTGAAACTTGGTCTATTTCACATGACACTGAATATGAATAATAAATAATGTAATATATTCTAACAAAAAATTTAGTCAAAGTTACATCATTTCCCCAACATAGAATTGTACCAAACTAGGTGATCACATATAATCAAAGAAGCTAGTATATCTCCTCATTGTACACTCATATTGATAAGACATAACCTTGGTCTTAGAATTTTTATAATGGTTCCACCAAAATATTCCTACCTACATCACACCCACCTCCACATCCTCATGAACCACTCCACCAAAAGATTTAAGTCTCTAATTTTGATACTAAACCTGATCAATCCTTCAATTGTAGTTGAGTGTAATACCTTGAGTCATGTTTCAATCTCAACCCCTTGTCAGTTATTGACCAGCTCGCATTTGTTTCCATATACCTTACGAGAAAATATCATCATTGGTACCACTAGTGGTAGCATGAGTGCCCTAATAACCAAACTTTAGCCCCCTTTATAACTATTTTTTTGACCAATATGAAGACACCTGGGCCCACCCATTCTTCACAACTTACTCGACTCAAGTAACTAGTGTCCATAAAAACATACATGGATGAGTACCAAGATCTATAGAACCATATAACCCAGTTGTTATATTGACAATCCATCATTGATAATTATGTTTTAGGACTGAAATACTGCATCCATGCTCAACTCAAGACAATGCCCATCAACACTCTTTAGAAAGTTGTTTCTATGGCAAGATCCATTGAAGCAGATTTTGCCAATGAGCACCCCATGTTCGCTAAAATGGGTTTGTCTATTTTTTCTTACCCTCGACCTACTAATCCACTGCAATAATGATCTAACGATCCATATTGTCCTCCAATAGTATAACCATTAGACTTTATTCACATTCCTACAATAAAAGTTACTTGATGACAAGAAACCAACCTATGCATTCAATGCTCAAAGAAATTATACTCTAGCATATTTTTTATCATTTGCATCAATAATATAGAATCCCAAACCACTGCCCACCCTAACATCCAATAAATCCTCTTCCAGTATGAACTATTCTTTTCTCCTCTTTCCCCAAGCCCACCACCTCCTCATGACCTCAAGCACACTATTGACCTTCAACACCCACATGATCTTGTTAGTGTCCATCCATATCACCACACTTAGTTTCAAAAAAATAAAATAGAAAAACTAACATCTAAAATCCTTACCATGTGTATTATCTAACCAAGTAAAATTCTTTATGCTACCCCTATTATCTTGGTTTGAAATAAAGACAAATTTTTTTGTCTCTATGTTGATTATTGATAGTTAAATAAACTAATTATCAAAAATAGATTTCCCACCCTATGAATTTATGATATGTTGGATTAGATTCATGGTGCACCGATATTCTCCAAGCTTGACCTAAAATCTAGATATTACCAAATCCCCATTACTCTAGTAGATTACCATAAAATAAATTTTCACACCCACCACAATCACTTTGAATTTTGTGTCATGCCTTTTGATCTCTACAATACCCCAACCACTTTCCAAGCCCTTATGAACAAAATATTTAATCCATATCTTCATAATTTTATTTGATGACATATTTATAGCATCAACATCACTAGTCACCTAACTCATCTCGAGACCATATTGCAACACCTATTGAACATTAAATCTACTCTAAATTATCTAAATGTAAATTTGGCCAATCCTAGATCCAGTGCTTGGGCCACATTATCTCAGTTGATTGAGTTTGTGTTGACCTTAAAAAAAAAATTTCCATTGTTTCATGGCTCCAACTAAAAACCCTCTCTCAAATTTGTGCATTCCTCGACCTTATTAAGCTTTATATCTATTTTATCAAAAAATTTACCTCCATAATGACAACAATAACCAAACTTCTTTGCTTTGACTCACTCCAATGGTAAGCTGTAACTGAGGAAACTTTCCATAGCCTTAAATAACTCATGACTTCCACTCAAGTTTTGGCCACTCCTAACTTATCCAAACCTTTTCAACTTAAATGTGATGTCTCTAGGTCTTTGAGTGGTTCTCATACAAGACTTCCACCCCATTGCCTTCGAGATTCATAAACTTAAAGACCACAAGTGTACCTCTCTACTTACCAAAAAGAAATGAAATTTATCCATCATGCCCTCAATAAATAGCAACAATATTTTCTTGGCTCAAAGTTCACCATATTGACTGATCACCATAGCCTCTTTCTATTACTAGATCAACTGACCCTCTCAGAGAAACAAGTAAAATTGGCTGACCACCTCCAAATTTTTGAATTCATGATCAGTTACAAAAAGGAATGTGAAAATGTGGTTGTTGATGTTCTATGTCACCTACCTGACACACCTACCGCAACCCACTTAGCTAACAAAGGCAGAGGTTGCCAATGCATCTCAACTAGACTTTGGCCTATGGACCTCAAAAATTCACTCTCAACTAGGTTGTTCCTTATATAATGATTACCTTATTTGTAAAAACCATATCTTTATCCACCCTTCATCCTCACTTATTCCTTGCATCTTCTCTGAGTATCACTCCACTCCCCTTGGGGGCCACTTTGGGTTTGAAAAAATGTACTATCACATTTGCTTATATTTCTACTATCACAATATGTAATGCACAGTCAACCTAGTCATCATCGTGTAGACATTAATATTTGGAATGTAATCCAATATTTTTTATGTAATTTATTATTAAAATGTAATTTTTTAATTTGTTAGTTGTTAGAGATTTATGTAATCTAAATGTAGTCCTAATTTGTCTCTTCCCTAAGGAAGTGGACAAAAATTATTTTATTTTGTTAGTGATTTATTCAAAATTTAGGTCTTTGTTACGTATTATACCACTTGGACAGATTTATTTATAATAAGTCCAAAAGTAGTTTTTAGATTATCTTAATATTAGATTATTTTGTTATGTAATATTAGAATCCAATCTTCAATCGTTCGAGATGTAATAGAAAGGAGTTGAAGACTTCTACTGAAGAAGTGATGTGAAAGCTATATGTTACAATGTAAGGACCTTGGAAACCTTATAAATAGTTTTTTGTTCACATAATATGTCATTTACATTGTATGAATGAATATTTAAGTCAAACAATAAAGTAGCAGTATTTTCTTTAATGAATTGGGTAATTGTATCTTGTAATTTCTTCATGTTTTACTTGTTACTATAACTTTCATTTTATTTTCCTACACACATAAAATAAATATCATTTAGATAGTTTAAATAAATATTAATTGCTGAAAGTAAAATAGAGTAGAAAGGAGAAGAGATTAATACTAACATGTAAGATGTAAGGCCCACTCTAAACAGTTAGTCCCTTGCTCTCTTCCTCGTAAATTATATTAGGATCAGTTAGAATATAGAATAAGTCTTAGAGCATATAATTAATTAAAATTTCATAAAATAGAATTATAAAATCTATTAAATAATTCATGCATTATTTGATCATACGTGGATCCACACACATAAAATTAGTCATTAATTACATCTTTAAATTAAGCATCATTTTATTTCAATTTTATTTATTGTAAACTTTTATTTCTTGCAAATGAAACTAAGAAAACATAAAAAAGTCAACGATTAATAATAGGTGAAGAACACAAGCTTATACTGAGAGGGGGGGTGAACAGTATAAGACCTCTTTTTACTTTTTCCTTTATACTTCAAAATAGTAAAGCAATATACCCAAAGCAATATCAAAGCAATGCACAAAATCATCCACAAAGTGACACCAATTTTAACGTGGTTCACCCAGAATGCATGGGCTACGTCCACAAAACTTTTCTCTAAAAGTTATCTCAAAGTTCTTTGGGAAACCTTCCCAATTACAATGTTTATGAGCCTCGGCTCAAAGGAGATACCTTCCCCCAATCTGAATTTATGAGCCTCTGCTCAAAGGAGATACCTTCCCCCAATATAAATTTATGAGCCTCTGCCCAAAGGAGAAACCTTCCCCCAATCTGAATTTATGAGCCTCTGCTCAAAGGAGATACCTTCCCCTCTGCTCTGGATATGATCCCTCAGAAGATCAACTGTCTCTACCTCTTGCCAGCATGTGGAACTCCTTTCCATCGAAGACCTCCTATCCTCAATGCTTAGCCTAAGAGACCTCTGCCTTCTATGATCACGTCCACGATGGCTCAGCAACCTGTACCAAACACAGTCGGTCGGTCTAGTACAAGTCTTCCTCTGTCTGTCAGATCTGTCCAACTCTTGAACAAATCAATCCTCTATCCACAAGCCTTCTCAAAGACTTGCCAAATCTGTCCTCGGGTTCTCTGATAGAACCAATGTACCTCTGTCCTCAAGTTCTCTGATAGAACTATCAATCTTAGCTCACAAGTCCTCTGCTAGGACCTGTCCAAATCTGCTCACAAGTCCCCATTGAAACCTGTCCAAAACCTGCTCACAAGTCCCCAACGGAACCTGTTCAAAACCTGCTCACAAGTCCCCAACGGAACCTGTCCAAAACAGCTCACAAGTTCACCAAGAAAAAACTTGCTTAGCATGAACCCACAAAGAGAATTGTTAGAGACCCAATGTGATTCATCAACCTCATAGAAGCATAAAGAGAATTGTTAGAGACTCAATATGTTCTATACTTAACTCCCAATCTCAATCTCAAATCTCATAGAAACATAAAGAGAATTGTTAGAGACTCAATATGATCTATACTTAACTCCCAATATCAATCTCAACTCAATCTCAATCTCAAAAGAATAAGATAGATGTAGTATGCTTTTCTCAAGAACATGAAACACAACCCAACAATTGCCAAACATGCAATATCTCATATAACAATGCTACTCATGTTCTTTCCACAACCAATATCTTTTCTCAACCAATTAGGGCTTTAACAACAATGCTTATAGACAAGGTTTAACCAACATCATTCAACTCAACATTAACCTTGAAGCATTCAACCAATCATCACAAGAAAAGGAAACAAGTAGAAATCCTTTTCCCTCCAAAGATATTTGAACAAAATAGCCACCAACACAATATCACCAAATGCAAAGAATAACTTGCTCAAATCAACTCAATGGAGTAAGCCCAATATCATGAATCAAGTAAAGCAATAACTTGATCAAACAACCTCTATGGAAGCAACTCAACCATCAAACTCAAAACAGCCAACCAAGGGTTCCACCAACTCAATGCAAGTAGCTTGACTCACAAATACAAACCCTAGTGCACAAAGCTTCCACTATCTCAAACCAAAAATTATGCATTCATCAAAAAACTCTCCTTAAGGATAACAATGCATAAGTAGTCTTCAACAAACCAGAAAATAGGATTTACACCCAATCAAAGAAAACCTAGTTGAAAACCTTTTCACTCCAACCTTATTTCAGAAAACATACACCAATCATACTCATAAGAAGAATGTGCCCATACCTTATTGGAGTAGAAGAAACTTGACCCTTAAAGTTGTCACCACACACAACCCTCAAACTTCCAACCAAGTTAGGGTTAGAACCAAGATAAATGAGCATATATAAAAACTTTCCTTAATACACCTTTTAGCTTCTCTTCTTTTGAAAACAACCACCAAAGAAGTCAAAAACACAACAACCAAAACTTACACCTTATATCTCCATTTTAAACTTTAGCATAGCAAAAGACTAATCTCAAAAATACAACCAAAGAAATATCCCCTTATTTCTCCTATGTCTTTTAAACAATGCTAAACAATGCCAAAAATTATATCAAGAAATTAATCACACCTTAGAATGGCTGCCCTTGAAGAATCCAAAAATCGCGGAATGGCTGCCCTTGACGAATCCAAAAATCGTGGCACAAAATACGTTTTAACAAAAACGTGACTTAATCCATGCACAGCTCCCTCCGCGGGAATCGAAATGCAGACCTCCGCCTACGCAAAGCCCAAATGCAGCCTATGCTGCCACTAGCCCACAAGGGGCTAACGAAGTCTAAGACAGACTTCCTACCACTTCAACGAACAAGCACTTCGTAAGTTTTTCAAACGCGAGCTCTCTTCTTCTGCGGCGTCAACGGAGCATCGATCGCAGCCAAAAATTAATGCATTCGAAATTCTCAAGAGGAGTTAAACCTTAGGATCCTTCCCATATTTATAGTCCAATCGTGGACTTTAGAACACGTCGGCGACAGAGAAACGTAATTTCGAATTTAATCGAAATTGCTTTCTAAAGGGTTTAAAAACCCTTAATTAATTTTAATAAATTAAGAATAAAAAAGGTTTAAAAACCTTTAAGTATTTTTAATAAATTAAAAATAATTTCTCCCTTAATTAATTAAATAATTAATTAATTAAAACCTTGAAGGGTTTTAAATAATAATTAAATAATAAAGAGAACCTCCATTGGTTTTAATAAAAACCATTTAACTTGGTTTTAATAAAAACCCTATCCAAAAACCTTATCCAATGGAATCTCTCCGGATTCTCTTAAGAATATTCTCTTGGAATCTTTCACCTTTGAAGCCAACACATCCTCTTAACATTAATGCCATTTCCTTTTGACATCAATGACAACTCATAGACAAGGAGCTAGGATCTCAAACCCAAAATTGCCAACAATCTCCCCCTTTGTCATTGATGGCAAACCATGCTTCTCAACAACAAAAAACTCAACATAAACAGCTCCCCCTGTCTTGAGGCTCTCCCCCTTACTCAAATCTCTCCCCCTTTGTCATCAATGGCAAAGGGTCACCTTTGGGGCTCGGGACTAAGAATGAGCCTCTTAGCTTAGTCCCTCCCCCACCTCCTGATGAGGTGATTAATTCTAGGGTGGGAGTAAAACTCCCATTAGGCACTGATCATCATCAGCGTCTATAACTTCCTTGTCGGGCCTTCTCTTGAACTCTTTGTCCATATTCCTATTCCTGTCACTATTCTTGTTCTTGTTCTCATCCCTGTTCTTGTCCATGCCTTGATCCTTGGACCTGATCATGCCACTGTTCCTGTTCCTGTATTCTGGAATTTCAGCTCTACACTGTCTAGCTATGTGACCTTTATTGTTGCACTTATAACAAGTAACAATGTTATTTCTCTGTGGTAAACCTGATCTTTGAATCCACCAGTTCTGACCAAACCTATTTTGGCCAACCCTGTTCTGACCAAACCTGTTCTGGCCAAACTTGTTCTGACCAAATATGTTCTTGTTATTTGCCTTGCAATAAATTGCCTTGTGCCCAAACTATTGACAAGAGTAGCAATACCCTTGAAAGTAACTAGCACTTCTAAAACTGTCATTTACCTTCTTCACTTGAGCCATGCAATGTGAAGCCATGTGACCAAACCTGTGACAAGCAAAACATCTGCCTTGAAACTTTCCTTTATTTGACCTCTTGGGTCCTGAAAACTTCTTCTTCTTCTCATTCTGAATTCTGTTTTCTATTTATGTGCATCTATCATTCAAGGACTCATGATCTGAAATACTTTCCTCATCAGAACTCTCTTCCTTTTGGAGTCTCTTACTAGACTCTTCAACTTGTTCCTTGTGTGACTTAACAAAACCAAGGCCTGTTTTATCTGTTGTCTTTCTTTGACCTTTGATGAGTGACTTAACCTTTTTGGAGCTATCTTGAAACCTGTAAAGCTTATCCTTGTACTCTTTAGTTTCCTCTTTCAAAGAAGCCATTTTCTGTTCTAACTCACTATACTCAAGAACCTTAGACTCTAACTCATCCTTGAGTTCTTGTGTCTTAGCTATAGAGAAATCAAGATTTTCAATAAGATCATCTCTCTCCATACAACATTCATCTAACTTATCCTTGAGTCTAGCATTCTTCTTTCTTTCCTTTTTCAAAGCACTAAGAGCACTAATAAGTTCACTCTCAAGATCCTTTATTTGATTTCCTTTTGAATCATCAAAGCCTTTTTCAGATTTCTTATCACTAGAGGTGCTACCCTTTTCAAAAACCATACATGCATCTTCCTTATAGTTTTCTGAAGCATCCTCATACATACTAGAAACCAAATCATTATTTGTGCAATCATCCTCAAGGTGACCAAAATTTCCACATCTAAGACATTTCATGATAATGAATCTATGTTTCGGTTCTTCCTCTTTTTCCGATATGAACAACATCTCATTTTCATTATCACTTGAAGAACTTTCACTATCACTACTAGAACACTTACTTGCTTTGTCTAGGTAGAAACTCTTCTTGTGCTTGTGAGAATACCTCTTTCCTTGATTGTTGTGCTCATCTTTGATTTTCCTGTGATGCTTGTACCTTTCAGAATCCTTGCTCTTAGAATCCTATTTATCTTCATCACTTTCATTCTTGGAAATAGATATGATCGGTAGCATAATGACCAAACTTTCCACAATTGAAACATCTTACATTTTTCATACTTTTGTGCTTTCTAGAGAACTTGCCTTTCTTCTTGTAATATGCCTCTTCATCACTAGAAGACTCATCACTATCTTGAAGTTGTTTACCCTTGGATTCTTTTGTAGCCTTGAAAGTTGCCTCTTTCTTGACATCAACCTTCACTTGAGTTCTTAACTCAAATGCTGCAAGTATACTATGGAGCTCATCCTTTTTCAATTTATCCAAATCTTTAGCTTCCTCAATAGCAGAAATCTTTTCACTAAATCTATTAGGAAGAGATCTTAAAATCTTATCACAAACATCATTTTCAGCAAGCTCAAGACCTAAGTCTTTCATGGAGTTAACAACCTCATCCATACGAAGCATGTAGTCACTAATATTTTCATCATCATTCATCTTGAGTTGTTCAAACATACCTTTGAAGTGTCTCAACTTGGCCTTTCTGACATTTGTATCACCTGTATGAACCACCTTCAACTGATTCCACATTTCACTAGCTATCTTGCAGTGAATCACTTTGGTGAGATCTGCTTTATGTAAGCCTTTCAGGATTGCATTCATTGCTTTTGAATTGTTGTGATGTAGGAGCCTTTCTTCTTTAGTATTAGGACCATGTACAGGAATAGTGTACTCATCTTCAATCACTTCCCATACCTCATTCCCAAGTGCCATTAGATGAACCTTCATCCTTGCACTCCAAAGACCAAAATCTGACCCATCAAGAATAGGTGCTGCATTGCCACTTGAATGATCCATTGTGTTCTT
Source organism: Wollemia nobilis (assembly GCA_028583015.1). Lineage (NCBI taxonomy): Eukaryota > Viridiplantae > Streptophyta > Pinopsida > Araucariales > Araucariaceae > Wollemia > Wollemia nobilis. The sequence continues at coordinate 5,088,794 of JAQPPZ010016847.1, read as the reverse complement.
TACTAGCTTTTCCTTCAAGCTTGTTAAACTTTTCGAAGGCACCCGCTCTGATACCAATTGAAGAACACAAGCTTATATTGAGAGGGGGGGTGAACAGTATAAGACCTCTTTTACTTTTTCCTTTATACTTCAAAATAGTAAAGCAATATACCCAAAGCAATATCAAAGCAATGCACAAAATCATCCACAAAGTGACACCAATTTTAACGTGGTTCACCCAGAATGGCTAGGCTACATCCACAAAACTTTTCTCTAAAAGTTATCTCAAAGTTCTTTGGGAAACCTTCCCAATTACAATGTTTATGAGCCTCGGCTCAAAGGAGATACCTTCCCCCAATCTGAATTTATGAGCCTCTGCTCAAAGGAGATACCTTCCCCCAATATGAATTTATGAGCCTCTGCCCAAAGGAGAAACCTTCCCCCAATCTAAATTTATGAGCCTCTGCTCAAAGGAGATACCTTCCCCTCTGCTCTGGATATGATCCCTCAGAAGATCAACTGTCTCTACCTCTTGCCAGCATGTGGAACTCCTTTCCATCGAAGACCTCCTATCCTCAATGCTTAGCCTAAGAGACCTCTGCCTTCTATGATCACGTCCACAGCAGCTCAACAACTTTGTACCAAACACAGTCAGTCGGTCTAGTACAAGTCTTCCTCTGTCTGTCAGATCTGTCCAACTCTTGAACAAATCAATCCTCTATCCACAAGCCTTCTCAAAGACTTGCCAAATCTGTCCTCGGGTTCTCTGATAGAACCAATGTACCTCTGTCCTCAAGTTCTCTGATAGAACTATCAATCTCAGCTCACAAGTCCTCTGCTAGGACCTGTCCAAATCTGCTCACAAGTCCCCATCGAAACTGTCCAAAACCTGCTCACAAGTCCCCAATGGAACCTGTTCAAAACCTGCTCACAAGTCCCCAACGGAACCTGTCCAAAACAGCTCACAAGTTCACCAAGAAAAAACTTGCTTAGCATGAACCCACAAAGAGAATTGTTAGAGACCCAATGTGATTCATCAACCTCATAGAAGCATAAAGAGAATTGTTAGAGACTCAATATGTTCTATACTTAACTCCCAATCTCAATCTCAAATCTCATAGAAACATAAAGAGAATTGTTAGAGACTCAATATGATCTATACTTAACTCCCAATATCAATCTCAACTCAATCTCAATCTCAAAAGAATAAGATAGATGTAGTATGCTTTTCTCAAGAACATGAAACACAACCCAACAATTGCCAAACATGCAATATCTCATATAACAATGCTACTCATGTTCTTTCCACAACCAATATCTTTTCTCAACCAATTAGGGCTTTAACAACAATGCTTATAGACAAGGTTTAACCAACATCATTCAACTCAACATTAACCTTGAAGCATTCAACCAATCATCACAAGAAAAGGAAACAAGTAGAAATCCTTTTCCCTCCAAAGATATTTGAACAAAACAGCCACCAACACAATATCACCAAATGCAAAGAATAACTTGCTCAAATCAACTCAATGGAGTAAGCCCAATATCATGAATCAAGTAAAGCAATAACTTGATCAAACAACCTCTATGGAAGCAACTCAACCATCAAACTCAAAACAGCCAACCAAGGGTTCCACCAACTCAATGCAAGTAGCTTGACTCACAAATACAAACCCTAGTGCACAAAGCTTCCACTATCTCAAACCAAAAATTATGCATTCATCAAAAAACTCTCCTTAAGGATAACAATGCATAAGTAGTCTTCAACAAACCAGAAAATAGGATTTACACCCAATCAAAGAAAACCTAGTTGAAAACCTTTTCACTCCAACCTTATTTCAGAAAACATACACCAATCATACTCATAAGAAGAATGTGCCCATACCTTATTGGAGTAGAAGAAACTTGACCCTTAAAGCTGTCACCACACACAACCCTCAAACTTCCAACCAAGTTAGGGTTAGAACCAAGATAAATGAGCATATATAAAAACTTTCCTTAATACACCTTTTAGCTTCTCTTCTTTTGAAAACAACCACCAAAGAAGTCAAAAACACAACAACCAAAACTTACACCTTATATCTCCATTTTAAACTTTAGCATAGCAAAAGACTAATCTCAAAAATACAACCAAAGAAATATCCCCTTATTTCTCCTATGTCTTTTAAACAATGCTAAACAATGCCAAAAATTATATCAAGAAATTAATCACACCTTAGAATGGCTGCCCTTGAAGAATCCAAAAATCGTGGAATGGCTGCCCTTGACGAATCCGAAAATCATGGCACAAAATACGTTTTAACAAAAACGTGACTTAATCCATGCACAGCTCCCTCCACGGGAATCGAAACGTAGACCTCCGCCTACGCAAAGCCCAAATGCAGCCTATGCTGCCACTAGCCCACAAGGGGCTAACGAAGTCTAAGACAGACTTCCTACCACTTCAACGAACAAGCACTTCGTAAGTTTTTCAAATGCGAGCTCTCTTCTTCCGCGGCGTCAACAGAGCATCGATCGCAGCCAAAAATTAATGCATTCAAAATTCTCAAGAGGAGTTAAACCTTAGGATCCTTCCCATATTTATAGTCCAATCGTGGACTTTAGAACACGTCGGCGAGAGAAACGTAATTTCGAATTTAATCGAAATTGCTTTCTAAAGGGTTTAAAAACCCTTAATTAATTTTAATAAATTAAGAATAAAAAAGGTTTAAAAACCTTTAAGTATTTTTAATAAATTAAAAATAATTTCTCCCTTAATTAATTAAATAATTAATTAATTAAAACCTTGAAGGGTTTTAAATAATAATTAAATAATAAAGAGAACCTCCATTGGTTTTAATAAAAACCATTTAACTTGGTTTTAATAAAAACCCTATCCAAAAACCTTATCCAATGGAATCTCTCCGGATTCTCTTAAGAAGATTCTCTTGGAATCTTTCACCTTTGAAGCCAACACATCCTCTTAACATTAATGCCATTTCCTTTTGACATCAATGACAACTCATAGACAAGGAGCTAGGATCTCAAACCCAGAAATTGCCAACAATAGGAGAATAATCTATATAGGATTTTTGTTATTTAAATCTAACTTGGATTGACAAATTAAATGAAGACATCACAGCTTGAAAAAAACATTTATCGCCTATCAAAACCACATCCAAAACTTAGTCAATAGGCCTCATAATCAAAATTTTTGTTAGTGTCAAATTCACCATTGGTGTCAAATTTTCCACTGGTACCAAATTCACCACTGGCACCAATGCCAAATTCACCATTGTTGCCAAATTCTCCACAACTTTGCAAAAATTTAAAAAAGTGGATCAAAAGGTAAAATTTTAAGTCTGGTTCATATACATACCTGTCAATCTTGATTTGACATATATACTATCCCTCGAGCAACATCCACATGGTGTACCCATCCTTGATTATTTTCCATCTCCTTAATAACATATTTTCTCTCTCTCTCCAACTCTTTAAAATAGGTAAGGTGCAAATAAAGATGCTCTTACCTCCTCTTCCTCCTTTTAACCTACTCACTTATCATCACCAACTCATTTGAGTATCCTATGTTCTAGGAATTCACTCTAAATCTACCATTAGGTGTATCATTCTCAAGGAAGAGACTATACCATGGGCAAAAATTTTCACATGGGGAAAAATGATCTTCTCCAAACATTGAGGTATGCAAAATGAGGCATGTATACATAATGATACAAAATCATCAAAACAAACACAATCACAATCATCTTTTCAAATTAGCAAACCTATAAACCCAAGGATATGAGAGGGCAACCCTCCAAGGGAGGTCCCAGGTTTGAATCTCCACCCTACCAAAAAGTTGAATTGGGTATCCAAAATCCAATTGATAATTTTGGTGCGAGCAGGGTCGGGCACAACTCCCGGGTGACTTTGATGGTGTAGAATACCTTGGTCATGGACTCTTAGGCCAAGGCAGCCTCGCAAGGGATTTTTTGATTAAAAAAATCAGAAAAGCTATACAACAACAATACATCACAATGTCAAAATTAAGTATCACTACTTAACTTTTGATGCAATCTTAAAGACATCATGTTAAAATTAGGATAAAATGTAGACACCCAATTTTGACACACTAACTAGGCAAAACATCCTAAAAATGGTTCAATATGGAAATTACCCAATATTTTGGGCATAATTTTCAACCTTTACCAAATTTGCCATCCTGATTGGTGAATTTGGCAAGATGAGTGGAAAATATGGCAAAACTGCAAAATCAAATTTTAAGAATCAAAAATAACTCTTACCAAATTTGCCACTCCTTACTAAATTTTTCAATGGCAATTTTAGAAATCCTAGTGGCAAATTTGACAAAAATTCAAATTTTAAAATCTGAAGAAACATGCATGGTTTTCGACTAAATTTGTCACTCTAAGTTACCAAATTTTCTAGTGGTGAATTTGGTCGACCAGTGATGAATTTGGATAACGATAAAAAATATCTCTAAAAATGTGCTAGAGGCACATGGATTCCTTCTCCCCTCCTACTTTGATCTCCCACGCCCCAACAATGCACCATATTTACAGATTTCAAGTTGGTCTTATCTAATTTTTCCCCCCAATTCTCCTCCCAAATCATATTTAAGCACCCTCTTGGGTAGGCATTTGGCATGAATTTTAAAAGTAGCTATACTCTGCCAAGATTTCTAGCATTCTCCTCCTAGCCCTCTTTCTCTAGCATTCTTTATATACAAGCATTTTCCCAAGCATTTGAGGCATTCAAAATCATTTTGAAGGTAATTCAAGCAAGGCAAGAAGGACTTTGGGATAAGGAGATCACCTTGGAGGCAAGGAAGATAGCTCTTCCAACATATTTCTTCTCTCCACTCATATTTGCTTCACTACATTTTGTCCTCTAGGTTGTAGCCTTGCTAACTTGAATTTTATTTTGGATTTTTCTACATTGTATGCCTCTAATTCCTTCTTTGTAGGCTTCTACTTTTTATGATTTATAGCATGAACAACTATTAAAAATGATATAAAAAAAAACAACTCCTCTTTATGGGAGGAATTTATCAACATGTGGCCTCTTCTAAGAATTGAACTAGGGTAGCGCACCAATAAACACTCTGTCATTACCAATGACCTATCCCTTTCAAGCATAAATATTTTGGGTAAAACATAGGTTTTGAAAGGGTCTCAATCCCTTGTGTAGTGGTTTAAACCTAAGTTTTTTTTATGAGAACCCAAAGCCATACCATATGGTGTCCCAAAAAGAACTAAAAATTTTAAGGTAAAGCATGGGTTTTGAAAGGGTCCTAGTATTAGGGTTTGAAATTGGGTCTCTATATGAATACCTAAGATATAACACTATGGTATCTCTAGCAGAGATAAAATAATTAATTGAAAAATAAATGCAATAATTAATTAATTGGGTTATTATTTTTAAAGATAGGATAGGATCTTAAAGAGGGGCTTTTGCTTCCCATTAAACCCTAGGTGTTTGTAAATTTAACCATCAAACTAGTTGATGTATAATCCTAAGGATTGGTTACTATTTGAGAGAGGTTCAAGGTTTGAAACTACTCTCTACTACCTATGGTTGCAAGTGATATCCCTTCTCAAGCCCTCCCTCGGTGCCCTTCTCCCAAGTGATTCTTTATAGACATAGTGAGGAGACAAGAATCTAAGGATGAATAATAAGCATTATCTTAAAATCCATCTTATATGTTACTATCACCAATAAGCCAATGGATAAATATTGCTAGTTTAAAGTTAATGGTTGTTTTCTCCAGGCTTTCCATATTCCTAAGCATGTTACCAAACAAAGTGTAGTGGTTGAAAATGCCTTATATACGAATAACCATGATCTAATATTCAAATTTATTAGCATGAGACCATCTCTAGGGTTTATGACCTCTTGGATGCAAAATAATTAGAAAAATTTAGGGGATATTTCAATATTTCTCATCAATAATGGATACTATATAGTGAGTTTCTCTTTGAGAGCAAATAAAGACAAATATTTTGAATCAAGGAAGAGAAAATGTGGAGCAACAAGTCTTTTTGTGTGACCCTAGAAGCTAGGATTTTATCCACAAATGGAACCCACTATAGTGGTTGTTTGGGTTTGATTATATGCTCTACCAATGGAATATTAGTGTGAACCAATTTTTGAGAGATTGGACAATTTCTTGGGATGCTATCTAGGAGTAGCTAAAGGTATGATGATGGGATATTTAGCTATTTATGCTTGGATTTGTGTTGATATGGATCTTAATCACCCACTCCTAGATAAAATAGAAATGGATATAGAGGATTTAACCTAGATACAACAAGTAGGCTATGAAGTGATCCTCTTTTAATGTAGGATTTATCATAAGCATGGACATCTTGCTCAATTTTACCTTGAGACTATCAAGAAGGAGCCCATACCATCAGAAGTTAATGACAATGACAACAAGATACCTAAGAAGAAGGTAGAAGTCCATCCCACAAACTTGAACCTAAATACACTAGAAGAGTGTTTTGAAGCACCTAAGAGGGAAAAGAATCAAAAGAAGAAGGTGACACGATCAAACCAAATAAAAGAAACAAACCTAAATAGGTATGAAATTATTAAAACTCTAATGGACATGGAGAATTAGATATTGTAATGGCGAAACTGCAAGGGAAAAATATGCCCTCCAAAAATGTAGAAGTAGTCCAATAGAGGATAACTCAACCAACACTAGATACCAATATTCAACCAATCCCAAAACATATTATCATAAAAGCTTTCGAGAATTTCAACCTTGGTATGGTCTTGGTTGATAGGGATGTTTCAATGAAAGACTGAGACAAAGATAGAGGTAATACTATTCTTTAAATTTAGTAATCTAAGAGAAGATTAAAATACACCCAATCCAAGAGTGTAGGAAGAAAAGCAAATGAGGAGAAACTCACCATGGAGGATGACTAGCTAGTAAACCATGGAAGTGTAAAGTAAATTAATACTTACTAGGTTTTGGAGTCCCAATGATTGTACAATCATAGAATATTAGAGGCTTAAACAATAGGTCTCATTAAATTTTTTTTAATGGTTTAATTGAAAGTTATGATTTATATTCCATTCTCATTTAAGAGAAAAAATCTTCAATCTGTTAGCTTTTGAGGATATATGCAGTGGGAGAGATCTAACACAGGTCTTAATAAGATGAAAGAAAGTGAGTCTGCAATATGACTGAAATATACTATAAATAGAAAGTGGTAAAAATACAATGCAGTATGGAGGATATGGTCACTCCATTAATATAAGCTAAAGAACTACATTGTGCTCCATACAGGAGCTCTACCACTATCTACTACTCTCTACTACAATGCTCTTGATATCTATATGTTGCATCTTATGATCTATCACTATGAGGCCCTTTATATAGGAAAATAGATTCCTTGGCCAACACTCTACCTAGTTGTACAAGTGGACACCTTGCACATTACAACATGCACATTGACACTTGTGCATTTATTACATTGCTTGAAGTAAGTAGCTAACTTCCCCCTAAAGTAATCTCTACTCTAACTATGTACCAAAGGTGGTACATTTACATGACCCAAATGATGTAATATATTCTAACTCTAACACCCCCCTGTATTACATTATTTGGGTATTGAAGATTTCAATCTTCAATATGGATCTTCTTCTTTGTCTTGGACATTGTATTCTTCTTCTCTATTCTCTATAACCTATTCAAGCAAGTAGTTAGTGTCTTCATAACTTGTTGTTCTTGCTGAAAGAGCTTTCACTTCATAATCATCTATAGATTCTTCTAGTTCTTCAATTTCTTCTATCCTTTGAGCTAGATGTCCTTTCTGATTCTCTTTTCGATACTCCAATTGGGGATAATTGGTTGGATGTTGAGCTTGCTATTGGTTTTGATATTGTCATGGTTGAAATCTGCTTCCATTGTTCATCTAATTTCCTTGATTCTAATTTTTGGGATTGAATCTACAATAGTTAGTGCTATGACCTTTTCTTTTGCATATCTGACAATACTTGTTATACCATGGTCTTCATCCTCTTGATGATGAAGCAATATTCCCCTATGGATTATCTTTTGATGTCATTGCAGTGTTAGTCATTTCATCTTTAACTATATTCTCTACCTCATATTCCTATAGAATATTGATTAGATCATCAAAAGAAGTATCTTTACTTAGGACTTGTAAAGATGTAACCAAATGTTTATAGCTATCTGGAAGTGCTCTCATGGTTACTTGAGTAAGAAGTTCATCTTTGATCTCTTCTCCTAAGGTTAATAATTTCCCTTTAATATCTGCTACTTTCCTTAGGAATAGTTCTATGCTCTCACCATTGTTCATTTTTAGAGAATGTAGTTGAGTTTGAAGATGAAGGATAGTGGCTTTATTTTTTCCTTCAAATATTTTTTCTAAGCTTTTCCATGCTTCTGTAGATGTCTTTGTTGAACTGATATAAGGTTGTATTTCATCAGTGATGGCAAAGGTTATTATCATTAGAGCTTTTGCATCTTTTTCATCAAACTTCTGAATTTTAGTATCATCTGTGGTTGGTCTTTTTTCTGTTCCTTGAGTTATCTCCCAAAGTTTTTCATATACTAAGATTACTTTTACCTTATTTTTCCAGGAGAAATAGTTTGGTCCCTTGAGTAACTAGGATTCTACAAGAAAGAATTTGTTTGATGCCATGATGATCCTTGTGATCTTCTTTTAATTTCCCTAGTATTGATTTGATGATACCTTGGTGAAATTCTAGGTTTTGTAGAAACCTTATGACTCCCAAATGGATTAAGTACTTGATAATATTTGATGAGTGCTATTATTATCAAGTTTTGTAGAATACCTTATAACTCCCTAGTGATTTTGGATATGCTTTATGATTGATAAAGTGCTTTTTGAGAATAGTAGTTCAATTTTGAGTTGATTTTGTAATGTTTTGTAAGTAGCAAAAATCAACTTCTATTACACCTTATTACTCCTATTGAACTTAAGCACTTTCTAATTTGATGAGGTTCTATTGGTTGGATTTCTTTTGTCCCTTTAATATGGTTTGAGACAAGTATGCCAATTTATTTCCAACTCTTGATTTTCCTTAATAGACCTCCTTTATAGCTTTTGATATTTAATATTTAATGTTTCTAAATTCCAATTACCTACTTTGATGTAGTATTCCTTATAACTCCCTAATATGGAATATTAGAAAACAATATAATATTTGCAATAATAGGATTTTTAATTTCCAAGTTGAAATCCTTATTCCTCCTACTTTATTATTTGTAAATATAAGTATTTTGAAATATGCTTGCTTAATATATTACTAATGCTAAGTGAATGAATTGCAATAGTAAATATAATGTGCCCTTATAACTCCAATATATCCTTAGTCTATAGCAAGCAATAAATAGTATATGATTTACCTTCGTATTCCTTTGCCTTGATGTTGTGAGGTGGTATATTTGAATCCTTTGAAATGGTATTCAATGCCTTCTTTGATCAATATTGAATTCTCCCTTACGTAGCACTTCTTTTCTCTATAACCAGTGTTGATATTCCTTTAAATAATGCTCGGTCTTATCCTATGCAATTGAATATTGGTATGGCTAGTTTTATGATGTATTCCTTCCATGAATGAGATGTTGGATTGTTGATTGAATGAGGTATTGTATTTGTTGATCTTATGATAGCTTCTTAAATGTTGGATTTCTCCTTCGAATGGTGCATATGCTTGAATTAGCCTTCTTCCTCTGAATATGCTTCACACCATTCAATGCTAGTCTTCTCTTTGACCTCTGACACTTTTCCTTCTTCAATATGGATGCCTTAAATATGATTGCTTCCTTGTGACTTTCGAATAAGTGTCACTTGAGCATTACTTAGTAGGCATTGATATTCCAACGTATGCAATGATGAGTTTGGTGGTAACCTCCCAAAGACTTGTAACTCCTCTTGGGTGAGCATTGGATTATTTATGAATGTTGGACACTTAGAGCTCTTGTGCCAAGTGGCACTCACGGCTTGTGCATGTAAACCTTTCTTCTAATGCTCCAATGATGGGCGTTGATGCCCTATATTTACCTATATCTTTGAAATATGCATTGGCTTGCTATGTTTCTTGAAATGCAAGCATTCCCTCTTCTCTATTTGCATGTTGTCTTGATGAGGATAATGGATGGCACTAGTTGTATTGCTTCTTGGTTCTATGGCGCTCTCAATGGTGGTCCTATGGTAGCTTCTTGTGCTCTTCAATGGTGGTCATTCTCTCCAAGTAGAAACCTTGGGTATAGCACTTCTTCCTTTGTATCTTTATGCCTGTAATATGTTGTTTGTATGTATTTTATAATAGTTGATTGCTAGCCTTTTTTCTTGGCTTTGATAGCACTTCTTCTATATAGATGATCTCCCTCTGTATGCTGCCCTTTTCTCTACGTAGACTTGGATGGTAATGGCTTCTTATAATAGCTCCAATGTTGTAGGTGACACGCTTGCTTCTAGGGTTGGATTGGATGTGGAGAAATGGTGTTTTTAAACACCTTGATTCTTAGACGTGTGAGCTCTTCGGTGGCTCCTTCCTCTTGCTCGAACTCTGCCCTTCAACCTACAAAATATGATGTCTGTATTGCTTCCTGTAAATATGATTACTTTTGTCCTTTCAAAGGAACAAAAGAGGTGCTTTGTAATAGTTAGATTTGCACCAATATGAAGGACATTTTTATGAAATCCTTCTTGCCTCTTTTAATATGCTTCCTTGGATATTTTAATGATAGTTAATCCAAGCTAATGAGATGTTTTTTTTGAAGTAAGGATTTCTGCACTCTGCACTTAAATGAAATCCTTATATTCTCCTTGAATCTTGAGACTCACCAAGTCTCGATTTGAGGCTTCCTTCAAGGATATTAATGGTGGCTTCCTTCTCCACCTTTTTGCTTGTATTGGTGGCTTCCTTTGGCCATACAATGTTGTAGATTCTTGTGCTAGTTTTGTGCCTTTAACAACACAAACTAATTTCTTGAGAGTAACTAGTTAAAGATCAACTAGTATAGTGCTTAATGGATTAATAATGCACTTTTAATGATAATAAACTCTCAGAATGAATTCTAATGCACTCAATAATCTTCTACAATTCTTAAGAGTAATCTATAAAGAACCCTTAATGAATATTCTACAATTTTCACTACAATCAATATTGTAGGATGTAGTCTTCTTGCTTTCTAGATAGATAATAGGTAGATGATAATTTTATTTCTTTCAAAAATATCCAACTCCTATTAATGTACAAATATATCTTAAAATGAATTCTCCTTTTTGCACTTTCTAGAAGACTATAATATGAGCCCTTCTTCTTGCAACTTTAATCCAAATATGGTGCTTAATGGAATTTGATAATGAACCCTAATTTAAGTTCAACTAATTGCACCCTAGTTGCTTACCTTTAATGGCTTTTAGTAGATGTAGATCTTGGTGTTTTGTTTCACCAAGTTGTTGCCTTGTAGTGGATGAATTCATAACTTCTTGTTGGTTGTCTAGAATAACTTCCTGCTTCACCAAATTATGGTCTTGAACTTTCTATCTTGAGCCTTAGGTTTGGTGGCTTGATCCTTCCAGTGATCTTCTACCTTCTACTATAGATTTAGAGAACTCCTTTCTCTGAACTTGTGCCTTCTTTTTGTGAGAGGTAATCTCCAAATCTCCTAGATTTGGTAGGCTTCTTCTATCTGAATCTTCCTTCAATATTCTTGTCAAATTCTGACTTCAAATAGGATCTTCTTCTTCTCAATATTCTGAATATCTTGAGGTCTTCACTGGATTCTTCTTCTAGATTTGGCACTCCTTGCCAAATTCTTCTTCTCTTGGGCTTGTTTTTGGATGGTGATAATTGTCCCAAGTCCTTCACTATTAAGAGCTTTCTCCTTGGTAGTGGATTTCTCCAATGAGTTCTCCTAGGAACTCTTTTAATGATGCTTCTACGAGCTCTATAATAAGGCTCTCCAAGCCTTCTTATTTTTCTACTTGAGACCTCTCCTAGGTCTTCTATCTTGCAGCTTCTCTGGTCTTCCAATTGAGACCTTTTCTTCAACCTTCTACTTTTGGAAGTGTTGGTGATGAGATCTTCTTCTTGGATCTCTGATTCTGCTACTTCTAGATTCTAGAATGGGACTTCACTGGTCCTTTCTCTTTCTTCTATAATTTGCAGGCTTTGATGGAGATCACCAATCTCCTATTTCTTGGACTCTTCTTTGAATTTTTTAGAAACTCTTCTCTAGAGTCTTCTTCTGAATCAGGAACTTTATCTTCTGAATCAAGAATTATTTTCTAAAATTTTCTTTAGAATTAAGGCTTCTATGGCCTTCTTTTCTAGATCAAGGCTTCTCTGGAATTTTCTTCTTCAAGGCTTCTCTGGCCTTTTCTTCTTCAAGGCTTCTCTAGCATTTTCTTCTTCAAGGCTTCTCTGGCCTATTCTTCTTCTAGGATTCTCTAGCCTATTCTTCTTCTAGGCTTCTCTGGCATTTTCTTCTTCTGCACTCTATAGGTATTGATCTTGAATGGAGATCACCAATCTCCTATCTCCTCCTTGACTCATCTTCTAGAGTCTCTTCTTCCTTGAGTCTTCTATAAGGCTATTGTGGCCTTTTTCTTCACTTCTGCACTTTGTAGGATTGCAGCTCTTGTAATGGGACCTTTCTCGAGGTCTTTGAAATATTTAGTCTTCTCCTTGTTGTTGTAAGTGTTGGAATGATTCTAAGAAGATATTCTTCCTAACTCTCTTGTAGGAAGCTTCCCAACCTTTTTCTTGAATCTCCTTTTCCTGCAACAAGTTGTTAGAAACTAGAATGAAAGAACTTATAAATCTGGAGATAATAATCTTCACTAGTTGATTTTTCAATCTAGTGGTATGAATGTTGAGTCCTAGTCTTCATGAGTTTTTTGCAACTTTGTGGAAAGACTCTAGCCATATGTAATCTCAGAATTTTTGTAATTGAGATTTTATTTTAGTCCTCACTTGTGATTCTCTCCCTATTCCTATTGACCTACTAGACTTCTCTTATGATGACTTTTGCAAGTGGTGGTGCACTGAGTTTGATTTCCAAAATTCCAAAGAGGAACTATGATGGATGTAGGCCCTCCTATTCCTATCTTGATTCACCATGGCTCTGATACCACTGTTAGATTTTGAGGATATATGTAGTGGGAGAGATCTAACATAGGTCCTGATAAGATGAAAGAAAGTGAGTCTGCAATATGACTGAAATATACTATAAATAGAAAGTGGTAAAAATACAATGCAGTATGGAGGATATGGTCACTCCATTAATATAAGCTAAAGAACTACATTGTGCTCCATACAGGAGCTCTACCACTATCTACTACTCTCTACTACAATGCTCTTGATATCTATATGCTACGTCTTATGATCTATCACTATGAGGCCCTTTATATAGGAAAATAGATTCCTTGGCCAACACTCTACCTAGTTGTACAAGTGGACACCTTGCACATTACAACATGCACATTGACACTTGTGCATTTATTACATTGCTTGAAGTAAGTAGCTAACTTCCCCCTAAAGTAATCTCTACTCTAACTATGTACCAAAGGTGGTACATTTACATGACCCAAATGATGTAATATATTCTAACTCTAATACAATATAGATGATAGATAGAATAGCCAAGAAAATATGGAGACAGGTAGAGCATGTGGTTGTAGAGTCCCATGGTGCTTCTGGGATTATAGTGACTTTGTGGAATCCTCTAAGTTTAAAAACAATTGATCATGTTGTAAGAGAGGGGATTCTCACATCTCTCTTCAAGAGTAATATTTTGAGAGAAATTTTGTTGATTTCAAATTTCTATGGTTCAATTTTTTTTGGGGAGCAACACCTCTAATGGAAAGTTTACAAACAAGTAGGATAGGAAAGGAAGAGGTGAATTGGATAGTGGTTGGTGACTTCAATGCTAAGATTTCAATTAGGGATTAGGAACTGGGCATCCCATTTTTGGATTAGAGGGATACATTTATGATCTCTAAAGTAAATAAAATCAATTTGATTAATGTCTAGTATGTAGTATCTTTTTATATTTGGACAAACAAACAAAATAGGAAGGTAAAGCTAGATAAATGATTTGTGTGTGAAGAGACTTTTCTACTATGGTCACTCAGGCTGAAACTCCTCAATCATACCACTTTCCAATTCTATTAGAATAGGATATGGACCATAATTCTTTCTCTTGATAATTTTGGTTTAAGAATTTTTGGCTAGAAAAGAAGAGTATGGATAAAATCCTAGTTTGGTGGGAGGAGGGGCACCCTGTCCATAGTATAATATTGTTTGGAGTATTTAAACAACTACAACATGTCAAATTCCAACTCGAAATCTAGAAAAGAAATAATAAATTAAACTTTTAGCTTTAGAGGGTTTCAATAGATGCAAGGATGGAGGAGTTGGCCACACTCTTCTAGACTAAAACAATCACAGGAAACTTGAAATAGGAATATGATCTTATCAAAAATGAATTAGAGAGTATAGACAGACATGATAAAATCTATTAGAAACAAAGAGCTAGAACTTCTTGGCTAGTAGAGGGGGATAGAAATACTAAGTTCTTCCACCTATCGGCCTCGGAAAGAAGATATTCCAACACATTACCCAACCTAAAAGACATTTATCGTAATGTTATGGATACTATCCCGGGTATGCAACAGGCTACAAATATCTACATTGAAAAATATTCTCTGCTTTTGCCCTTCCTAATATTTTGGCATAAGATATAATTGTATCTGATAGATTATAAAAGTCAAACAAAACTAGGCCCTCTTTAGATATATGGATCTAGAGGAAGTGAGAGGCATAGTTTTTAACATGAGAACCAAAAATTCCCTAGGCCCTAATGGGTTCCCAATTTAATTTTTCCATGTTTTTTGGGATCGCATAAGGGAGGATGTAATCTTAGCATAATAATCAATTCGTATAATGCAATAGAAAGGTCGAAGAGTTATGTTTATCAAATTAGACTTGTCTAAGGCCTATGATAGAGTCCCTTGGAAATTTCTAGATCAAATATGATAGAACTTTAGTTTCTCTTGGGGGTGAAGAGAGTGTATCATGACTTATGCCCCTTCAACCTCCTCAATCCTCATCAACAACATTCCCTTGGTTCCCTTGCAGGACTCTAAAGGAATTTAACAAGGAGATCATATATCCTCATATCTATTTATTATTCTTGCTAAAGGATTGGGCATATTTCTTCGAAGGAACAAGCAACAAGTAGCTATCTTAATATTGCAAGGGGAAGTGGTGAATCTAACCCATTTACAACTTGTGGATGACATAGTGTTGCTTGGGGTGGCCAATTTTAGGGAGGCAAGAGCACTCAAAGTTGTCCTAAATACCTATGTAGAAGTCATAGGCTAGGAAGTAAATGAAACCAAGTCTAAGGTAGTGTTATTTAATATCAAAATGAGGATCCAAGATCAAATTCTAAACATATGAGGCTTCTATCAAGGCTTTCTCTTGCTAGACTACTTGGAGATTCCACTCCACTATAAGAATCTAAAGGTGGTAGAATGAAAATATCTATGGGTATTATTGGTGTAAAGGTAAATTATTGGTTGCCCTATTGGATTTCTTTTAGAGGAAGAGTGACTCTTCTTCAATTAGTAGTTCAAGAAATGTGATCTTGTTGCTCTGATTGGAATCCTAAAGGAGCTAGACTCACTCATGCAAAAATTCCATTGGGATGGCCCAAAGATGAACAAGTGATAGGGTCTCATAAGTTGGGATAATATTTTCCAACTTAAATCAAGCAGAGGATTAGGAATTTGAAAAGCAACATTGAATAACCAAGCTCTAGTAGGTAAGCTTTATTAGAGATGGATCTCCAATTAGGAAGTGTTGTTTAGCAAATTCATTACTAGTGAGTGTTGAAGAATATTATATTATTTGGTACATGCAAATGTACCCCCATGGTACCTTCATGGTACAAATGTAAATATGTAATAGATTATGGTTGAGTCTTTAGTTTAGATGAGTGATTTATATTTACTCTTTTATGTAAGTTTCAATGTGCATGATATGCACAAGTGTCATATAATAGTGCAATGTGTAAGATATGCACAAGTTTCATGTATGTAAATGTACAAATATATAAAGTGAGGATGTGCACAAGTATCTAGTGTTAGGAGTGCATGTAGAAGTGTGCAAGTGTCATGGACTTAAATTATGCGTGTAAAAAGAGAGTGAAGAGTCTAGTATACAAGTGGCAATATGAGAATCCAAAGGTCAAGAATAGGAAAGGTTGCATCTCCTAGATATGTGAGGAGTGCAATAGACAAGTATTGAAGAATCACATTACTATGGCTATATTATGGAGATAAAGCTCCATATAATGTAAGGTAAAATGGTCTGTAGCGACCACCACATAACAAGCATTGATAATAAATATTGTATACATATTTTGAGCAATTATTATTGTAAGTATTCTTCATGCATGTACATGAATAATTTTAGCCATTTTACATTCATATTTGATATTATAAGTGAGTGTTATTTCATTATTATATTGTCCTAGATATATATTTGATTGCTCATATATAATTCTACTCTTGATTATTAATATTTCAACCTATAATATTGTCTTCTTTATATTGGGACTTGTGATATTTTGATATAGTTAGACTTAAAAGCCAATAGTTGTATCAAAGCTACCACTCAACTCTATCCATTTTTTATAGAATTATATTTTAAAGCCACAATAATATTATATTTTTTCCACTTTTAAAGTAGTGAAGACTTGGACTCTATTTTAAAGGTTTGATTGAGTAGATATTGAAGGTACAAATAAAAGTCACCCTGATTTGGATGCTAGGGTCTTTCCACTTGGTTCAAGGAAAACTAGTGAAGAATAGGACTCAGCTTGAATTGGTTGAGAGATCTAACTCAGAAGATAGTTGGACATGAGAGGACATTCATAGTCACCCTAATATTGATTTTGGATTCTCTAGAAAAGAGGAGAATTGTATTGTTCTTAGGTGTGACCTAAGACATTATTGAATTGAGGAGCATCAAAGCTCCCAAATAATTCATGAGCATCAAAGCACTCAGATAATTGAGAAGCAATATAAGCTTCCAAAGATTCAAAGTTTTTAAGATAACTCAGATTAAATTTAGAGTGTATTATAAAGAATAAAATTAAAAATTTCTACTAATAGTGAAAGACTATTTTATAGCTATAAGCACAAAGTATAAAAAATCATTCAAGTTGTAGTAAGATTAAAGTAAGAAAGAAAGGGCCTTAGTAGTGCCCAAGTGTCGAGCGAAATTGCTCAAATATAATAAAGCTCAATTGTAGAGAAAAATCACCTAAGCCTGATAAATATCTAGCATATTACACAAGTATTCAAACTTGGAGGTGTCCAAGCATATTGTAAAAGTATCCAAACTTGGAAGTGTCCAAGCATATTGCAAAAGTATCTAAACTTGGAAATGTCTAAGCATATTGTAGAAGTATTTGAACTTGGAAGTATTTGAGCATAGTGTAGAAGCATTTGAGCTTAAAGGTGACCAAGCATAGAACAGAAATGCTCTAGTCTAGAAGTGCTTAAGTATAAAGCAACAGAGCCCAAATTTTGATTGGTGTTAAGCAGAGAAACACTAGTGTATGGTAGATCCCAATAAGTGCTCAAGAAGAACTCATGAAATTGAATACAATAAATAAGATGGAGGCACACGAAGTGCTCATGAAAGGAGAACATAGGAGGTGATATGAAAGTGCCTAAATAATCTCACACAGGAAGCAATAGAAAAGCATACAGGTAGTTCAAAGCAAGTTGTAAGAAGGTAGTGAGAGGAAAGCTTCTAAGAAGCTCAAAGCATGCTATGAGAGGAAAGTGCTTAAGAGGAAAGATCCTAAACAACCAAAGTATTCTATGATAAAAGTTTCTAAGCAAGAGGAAATATTCTAAGTATCTCAAAGAAAGTTGTGAGAGAGAAGCACGAGTAGCTAAGTAGAGAATGTAGATGATAGGCAATGAGGATGTCCAAACATTGAGAATTAAGGAATAAATGTAGAGCAATGAGAGGTCTGAATATCTAAGAAGTTCAAATATAGAGTAGTAAGGAATGTAGAGCAATGAGATATCCAAATTTCTATCAGAGGTGAATGCATAACAGTGAGGAACATCTATGAGAGAAGAATATAGAGTAGTGAGAAGGTCCAAATATCTAAATGGGGTAAACATAGAGTAGTGAGGAGGTTTGAACATCTAAATGAGACAAACACAAAGTAGTGAAGTAGATCGAACGTTTATGAGAGACGGATACAAATTAGTGAGAAACATCTAAGAGAGACAAACATAGAGCAATGAGGTAGTCCAAGAGATAAACATAGAGCAATGAGTTAGTCCAAGAGATGAAAGAGATGAATACAAAGCAGTGAGGTAGTCAAAGCATCATAGCCATCCAAACAATATTCTAGAAAGTAGAAGCCAAAGATTTGAGAAGTTTTGAAATTGCTAGTACAATGTGCAGTATATTATATATGTTCATTCGAGTGGTAAGTACAATGTGGAATATTTTGTCTATGTTTATTAGAATGACCAGCGCAATGTGGAACATAGTGTCTACATTCATTAGAGTGATCAGTGTAACACATAATACCTACAAGAAATGACCATTAATGTTTCTATTTAATATATATATATATATATATACTCATATTTAAATGCTTGTAGATATTGTTTAACATGCATTAAAGGTTATAAAATAAGGCATCAGGAGGAATAGAAAAGAAGTGTTAAACATTAAGCCAACAAGGAGGAGAATAAGGTAAGTAATATTACCTTAATTAAATTAAAGACCTAAGCTAGAAGGTTAATATCTTAGGTACTTTAATTATTTAGATTGGAGTTAAAAGGTTTATTAATGGTTTGATTATTTAGTTGGATTTATAAGGTATTTTTTTATTTAGTTATTAGGAGGGAGTTATAAGGATTTTCTACTATAGTTTGAATTTAATATTTCAAGTTTTTAATTTTTGAGTTTTTAATATTTGTTAAAGTATGGAGTGATAAGGTTTTCTACTTCAAATAGGATTATTTGATTTGGATTTCATTTTCTTAAAGTTTCAAATTTCAAGTTTGATGAGTTTTAAGATTTGAGTTTTTTTAATTTTTTGAAGTTTTTTTAAGTTTATTTTTTAAGTTTTTAAAATTTTAATAAAATTTGAAGAATTTTTTAAAATTTGAAGAAGTTTTTAAAATTTGAAGAATTTTATTCAATTAGGGAGTTAAAAATGTTTCTACATAAAAGGATTAGATATTTTTAAATTTACAATTTTTTTATTTGAGTTATTTAATTTTGGAGTTATAAGGATTACAACTTCAAAGGAATTGAATTGCAAACTTTGATTATTATGGAAGAAAATATGGAGTCCATAATCAGAAAGAAAATATTAGAAATTATAAAAATCTATCATTGGTAAATTTATTGAAAAATCTAAGAGCAAGCTAGATATGGCAATACAATTTATCTATAGAGAAGCAATGAATGAAAGTTTTGAGACATTTGGATATTATTTACATTCAAAGTTTGTTAAATAAATTGATAATTCAAAGGATGATATTATGATACCTATTGATATAGGTAGTATAATGTATATGGCATTGCTTTCACTTGAACTTCATAAATATGAAAATCAAAAGCAAAAAGAGTTGATTGAAACTCTAAAAAAGAAAGTAGAGATTGATACAAGTGAATCATCTCTAAAAATAGTGTTTCATTCTTCATGCAATATTGATATTCCAAGCACTTATAATTCAAGAAATTATTATGATGCTCTAAGTGAATGTTCAGAAGTTATAGGACAATATCAATATTGTAGGAAAGCAGAAATGAAATAAGTACATGAACCATAAGATAAAGAAGAAGCTTAAGTAGTTCACGAACATGATAATAAATATGCAAAGTTTTAAGAACCAAAGAATGGAGATGAAGGAGAACTCAAGAATGAAGTTGAAGATGAATCTCACATAGAGATTCATTCTCAATGCAAGATCACATGAATATTGAAGATAAAAGATAAATATTGAAGACTAAAGTCTTCAATAACTAGATAATGTAATACAAGGGGTGTTGTATTAAATTACATTATTTGGTACATGCAAATGTACCCCCATGGTACCGTCATGGTAAAAATAGAAATTTGTAATAGATTAGGGTTGAATATTTCATTTAGTTGAGTGATTTATATTTACCTTTTTATGTAAATGTTAATATGCAGGATATGCACAAGTGTCATGTAAGAGTGTAATGTGCAAGATATGCACAAGTGTCATGTAAGTAAGAGTGCAAGTGTATATTGAGAGAATGTGCACAAATGTCATGTATGTAAGTGTGCAAATATGTAAATTAAAAATGTGCACAAGTGTCAAGTATTAGGAGTGTATGTAGAAGTGTGCAAGTGTCATAGAGTTAAATTATGCATGTAAAAAGAGAGTGAAGAGTCTAGTATACAAGTGACAAGATGAGAATCCAAAGGTCTAGGATAGGAAAAGTTGCTTCTTCTAGATATGTGAGGAGTGTAATAGATAATTATTGAAGAGTCACATTACTATGGATATATTATGGAGATAAAGTTCCATCTAATGCAAGAGAAAATGGTTTTTAGCGATCACCACATAGCAATCATTGATAATAAATATTATACACAGATTTTGAGTAATTATTATTGTAAGTATTCTTCATGCATGTACATGAATGATTTTGGTCATTTTACATTCATATTTGATATTATAAGTGAGTGTTATTTCATTATTATATTGGCCTAGATATATTTTATTGCTCATATATATAATTCTACTTTTGATTATTGATATTTTGACCTATAATATTATGGCTTCTTGTAGAGGTGAAAAATCACCCTACCAAGTATGATTCTCAAGGCTAGATTTGCAAATAGAGAGAAAGCCTTGAGGTGAACCACAAGGGCTATGTTGTTCTCTACACTCGATGCTAAAGAGGGGGGAAGGGTTCACTAGGAATGGTTTAAGGACTCGCTCCAAGTCCACTAGTTTTCAAGAATGTTTGATGTATTTGATTCAATATAATCACCTATGTTTGGACTTTCTACATTTATGCTATGAAAGATAAAGTACAATGCAAAAATACAAAATGCAAGAAGATAAGAGCTAACTCTAGAATAATTATTTCTTTAAATGTTTTGCTAACCCTAGGGTTTTAAGATATAAAACCTTCAAGCAAGGGCTCAAGAAAATATGCACAAACATATTAACCCTAAGTGCACACTGAAAGTCGAATATGGGGTGACGGCGTGCCAGATTATGATGAAAACAAAATTGATATAAAAATGCTAAGTCCTACGAATGCAGGAAAAACAATGCATGAAGGAAAGATGCGAGATGTTAGCAAAAAAAGAAAAGCGGGGCCTCTTTTTATTAATGTTTCTTTCAATTTGGTTACAATACGTCTCCCCCCCTCTAGGTCTTGGAGCATTTGATATAGTTCATTACATCAATGAATGGTACGCTTCCAATGTCTTTCGCATTCCCACATTTGAAATGGGCGGGCCAAATGTTGTCGTCACTTGCGTTCATGTGTTCATGTGTTCCTTGCTGCACCTCCGATGTTCCTGGCGGTGATATCCTATGCTCATAAAAATAGCAAATAGTTAATAGCATATGCGGATGGAAGGAAAACATGCAATCCCTAGGGCCTCTGGCTAGTTAATGTATAAAATAGAAAAATAATGATCAAAACATGTCATAATGAACCCAAACTTTGAAAAAAGCATGAAAAAATCATCAGAGACACATTGCAAGACGAACAGTCAAGAAATCCTGCATGTATTTCTAATCGCTCCGGGGTGGGACGATTAGGACTATCACAAAACATGCAAAGGAAACCTTCCAAATGTCCTGCCCAGAGGCCTCCAAAACTCCTAAAAACTTGGGGTTAGTCTAAAAGGGGTATTTTGGGATGACCCAAAAGGTCAGATTTGGCAGATTCTACCCAGATTGTCCTGTATCCGAAGGTGCTCCCTGTATGTTAGTAAACGCGTAAAATGATAAAAACAAGGTCAAAATAGGTCAGAATGCAATGAAACTTGAACAGCAGCATAAGTAAACCAAATAGAAAATAATGCAAAAATAATAGTAGAGAAATTATTCACAAATTTCTAATCACTTTGGGGTGGGACAATTAGGACTACAGCAGTTTGGGGGGCACCCGGAGGCAGGACGCCCGTCGTTTGAGACTTGGTTTTGACACCAATCCACTTGGGATGGGTCCAAAACCTCCTAGGGGGTTGTGTTGATGAATTTGGCATGGGATTGTGGCTGATTTCTTGGGTTTTGGGTCAGGATTTCCTTCCTAGTATTCACCCGATAACCTCTCTTCCAAAAGAGAAATTAGGGATGTAGGAGGCACAAAGGGGGAATGGGGGTACAATTTGGCAACACTCCATTGCTCCAAATTCTCTAGCTCTGTTCTTTTTTGGGGTGAGAAGTCTCACCCTTTTATAGACCTAGGGTCTCTCTCTTTGAATGTGCATGCGAGGGCGCCATTTGGCTTGCCATGCCTTTTTTTTGGGAGAGAAGATTCCTCCCTAATTTAGAGTCTCCTTGCATGAGGCCTCCATGATCAGGGCATGCTTGACTGAAGTCCCTCTCTCTAATTTGAAGTCGTTCCTCGCAATTGCATGCCTTGAAGGCGTAGTTAAGTGGCGGACCTATCGAGGTTTGACTTTTTCTAGTCAAACCTGCTACTCATCCCACCCTGGGACGATTGTTGCTAATCGTCCCAGGGTGGGATGATTGTTGCTAATCATCCCAGGGTGGGACGATTGCTGCTAATCGTCCCAGGGTGGGACGAATAGGATTCTAATCATCCCAGGGTGGGACGAGTAGGGAGCAAAGTGTTAAAAAGGTGCCAAATTGACCTCTGACCTTCCAAAACTAATTTGGGAGTGGTTAGGACCACTGTTTAAACTCTGGGGGCTACCATAGGGGCTATGTATGCTAATTCGATCAGTGCTTGTAGCCACATAATTAGATTGGTGTTGTTTTGGTGTCTACAGATGCCCCTTTTTGGGATGCACTGTGTGCGGTGCAGTGTTGAGAAAAAATAGATAACCAAAGCACTTAATGATTAGGGTTTCTCAATAACCTAACCAAATTTTGATACCCCAAGTATGGAAAGGGCACACATTCTTGAATCCTTGCTTCTGACGAGCTAAGGAGCTTATTTCAAGTGTTAACCTTTTTCGATGAGGTGTTACTTGATATTGGACATTGTTCAATCATGAATAGGCAAAGGGCGCAACCTTTTGGCTGTGGGAATCTTGATTTCATGATTCTAGAATGCCAAGTGTTTGATCAACTTGTGATTATTGCTTGTTTACTACCCCAAGCAAGGGCATGATTGTATTTATCAATGATTCTTTGAATGCATGCCATTTCCTTGATTGGGTGTGTATTTGTGGATTGGGTGACTAAGTGTGACTACCCCCTCAAGCGACGAATCGATGAGGGAATGACAAAAATGAGAAAAGTGACGAGTCTCTTGACCCAAGATGACATTTTTAATAGTGCCTTCAGGTGTTTTCCATTGAACGCGTGTAGTTTTCCAGCAATCAAACCTATTTTTGGTGGGTTTTGACCCTTTTTGTTGATGCCTATTGGGGTAGAAATTATCAAAAATCCTCTTTCCCGTGGAGCATTCCAGCTATATTAGCCTTCTTAGGGAGTAGGATAAATATTATTCATGACCTTGACATCAGTTTTGCATGCCATGAATGTCAGGTGCAAAGGCACATTTATCCGATAGAGTTATTGTTATTTTTGAGTGGGCTTTGACCCTTTTTTGTGACGCCTTGGGGCTAAAATTTTTGAAAATCCTTCCTCCCGTGGAGCGGTCCGGCTATGGTAGCCTTCTTAGGGTGTAGGATAGTGATAATTTGTGACCCCAACATCAGTTTTTCATGCCAAGAATATTAGGTGCAAGGGCACCTTTTTTTGGCAGTTGTATTATTGTTTTTTGGTGGGTTTGGACCATTTTTGTGACGGCTTGGGGCTGAAATTTTTTAAAATTCGTCCTCCCGTGGAGCAGTTCGACTATGGTAGCCTTCTTAGGGAGTAGGATAGTGATAATTTGTGAGCCTAACATTGGTTTTTCATGCCAAGAATATTAGGTGCAAGGGCACCTTTTTTTGGCATCTTTATTGCTATTTTTTGGTGGGTTTGGACCCTTTGTTTGACGACTTGGGGCTAAAATTTTTGAAAATTCGTCCTCCCATGGAGCGGTCCGGCTATGGTAGTCTTCTTAGGGAGTAGGATAGTGATAATTTGTGACCTTGACATCATTTTTTCATGCCAATAATATCATGTGCAATGGCATATTTGTTTGGCAACTTTATTGCTATCTTTTGGTGGGTTTGGACCCTTTGTGTGACGTCTTGGGGCTGAAATTATTGAAAATTCGTCCTCCTGTGGAGCAGTCCGGCTATGGTAGCCTTCTTAGAGAGTAGGATAGTGACAATTTGTGACCCTAACATCATTTTTTCATACCATTAATGTCAGGTGCAAAGGCACCTTTATTTGGCAGCTTTATTGTTATTTTTGGTGCATTTTTTGGATTCTATTTTTGTTGCTTTTTTTTCTTGCTCTGTAATCATCCCAGGGTGGGATGAATACCAATTTTGTAATCATCCTAGGGTGGGACAAATACCAATTTGATAATCATCCCAGGGTGGGACGACCGCTAACAAGAGTGCTCGTCCTAGGGTGGAACGATTACAGGCTGAACAGCCTATAAAAGGACCAAAACTAGGTTTTGGGCTCATTTGCAACATTTTTTTTGGCGATTTGGAGCAGTGAGGAGGAGGAGTGCGAGTTTGCATAGCGGAGTGTTGTTGAGATTTCACGGACACCATGAGTGCAAGGACCGGATCTTCGAGTGGTGAAGCCGAGGCTAGACCGATAGGTGCTCCTTCTCTCTACTTTATTTGTTTTTGCTTTATATGAAGTAAAAAAACTTGCACATAATTGTTTTTATTTTGCATGATTTTGATTTTATTTTGTGTTAATATTAAGATCGAAACCCTAGTATTAATTTTTTTGTTGTATTATGTTTTTTTTTTTTGTTCACCTTAAGGTCAAAACCCTAGGTTGATTTTTTTGTTCACACTTAAGGTTAAAAACCCTAGGATGAATTTGTTTTATTGTTTTAATTTGTTTTTGTAGTTCACATTAAGGTTAAAAACCCTAGTATGATTTGTTTTTGTTTTATTTTTTTTTATTTTTATTTTTTTAGTTCACAGTAAGGTTAAAAACCCTAGTATGATTTGGTTTGTTTTGTTTGATTTTTTATTTGTTTTTTTAGTTCACAGTAAGGTTAAAAACCCTAGTATGATTTGGTTTGTTTTGTTTGAGTTTTTTTGTTCATACTTAAGGTGAAAAAAAACCCTAGTATGAGTTTTATGTTTTTGTTTGATTTTTTTGTTCATACTAAGGTTGAAACCCTAGGATGAATTTGTTTTATTGCATTTTTTGTTCTTGATTGTATAGTTTATTTGATTGATTTGTACTTTGGTTGTACAGTTCTGTACTTTTGTTTTTATGTACTTTGTTTTTCGTCTATACAGTTTATTTGAATGTTTTCATTTAAATTAAGGTTGAAACCCTAATTTGTTTTTTTGTTTTATTGTGTTTGTGTTTTGTAGGTTGTTAAGAGTCGGCACCACCAGCCGACTGTGTTCTCTGATGACCGAGAGGCACTGACAGTTGTGGATTGGGAGTGGCTTGAAGCCCTTAGGCTCAAGCAGGTGATGCGTTTGGAGCCTATGGTGGGGGATCGGGCATATCTGATTGCCTTGATCAATTTGTGGGATCCTCGCACCAACACCTTTTATCTCCCAATAGGGAAGATGACGGTTACTTTGGAGGACGTGTATCGGATTCTACAAATTTTGATAGATGGTCTGCCCATTCGGATGACTCCCCATATTTAGCGAACGACGGTGCTGACACAATGCTTTGGGCAGGCGACAGAGATGGGGGTGGATAGGGCTATGGAGAGGGCAGAGGCGGACTGCCTGATTGGTTGGATTTTGGTTTGGTGGTGGTTGGAGAAGGGCATTTTGGGGGTGAGGCATGTGTTGCTCATGATTCTCATCTCCAACATGCTTCTTCTTGACTCCTCAGGTATGAGGTTCCCTTGGAACCTGCTCGAGGTGGTGTTCAGACTAGTGGAGTGTCCGAAAGCAGCACAACTTATTATGAGGTGGGGTTAGACACTATTGGCACAGCTTTACGATGAGTTGTACGAGTTTCGCTACTAAAGGCAGAAGGGAATCGGGTGCAGTTATCTTTTGCAATGCTAGAGGTGGCAACACATAGTTGTGGAGCGATCGTAGGGGTTGCCTTGGACTACTCGGGGTGAGATGGTGGACAAGGAGATTGGGTATGCTACTCTATGGCAGAGGTCAAAGGAGCAGGGGCAGATTTAGCGATGGGCAGGTGTCATAGAGCATTATATTGATGCCTTCTCTCATCTTGCTCTAGGGGAGGTGTTCTGGCGGCCATACCGGGACTGTCCAACCTAGCCTGAGGCTGGAGAGTGGCTCCGAGGGGTGCACAGGGGGAGATGGTTGATTGGGTGACATGGGACAAAGCAAGAGTACTTCTCGTACATTCGAGTGACTTGACAGTTTGGGGTACACCAGGGATTTCCTGGTGAGCCCTTGATCTATCAGCATCGAGGCAACGAGAGGACTCTAGCCTAGTCGATTATTGAGTCGTTGGGTGAGGAGTCTGATGCAATGATTGATGTCCCCAACGTGGAAAATGTCAGGGTGACTACAGAGTATGACCAGTGGTGGATGATGCTACGATGGTAGGGTGAGGGGCCTCTATGAGGTTCGGATGCGATGGGGGTGTGGAGGCACCGATGGATGGTTGGGGGCTCCGCTCGATGATGCGGATATGGTGGAGGTAGATGACTTTACTGGGGATGATTTAGGGGTTTTGGAGCATTTGGATGCACAAGACATCCCGAAGTAGTGGGTGTCGGAGCAACATGTCATCCCGAAGATGCCCATGCATCAGGTAGTCCCAGGGGATATGGATGCTGGGTTTCATGCTGAGATAGCACGATTGGAGGACCTACTACAGAGACGAGATGAGGAGCATAGCGTAGAGAGGGATCACCTGCAGACTTAGTTGGCATAGCGAGATGATGCATTGGCTACGTATCACCAATGGGATGTGGTGTGAGGTCAATGTTGGGTGGAGTTGGAGGCTAAGATTATCCGCCTCGGTGGACAATTACCTAAGCTCACTAGATGTGGATCATCACGTCATACGAGAGGCAGTGAGACTGAGCAGTCTGCATCCTCTCATCATAGGCGGATGGGTGAGGGTAGCATTAGTGGGCATGATGCGAGGGTTGGCAGCAGCCACCCTGAGAGGTCCCATAGGACCCACACCACTGGGGGTAGTTCCAGTCGCACCGATCTTGCATGATCATGGTGGCCGACTCCCTAGGCTTTGGGGTTTTTGAGTTTTTGATTTTCTTTTGTGAGGTCAGAGGACCGTTTTATTGTAGCTTGAGGGCATTTTTGACTTAATATATACATGACTCTTTTTTGGATTATTTACTTTGTTATGGTTTATTGTTCTTTTTATGCACCTTTATTTATGTTTATGTATGCATATGTTGTTATGACTGCAGATGATGTTAGCTATATGATATGGATGTATGCATATGGAATGGATGGAATGATTTGTTGGTATGCAGGTGGTCGCACCATAGACTGTACAAGATTAAGTAGATTTCTATACAATGTGGTTGCTTTATGGAATAAATTTGCATTTGTAATTTTTTGTTTTGTATTTTTGGATGGTGATGCAAGTAATGAAATGTACAACAATTGTTTTAGAATGTAGTTAAGGTTTCTCTGAGACTCAGATGCTTTAACTAACTAATCAATATTGTACGTTATCTTACAAGACTTTCAAACAAGGTATGAATCAGACTTGAGTTTGGCCAAGTTATATCACATCCCTGTGTGTGCGATTGAGTTTGTTTATGTGGTATTTGTCAGGATACCGTCAGTTCCAGATAGGTTGTCCACCAAACTTGTACTAAGGATTACCTAATTAGCTCCACTAAATCCTTTGTTGTATTTAGTAAGATTAATATATGGCACAATCTAGAATACCATAAGCTAGCTCATCCACATGCAAACATTGGTCTACACACACGCAAAGCTAATGTGATAGACATATCGTCATGCGTTTAGGATACCACCATTGCTAGGTAGGCTATCCACCAAAACCATAATGAGGATCACCTAAATGGTTCTTCAAATGCTAAGAATTTCAAGGATTCAAGCTCAGGCGTCTTTCGATTGCTCAACTTGTTGGGATACTTGCTCTCATACATAGTGATGAAAATCACTGTTTATTTTTCTCTTTTGTTTTTTGTTTTTTTTTCTCTTGAGCAAGGGGTTTGAGTAGTGGTGATAACCACTGTTATTATTTTTATTGTTGAATTTTTGAGGATTTAGATTTGGCATGTTGATTTCCAAGTTGAGCTCATGGGTTTTTGGCTTGTGAGTGGCACTGATCCTTTTGGCCTTGGGGATGACTACTCATCCTATTCATGGACGTGTAATACGAATCCTTATGACTTTGGGGCTCAAAGGTGGTTGGGAATTTTGCTTTGGAATGACATTGATCCTTTTAGGCCTTGGGGATGACTACCCATCCTTCTCAGGGGCATGTAGTATGAATCCTTATGACTTTGGGGATCAAAGGTGTTTCAAGATTTTTGATGGTGGATTTTTGGGATTTTGATTATGAATTGCATTGATCCTTTTAGGCCTTGGGGATGACTACCCATCCTTCTCAAGGGCATGTATTATGAATCCTTATGACTTTTGGAACAAAGGTGTTGGGAATTTTTGATAGTGGTGAAAACCACTGTTTGTTATGGGGAATTGGATGGGGAAGAGCTTGTCCTTTTGTCAATTCTCAGCATCTGAACCATTCGTACAAGGGGATGAGCAGGATTTTCCTTTCACCTATGGTACCCTAGATCGCTTTGTAGGTTTCTCTTGTGTTCACACAACTTGGGAATTTTTATGTGTTTTAAGCTTGTGTTGGGATGTGATGTAACAAGGCGTGATCCCAGTAAAACTCTACCTTGTAAAAATCGGTCTGACTTCGTACAACATTTGACCAAAAATCTAAAGACAGTTGAATGACAAAACCCTAATGACATTAGCAGACAACTGACTATGATATGGCAAAAATGCAAAGGGTGCTATTTTTGATGGATCTTTTTACAAAATGGACTAAATTTGGAAAAATGATGGATTTGCCAAGTAATTACAGTATATGGTGCTTTTGACATGTATGACCAGCAAATATGCAATGTATGTATGTGATGCCTAATGTAGTTTTCATTTCATTTTTGTGTTTTGATTGTTAAGAATATGCATGCAAGTGAGATGCAATTTTTATGTTATTTTTTATTATCTTTTGTTGTTTTTTTTTTTTTTTTTGAATATTTGTTTTGGACCAAGCGATTGTGAGAACCCTTGGATTTTTTGGCTTGACCAAAGGGATTATGGATACCTTTGGGGCGTTTTAGGTTGACCAAGTGATTGTGGGAATCCTTGGAGCTTTTGGTTTGACCAAAGGGATGATGGATACCTTTGGGGTGTTTTGGGTGACCAAGCGGTGGCGAGAACCCTTGGAGCTTTTGGTTTGACCAAAGGAAATTATAGATACCTTTGGGGCATTTTAGGTTGACCAAGCGATTGTGGGAATCCTTGGAGCTTTTGGGTGACCAAGTGGTGGTGAGAACCCTTGGAGCTTTTGGTTTGACCAAAGGGATTAGGTATACCTTTGGGGCATTTTTGGGGTTGACCAAGTGATTGCTAGAATCCTTAGGGCTTTTGGTTTGACCAAAGGGATTAGGGATACCTTTGGGGTATTTTTGGGTTTGACCAAGTGATAGCTGGAATCCTTGGAGCTTTTTAGATTGACCAAGCGATTGCTGGAATCCTTGGAGCTTTTGGGTCCTATTTTACTGTAGATTACATAAGGACCTAACCAATTTATCGTGAAATTATCCCTTAAATGGGGTGGCAAGTTAGAATTTTATTGGTTCTTTTTTAAGACCAAGTCACAAACCTGAAAGTCCCTCAGGTGAACTTTCATGTTATATGCTTGCTTAAGTCGCTCTTGATAGATACGTAAATGCTAGAGAGCATTGATGTGTCGTTCATCGAGCAACGTAAGCTGGTCTAATTGGGTCTATCGCGTAGTGTCATCATCGATGAACTCTTGCATTGATATGCATAGGGAGGGTATTTCCAACTCGAGAGGCATGACGGCCTCAGAGCCATACACTAGCAGAAATGGAGTTGCCCCAGTGGGCATCCAAATGCTAGTGCAATAAGCCCATAGGGCAAGTGGTATTTCTATGTGCTAATCCTTATGATTATCTATGACTATATTTTTAAGGATGGTGACTAGCATTTTTTTTATGCCTCTGCTTGCCCATTTTCCTGTGGATAATAGGGTGTCAAAAAACTATGCTAAATTTTGTACTTTGTTGTCAAAGCACGCACATCTTTGTTCTTAAATGATGTCCCATTATCCGAGATGATCTTGGATGGAATACCAAAACAATAGATGATGTTATGTAAAATAAACTCCAAAATACGGGGCCCAGTCATAGAGGTAAGCGTAATTTCTTCCACCCACTTGGTGAAGTACTCTATGGCCGTTATGATAAACGCGTGATAGCCTGACAACACTGATATTCTCACAATGACACTGAGAGGGGGGTGAATCAGTGTAGCTATTTAAATTCAAATCTACAACTCTTAAAGTTGAAGCAAAGAGAACTTAAAAGTAGATAAAGCAATTATCACAAGAGAGCACACCACAACACACAATGTAACGAGGTTCACCAATTTGGCTACTCCTCAAGAATGACTGCTTGGACTACGGTCCAAATCCAGCCTTTGCAAAACACCAATTTTACAATTTGTTTACCAGCACCCACTGGAAGGAGCACCAACCCCTGATTTATCTGCACCAACAGAAAGGAGCACCAACCCCTATCCAAGCACCAACTTGGATCACAGTTTTGAAAGCTATTTCAATGACATACAAATGCCTTCACTTTTACAAGACCCTGACTGGTCTACAATTTATCAAAACATAGTAAACACTTACTGCTCAGCTTGTCGCTCTCTTACAACACTCTTCTAACCCTCTTTCGGTAGCACTTTCACACATTCAACGATGACTTTATTCTCCACGTAATTGCCCTTTTATAACCTTATTTCTCAATGAGACTCCTCGTTCGTAACTCCTTTTATTTCTCATGCTAGCCACTTAGCCTGATGGTAACTCCTTCTATACCATAATACTTATTGTATAAATATAGGGTAGGCTTTTCATCAATCACGATGCATGTTATGAATTTACACATATACCCTTACCATGATTTTTCGTCTTCTCGGTCATGACTGTTCGTATTCTTTTCTATGCATGCATGCATATTCGATTCTATTTATACGACTGTTAGATTTTTCCTTCTAGTTAACTCTTCTTAATTTGGCTACATGATTTTCCTCTCTAATGTCCCCTTTAACTGTCGTTCAACTTCAGTTAACTAATATCTTAATACGTGTTCTATTTGTTGCGCCAAAACCTATCATGAAATCATGACACTTTTGTCTCTTTGTGCTCTTCTCGCCTTTTACCCATAAAAATACATGTCACGAAATCATGATAGTTTCTGCCTCCTTGTCCTTTTCTCAGCTTGCACCTACGAAAATAGAACATGTCACGAAATCGTGACACTTTCACTGCCTTGAGCTCTTCTCTGTCTCTTTCCCGCAAAAATAGAACATGTCACAAAATCGTGACACTTTCGCTTCCTTGCACTCTTCTCTGCTTGCACTAGCGAAAACATGACATGTCATGAAATCATGACATCTTTCACTTCCTACACTCTTCTCGGCTTGCACTAGCGAAAACATGACATGTCACGAAATCGTGACACATTCGCTGCCTTGTGCTCTTCTTGGCTTTCACCCGCGAAAACAGGACATGTCACGAAATCGTGATGCTTTCGCCTTTGAGCTCTTCCTCCTTGAATTTGTCATGAAATCATGACGCTTCTGCTTCCATGCTCCTTCATTTTGCTTCTATCGTGAAATCGTGACACTTCATCCTTCTCCTCTTTCTCTTCGCTTTGGACCGTGAAAATGAAGCATGTCACGAAATCGTGACACCTTTTTCTATCGGACTCTCTCTCCTGCATTATGTCATGAAATCGTGACACTTTTCCTCCTTAGCACTTTTCTTCTCATCGGATCACGAAAACCCGACATGTCATGAAATCGTGACACTTTTTCTCCTTAGCGCTTCCTCTTGCAAATTGTCGCGAAATCGTGACACTTTTCCTTGCCAGCTCTTTCTCTCAAACATGTCATGAAATCGTGACACATTTTCATCCGTACTACCTCTCTTGCAGATTGTCACAAAATCATGATAGTTTTCTTTGCTTGCGCCTTCTCTCCAAACATGTCACAAAATCACGATAATTTTTCTTGCATGCGCTTCTTCTTCAAACATGTCACGAAATCATGACAGTTTTTCCACTTGCTTTCTTCTCTGCCAACATGTCATGAAATCGTGACAGTTTTCTTTGCTTGCGCCTTCTTTCCGAACATGTCACGAAATCGCGACAGTTTTCCTTGCGCTTTCTCTTTCGTCCAACATGTCACGAAATCGTGATAGTTTTACCAGCATTTTCTCTCTCCTTCGATATGTCACGAAATCGTGACAGCTTTTCCAGCTTTTTCTCTCTCCTCCGATATGTCGCGAAATCATGACAACTTTTCCAGCTTTTTCTCTCTCCTCCGATATGTCGCGAAATCACGACAGAAAACATGTCGCGATATCGCGACAGTTTTCTTACTTGTCTTTTTCTTTGATTCTTTGAATCTGGGCCACTTCTGTCTTCTTGGAAATTTATTGTACATGCTCTGACTGACCTCTGAACTCCTGTCCACTGCATCAACTGATTTATCTGTCTGTGTTGACAACAATGACAATACTATTTTTGCACCTTGCTCAACAATCTCCCCCTTTGGAATTGTTGGCAACACATGGGCAATTTCTTGTAATTCTTCTCCCCCTTTGACAATAATACCAAAGGGTTGCTGCAGACTCCCCCTGAGTCTATGCACAACATTCTCAGGCAAAAATTGTTACAGTTAGTAAAAATCAAGAATATGAGCAAAGATATAAACACATACATGAATGCTCCCCCTGAGAATGTGGTCCCGATATCTAGTCAATTTTTGGGAAATGTGACCACTCCCAACTTACTCCGAAGGTACTCAAAAACTTCCTTGGGCAATGGTTTTGTGAATATATCTGCTACTTGCTCTGTAGTTGGAACAAAATCCAATTTAACCTCACCTTCTGCAACTTTATCCTTCAAAAAGTGATACCGGATTGCAATATGTTTGGTTCGAGAATGCATAACCGGATTCTTCGAGATGTTAATAGCACTGGTGTTATCACATTTAACTAAAATTGGCTCTTTGAAGTGAATACCAAGATCTTTCAGGGTTTGTCTCATCCATAATATATGTGTACAACACGTTGTTGCTGCAATGTATTCTGCCTCTACTGTGGATAGAGAGACTGATTCTTGTTTCTTGCTGTGCCATGCTACCAGCCTGTCTCCAAGATAAAATGCTCCTCCATTGGTACTCTTTCTGTCATCTATACATCCTACCCAATCTGCATCAAAATATGCAATAAGAGTGAAGTCCTTACCTTTTGGGTACCATAACCCATACTCCATAGTACCCTTGAGGTACCTAAAAATCCTCTTCATAGCTGTCACATGAGTCTCTTTGGGACTAGCCTGAAATCTTGCTACCATGCATACTACCTGTAAGATATTTGGTCTGGTAGCTGTCAAATACAGCATACTTCCAATCATAGATCTGTACATTGTTTGATCTACATCTGGAGATTTGTCATCCTTGCTCAACTTGGAACTCTGTTGTCATGGGAGTGCTAACGAGTTTACTATCCTCCATTGTGAACTTTTTCAACATTTCTTTCACATATTTAACTTGAGAGATAAAAATGCCCTGTTCATTTTGATTGACTTGCAGTCGGAGGAAATAAGAAAGTTCACCAATCATAGACATCTCAAATTCTTTCTTCATTTTATTTGCTATGTCTCTACAGGACTTATCATTGTTGTTGCCAAAAATGATATCATCTACATAAACAACAAGGACAATAAGATGGCCATTCTCTATTTTGACATACAGATTGTTGTCCACCAAACCTTTCTTGAACCCCTTTTGAATCAGATAGTTATCCAGCCTTGCATACCATGCTCCGGGTGCCTGTTTCAAACCATACAAAGCTTTCTTCAACTTGCAAACAAAGTTGGGATTATCACCGAGTTGGAAACCATCTGGCTGCTCAATGTAAACCTCTTCTTCCAGTTTTCCATTCAGAAATGCTGATTTCACGTCCATTTGATATACTTTGAAATTTTTATGAACTGCTAAAGCCGAAACATTCTGATTGCCTCTAGTCTGGCTACTGGTGCAAAGGTTTCCTCAAAATCAATACCTTCAACTTTGTGCATAGCCTTTACAGACTAGTCTTGCTTTATTCCTTACAACTTTGTCCATCTTCGTTCAATTTATTTCGAAAAATCCATTTAGTACCGATTATATTTTTATTTGTCGGCCTTGGTACTAACTCCCAGGTTTTGTTTTTCTCAATCTGATCTAGTTCTTCATTAATTGCCTTCATCCAACTTTCATCTGTGCTTGCTTCAGCAACATTTTTGGGCTCAATGTTGGATAATAGAGAGTAGTTCCGTACTACTGCTCTTCTTGTCTGAATACCAACTATGGGGTCCCCAATAATTTGCTCTCTGGGATGATTTTTTTGCCAGCTACCTATTTTGAACTTCTTGTTTTCTTCTACTTCTGAGTCAATACTTAAATCATCTGGATCAATTTTTTGATTCTCTTCCGTTTCCTTTTCTTCATCTCCTTCAATAACTTCTTCATAAATAGGGTAGTTTTCTTGATGAGTAATTTCTCGTTCTCTACCTTCATCAACTTTAACATCGGCACTCTCCACAATTTTCTTTAGCCTCTTGTTGTAGCATGTGTAGGCTTTGCTTTTTGTCGAGTAACCAAGAAAGATACCTTCGTCAGCTCTATCTTCAAACTTACCAAGATTATCTTCAGTTCGTTTGATATAACACTTGCTGTCGAACACTTTGAAGTATCTTGTTGTTGCCTTCCTGTCGAACCATAGCTCATAAGGTGTTTTGCTTTCATGTGTCCTTAACATGCACCTGTTTTGGATGTAAACTATAGTATGGACTGCCTCTTTCCAAAATCTATCAGCTATTTTGTTCTCAACCAACATTGTCCATGCCATTTCTTGCACAGTCTTGTTCTTCCTTTCTACAATACCATTCTGCTGAGGTGTCCTTGCTGCTGAAAACTGTCTTCTGATCCCATATTTTTGATAGTACTCTGCAAACTCCTCTGAGATAAACTCTCCTCCTCTATCTGATCTTAAGCATTTAATTCTTTTTCCTGTTTGATTCTCAACCTGGTGTTTGAAAGTCTTGAACATTTCAAAGGCATCTGATTTAAGCTTTAAAAATAGTACCCATGTCATCCTGGAATAGTCATCTATACACAGCATAAAGTATTTGTCACCATTTATGCTTTGTGTTCTCATGGGTCCACATAAGTCAGTATGAATTAGCTCTAAAGGTTTGCTGGTGAAGTATTCCTTTGATTTAAATGTGGATCTAGTTTGCTTCCCCTTTTGGCATGAAGCACAGATGCTATTTAATGGTTTGCCAATGGTGGGTATATCTCTTACTGCCCTTTTTGAACTTATTTTTACCAGATTGTCAAAGCTAATATGACCAAGCCTCTTGTGCCACAGCCAATTTTCATCTTCTTGTCCAATCAAACATGCTCCTTCTAAAGTCTCTGAGAGAGTATACAGGTTTCCAGAAGTCCTCGATCCATTAGCTATCAGCTTCCCACTGTGTGCTTTTTTGACTTCACAGCCCTGCTTCTTAAAGATGACTTCATGACCTCTGTCTACAGGATTTGACTTACGCTCTAGTAAGTTGTGCTTCAAACCAATCACAAACATAACTTCTTTGGAATTGATCTTTCCATCACTTATCTTGACTGATCCTTTGCCAACTATCTTGGCTCCATCATTATTTCCAAACTTTACAGAGCCCCCTTCATATTTCTGTAATTTTTCAAATTTTTGTTTATCTCCTGTCATGTGACTGGAGCATCCACTATCCAATATCCATGGTGCAGATTTGTTCTGTGCTTTGAATGCTGTCTGTACAATCAAGGATTCCTTTTCTTCCTTGAGTCGCTCCTTTTCTTTCCACTCTGGTTTGACTACAGTTTTGGTCACTTGTTTAGACTTTTCTTTGTCGGTAGCTTCGTGCATGTTTTTCTAGGAATTTTCTGTTTTGCCTTAAACTGTTTGGTTGAGATCTTCTTCCCTGATTTTTATTTGCTGCATATGTGCTTCTACGGTTTCTTGCAATGTGTCCAAAGTTATGACAGTTATAGCATTCTACTGCATAATCCATCAAGGGTGAAAAGACATTTCTACTTGGTGAAATTTCTTTGTCCTATATTATAAATGCGATCTAAAATCTTATGACCGTAAGCATTGCATTTAAAACAATAACCAAAAAAGGAATGATTGAACCTGGGAGTTGGTCTTTGCCATTTTGTAGTAGGAGCCACAAATTTTCTTCTCCTTTGATGTGTGACTTTTATGAATCCCTCATTGTCGGCACTCTTCTCGTGCCCGGCACTTGTTGCTTTCTTTTGCCTCGATTCATTTTTCCTTGATCAACCTTGATCTTATCTTCTTTCTTTACTTGTTCTACGAGTTATGGCCTTTGATCCACTTGACGATTCTCCTTCGACAAAGCCCAAGCCAAATTTGATCCCCGTAGTCCTCTGACTATTTATAATCTTTTCAAGCTTCGTAGAACTTCCTTCAAGTTTGTGATAGCAACTCAATTTTTGATTCTTTTCTTCTACCCGCATTCTTAAGACAACAATCTCTTCTTCCAGTTTGTTGCACTCATCTATTTTCATGGTTAATTGTACTTCGAGTTCTTTAGACATTTTCTTAAATTCTTCTGTCTGAACTTTCAAACTGTTTATTATGTCATTCGCATCCTCAAGCTTTCTTGAGACCTTTTTATTCTTTTTCCTTTCTGTACTCAACTCTTTAAGTGCAGCAACCAACTCTCCTTCCAGATATACTTCAGCCTCATCCTTAATGTTTGTGTCACCTTCCTGTTTCTCTTCTATTTTTTCTTCTTCAAATGCCATGAACAGAGCTTCACCTGTTTCTTCTTCAGAATCTTCACTTGAGCTATCTTCAGAAGAGCTGACATTCTTGGATATGAAACTTTTCTTTTTGAAGTTGCTTTTTCTAAAATTTGGTTTCTTCTTCCAGTCACTTCTTTCTTTGTGTGACCCTTCATCACTTTTGGTTTTCTCATTCATTGGACACTTAGCTACAAAGTGACCGACCCCTCCACAATTGAAGCACTTAAACGGTAACTTTCCTCTATATTTTCCTTTTCCCTTTATAAGTTTTCGAACAAAGTTAGCTTTCGTTTCATCCGATGTCTCTTCATCCTCAGATTCTTGTTCAGCTTTTATATTTTTGTGTGCTTTAAAAGCAGCTTCTTTGTCTATGGGCTTAGTTTGTCCTATTCTCATTTCGTATGCAATCAAAGAACCATGCATCTCGTCCATGCTAAAATTGTTTAGATCTTTAGCTTCTATTATAGAAACTTTAGAATTAAATCTTTTGTGAAGAGTTCTAAGTACCTTTTTCACGACGACCGCATCTTTGATTTCTTCGTCGAGTCCTCTGATTGCATTAATGATTCCATTGACTCTCAGCATATAGGCCTCTATGTTCTCATCATCATTCATTTTTAATGCTTCGAACTGAGCTCGATGCGTTTGTAGCTTGGCTTCCTTGATCTTGTTGTCTCCTTCATGGATGCTCTTCAGTTTGTCCCACATGTCTTTTGTCGTTTTATAGCTCATGATCCTTATCAGTTCACTGTCTACTAGCCCACACATTATGGCATTCTTTGCTTTGGAGTTATTCTCAAACTTTTTCTTCTCGGCAGTATCTGTTGGAGGAGTAGCTGGTATTGTGTATCCACTTTCTACTGACTCCCAAATGTCGTATCCCAACGCACATAGATATGTCTACATCCTGAGTCTCCAGAATGAGTAATTAGTTTCGTCGAACAAAGGAGCTTTGTTTGATGAGAATCCTTCACCACCTGCCATTGTGTTTCTTCCAAGATCACCTTAGTTGATTAAGCTTGTTCAAGAACCTTGCTCTGATACCAATTGATATTCTCACAATGACACTGAGAGGGGGGGTGAATCAGTGTAGCTATTTAAATTCAAATCTACAACTCTTAAAGCTAAAGCAAAGAGAACTTAAAAGCAGATAAAGCAATTATCACAAGAGAGCACACCACAACACACAATGTAACGAGGTTCACCAATTTGGCTACTCCTCAAGAATGACCGCTTGGACTACGGTCCAAATCCAGCCTTTGCAAAACACCAATTTTACAATCTGTTTACCAAAGACCCACTGGAAGGAGCACCAACCCCCGATTTATCTGCACCAATAGAAAGGAGCACCAACCCCTATCCAAGCACCAACTTGGATCACAGTTTTGAAAGCTATTTCAATGACATACAAATGCCTTCACTTTTACAAGACCTTAACTGGTCTACAATTTATCAAAACACAGTAAACACTTATTGCTCAGCTTGTCGCTCTCTTACAGCACTCTTCTAACCCTCTTTCGGCAGCACTTTCACACATTCAACGATAGCTTAATTCTCCATGCAACTGCCCTTTTATAACCTTATTTCTCAATGAGACTCCCAGTTGTAACTCCTTTTATTTCTCATGCACCACTTGCCAGTTGTAACACCTTTTAACTGTAACTACTTTTGTATAAATATAGGGTAGGCTTTTCATCAATCACGATGCATGTTAGAATTTACAAATATACCCTTACCATGACTGTTCATCTTCTCGGTCATGATTGTTCGTATTCTTTTCTGTGCATGCATGCATATTTGATTTTATTTATACGACTGTTAGATTTCTCCTTCTTTGACTGTTCTTAAATTAGTTGCATGATTTTCCTCTGTAACGTCCCTCTTAATCGCTATGTAACTTCAGTTAACGGTTACATATCTTAATATGGCTGGGTTCTATTTTTAGCTTGCGCCAAAACGACCTATCGCAAAATCATGACACTTCTGTCTCTTTGTGCTCTTCTTGGCTTGTACCCGCGAAAATACAACATGTCACGAAATCGTGACATTTTTTGCCTCCTTGTCCTTTTCTCAGCTTGCACCTGCGAAAATAGAACATGTCACGAAATCGTGACACTTTCGCTGCCTTGAGCTCTTCTCTGTCTCTTTCTCACGAAAACAAAACATGTCACGAAATCGTGACACTTTCGCTTCCTTGCACTCTTCTCTACTTGCACTAGCAAAAACATGACATGTCACGAAATCGTGACATCTTTTGCTTCCGTACACTCTTCTCTGCTTGCACTAGCGAAAACATGACATGTCACAAAATCGTGACATCTTTCGCTTCCTTGCACTCTTCTCTGCTTGC
The DNA here is from genome assembly GCA_028583015.1 of Wollemia nobilis. NCBI lineage: Eukaryota > Viridiplantae > Streptophyta > Pinopsida > Araucariales > Araucariaceae > Wollemia > Wollemia nobilis. The sequence continues at coordinate 5,048,976 of JAQPPZ010016847.1, read as the reverse complement.
ACCCGCGAAAATAAAACATGTCATGAAATCATGACGCTTTCACCTTTGAGCTCTTCCTCCTTGAATTTGTCATGAAATCACGACGCTTCTACTTCCATGCTCCTTCATTTTGCTTCTATCGCGAAATCGTGACACTTCATCCTTCTCCTCTTTCTCTTCGCTTTGGACCGTGAAAATGAAGCATGTCACAAAATCGTGACACCTTTTTCTATCGGACTCTCTCTCCTACATTATGTCATGAAATCGTGACACTTTTCCTCCTTAGCGCTTTTCTTCTCATCGGATCACGAAAACCCGACATGTCACGAAATCGTGACACTTTTTCTCCTTAGCGCTTCCTCTTGCAAATTGTCATGAAATCACGACACTTTTCCTTGCCAGCTCTTTCTCTCAAACATGTCACAAAATCGTGACACATTTTCATCCGTACTGCCTCTCTTGCAGATTGTCGCGAAATCACGATAGTTTTCTTTGCCTGCGCCTTCTCTCCAAACATGTCACGAAATCGCGATAGTTTTTCTTGCATGCGCTTCTTCTTCGAACATGTCACGAAATCGTGACAGTTTTTCCACTTGCTTTCTTCTCTGCCAACATGTCACGAAATCGCGACAGTTTTCTTTGCTTGCGCCTTCTTTCTGAACATGTCACGAAATCGTGACAGTTTTCCTTGCGCTTTCTCTTTCGTCCAACATGTCGCGAAATCGTGACAGTTTTACCAACATTTTCTCTCTCCTTCGATATGTCATGAAATCGTGACAACTTTTCCAGCTTTTTCTCTCTCCTTCGATATGTCGCGAAATCATGACAGCTTTTCCAGCTTTTTCTCTCTCCTCCGATATGTCGTGAAATCGCGATAAAAAACATGTCGCGATATCACGACAGTTTTCTTACTTGTATTTTTCTTTGATTCTTTGAATCTGGGCCACTTCTGTCTTCTTGGAAATTTACTGTACATGCTCTGACTGACCTCTGAACTCCTATCCACTGCATCAACTGATTTATCTGCCTGTGTTGACAACAATGACAATACTGTTTCTGCACCTTGCTCAACAAACATAGGGGAGATCTTTTCGATTAGATATAAGCCCCACTGTGAGAACATCCAAGCCGATTGGATCGGCTACAAGGCCTGAGAAGGTACGTGTGTCAAATTAGCATGGTGTTGACACTTCATGCACTTTTGCACATATGCACAACAATCTCGCTCTAAAGATGGCCAACAATAGCCCATGCAAAGAATGCGTTTTGCGATGGCCATACCATTAAAGTGGCCACCACACGTACCATCGTGGGCTTGGGTGATCGCACAAGCGGACTCCTACTGGTCCAAGAAATGGAGGAGGATCCCTTCATAGCTTTGACGGTACAAAATATCTCCTAGCAAGACATGCTTTGCCACTTTCTGTTTGAGTGATCTTTTCACGATGTACGACAATCCAAGTGGGAGGGTACGTAACTGGAGATAGTCTCTTATGGGTGTGTATCAATCCTGTTGATCAAAAACCTTGATGGTATGAACGACATATCCCTCTTGAAGTTCATCCCTAGCAAAAGCTGAGTGGGAAAGAAATTGTAGAAATAGCATTTTGTTTCTATTAAGAGGGGTTGGAGAGAATAAAGACCCCCAGTTGGCATGATTCAGACTATCATGGATTCGAGAGAACCTATCCTGAGATGGTTCAATCTGGATTAGGTGGATTCCTAGCATTATGTCAGAGCTTGCACGCTCCAGTGCAGATTGCGATAATTTTTTGACTTGAATGGTTGTCATCTCACCAGAAGGGTCTTGCGGGATTAGTGTCCCCAAGGAGGCCATAGTGTCCGCAAAATTATTTGATGATCGAGGGAATGCCTCGATGTCGTACCATTCAAGATTTGCCAGGAATTTATCCACAAGGTCTTTGTAGGCCTGTAGAATTGGGCATTTGCATTGGAAAACCCCTTTCACTTGGTTGACGATTAACAACGAATCACCAAAGATATTCAAGCATTTGACGTTCATGGTGATGGTTTTCTGAAGACCTATGAGCAAGGCTTCATATTCATCATTGTTATTGGTGCACGAGAAATCAAGTTTAAATGATAAATGCATTGGAGCCCCTTGCGGTGTGAAAAATATGATTCTCGCACCACCTCCTTGCTCACATTTAGAACCATCGAAGAATAAGGTTATGTCATCCGGTGACTCAGGCTCTTCAGAATCTGGCGATTCTAAAACATGGAAGACCCCATCATCGGGTAGCTCTATGGTCAGAGGTTGGTCATCTTTGAGAGGAGCCTCTGCTAGTTGATTGGTGATGACTTGACCTTTGATGGAATTTTTTCCAATGAATTCGATGTCAAACTCCGTCAACAACATGATCCATTTTGCCATGTGACTACTATGATAAGTATGACTCATCATGTACCGCAATGGATTCTCCTTAGACACAACATACATCGTATTGCTCAGCATGTAATGGCATAGCTTTTTGGTGGCAAATACCACCGCCAAGCATAGCTTCTCAACGTATGCATAGTTAAGTTCATAACTGACCAGGGTGCGGCTAAGATAGTAATTAGCTTGTTCTTTATGTGATTCATTTTTTTGGGCTAGCATGGCACCCAGTGCCACCTCGGTAGCTGAGATGTATAAGTAGAATGGCACTCTTGGTCTAGGTGGTGCCAATACTAGTGACGAAGCCAAGTATTTTTTGATGTCGTCGAAGGCTAACTGGCACTCGTCGTCCCGATGAAATGCTACTCCCTTGTGTAATAATTTATTCATGGGTCGGCACTTGTCCGATAACTACGCTATGAAGCGCTTGATTGACGTGACCTTTCCCTGCAAGCTTCTTAGCTTCCTGATGGTGGTTGGGGGAAGCATATCAAGGATTACCTTGACTTTGTTTGGATCTACCTCGATGCCTCATTTTGAGACTATGAAACCCAAGAGTTTTCCAGATGTGACGCCAAATACACACTTCTTGGGGTTCAGTCTAACCTTATGTTCGATGAGGCGATCAAGGATCTTCCATAAGTCATCGAGATGATATGGATGCAAAAGAGATTTGGCTAACAAATCATCCATATAATCTTCCAAAGTTTTATGCATGTGATCATGGAAGATGTATGTCATAGCGCGTTGGTAGGTGGCACTAGCATTTTTAAGGCCAAAGGACATGACCTTATAACAAAATGTCTCCCAAGGCATTGTGAACGTCGTCTTTAGTTGATCATCGAGATTGATACGAATCTAGTTGTATCCCGAGAAACCATCCATGAGGGAAATCATTTCATGGCCTGCTGTAGCGTCTACCAATGCGTCGATGCTAGGCAAGAGAAAATCATCCTTGGGACTCGCTTTGTTTAAATCTCAAAAATCTATGCATATATGAATCCTCCCGTCAGGCTTTTTGATGGGTACCATGTTGGACAACCATGGTGGGTAATCTACACAAATGACAAACTGTGCATCCAACAGCTTTTGTAGCTTGTCTTTTACCATTAAGGCCACTATTGGGTGCATCTTACATAGATTTTTCTTGACTGGCTTGACTGTCGGATCAAGTGTTAAATTATGCATGACTAGCTGTGGGTCTAGCCCCAGTATGTCTTTATAGGTCCATGCAAAAACCTCCTTCTTCTCTTTGAGAAGGGCAATGTAATCGACTTGCTCTTCGGGGGACATACTTACCCCCAGCTTGATGACTTGCAGATTCATTGGATCAGAATCGATGTCTACGTCAATCGTCTCTTCGACTGACATGTGGGATCCATCCTCCAACTGGTGTGGAGTCGGGATCAGGTGGATAACATTCGCTGAATTTAAATCTATGTTGGGAATGTCGGGTTCCTCTTTAGCATGGAAGATATCCTGAGTTGGTCCTGGGGTGAAATGAAGCATCTCATCGCAAGGCCAGTACTCTGATGGGGATGGTGGTGAGTTAGCACGATCCCAGTCTATGACATCTAGGTCTAGATACAATGGTCATGCTAGATTGGCTGGATTGCGGATGGGGGTGGTTAATTCAATGGAGATCATGTTGACGAAATGAATTTGGTCTCCATTATCATGTGGTTGTTGACTCGAACATCCTTGGTGATCCTTGCGTCCCGAATCTGGCTCTATGGGTACTGGCACAAAAGGATCGGCCATATGCATGGATAAAAGGACAGGTTCTGCCCTTGGCACTGGTGGCCCTATAGGGTCTCTAGGTGGGAGGTGCTCTCTGTATGCCTGAAGTGGTGTATAAAGCACTTGGTTTAACTGTTCTTGATTTAAATGCCACCTATGTATTAGTCCCATATTCAGCTGTTCGAACATACCATCGATGTCTATGGGGTATTCTTGTTGCCTCGTGTGATTGAGATATGCCATCTCAGTCTCATCCTCATAGTCGCTATCGTAGATCCATAGGCCTTCATTAGCTCTGACAACTATGTGCTCTTCTTGTTGGTATAGCCTCCCACTAGGTGTTTCTTGATCACTTGGTCTTATTGCCGGCATGGGAGGCTTGTTTTGTTCGAGTATGTTGATTTGGTCCCTTCTGGGTTGTTCTGCTCTCTGTGGGATGGATGGATTCTTTTGAGGTGGCAATTGCTCGATTGAAGCATTCAAGGGGAACATTGCCTTGAAGTTCTCCTGATAGTCGTCTATGGGTGTCACTTGCGAGTGATTTCTATCAAATTCGAAAGGGTCCCAAGGTGCTACCTCATACTCTAACTCGTCTTCAGAAGATCCTCCTTGACCTTGTCTATATCCCTCTTGGAGGTAAGTTCTTGAAATTTCCCCTTTCTCGATCGAAGGGAAGGAGTTGTTGAGGTCAACAAGGTTTGGTGTTAACAATGGGAGATAATCCCCCAATGTATATGTTGTGTTGGGATTGGCATACGGATCTTGTGCCAAACCATCCTTGTTGCCTAGCCCTAGGCCTTGCATGTTTTCTACCAAGATGTTGAGGGGCAAAGGGTGGTTGAACCCTACTCCTAATTTTTCATATGGCATCTGGTATCTTGGTTGACAAAGAGTGTGCATTCCTTATTCGTATTTGTCCAATCCATATCCATGCCAATTACATTGGTTAAGGTATTTCAAGGTGAAGTTCGGTTTGCACAGATAGTCAACATTCTCAACAAATTGCTCTTCGTCCTCTTCCTCTTATAGGTCAGATTCCAGGCCATTCTCGAGGCCCCTATATACAAATTTTGTATGATTTGGTGGGTAACCTAAAGGGAAGATAGTGTTTATGGGGAGGCAAGGTCTCCCCATGTCTTACATGGATTCGAGTGTAGGTGTTATCACTATGTTCTACACTAGGTACTCCCCCAGGCCCGTATTTTCCATTTCAATGATAATCGTTGGTGGTTGAGGGGGAAGGAATGGGAGTTCTTCCTGAGTCCACTCCATATGGGTTGAATCAGGTGTCTCAACTTCCATTCAGCTAGGCATCTCTTTGTTAGAGATGGTTGAGACTAATGGTGGTGCCTCCTCTAGGGGATTCTTCCCGTTGTCCTTCAGTGTGGCCACCATAGGTGGCATTGTTGGTGAAGGGACAGATGATGAAGATGGGCCAGGTCGGTTACTTGAGGGACTCAACAGCGGGGATGTAAGCAGAATCAGACCCTGAGTGGACGGATTCAATTGAAAGTCCAAATGTGTCGATGGGAGGTTCGATTGTGGTATCAGTTGCATCACATTGCAAAACTTGAAGGGCTCTAAGTCTGCTGGGACTACATGTACTTGCCCTTCATGTGTGTACTTGAGGCATTGATGGGCTATCAAAGGGACACACTTCATGTCCCTAATCCAAGGCCGGCCTAGCAAGATATTGTAGGCCATCTCACCCTCAAGGATGTGACACAATGTAGGAATGGTCTTTTGTCCCACTTGGATGGGTAGGATAATTGTGCCAACTGTCGAGCATAACGCTTCGTTGAATACTCAAAGAGTGTAAGTGGACACCATAATGTGGGATGCTGGCAGCTTAAGGTGTTTTAATGTCACAGTCATTATTATATTTTTGGACAAGCCAGTGTCCACCAACACCCTCTTGAATGGAATCCCGTTGACCCGTGCGATGACGTGCAGGGGTGGATCCACCATATCACTAGTCACTGATTTTAGTTCATCTTCCCTGAAGGTTATGATCGGTTTGGTGCATTGTCTTACATGTCCCACAAAGTTGTTGAAAGAGTTGGGTTCCTAGGGCTGTATCTCAATGGCTTTGAGTATCTCCATCAAAGCTTCTTGATGGGGCGGTAATTGTTGGATGATCTCATAGATAGAGAGCCTAGCTGATGTGGTCCTTAAAATCTGAGTAAGCTTAGTCCGAATTGTGGCCATTGGTCTAGGCGGGGGAGGTTGTGTAGGGTGTTATGGGGGTTGTGACGTTGATGGAACATTTCTTGTAGCTACAACGGGTGCAGTCATGTTTGGGTATCTTTTGTTCCATGTCACAATGCTTATCATCCCTACGTACCCTTGCATGGCGTATTTTTGTGTCACCTCATTCACCTGTACAGTCTTTGCCTACACGTCATGGGCAGGTAAGGGGTCTTTGAAGATGTCCATGTGTTGGTTGCTCAGCGCTATGGGATTATCCATCGCGAGCGTTTTGTTGTCTATCAAGTCCTGCACCAAGTTTTTCAATTTCCAACAACTGAAGATGTCATGTCCTTTCTACTAGTGGAATCTACAATACAAGTCTTCCCTATAGCCCTTGGGTTTTTGCGCATTGGGATCTATGGGTCAAGTTTTTGATAAGTTTATCAGGTTTACCAAGAAAAAGCGGTCAAACAAGGAGTCTCTAGACTTTGTGAATTGTGTGAATTGTCGCTAGGGGCAATGCTGCTGAGTTTGCTCTTGTTTATGGTTTTCCTTTTTATAGTTAGCAAGAGGAACTGCCTAATAATTAGCCTTTGGGGGTTGTTTCGTTTGTGTAGGCAATGGTACAGTTATGGCAACCTGATTGACTGCAGCAGGTTTTGGTTGCGTGGGCCCAGTTTTGGCATTTTTTGTCCACTCTTTCTTGCACGGCTTGGCAATATCGTCGTCTTGAATTTTGATCTCCTTAATTATCTTGGCTTGCGCCAGGGCTTCTTTTAGGGTGGCATATTGTTGTAGCTGCAATAGCACGGAGATCGACCTTATGCAACTCTTTGAAAACATCTGAGTCATGTCAGCCATAGGAGGGAGGTACGGTAGCTTTGAAAGCAATTTCCTCCATCGATTCCCATAAGTGGCTATGGTCTCATCATTATACTACTTAAGGCCAGCTAGGTCACTTAAGTATGCCTTCTTCTTGGTGTTGAAGGCAAAACATTCCAGGAACGCGTCCACTAGCTGGTCTATATTGTTGATGCTATGCTTCGATAACTGGGTAAACCAATTCAAGGCAGGGCCTGCGAACGTGGTTATGAACGTTCTCAAAAGCAATGCATCATTGTCTTGAATGCCAAAGCATTGACTCAGGAATCTAGTTACGTGCTCTTGGGCATCCTCATCCCCTCTAAAAATTGCCAATTGAGGCATTTTGAAGTGGTCAAGGTATGGGGGTGTCGAAACTAAAGGATGCACAGGGTGACTGCGAAGCTGGCGTAAGGTAGGATTTTTGGGCCCCAAAGTCTTGGTCTCCACAGACTCTAAGCGCTCCAGCAGCACTTTGTATGCATCAGAGGATTTGATTTTCTCTTCTTTGGTTTGTTCTCGTTGTGCATTACGAGGAACTTGAGGCCTATGGAGGGGTAGCCAGGAAGCGCCCCCCCTGCCTTGGTAGGGTGTTTCAGCCCGCTCTTCTTCTTGCTCAAATTCCTCATAGGCTTATTGATGAGTTTATGGGCATGACCTGTAAACATGGACGGGTGCCGGAGGAAGGTGCCCATCATTGGTTCTAGGGGTGGCCTCCCGCTCATGTCTCGGAGGTCTTGGAGGCAACACTTGATAAGGTCGTGTAGACCTATCTCGCACTAAGGGGTTATGCCTCTCATAAATCTATGTCCTATGCATGCGAGGGGTTGGAATCCTCTCATAAATCTTTGTCCTATGCATGTGAGGGGTTGGAATCCTCTCATGCATAGTGTTTTGGAGCAACTCATCTGTCTGGCGTCGAATGCACTCTTTGTTAAGATGATACAGTTGCTCTAACTGTTGTTGATCTTGCCTAAGCTACATGATTTGTGCTTGGCAGGCGGTATGTTTGGCAAACGCCAAGTCAATTTGTTTTGTCATCCTATGTCTAGGAGGCCTAGATGCATCTCCTACATGTCTATCTCGGTCATGGTGATCCAAGATCTCTATGGGTCACTTTCCTCTGTCGAGGTTAGCAGCATTCACCTGAGGCTCTGGCCTCAATATCTGATCTTTATAATTAGTAGGTGCAGAGGCGCATTGCTCTCGCTCAGTGTATTGCTCTTGAGGAATGTACTAGTTTTCCTCGTGCTCCCTTTCATTCATGTGAATGGGATGGGTGGAGTTGGCTTGCCTTTTCTGAAGATCCTTGTGCTCTAGATTTGATCTATTAGTTCTAACAGTAATGAGGGGTAGAGGGGGGGTGATATAATCATGCAGTCCCTCCTTGTGAACCCTATGCTGCTCTAGCGCTTCATCGCGTAGTGGCCACTCATAATGAGCATCTAAGGGAGTCTTCCAATGTATGTACTCCTCTTGAAAGGATCTGCGTTGAATGGGAGTACCCCCCAAAGGGGTGCCTCTATAGTCCTTTTTTGTAGTGGCATAGTGTGGACCATGTTGTGGGTCAGGCTGCCAAGGTGGTATAACCAAGTCCTTGGGGCTATAACGGAGGCAACTGGTGCCTCCTTGTACACTTTCCATAGCTTCTACCCGTGATTGGGCTTGGCTATGGGTATACACCATGGTGGTGGTTCTCTACAAAATATGTATGTTTTTATCTCCTTTACAATTTTTTATGCTACACCAAACAAAGGGGACCACACAAAAAAAGAAATGATTATCTCGTTTATAGATTAAATGTGTGTCCTAAATCTGGTTCAGTGTGTTTTTATTTTTGTTGTGCAAACCGTGTAAAGAAATTTTGTTATTCACGCATGATGAGGGCTCTTATATCTCCAAAATGGTCACCCCTTCAATATACCACTGCCAAGCCGTTATACCGAACCTCTCAATATACCCTCCCTTACGTGAGGGAGACTATTGGTACATGAGAGCAGAATAGTATGTGGAACATAGGTGGTACGGAAGGGGAATCGCTCTATTTTTGACACCTACCATAGAAGACTTATCCTCATGCGCTAGGAATCACCCCCGCTACACTTGGTCAGCTTTCATCAGGATTTACGTCTAGCAACAGTCGTGATCATGGTTATGTATGCAAAATCCAAGCCAAGGTGGTGATGAAATCCATCGTTGGTCTTGATCAAGTATTGGGGTTTTACGACCAACTCCTTGATGTTAATATTATTACGTGGTGTGTGTGGTTCATTTTACTTGCACAAAGAAAGAAAAAATGCAGCAAAATTTTCTATGCAAGCAAAGAAAATAGAAAAATTGCAGAGACAGAAACAAAAAAACACAAAGGATGTCCAGAAAACCTACCTCTTCTCTATCCCAACCAGATGCCTCTGATTTTTTGCTTAGAAAATGCACAGAGCTCTAATCGTCCCAAGGTGGGATGAATAGCAGGTCTGTATTTTTCCTAGGGTGAGATGAATTTGTATTCATCCTAGGGTGAGACGAATTTGTATTCATCCCGAGGTGGCATGAACTCCAAGTCTATATTCGTCGCAGGGTGGCACGAGTAGCAGTCCAGTGCCCGAATGAGTAACACCTGCAAGAAAAACACAAAAATTTTGATCAAAAACTTGATCCCAATAGTAGGGGATAGGGTCCCACCATGATCGCCACTTAAATCTAAATGCGGGGTGACGGCGTGCCAGATTATGATGCAAACAAAATTGATATAAAAATGCTAAGTCCTACGAATGTGGGAAAAGCAATGCATGAAGGAAAGATGTGAGATGTTAGAAAAAAAAGAAAAGTACGGCATTTTTTTATTAATTTTGCTTTCAATCTGATTATAATATGTCTCCCCCCCTCTAGGGCTCGGATCATTTGATACAGTTCGTTACATCAACGGATGGTACACTTCCAGTGTCTTTCGCATGCCCACATTTGAAATGGGTGGGCCAAAAATTGCCGTCGCTTGCATTTGTGTGTTCATGTGTTCCTTGATGTACCTCCAGTGTTCTTGGCAGTGAGATCCTATGCTCAAAGAAACAACAAACAGTTAATAACATATGCGTATGGAAGGAAAACATGCAATCCCTAGGGCCTCCGGCTAGTTAATGTATAAAATAGCAAAACGATGATCAAAACATGTCATAATGAACCCAAAATTTTACAAAAGCATGAAAAAATCATCATAGACACATTGCAAAAAGAACAATCAGGAAATCATGCATGGATTTCTAATCGCTCCAGGGTGGGACGATTAGGACTGTCACAAAATATGCAAAGGCAACCTTCCAAATGTCCTACCCAGAGGCCTCTAAAACTCTTGAAAACTTGGGGTTAGGCTAAAAGGGGCATTTTAGGACAACCCATAATGTCATATTTGGCATATTCTTCCTAGATTGTCTTGTATATGAAGGCGCTCCCTATATGTTAGTAAATGCGTAAAATGATAAAAACAAGGTCAAAATAGGTCAGAATGTAATGAAACTTGAACAGCAGCATAAGTAAACCAAATAGAACATAATGCAAAAATAATAGTAGATAAATTCTTCATGGATTTCTAATCACTCCGGGGTGGGACGATTAGGACTGTAGTAGTTTGAGGGGCACCCGAGGGTAGGACGCCCATCGTTTGAGATCTGGTTTTGACACCAATCCACTTGGGATGGGTCCAAAACCTCCTAGGGGGTTGTTTCGATGAATTTTGTGTGGGATTGTGGCTGATTTCTTGGGTTTTGGGTTGGGATTGCGTTCCTAGTGTTCACCCGATAACCTCTCTTCCAAAAGAGAAATTAGGGATGTAGGAGGCACAAAGTGGGAATGATGGTACAATTTGGTAGCACTTTGTTGCTCCAAATGCTCCAGATCTGTTCTTTTTTGGGTTGAGAAGGTTCACCCTTTTATATACCTAGGGTATCTCTCTTTTAATGTGCATGCGAGGGCGCCACTTGGCTTGCCATGCCTTTTTTTTGGGAGAGAAGATTCCTCCCTGATTTAGAGTCTCTTTGCATGAGGCCTCCATGATCAGGGCATGCTTAACTGAATTCCCTCTCTCTGATTTGAAGTTGTTCCTCGCAATTGCATGCCCTGAAGGCACAGTTAAGTGGCGGACCTATCGAGGTTTGACTTTTTTGCCAGTCAAACTTGCTACTCGTCCCACCCTGGGACGATTGTTGCTAATCGTCCCAGGGTGGGACGAGTAAGAAGCAAAGTGCTAAAAAGGTGCCAAATTGACCTCTGACCTTCCAAAACTGATTTGGGAGTGGTTAGGACCACTTTTTAACCTCTAGGGGCTGCCCTAGGGGCTATGTATGCCAATTCGGTCAGTGCTTGTAGCCACATAATCGGATTGGTGCTATTTTGGTGTCTACACACACTATATGTTGTTTATCCTTTAAATGAATAAAAATCAACTAAATGTATTTATTTTTAAATTAGATCTAGGGTTTATAACAAACGCCCTAAAGACTAACTAGAGCACTTACCTTATCCGATGGTTGATCCTTGATTTTTATCCTTTGTCCAGCAATGTCAATAATTTTTGTTCCTGCAAGATAACTTAGCAAACACTTTAAAATATGATTAGTATTAGGGGGTCTACTTAGGCTACTTTATTATAATACTTGGAGGTGCAGAAGTCAAGCCCCTTAGGTCCTTTTAGTTGACCTTTGAAAAAAGAAGTGAAAGTTGACCTTTGGAAGATGAACAAGCAAAACATAATATAGAAGAATAGAATGATAAAATAGAGTACACAATGCCCTAATATGGTCTATATACAACATATAACATATATATAGGGTTTGTGGGTAATAGATTGCTCCCAAAAATGGTCTATGTGAAATCGCACCCATACAGAGCGATCGAGATTTCACAGACTGGAAAAATTGTGCCTCAGTACGATCGAGTGCGATTTCACAAAAGAAGAGATAAAACTCCATAAAGTGTAAATTAATAGTGCACAATAGTAAATAAGCTAATATGCAAAAAAAAATGAGTGAAAACAACCTGGTGGTAGTGAAAAAGTAGATCCAAGGAGGGAGACCTCCAAGTAGCAAAAATCCTCCTTAGGGCTTCAACACTTGTCCACCAAGAGTAGCAACACACAATCCAATGGAGCAAAAAATAAAGCTTCAATAGATTACACTTCACACTTACAAGTTAGCTTGCTTGTGGAAGAATAAGAAGAAGACCTCAAGAAAATAGAACTTGAATCAAGAATTGTTGTTATGAGAAATGAACTTCAAACCCTCCTTTTATAGTGGATTTGAAAGAAGAATGGATGGGAAAAACTAAGAACAACTGACCTTAAAAAGATCAACTTTGAAAATTAGGGTTTTCTTAAGAGAAAAACCTAAAATGCAAAATCATACCCCATAAAAGTGGACCACAATTTCACAACTGTTGGACCCCCATGCGGTTTTAATGCATTTGGAGGGTCAAATGGAGTCAAAGTGGGTCATATCATATACCATTGGAAATCTCTTTTTGAGACTAATATAATGGTATAGGATTTAGGAGGAATGGAGAATATTTGGTAGGGAAAAAGTATATCAAATATGACCCTACGTTTCCAAGGAGAAAACAAGGGATCTAGGGAAAATTGCTCACCTTAGTGGGTCAATTTTTTGTGTCTACACTTCTTTATATTGGGGCCTATGATAATATGATATAGTTAGGCTTAAAATCCAACTGTAAGTATTTGGGTAGCATTTCCCATGAGGAAGCAAGTCGCATATCTATGAATTTCTAAGGTTCAATTGTTTAGAAAGTGTTGAAATTAAAATAGAAAGTGGTAAAGCCAAGATTATTTTGGAAAATGGGTAGAGGGAATAAAGCAAATTTTTGGACCAATACCCCCCCTTAATTTTAGAATTTCTAGATTTTATCCCCTTTAACAAAGTCTTTAGGATGGGAGTTGGATTAATACAACATGCTATCTACATAATAGACAAATTGGGACCTTCTCTCTTATGCAACAAAATCAGTGGGAGGAGAGGTCAGTCCTAATATCTCCAAATTTTGGTGTCACTAATAGAGAGGATACTAAATTAATACCACCTTATAGGAAAAGAGGAAGAGGATAAGATAGCTTGGGGTATTGATAATTTAGACACCTATACAGTTCAATATGGTTATAATGAATTGCTCCCTCCCCCACCAATGTTGTTGGAAGTTCCAAGTGATAGAGTATGGTTGGCAAAGGGCTAACCAAAAATTAATTTCTTTGTCTGACAAGTTATGCATCAAAGCTTCCTCACCTATGATAACTTACAAAAAAGGGGTTTTCATGGACCCTCTAAATATATCATGTATAATACCCATAGGATATAGTAAATCATTTATTATTCTAGTGTGACTTTGCCCTAGAGTTATGGAATCAATAGGTTGATCTCTTCAAGGCCCATCTCAACCAACAATTAATACTTATTAATATATAGGAGGACTGAAAACAAAGAAGGTTAAAAATTAAATCAGATTAGTTGGGTTGGTCTCTAGGTCTAAGCTTTATCTAGTGGCACATCTGGATGGAAAGAAATACCAAAGTTTTTAGAGAGGAATACACTCAGATAGAGCTAGTTTGATAGAAAATATTAAGTAAGGTTACAAAAAGAGTAAAAACTCATGTGGTGGAATATAAAAATCAGGAGTGAGAGAACATTATCATGAGGTAAACTCATGGGTCTTGGAAACCCCTACCCTTAGGCTAGAAAAAAATCAACACGAATGGAGTATCTAAGGATAACCCATGGCAACTGGCATTGGTTTCCTCAAAATAGACTACAAAAGGAAGGTCCTTCATTGGGAAATGGAAGGTCTGGAAGAAGCAAAAAATAATTAAGTAGAGGCTTTGGCATTCGAATAAGGCTCTCTCAATACTTAGGATAATGGAGTTCAAAATATCATAGTGGATTTCAACTCATATTTTTTTGTGGGGTCTTTAGATGAGATTAGGAATTCTAGACCAAGTGCATGGTGGATCAAGAACATAGTGAGTCAAATCAAAGCCATCTAGAAATAGTTTGAGGATGTCATTCTTGTTTATGTAGGTAGAGGGAAGAATGTAGCAGATGATTTTTTGGCTAAAGAGGGAAACAAACATATTATTAGTTATTGGTTAAATTTTTATTAAAATAGGTATATTGTATATTGGATGGAGGTGAACCAATAAGTTTTATTACTAGCCAACAGAGATTTAAGCATTGAAGTGTGTTGGACTAGGGTATATGATTATGAAGACTATCCTATGGTCTAACATCACACTATTGCTTATAGCACTCTTAGTCCCAATTTGGGATAGCCCTTGAAGTCATGGCAAGAGGGAGAAGCTAATATGGGTTCTCTAGAATAGTATTAATCAAAATTATAATTAGGATAGAATTTTCTACTCTTTGGATTACATTAAGAAATTTATGGTCAAAGTAAATGTTAGAGTTAGTTTTAATAGGATCTTGGGGCTAGCCAAAAATGTTAGGCCAATTTTTATAACTTGGACTTGTCTTCTTAATAAACTTTTCATTTTTTTCAAAAAAAATTAAGGATTGACCATTGTTTGAGAGAGGTTCGAAGAACACAAGCTTATACTAAGAGGGAGGATGAACAATATAAGACCACTTTTTGCTTTTTTTTCAAATAAATATTATGCAATGTATAGATAGCAATATCAATAGCAATAATCAAAGCAATGCACAAATCACCACACATAATAGAGATACCACAATTTACGAGGTTCATACAATGTGGGCTACTCCACAGAGAAAATCTTTCACTAAGATTTTTTCAATCAATCTCTTGGGAATCCTTTCCCTATTATAATGTTTATGGACCTCTGTCCAATGGAGATACCAATCTCCTAAATCAAGTTCATGTATCTCTATATATAGGAGAACTCCTTCTCCTCTACTCTGGTTGGTGATCCTCTAGAATAATATTGCCTCCACTACACTAGATTGTGGATATCTCTCCACTGAAGACTCTTGTCCTCACTCAGAAGACCTATCCTCACTACCCTGGTTGATGGATATCTATCCACTGGAGACTATTGTCCTCTCTACTCTGTCACCTCCAAAGCTCTATCTCAAATCTACACTAAACATAGTCCTTCGGTCTAGCACAAATCTTCTCAATCTCTATCTATGGTATGGCATAAAACTGTCCTCAAATCTACACTAAAATATGCTTCACAAGTCCACTCATAACTTGCTAAAATCTATTCAACAAGTCCACTCAGAAATTGCTCAAATATTCTCAAAAAGTCCACTCAAATATGCTCAACAAGTCCACTCAAAACTTGCTCAAATCTGCTCAACAAGTCCACTCATAACTTGCTCAAATCTGCTCAACAAGTCCACTCATAACTTGCTCAAATCTGCTCAACAAGTACACTCAAAACTTGCGCAAATATGCTTAACAATTCCACTCAAAACCTGCTCAACAAGTCCACACAAAACTTAACCAAATCTGCTCAATAAGTCCACTCAAGACTTTAACCAAGTCTATATTGTAAGCTTTCAAAAAAGTTTTACCTCAAAGACTTACCTCAAATCTGTTTAACAATTCCACACATAACTTGTCCAATATCATAGAAACATAAAGAGAATTGTTAGAGACTCAATATGTTCTACACTCAATGTTCAATCACTTTCTCAACTCAAATTAGAATATAGAATAATTTATTTTATGGAACTTGAACAATCACTTCACACATCCACTTGACTAGGCTCAATCAACTCTACTCAACCAATCACTCAATGAAACACCCTTTTCTCACAAACCCTAGTCCAAGCATGTAAACATCAACTCAAAATATTTTCAACAATGCTCAACAACAAATCTTACATAACAATGATACTCATGTTCTTTTTAAACCCTAGTTCAATTTCTTTGCATAAGAACCCACTTCAACAACAATTCTTACAAAACAACTCTCACATAACAATGATACTCATGTTCTTTTCAAACCCTAACTCAAGTTCTTCACACAACCAATAGCTTCAACAACAATGCTTATTAAAAAAGGTTTTAATCACAACTCTTTATTCTAGAAAACCTTGATGCATTAACTCAAACACTCTCAAAAGGAAACCCTAATCAAGTCATTTTCACTCTAAACTTATTTTCCAAAAAACCAACCAATCAAATTAAACTTTGGAAAATGTGCTCATACATTTTTCTTGATGATGAAGGAATCTTCCAAATATGCCAAAAATATCATACACTTATTGCCAAGTTCAAAGAAATTATAAGGTGATTAACTTCCTCAAAATACGATGTAAACATCAAAACACACATATACCTTATCACTCCATCTTTAAGAAAACATTCATCAACATTTACAAAAATTAAATTATCACTTACTCCTTATAATCTCCCAATAATATTCAATGCACTCTTCTTTTCAAAATTACCTAATACAAGAAGCTCCCTCTACCCTTTTGATATTTCAATAAATTAATATGCCAAAACACTTTATTAAAATAAAACTTAACACCTTATTCCTCCAACTTATCAAAAATCATTTCCAACTAATAAACCTTTCATGCAACCTTTTAACTCCAAAATTTAGGCAATACACAAAATCAAAGTCAAAATTAATTACCTTACCTTGGAGAGGATTTGAACACACCACGCAGCCTCAACTGGTGCCCTAGCTTCAGATTCCAATGTCGCACAAGCTAGGCCCTTGCTTTGGGACTAACGAGCATGACGTGCTCCAAAAAGCTTCCCTGCTTGCCTTGCGCAAAATGTGTGCCTTACCTTGGTGCTCTCCAATACCAATGCAACTGCCACAAAAATGCTATTGTTGTGTTTCAAACATAGACCTCCTTGTGCTCAACACCCCAATGCTGTCCTCTTTGCCACTAGGCCACTTACCTCGTTGGCGCTTAGACTTTTAGTGCAAATCTCCTTGACATTATTCTCTGGTGCTTAAATAGATTGGTCGCTGCACTTTATTCCTCACGAATTCAAACACGATTGCATGCTTTCGATCATCGAGCAAAAGGATAAATTAAAATACCTCTAAGGCATTAGCTTATATACCAAATTTTCTTCCTCCATGCATGACGTCGGCGCTCGAATTGCCTTCAACGATCTTTGGACATCGGCGCTCGAATTTCCTTTGGAGCTTTATTAATTTATAAAATATTTATATTCCTTTGAATTTAAATTTTATAAATTAATTCTTTTTTAAAACCCTTTGGTTTATTTAAACCATCTTTCACTTTGCACCTTGGTATAAATAATATTTATTTATAAAATTTAAATTCATTTTGAATTTAAATAATTTATCAAATAAATATTAAACCTTCCTTTAGCTTTGCAATAAACTGTCTTATGCTTCCACATAATATTTAAAAATATTATGGAGCCCTTTGCCTTTAACCTTTGCATTGTTCCTCTTGACCTTTGACTTTATTAGAAGCTTATTCCTGGATATCAATGATAACTTTGATAACTTGTTTCTTGATAAATTCTTGGATATTAATGATGACTTCATTTCTTGAAATCAATAACAACTTTGACTTGAGGACTCAAAATGTCCAACAGGTTCAAGGCTCGAAATTGCTCTCTACCTGCCAATGCTACATGTGAGGGCCCTTATGGAGCCCTCCCTCTATCCCCTTATGGAGTCCTCCCTCTATCCCCTTCTCCCAAGTGGTCCTTTGTAGACATGGTGAGGGGGAGACAAGTATCTAAGGTTGAATCTTTGAGAAGTGCTGCTTTAAAATCCATCTTCTATGTTGTTGTTGCCAAGAAGACAATAAAGAAAGGTTTCCAATCTAGATTTAATGAGTGTCTTCCCTAGACTGCCCACCATATCTAGGGTTTATGACCTCCTAGATTTGAAAGAAGTGATAATCTTTAGGGGATATTTCAATATTCCTCATTAGTAATGGATACTATATAATGAGTTTCTCTTCAAGAGCAGACAAGGACAAAGCTTTTGAATCAGGGAAGAGAAGTTATGGAGCAACAAGTATTTTTGTGCAACCCTATAAGCTAGGATTTGATCCATGAATGGAACCCACTACAATGGTTGTTTGGGTTTGATTATATACTCTACCAATGGAATATTGTTGTAAACCATTTTTTGAGAGATTAGATAATTTCTTGGGACACTATCTGGGAGTAGCTAGAGATATGATGATGGGAGATTCAACCATTTATGCTAAGATCTATGTTGATATGGATCTTAATCACCCACTCCCAACTAAAATAGAACTAGATATGGGGGATTTAACTTGGGTCTAACAAGATGATAATTAAGTGCTACTATTTTATTGTAGGATTTTTTATAAGCATGGATATCTTGCTCGTTTTTCCCTGAGACTATCAAGAAGGATCCCATCCCATCATAAGCTAATATGAATTACAACAAGACTCCTAAGAAGATAAAAGCTCATCCCACAACCTCAAACCCAAATACACAAAAATATGGTTTTGAAGCACCTAAGAGGAATAAGAATCAAAATAAGAGGATGACATGATCAAACCATACAAAATAAAGAAACCTAAATAGGTATAAAATTATAAATACCCTAATGGACATGGAGAATGAGATAGTTGTAATGGAGTATCCACAAGGGAAAAATATGCCCTCCAAAAATTTAGAATAAGTAGTCCAATAGAGGATAACTCAACCAACTTGGGAGACTATTATTCAACCAATATCAAACCATATTGCCATAACAACTTCAAAGAACCTCAACCCTGCTATGGTCTTGGTTGATAGGGATGTATTAATGAAAGATATAAAGACATAGGTAAGCCTACTCTTGGAATTTAGTAAGCTAAGAAAAGATTAAAATATACCCAAGCTAAGAATATGGAAAGAAAACCAAACCAAGAGAAGCTAGAAATTGTGGGTGACCAACTAGTAAACCAGGAACGCATAAAACAGATTGATACTTACTATGTTTTGGGTTCCTAGAGGCTTAAACAATAGCTCTCTTCAAATTATTCATAGTTTAATTGAAAGTCAACATTCAATTTGCATTCTCCTTCAAGAGATAAATTCTTCAATACAAATTATGGATAGAATAGCCAAGAAAATATGGAGACTGGTAGAGCATATGGTTGTAGCATCCCATAGTGTTTTCGTGGGTATAGTGACTTTGTGGAACCCTATAAACTTGAAAATAATTAATAATGTTGTAGGAAGGGGTGTTCTCACATATCTCTTCAAGAGTAAAATTTTGGTAGAACTTTTGTTGATTTCAAATTTATATGGTTCAAAAAATATGGGGAGCAATACCTCCAATAGGAAGTTTTACAAGCAAGTAGGATAGGAAAGGAAGAGGTGAATAGGACAGTGGTTGGCGAGTTCAATGCTAAGATTTTAGCTAGGGATTAGGAAAGGGGACATAGGGATTAGGAAAGGGGACATTCCATATTTTATTGAGGAAGACAAATTTATGATGTAAATTAGACCAATTTGATTAATGTCTAGTATGCAGGGCCATCTTATACTTAGACAAACAAACAAGCAGGGTTGGCAAATAGGAAGGTAAAGATGGATAGATTCTTGGTGTCCAAAGAGGCTTTTCTATGATGGTCACTCAGGCTGAAAATCCTCAATCGTATAAAATTATACCACTTTCTAATTCTCTTGGAATGGGATATGGGCCATAAATATTTCTTTTGACCATTTTGGTTTGATAATTTTTGGATGAAAAAGGAGGAGATAAGGGATAAAATACTAGTTTGGTGGGAGAAGGAGCACCTTGACCATGGGACAATATTATTTGGAGTCTTTAAACAACTACAACATATCAAATCTCAAATCAAAATCTAGAAAAGAAACAATAAATCAAATTTTTACCTTCGGAGGGTTTTGTTGGCTACAAGGATGGAGGACTTGGTCACACTCTTTCAAACTAAAACAATCACAGAAGACTTGAAACGGGAATATGAATTGGTCAAAAAAAAAAATTAGAGTACAGACAAATAAGAGGAGATATATTGGAAACAAAGAGCTAAAATTTCTTGGTTGATAGAGGGGGACCAAATACTAAGTGCTTCCACCTCTCAACCTCAGCAAGAAGACATTCTAACACATTGCCTAGCTTAATAGACCTTCATGATAATGTGATGGATACTTAATTGTATCCCACAAATTATAAAAGCTAAACAAAACCAGGCTCTCTTTAGAAATGTGGATCTATATGAGGTGAGAGACATAGTTTTCAACATGAAAACTGAGAAGTCCCCGAGCCCTAATGGGTTCTTGTTCAAGGCTTTTTGGGATGGCATAGGGGAGGATGTAATTAGGGTAGTGGAAGAATATCATGAAAATAAAAGCATGTTATAGGTTATGAACCACACTTCTAGATGAGGTGAGAGACATAGTTTTCAACATGAGAACCAAAAATTCCCTTGGCCCTGATGGGTTTTCAATTGAAATTTTCTAGGCTTTTTGGGATGGCACAGGGGAGGATGTAACTAGGGTAGTGGAGGACTCTCGTGTAAATAAAAGCATGTTACAGGCTATGAAACACACTTTCCTTACTTTGATTCATAAAGTTGGAGAGGCTTAAAACATTAGAGACTTTCACCCAATTGCACTTTAGAATGTAGTATACAAGATCATTACCAAATTAATGGTTGAAAGGTTCAAGAATGCATTGTATAGAATTATCTCTCTATAGCAAGGAGGATTTGTGGAGGACCAACAAATTTTGGATGGAGAAATCTTGGCACAAGAAGCAATTCACACATTGCATAGAAAAGGTTGAAGAGGTATGTTTATCAAATTAGACATGTTTAAGACCTATGATAGAGTCCCTTGGTAAATTCTATATCAAATATTAGAGAACTTTGGTTTCTCTTAGGGATGGAGAGAGTGGATAATGATTTGTGTCTCTTTGGCCTCCTCAATCCTCATCAATGGTATTCCCTTGGCTCCCTTTTAGGTCTCTAGAGAATTTGACAAAGAATATCTATTTACAATGTGTGGACGACATAGGGTTTTTTTTTTGGGGTGACCAATGTCAAGGAGGCAAGAGTGCTCAAAGGTGCCTTAAATGCCTATCTAGAAGCCACGAGTTGGGAAGTAAATAAAGCCAAGTCCAAGGTAGTGTAATTTAATACCAAAAGGGGGATCCAAGATCAAATTCTAAACATCTTAGGCTTCTCTCAGGGCTCCCTCTCATTGGACTACCAATGGATTCCACTCTACTATAAGAAGTTAAAGGTGGCAAAATGGAAAACATTGGTGGATAGAATTGGTGCAAAATTAAATCATTGAATGCATCATTGGATTTCTTTTTGAAGAAGAGTGACTCTTCTTTAATCAATGGTTCAAGCAATACTAGTTTACAAGTTTATATCCTTGTTGCTTCAATTGAAATCCTGAAGGAGTTGAACTCACTCATGCAAAAATTCCTTTGGGATGGTCCAAAGATGGGCAAACGATGGGCTTTAGTAAGTTGGGAAAAAATTTGCCAACCTAAAGCAAGCAAAGGATTAGGAATTTGAAAAGCAACACTGAATATCCAATCTCTAGCAGGTAAGCTTTATTGGAGATAGATCTCCAATCAGGAAGCGTTGTTTAGCAAAGTTATTTCTAGTAAGTATTTGGGTAACATTCCCCATGAGGAAGCAGGTTACATCCCTATGAATGGCCAAGGTTCTATTGCTTAGGAAGTGCTGAAATTAGAAGAGAAAGTGCTAAAACCAAGAATATTTAGAAAAGTGGATAGAGGGGATAAAACAATTTTTTGGATTGATTCTTGGGACCAATACCCTTTAATTTTATAATTTTCAGATTTTTAGCCCCTTCAACAAAGACTTGAGGCTAGAGGTTGGCTTAAGACAACATATTATCTACATACAACATAGATTGAGACATTTTCTCATATGAAAATTAAGTTGTGGGAAGAATGGCTAGTCTCAATCTCTCTGAATTTGGTGTTGCTAATAGAGAGGATATTAAAGCAATGTAATCTTACAAGAAAAGTGGAAGAGGACAAGATAGCTTAGGATCATGGGAATTTAGGAATCTATATAGTTCAGGATGATTATAATGAATTGCTCCCTCCTCCACTTGTGCTACTAGATGTAATATGAGATAGAGTATGGTTGGAAAAGGGTTGGCCAAAAATCAATCTCTTTTCCTGGCAAGTTATTCATCGGAGCTTTCTCACCTATGATAACTTACAGAAGGGGGTTTTCATGGCCCCTCTAAATGCATCATGTGCAATACCTAGGAAGAGACAATAGATCATTTTCTCTTCCAGTGTGACTTTGCCCTAGAGTTGTGGAGTCGATGGGTTGATCTCTTCAAGGCATGTCTTAACTAGCAGTTAGCACTTATTCATATATATGGGAGGTGTAGGAAGGTTAAAAAATTAGTTCAATCGGGTTGGTCTCTAGGTCTGAGCTTTATATGATGGCACATATGACTAGAAAGAAATGCCAATTTTTTTAGAGGAATACTCTCTGATAGAGCTAGCTTGATATAAAATATTGAACAAGGTAACAGAAACAATAATAACTCATGTGAGGGAGCAAAAAGACTAGGAGGGAAAGAGTGTTGCCATAAGGCAGACACATGGGGCTTGGCAACCCCCTCCCCTAGGCTGGGAAAAAATCAACACATATAGAGCATACAAGGATAACCCAAGGGTAGAGGGCATTGATTTCCTCAAAAGAGACTACAAGAGAAAGGTCCTTCATTGGAAATTGGAAGGCCTAGGAGTAAAAACAAATAATGAAGCAGAGGCTTTGGAAGAATGCAACGACTAACTTTTTGACTGAAAAGGGAAAAGAGCTTCTTACTAGTTATTGGTTGAAATTTGATCAAAACGAAAATACTGTAGAGTAGATAGAAGTGAACCAACAAGTTTTATTACTAGCCCATAGGAATTTAGGTAATGAAGTGTGTTGGACCAGGATATATAATTATGATAATTAGCCTCTGGTCCGACATCACATTACTACTTATAGTGCTTTTATTCCTAACTTGGAGCAGCCACTAAAGTTATAACAAGATGGAGAAGTTGATTCGATTCTTTAAAATAATATTTATCAAAATTATAATTAAGATAAAAAAAATTTACTCTTTAAATTTTACTAAAGATTTTGTGATCCAAAAATATTAAAATTTATTTTATTAAAATCTTAAAAATATCTAAAAATAACATATCAATTATTTCAATTTTAAAAATATATAATGTGTTTCACTTTGCTAATTATAGATGATGTTAGTCTTTTTCAATCCGCAATCCTTCAATAGCTCGATTAGCCATGGCACGCGTGTTCTCTGCATTATTTTGTCACCCACTTACATGTGATAGCCTACAGACAAAATAATTTCACGTTTGTTTTATGCAGCCATGAAATATAAGAAGATTAAATGATTGAATTATGTCACGTGACGCTAAAAATAATAAAAATCCCATGTGCATCTTCATAATATATGATTTTTGGCTAACATCAAATTATTAGACTTCCACGCAAAAATAATTTAAATTATTAGACTATGAGGCAACACTAAATTTGGGTACCCATAATAAGACAAAAGTCGCATGCGGAGGAAAGGAACAGCTTTGGTTCCCTCGTGGCTTAAGTACAAAAAGGAAATCAAAGACACAATACTGCATAAAAAGCACCCAAATGTTGAGGAGGTCACACCCATCATAATCAAAAATCAAATACAATAGTCTTTGTCGAAACATCGCATCGATATATTGTACTTTTATTTCGAATTATAGAAAAGATGATCTTCGTTATACTTAAAAATATAGTTATCAAATACAATAGTCTTTGTCGAAACATCGCATCAATATATTGTACTTTTATTTCGAATTATAGAAAAGATGATCTTTGTTATACTTAAAAATATAGTTTTAACTGTACCTTCGTTTATTCATCTTTTGTCTTCTTAAAAATAAAATAAAATCAATAATAGTAGTTAGTACATAAGTTCATTAGAAACCCAAAAAAAAAAAAAATTGTTTCATAGGAACAGAGTAACAGTTCAAGCTTTGGTTAGCTTTGGTTCTTTTTTTGAGAGGTTTAAGGTTCAAACCGTGGCATATGTATGGGGTTGTGTTAATAAACTTAATCTTCTTGGTAATTGTATGGTCAGACAAGCAACTACCAATCCACCTAGCCCTTGGAAGCAGCCTGTATGCAAAGGCAAAAGTTTGATCTAAATATTTTGAGTGCATATCAAACCAACGACGACGGTACGAATCATGAGTGCCCAATGGGGCCTACGACGACGGTACGAATCTCGAGTGTTCGATGGTCCCCCTCGCGTTGGATCAACAACAATGAGGTGAAATAGGTTTGGTGAGAGCAACCCCTATGGTTTGAACCGTAGTTACCAAAAATAGTGTGGTTGTAACCAACTCTCCTATGAATTTAAAAAAAAAAAAACTTAACTCTTAACCTTACGAGAGGTCATGGTTGGGATGGGAATGCTCGTCTTACGAGGGGTCATCACCCTCAGCCTCGGTTGTAGGGGTTTCTCACACTAACCAAATAAAATAAAATAAAATAAAATAAACAATTTGATCCTCTATTAAATGAATGCAACCTAGTAATATATATTTGATTCAAATTGTTTTAGGGTTATTTTTTATATATTTTAAATTTTAAATAAATATTTAAAAAAATTGTTTGATTTGAATTAAGTATATTTTTAATTAATTATATAAATTGAAATTGTTTCATTTGTATAATATTGTGATTATATATATATAGCGGTGTTACAATAATTCAATTTTTAGATTAACATTGAATTAATTAATGTGATCATATGAGGTGTCCAAGACTTGGTGCATGTGTTAAAGGTGTTTTTTTAATGTTGTATTAAACACAAGGATGTCATCGAGATAAACAATAATGAAGGATATTATGAATGGACATGGAATATCATTTTTCAATATAAGAATGCTATCAAGACATTCGTCAAGCTAAAGGGTATAACCAATACTCATATAATCCTTCTCTACTCTTGAAGGTTATCTTTTAGATGCATGATGAAGTCACAAGAACTTGATCATAGCCAATTTTTAGTTCAATCTTGATGAAGCATCATATTCCTTGGAGTTAATTCAATAGGTCTTCAATGTGTAACAAAGGATACCAATTCTTGACAGTGATCTTGTTGAGTACCTAATAATTGATACATAGGTGCCAAGCACCATATTTCTTTGGTGCTACTATGATGGAACTCCCACATGGTGATGAGTTAGGTCAAATATTTCCCTTATCAATTAGCTCATGTACTTGACATTAGATCTTATTGTTCTTCTAGATTGAATGATGGTACAAAGGGATTTTAGGAAGAGTTGAACTGAGACTCCCTTAGGGTAATTGAATGCTCTCTTAGAATCTTATAGAGTATTCTACAATTGGTGTGGTAAGGTTAACTTTTTGGTGTCTTGGCTCTAAGGCTGAACCATTAGAAATACAAACTTTTATGCATGTGACATCAAATTTTTGTATTGCTTTATTGAAACTATGGTTAACTTCTTCTAGGTAGGCACTCAAGAATCTTTAAGATGTCTTTTTGACATGTATTGACCATTATTGTAGATCAATCTACTAAATTATCTTGTGATCAAAGAGGTAAGGTCCTCCCAATGAGACATAACAAATATCCAATAGCATAAGTGTTAGTGTCACACTTTGGTTTCATGTTGCACTCAAGGATTAATTGGTGCCAAACCTCAATACCTTTTCCTAGTTATAGTTAAGCCAGAGAGTAAGGTTAAGGATGTGCCATAGTCTAGAGGCCAAGGCACTTGACTATGTCTTGTGCAATTATGTTCTTTCAACTTCTAATATTAATAATGTTGTTGAGGGGCTTCCCCTTCACTAAACAAATACTATGAAAGATGTCCTTTTATTTTTATAGGGACCCTATCTTAAAGCATTACCTACCTATCTAGTTATTATGCTTAGGCATACGGTGTCTACCTCCTACTCTCTATTAGAAAGGGATGAACAATCATTCTTCTCTTGATGGACCACTAATGTATGTTGTTATGCCCAACACTCTAAAGTGCTATGAGCATGGATCTTATGGTGGTTACGCCATTTGTTATTCGCCTTCTAGCCTTTTTTTAGGAATTTATGGGACTTGGGCTTGGATGGCATAGGAGGTTCTTTAGGCATGGGCTCTCTAGTTATGTTCTTTCAACTCCCAATATTAATAATGATGTTGAGGGGATTCCCCTTCACTAAACAAATACTATAAAAGATGTTTTTTTATTCTTTATAGGGATCATATCTTAAAGCATTACCTATCTATCTAGTTATTATGCTTACGCATATGGTGTCTTCTTCCTACTCTCTATTAGATATGTATGAGCAATTATTCTTCTCTTGATGGACCACTAATGTATGTGTTAGGCCCAACACTCTAAAGTGCTATGAGCATGGGTTTTATGGTGGTTACACCATTTGTTATTTGCCTTCTAGCATTTTTTAGGAATTTAGAGGACTTGGGCTTGGTTGGCATAGGAGGTTCCTTAGGAATGGATTATCTAGATGAGTGAGAATATGGAGGCTCTTGTTTTAGCATTGGGTTCCACTATGGAATGGTGACTGGTCCTTTTTTCTTAGCTTTAGATTTATCCTCTAGTTTTAACACAAATATTTCTATGCCAAAGAATTAGCCAATAAGAACTCTATATCAAATTGAATTTGGAAGTACAAGGTATTGACATACTTGAGTATCTAATATCTCTCAACTTCTTATATGCAAAGGTGATTGAGAAGTGCATGAAACTCATCAGTGTAATGCTAGACAATTTGATCTATACATTGTTGTAGTTGTTAAAAGTAGATTTACTCATCTTCATAGTAGCACAAGGGATAGAACCTCTCATAAATTGGTTACGCGTAGTCTCTCGAAGAATAAATTATTAGATTTCACACCAATTTTTTATTAGAAACATATATTGGTGATTATCAAAATTTGCATTGATGTGGTTGAAGAATATATACATTCATGATCAATAATAAAGAGGTCGAGAGTTACAACTACTCGTAGTACTAATAATCGATTACATGAATACATCATCAAGATATAATATTCATAAAATTCCCCCTATTACATCAATTCTCAATCAAAGTACATACAAGAAAATTTCTAAATTTTTTAATTTTAACATGAGCAAGAGACTTTGTCAAAATACCTATGAGTTGCTTCTTAGTTGGACAAAATTAAAGTTGTTTATTATGTTCTTCAATATGTACGCAAATGAATGGGTATTAAACTTTAATGTGTTTCATGCACTCACCAAAAAATGGATTGCAAACAAGATTTTGAACTTCTTGGTTGTCACACATCAGTATTATTGGTTGCTTCTCCTAACAAGATGTGATGTAACCATATTACCGCATAGAAAACTCCTCTTGTAGCATGATATTCAACCTTGGTGGAAGATAAAACAACAATATGTTTCTTCTTACTTTCTTAAGAGATTAAAGTAGAACCTAGAAATAATACATATCCATATGTGGATCTTTTATCATAAATGGATCTACGTAGTCCACATTTGTAAAGCCTATCAAGAAAAATTGATCATTCTTCTTATACTCTAAACTATACTTAGTCATACATTGTATATAACTGAGTGCCTACGTAGTCCCAATTAATTTATGATAGATAGTTTCATTGGATTTTATTTTTGCGATATTATAAAAGTTTGGATTTGGGAAGAAATGGGTTAGGTGGATTGAAGCTTGTTTCCCTACAATTTCTTATTAAGTGTTGGTCAATGGGTTAGTAACAAAATTATTTAAATCCAAGAGAGATATTCGACTAGGAGATCCTCTATCACCATATTTGTTCATTATTATGGTATAGGTATTGGGTAGGAACTTGAATAAGGCTAGCAAATATGGGATAATAAGTGGACTTAAGGCTAGTAATAACATCGACAACATCACCCGTCAACAATTTGTAGATGATGCAACCCTTTATGGTAGGGCAAGGATAAAATGAGGCCAAATATTTGAATAACTTATTAAAGGAATATGAAAGAGCATCACAGCCAAAAGTTAATAGGAAAAAATCCAAAAAAATTACTTCCTAAATGCTTTAACTAGAATCAAAGCAGGGATATGTAGGTTACTTAAAATGGAGGAGGAAAATTTATCATCAAATTATCTAGGGATGCCCTTATTTAAGGGGAGAATGATGTGGGAAACACTCTTAAAAAGAAACACAAAATGGTACAAATGAAAACTAAGAATTACATTAATCAAAAACATATTTATAGGCATGTCTACCTTTACAAGTCGACATTTAATACGCATGATCCGTGTGAGTATTAAATGCAATACATCATGATCCATGTGAAAATGGATAATATTAGAGAATATAATATTAATCCCTATCATTCCTCCCCATCGTAGAAGCATTGGACTCCAATGCGCTCAAAAAGGGAAGAAAGCTAGGGAGAAACCCAAAGGCTATGGGGATGCTCCATAATGAGGCTCCATGTAGATGCAATGTGGACTGCCAATATGAAGAGGATGATTGTGTATGAAGGGTAATTGTTGACATGCCACTAAACACTAAAAGTCCTGCAATGTGAAGGAGGTAGGATGCGGAGTGGTGTGAACCAAATGAGGAATTGTAGGTTGATATGCAATTGGAGCAGGAGCAACATCAACAAGAAGAGATGTTTGTGTAATAGGAGTAGGTTTTGGTGCAACAGGAATAATTTTTGGTGCAATAGGAACTTCTGGTACAATCAAAACAACTACTGGTGAAACAGGAACTACTGGGACAGTAGGAAAAACTATTGGTGCAATAGGAACAATTGTTGGTTCAACAGGAACAACTTCTGGAATAACAAGAACAACTGCTGGAACCATAGGAACAACCTAAGGTACAACAATAATAGAAGCTCGATTAATATGAGGTGAAATGGACAAAAGTGCTCGTGGCTATACCTCCTTTGACTATGGTGTGCTAAAAATCAAAGCAATTGGTTGTGCCTGATGTAAATTAGTGTAAGTTCGATGTGTAGTGGGTGGAACACTACAGACAATAAAGGATTTGTTCTCATGTTGCAAAGTATATGTATTGTGATAGGCATCATAAGTGGCATGCCTATCATATTGGTAAGGTTTACCCAAAAGTAATCCACAACAATCCATGGGTGTGACATCACACGTGACCTTATCCCAAAACTTGGGGCCAAATGCAAATGCAATGGTGCACATGTGTGTGATTTTTGATGTGTTTTTGCTATCCTTCCACCCAAGAGAGTAGGGGTGAGGATTTTTGGACGTAGGAAGCTTGAGCCTATCAAAAATGGACTTTGCAATCAGATTATTTTATGAGCCATTATTGATTATACAATCTACTGCAAAGTTGTGGAGCAAATGAGCACGAGTGACAAACAATTGGTCATGGTCGCATGCTCTGGAATGTTGATTCATGAATGTTACATTATTAATTTGCCCTCTCAAATCCTCATAAAATTTTTCTTCTCCAATAGTATCGATGGGGTTATCACAAGTGCCCTCATCAGACTATACAAAAATATTCTTCTTCTTTTGTAATTGTGGACATTGATTTTTTTCATGGCCTTGCCTCTTACAATAGTTACAAAATTTAGCAATTGAGCATGATAAAAAGAAGAAGAGGAAGAAGGAAATGATTTTTTAGAAGCAGGGGGTGAGTAAGAAGTGGTAGTAATAAAAGAAGAAATATGGAAAGGTCTCTTTCATCCTTGTTGATGCTTGTGCACATATTCTATCAAACCACCAGAAGAGTAGCGAGGCTCCCGTCATTGTGCCACGAACTTCTCCTCAACTAGCTTCACATATTTGAATGCATCATCCAATGTTGTGCAAGTAGTATATTTTATATCCCTATAAAAGTGTGTGAGAAGACCACTTTTAAACTTTACAATCAAGACAACATTAGAATCTGAAATGCCAAGTAAGACTTGAAGGTGGTTGAAATGATGAATGAAATCTTGTATAGATTCCCTCTTGCCTTGACAAAGGCATAACCATTGATTTAGTAAGTCCTCATAATTTTATGGATAAAATGAGGCCTTCAAAACTTGTACCATCTCCTCCCATGTACAAATTGGATTATGGTGATTGGCAATGAGAACTATGGCGATGTTGGAAATTTTAAGCTTTATGAATGAAACCTTTTTATTATCAGGAGTGTGAGTATATTCAAACTAGGTCTCCATGTCAAGGATCTAGCTATTGAGTACATCAGGGTCTCGGGAGCCTTCATATATTTTTACTTCACACCTTGGATGAGGAGGATGGGAGGAACATTGAAGGTTTTGCAACATGGCAGCCATTTTCACCATTTTTGCAACAAGTCATATTGGTAGCCATAGGTTTACTAGGAGTGACTGAGGGTTTACTAGGCACCGGTTCAGGTGAAAAAATGAGAATATGCGATAAAAAATTGTGGTCAACTTTTAATGGTCCCTCCCTCTCTGATTGGACCAAGGAATTTAATTTTAAAATTTGTGAGACTTAATGATTAATGGTCAACAAGCAGAATGTGGAACCAATACAAGGCACAACAGAAAACCAATGGTCATAATTTACAATAGTCAACAGTGATCCAATAGTCACAATTTACAACAGTCAACAGTGATCCAAACGGTCACAATTTACAATAGTCAAGAGTGATCCAATGGTCATGGTACACAACAAATAATAGTCCACCAACGATCACAGTGGATACTATCCAATGGTCAACAACGATAATGAAACCAAGATGAGAAATGACCATTGAGCAACATGAAAAGCAAAGCAAGCACACTAAACGAAGGTGATCAACGATGACTAAGTAAAACAGGATGAAAGGCAGGGCATGGGGAATGAAGGTGATCAATGATATAATGTAAGGTAAGTGCAGGGTATGAAACTTGTGGTAGGTGGGCAAGGTGATGGGAAGTCTACAAAAATGACAACAGAGGGAGGGTATCCAATATAAGTTGGCTACTTACTAATGTGAGACGTCCATTAAATAAGGGTGGTTAACGGTGATGTTATGTGCAATGTGGGATAAAACCCATGGAATTTTTTTTTAAAACTCAATTGAAATTCTCCCAACCAAAATGTTAACACGATGTCGGTAAATAAAATTCATTGAAAAATTAAAATAACCTTAGGGCACGTAATTTATTATTGCTAAAAATTGATAACCTCACCAAAAATTTATCTCCACTGCATAGGAGTTCTTCGTTATCATCGATAAACATGAAATCACTCCGGAGCTAAGTTTTTTAGACACTAAAAATTATATATTGGCACCAAGAATCAGTGAAATCATCTAGGATGTGATGGTAACATAATAGAGAATGGATTTGTGCACTAGCTGAACAAGAATGATTGAAAATATTATCGAAAATCACATGAGTGTGCACAACGTTCCTCAAAGGTTGCTAAAAATCACTAAAATTTCCTTGAGCGATGGTGTCGTACAGTAGAGTGTTGCTATAAGGAAAGTGGTGTTGTTAAGTGCTTGAGGTTTCTAGAAGAAATGGATAGCACATCGAGAAATGGTGATAGCGAGAAGTCATCAGATCAACATCGATGATTATTGGAAAGCCACCGAATGATGGTTAAATTTGGTATGTGGTTGACTAACAGGATCACTCTACCGTAGAAGTAAATAGATATCACCTCATGAACAATGACAAAAAGGAATCCATCGGATCAATGTACGATTGCGACTGTAAATATCAAAGAAATGACAAATCCAAGGGCAAGGCTTGGATCAAAATCTGAAGGTCAAAGTTAGAGGGATCCTATCTAGATGAGGGTCAGAGTCAAAAGGACCCCAGTCGAGAGTTTTCAAGATAAAAAATACACAAAGGTGTTCACAAAAGGAAAAGAATGTTCACCACTCAAAATCCATGGATTGGTTTTCTCATTCCTTTCTAAACCAATCTGGTATTAGGAAGAGGATGCTTTCCAAATCCCTATACCTTGATCTAATACTAATGATGTGGGAATAACACTTAAGAGGTGAACACGAGAATGACATGATGAAAACTATTAATTGCATTAATCAAAAATATATTTATAGGTATGCCTACCTTTACAAGTAGATATTTAATATGCACGATCCATTTGAGTATTAAATGCAATACATTATGATCCATATGAAAAGGGATAATATTAGTATTCCTTTTGGAAAGACTATTGGATTCCTTAATTAGATGTTTTTTGCAAGACTGCCCAAACTATCGAACTCGTTTCGGTCATATCTCACTCATCCGGACTTGGATTGAGCTAAAATTTTGAGGGTAGATGCCTGAAAAACCCTAGAATGTCTCCACCAATTTTCATATCATTTTGAGCAACACATATCCTAGTGCATCCCTATGTGTGAACGAGATATTTGGCAAGCGGCTATGCGAGGGTTTCATCTGGGTTGAGTGCAAGCAGCTCCAAAGGTTGGTTTTTAGGGCCTTCGGGCCCTAGCGGCCAATATTTTTGTGGTTTATGCTCAATATTTTAGCAAGAAATGTTGCAGGGGATCCAATATGGGTTATAAATTTATCTTTCAACAGATCATACTATGAACTTGAGTGACAACGGCTTCCAATTTTCTACACAAAAGAAAAGTGAAAACCATACCTTTCCATGACGTCTAGGGCAAGGATTAAAGAGATCACAAAACAAGTTTCAAGCAGTTGATCAAAAAATGGCTCATATCTCAAGTGAATCTAGTGCTAAGGTGCACCCACAAAATAATTCTACTATGAAAACCCCTATCAAGGGTAAGAATTTCAAAGACTCAGTCCCAAAAATGAATTTTAGGGATGCCCTTCGTGGTGGACAGCCTCAGCCCAATGCTAATATCAATATTAGGGCTTCCCATAAACCTCTAAGAATGCCTAAGATTGATCCCAGGAAAACAGAGTCAGGATGTCTTAAAGCAACTGATGGAACTCCTATTGTTAAGCTTGATATGGGTAACATTCAGACTGGCATTGAAGATTTGGAAAAAATAGGACTAATTTGTCGGTTCGTGGGTTTTCGTCCGAGTCTATCTGCTTTCAAAGTCTGGGCAGCAAAAAGCTAGAAAACTAAAGGTGAGTTACAAATATCTATTTATCCAAATGGTTATTTTCTTGTTTTATTTGCTAATAATGAAGATAGAGAGAAAACTTTTCAAGGGGGTCCTTGGTTTTTTGGAAGGGCAGGGCTTTTCATGAAGCCCTGGCATACTAAATTTAAAGTCGAAGAAGAGATGCCTTCTATAGCTCCCGTGTGGGTTAGACTCTTTGGCCTCCCTATTGAATTTTGGAATCCTATTATTTTTTCTTCAATTGGAAACTCTTTAGGAACTTTTATGATGACTGTTGATTGTACTCAAAATTTTGAACATATTATTTATGCTCGAATTTGTGTTTTAATGGATTTTGACAAACCCCTACCTAAAAATATCACATTACAATTTGGGGAAGACACTTGGGAGCAAGTAGTGGACTATGAGAACATTCCTTTTCATTGTAGAATTTGCCATGAATATGGTCATTTGGCCAGTGCTTGCCCAAATAAAATTCCTAATCAAAAGAAAGAAGATATAAACTCAACAGGTTTCCAAATACCTAAGAAGAAGAACACTCCGAAAAAACCAATTATGAAGGATCAATCAAAGTCATCTCGCTAATATGTTTGAAATCCTTTCCACAAATGATGTCCCAAGTGAGGAAGAGGAAATAATGGAAACTGAAATCTTAGAAACACAATTTAAATATGAAGGGAAGAACTCGGAGACAAACCAACAAATCAAAGGTTTTCAATAGAAAAAAAAAGGAGAAAATTTACACAAGAAAAACAATCTTTCAAATGTCAAAACTTCAAATAATGCAGGTCCCAATATAGACTCCGTTGAACCATCTAGTAAAATTTTGGTTGTGTACAAGCATTCTTCAAGGTTAGAAGCCATCTCAGATTCAATTGGAATAAGTCAAGAAATAGGGAAAAAAAATTGAAGATGGATTCTAATCAAAAAGCAGGTCGCAAGACCAATCAATATCATATGGTAAAAGAAGGTGAAAAGCTTGTAGAGGAAGGTAATATTAATGCCCTTCCCAACTTTTTTAGCCCTGGTATTAATGAAGATCATCACTTGGAATATTAGAGGACTCAAAGGGAGTCTTTCAAAACAAAATGAAATTAGAAGAATGATTCAGATAAATCATCCACATCTTGTTTTCCTTCAAGAAACAAAGATGTCAATGGAGGATATGGACTCAATTGCCAGTAAAATTTGGCCAGCTAGAAAAGTGGTTTCCCTCAGTTCCCAAGGGACTTCGGGTGGCATTGCTTGTCTTTGGGACCCAAAAGAGGTAGTTATTCACCATATGGTTGGCAGTTGGGGTTTGTTGGCTATAGCTATTCAAAGTAGACATTCCAACCAGATTATGCTCTGCATTACTATTTATGCTCCGACTTATTTGGAGGAAAAAAGAAGATAGTGGAAGGATATTACTCATATTATCTCTCATTTTCCTAAAGCTTGGATCTTGATCGGAGGAGATTTCAATACCATCCTCTCTCTGGATGAGAAAATGGGGGAAATAGAAATTTGGACAAAAGCACTGACCTCATGAGCGAATATATTGCAAACCTCCATCTTGTGGATATCCAACTCAGATAATGGCCTTATGACTTGGTCTAACAGAAGGCAAGGCTTAGCTTGTATAATGGAGAGATTGGATAGGTTTTTGCTCTCTGAAAATTTCTTAATCCATGGTCACATTCCTAAAGTGAAGACTCTTAATAATGTTGGTTCGGATCATTGGCCACCATGGTGGAAATGTGGAAAACCAATGTGAGTTTCTCTCCTTTTCGTTTTCAATTAATGTGGCTTAGAGACATTTCCTTCAGACCTCGTGTGCAACAATGGTGGAAGGAAGGTAAACCTAGGCATGGGACTAAGATGTTCTATTTTGCCAAAATATTGCAATACATTAAATCCAAAATCAAGACTTGGAACTGGAAAGAGTTTGGGGATGTTCATAAAAAAAACATGAAGTTATTGCTCATCTTGAAAATTTGAATAAGAAAATTTGTTTAGATGGCCTCATAGAGAAGAGAAGTGCAGATGAAATTAAACTCACAACTCAGTTAGAGGAATGGGAAAAAAGAGAAGAAATATTATGGAAGCAAAAATCTAGAATTCAATGGCTCAAAGAAGGAGATCGAAACACAAATTTCTTCCACAAATCTCTTCTAGCTCGAAGATCTCACAACTTTATTTCTTCCTTAAAATCAGATTCTAGAGATGTTGTTTATACTTGGGATGGCATGAACTCTATTGTTGTTGATTACTTTTCCAATATTTTTGTTGCTACTCCTCTTGACTCAGCTTCACAACAAAATGTTCTTCAAGCAATCCCTTCTCTTATCACTTCTGAGGAGAACTCTATTTTGACTGCTCCTCGTTACTATCAATGAGCTTCAACAAGTAGTTTTTAAAATGCAAAAAGGGAAAACCCTAGGTCCCGATGGTTTTCCCATTGAGTTCTACCAAGAGTTTTGGGATATCCTTCATGTTGATTTATTAGAGGTGGTGGAAGAAGCCAGGAAAGCCAAAGAAATTTTGAAGGTTATCAATAAAACTTATATTACTCTTGTTCCAAAATCTCAAGAGGTTGATCATATCTCAGCTTTTAGACCTATTGCTTTATGTAATGTTCTTCTCAAAATCATTACTAAAATCATGGCAGAAAGGTTGAAGCCTCTTTTGCATAAGATTATTTCCCATCAGCAAGGGGGTTATGTGGAAGGACGTCAAATAGTAGATGAGATAGTTCTTGCTCAGGAAGCCATCCATTCCATGGATATGCAAAATTCTCCTTCCATGTTCATTCGGTTAGACTTATCCAAAGCTTATGACAAAGTGGATTGGCACTTCCTTATCAAAGTTTTGAGGCAATTTGGTTTCTCTAAGGATTGGATGGATTGGATTATGGGATGTATCTCTTCAGTTTCCTACTTAGTTCTTATCAATGGCAGGCCTTCTCAGTCATTTCCAGCTTCCAGAGGTATTAGGCAAGGTGACCCGCTATCCCCTTATTTATTCATCATTCTTGTTGAATGCTTGGGTAGGACTATAACCAAAAAGAGGGAAAACAAAACCCTTGAGGGAGTTACCATTGCTCATGGAGCTAGACCTATCTCTCATCTTCAATTTGTGGATGACTCTACTCTTTTAGGTAAAGCTACGATTAAGGAAGCTTCTAATATTAAGCAAATCATTAGCTATTTTTCTAAGGCTATCGGGCAGTTGATCAATGAAGATAAATCTAAAGTTATTTTCTTTCACTGCTCTGCTAGATAAGAATCCATGGTCTTGGATAAATTAAGATATAAGAAGACCTCTCTTCCAATCACTTATTTAGGTATTCCCATAAATATTCAAAGGTAGAAAAATAAATATTGGAATTGGTTGTTGGACAAAGTCAAGAAGAAAATTGGAAAGTGGACCAACAAGTGGCTTTCTTCTGGGGGTAGAATCACCTTGGTAAAATCAGTCCTTCAAGCTATTCCTATTTATGTTTCTTCCATTTTGAATATCCCAAAGGCTGTTCTTCGAGAATTGGATCAAATCAGTCATCGTTTCCTTTGGAGTGGTACTAAGGAGAAAATAAAATGGGCCTTGGTGAAATGGGATACTTTATGTCTTCCTAAGAGTGAAGGGGGGTTAGGATTCCGGTATTCTATTAATAACAACAAAGCTTTAGCTGCTAAATTATATTGGAGGATGTTGCATAACCCCAATGCTCTTTGGGCCAATAATCTTCGTGCTAAATATGCTGAGAACAAAAGTCCTAAAGACCTTGTTCGCTATCAACTTCCTACCAAAGGTTCTCCCATTTTAGCAGTTCTTAAGACTCGGTGAGGATTTGATAAAGAAAAAATTATTTTGGATCATTCATAATGGTCAACATGTAAATTTTTGGACAGATTCTTGGGATGGTCACAAGCCTTTGATAACTCAGTTTCCCGATTGGAGGCCTTGGATGGAGGAGCTTCACCAAGCTAATTGGATAAAGGTGGCTAATTACTATCGATACCATACTGGTAATTCAAAGGTTGGTAGATATTGGATCCCTATTGAGGACTAGCCTATTCAAATCCCAGAAAGGCAAAGACAAGATATCCAAGGCATCCTTCATATGAGATCCCTCTCTTGGTCCCATGAAAAAGATTGTTTTGGATGGAACAACACTACTAAGGGTGAGTATTCAGTTGCTCAAGGTTATTTGACCTTATGCCATAATAATCCCAACCATTCTTCTGACATATTTTCTCGATTGTGGGCTCAAAAGCTTTGGCCTAAGGTGAGGTTCTTTAATTGGCTTTTATTGCATCGTAGGGTGCTTACTGGTGAGCAACTTATGAAGTGTGGTTTTCATGGCCCTTTTAGATGTGAAATGTGTGAAGAGAATGTAGAAAATATCAACCATATTTTTATTGAGTGTACTTTAGCCTCTAAGCTATGGAGGAGAATGGCCACTTTACTTGGCTTACAGTGGTCCAATTTTTTTACTTTTGAACAACTTTGGAGGGATTGGCCTAATCAAGAGGGTGTTGATCATTTTATTAGGTAGTTAGTTTGGATGGGTTCTACCATTCTTCTTTGGAATATTTGGAATGAAAGGAACAACCAAATTTTTAATCAAGATAGGAAGGATATTCACTATATTTGGCAAAATACCATAGCCAACTTAGTTGAATCAGTCCATCAACTCCTTAATCACCCCCAAAACTCCCACCAAATATGGGATCAAGTGATGCAAATATTGAAGATTAAATCTTCTAAGGGCAACCAACTTAAAGGGAATGTGAGTATTAGTAAGATGGATAGGACTAGAAATTGGCAACCTCCTCCTAAGGATTTTGGAAAAGTCAATACTAATGGAGCCTCTAGAGGGAACCCTGGAAAAGCCAATGTGGGAGGAATTGGTAGACTTTCATATGGCTCCCTGGTTTTTACTTTTGCTGAGAATTTGGGTATTCTTTCCAATAACCTTGCTGAGGGGTATGGTATCCTCGAGAGGCCTTCAGGAGGCTACTAAGGTTGGATGGGAAAATGTGTTAGTTGAGTCTGACTCTCAACTTATGATTAATCTCTTGAAGACTCCTTCTAAGAATCATAAGGTGGATTGGAGAATAAAAAGAATTATTGAGAAGATTCAGTTAATCTAGATGGGATTTTTGAAAGTTGATTACAATCATGTGGTCGAGAGATCAAAACAAGAGTGTTGATGCTTTAGCTAATTGGGCTTTGGACAAAGGTGATCTTACTTGTTATGGCCACCCTCCTATATGGTGGGCTTCTCAAATTAGGGAAGCTCTTCTTTCTATCATTTCTTTGGATGGCTCCAGTTTTGAAGGTACCTAGTTTCTTCTTGTTTTTTTTTTTTTGCTTCTCTTTGGTTCATTCAGTTTTTTTTAGTTCCCTAGCTCATTCTATTCTTTATTTTGTTTCCTTTGTTGATTCTTGCCTTAATAGTCTTCTGGTCTAGATAGGTCATTGTTATGTTCAATTTTTTTTTTTTTCTTTTTTGTTTTTTTTGTTTAGTTTTTTAAGGTGGGTGGGTTCTTTTGTTTTGTTTTGTTTTTGTGTTCTTTGTGTTGTTTTTTGTTGTTCATGTGTTTTTGTTGTTTTTTTTTTTTATGTTTTTTGTTATTGTTCTTGTGTTTTTTTCGTTCCTGTTCTTGGGTTTCTCTTTGTTTGTGTTATTTCGTGTTTTTATGTGTGAGTGTTTTCTATGTTTTTTGTTTTTGTTTATTGTCTGTTGTTGGTTGTTTTTTATTTTTATTTTTATTTTTTTATTTTTTAGGTTTTGGTTGTGTTTATTTTTCATGTTTTTTTTGGGTTATGTCTTTGTAGTGTTCTGTTGTTTTTGTCTTGTTTGTGTTTTGTTATGTGGTTCTTGTGTTTTTCTATGTGGTTTGTGTTGTGGTTTCTTTTATCTTATTGTGCGTGTTGCGTGTTTGGTTGTGCTTTTGTTTTTGACACACTCAAGGAGCATGTTTTTTATTTTATTTTATTATTTTTGTTGTTATTTACTTATTTTTAAATTGGTTTTGTGTGTTTGTTTGCTCCTTGAGTATGTCAAAGGTGGTAGGCCAGGTCCGAGTCCCGGGCGTTTTTTGCGGAATGGATACCCCCTGCCTCCTTGGGTCTTACCCGAAAGTGGCATCCCTTTTGGGATGTTTTCCACAAAAAAAAAGAAAATAAAAAGGATAATATTAGAGGCTATAATATTAATTCCTATCAAAGAATGATGATAGAATTATGGAATCTAGTTATAAGTAAAGTTTAGATTAAACTACCAACATGGAAGGTAGATGGTTATCATTAGTAGGATAGTGAAACTAATTAAATTAGTCTTAAAGGTCATTCCAACATATTATATGTCCTTGTATACTATGCCAAAATCAATAGAAAAAAGTTTAATCTATATTATGTAGTAATCTTTGTGATCAATATTGCATGATAAAAGGAAATTTCCTTTGGTGAAATGGAGTAAGGTGTGTAATGATAAAACTAGAGGTCTCGGTTCCAGAGTTCTTTTGCATGCAAAATTAGCTCTGAGGGAAAATTTTATTTGTAGATTGTACAAAAAGAGTCAAAGATAATGGGTAAGAATTCTTCTAAGTACATTGAACCCAATAACCCAAACTTAATATTTACTGCTTTCTCACTACCATATGGTTTTACACTATGGAATGGTTTAAAATAATGAATTGATCCAGTCATTAAATGTCTAATATGGGTTGTGGGAACTGGAGAAAAAAATCTATTTATATGGATACTTGGTGTGATAAAAAACCACTCGATCTAGATCCAATTTTGAAACTATGGATGAGATTACTTCAAGATAAATATAGTGATAGATCTTCAAACATTGTATACAAGGATCGGGAAGGAATATACAAATGGAAAGAATATTTTTTACAATTATACAAGACATTGATGTAAAAGGTAATTGAGCAAAAATATAACAACAGTGACTATTCCAAGGGGATCCAATGATAAGTTGATTTAGGAGTTGAATAGCTAAGGATAATACACAACAAGAAGCATATATAATGTAAAGCACCAACAAAACAATAATACCATAATAATATGAAGAGGTGTTTGGGATAGCTCGAGCATTTCTAAAGTCAAAATGTTTATTTGGCTAGTAGGTCATAGAAATTTTTTATCCTGGGATAACCTTATGAAAAGAGGTTTTCATGGACCCTCACAATGTGTTCTATGTAAAAAGAATAAGGAGAATATAGACTCTCTTGGAATACCCCTCAATATTCTAGAAACTATGGCAATGGATTCTTAATATGTTTGGTAAATACATGGTGATGAATGGTAAAATTGAAGAATGGTTAAAGCAATGGCAGAACACTTTTAAAAGTGAAGCTTTACATACAATTTGGGATATTTCAAAAGATACAATACTTTGGATTGTATGGTTAGAAAGGAATAGAATAATATTTAAAGGAAAGTAAAACAATTTAGAGGTAATGAAAAGAAATATTTGTTTAGCCATAGAGGAGTCTAAACCAACCCTATAAACTCACCCGATCTCTAATATTGAAGCATAGAACCTTAATAGATGGATTCAAGTCATAAAATGGAATTATGATGTTGGGTATAGGAGAAACAAAAATAAGGCAAAGAATATAAAGTAGAAACCACCAAATGTGGAGTTGGTCAAATTGAATTTTTATGAAGCATCTAAAGGAAATCCAAGGCCAATAGCAGGAGGAGGAATAATTATAAATAATAGGTGAGAGATTTTGTTTCATTATGCTTTCAATAGTGCTTAAGACAAATAATGAAGCTAAAGCAAACAAATGAAATAGAGTAGAGTATGGATGGAATGTGATTCACTAATAGTAATAAATTCAATTTTGAAGAAAGCAAAGTCTCCATGAAACATACAAGAGATAATTGTGGGAATACAAGACCTTGCTACAAAGTTTTAAGAAATGAGGTTTATACATACATTAAGGAAAAAAATGTGCATATATGATAGCCAATAAAGGGGTTTTAATTGAGGATTGTGAAGTTAAATTCTCTTTTCCATGGTTAGAGGAAGTAGTAAGTTTAGTTGAAACTAACAAGAAAATGTTGATTGTCTGAATCAAATAATGATTAAGATTTACATTAATGTTTTCCATTGGTAATATTTGATTTATTTTATAACATTAATGTGTTTTCATATTAACTATTTATTATAATTCTTATGGTTGCACTTATGCTTCAGGAAGGAAACTAGCAAGTTAGATCTGGTAAAGCAAACTATGATAACACAAAGTTTTGGAAATATTACTCTAATAAGATGCAATGAATAAACAATAGAGGTGGGATTTTGGTATTGTGAAGGCTACTACAAGAAAAATCAGGAAGAAGGATGCTGAATTTTAGAAAATAATTATTCATATAGAAAGAACATCAAGAAAATGAAAAATCAAGAATTCAAACTTTTTATGAAAATGATGTAGGTATCTAGCTGTATCAACTCAATTAAGATGAGAATTGAATATGTTTGTAAAATATCAAGCTCTAAAGAAGAGAGTTGTGATTTATTAAGGGTGGGGGACCCAAGTACAACCCCTTATCATGAACAAAAGAAAATGATAGATAGTTCCATTAACTTGTGAAGATGGATCATTTTGGAATAATTGTAACCCTATCTCTATTGGAGTGGCCATGGGCTTGTAATCTATCATGTAAAAGTTCTTGAGTAATATCCCGTCATACTTTATTTTTGACATAAACACATGGTTCTCAATTTTCCATACCTCTAATTGAAGACAATAATACATTAGCCTAAAATCATTCATGTCAAACAATCGTTTTAATGTTAATTTTGTCTTTTCAATCAACTTCACTAAAATATTTATGGCAACGAAGTCATCAATGTACATGATTATGATCATGACCCCTCTTCCTTGTCTTTTGAAACTAAGGTTCATATTATAAGGACAAGAATGAAATCCATGTCATAGAAGATGCTTAATAATTTTTACATACCAAGCTTTGGGAGACTAATTCAACCCATAGAGATATTTGATGAGCTTGCATACCTTCTTCTCCTAACCAAGTATGATGAATCGCTTTGGTTGTGTCATGTAGACTTCTTTATAAAGTCATCATTAAGGAATGCCCTCTTCACTTCCATTTAATGCAACTTCAAATCCAAATATGCAATCATTAAGGAAACCATTTGAATGGTTTTGATCTTTGTTGTTGCTACAAAATTTTCATCATAATTATTTCCTTCCTTATTTGCATAGCCCTTTATAATAAGCCTTGCTTTGTATTTTTTAATGATCCTATCATATTTGTGTTTGGTATGAAACACCCACTTGCACCTAATGGGTTTATTTCTAGGTGGAAGTGTTGGGGGCTTGAAAAAACCCTTGCACCCTAAGTGTCACGACCCTCATAATTTTGGATCTCTTCGAGTGGCTATGTTTGATGCCCTGCACCTTGTGCGGGGCACTAGTCTTGGGAAGTTTGGGGAGCATGGATCGAAGTTCCTTTGGATGACCTCCAAGATTTTTTACCAAGACCAAATCCTTGCTCTTATGTGATCTTCGACACTCATCTCTCCTTACCTCCTATGCTAGCCTACACTACTAGGTTTCTTTTGCTAGGAAAAAGAGGAAAAGAGAAAAGGAAAGCAGTAAAAGAAAGTGATAAGGCCTAACTAACCTATCTAGCCTACCTATAAGTGGTGATGGACCAAATATCTAATAGACTCTCCATATCATGATGGGTTGAAGTGAACACATGCAGAGTGGTCCAATAATGCACAAGAAATACAGGTCCCTCCAAGAACATGCATAAAAATAGAACACCCACATCAAAACCAGGATAGGAATTTTTCAAGTAGTCATAGTTTCTATTTAGTATGAACTCCAAGTTACATACATGTAAAGAGAAGAGGCTCAAAAACTAATTGGTCGACAAGGTAAGGCTCAAGCCAAGCCATGACACAAGAGAGAATGAAGGAAAGCACCCTTATGGATGGCTTTCGATAATTTATAATGAGAATAAATATACATATATAAAAACAATATGTGGGGTATTTTCCCCTTGAAATTCAAAAACTCCCACTTAAAAATTTTTGCCCAAGATGTTTTGTATTAATGGTGCATGCTCCCAAGGTCTCTATATTTTAGGGTCATTTGAGGTGAGATATATTCTACCCAATGCTAAAAATATGCCATAGAAATTTCTTGCATTTAATGTTCTTTCATTTGTGGTTGCTCCTCTAGAGGTCTCATAATAATACTTTAAATGTGACATATTTTCATAGAGAGGGGACCATACATTCAAGGAATTGTACACCTTTGTGCAATATGTAGGGTTTAGGACTACAATCCTGGCTAGAGGGAATGAGGGGCCAATAGTTGTCCAAGTGAGGGTTTAGGGGTAGGTGCCCCCTAAAGCAAAATTTGACCTCTTATATTTTCGAAATATAGTTGAATATGGTTTGGCTATAATCTGGTAGATGCCCATTTATGCATTCATTTATCTAGTTGAAGTCCTTCAAGTTTCTTCCTACTAGTTTCTTTGATTAGTGTCATTGACTAGAGGTTACTGGCCCTTTATTCGGTTAGATATCCCTAGATCAAACTTTCTTTATGGTTTTAACTGCTTGATAGGTCGATACCTTAAGATTACCAAAATTTTAGTTTTATATTTTTGCTATTGGCTTGTCCTTAAGGGTCTGATAACTTGGTCTTTGGCACTTGCCTCCACTTGCACTCTTCTCCAAAGGTTTTATTTATCTAATTTTGCTTGGGCTTTCACCTAGACTTTGGCTACCTTGGTCATCCACAAAAATTAGATTTCAAAATTGGCCAAAATGACCTTACTCCACCCAAGTGTAGTGAGAATTCACTATAGTTTTGGAGACTCATGGGGGATCCTCAACTCGATGAGGACAAGAAACCTAGGGAGTCACTACCTTATCTATTGGACATGGAGTCAAAATTCAAGAATTTGTCACTCTTAGAAATTCTTGATCTTTTGCAAAATTGAGAATTTCTTCAAGACCTGCTTCTTTATTACTTTGAAAGGGTGTGAGGAACTCCGATTGCACCTTTTCTATTGATCCTTCTACCCAGTACAACCCTACCCTTCTCATTGTCTTACTTTTTGCCTAATTTTTTATGATAGCAAAAGACACAAATATTTTCCTATTTTTTGTGCCACGAATGAGATGGCTTGCTTTTGGGACCAAGGGGACCTTACATTTTGTGAAATCTTGGCCATTGCTCTCACAGACCACATGCTCCTCCCAATGTTAATAGTCCTTTTCATGATCACCCAAGTTCCCTCTTCCTCCTACATTATTCCTGAGCTTTACAAAAAGTTACAAAGTCAGTTACCTATAGAGGAGAGATCAATTTTTGTACCCACTCACTCGGATGATGAGTGAGTTCGAGATTGTCCTTTTAGAAGGGACCCTACCAAAGATATGAGACTTAGAGTCTTTTTGTTTTCAGTTAAG
This sequence comes from Wollemia nobilis, assembly GCA_028583015.1. Taxonomy (NCBI): domain Eukaryota; kingdom Viridiplantae; phylum Streptophyta; class Pinopsida; order Araucariales; family Araucariaceae; genus Wollemia; species Wollemia nobilis. The sequence continues at coordinate 5,004,264 of JAQPPZ010016847.1, read as the reverse complement.
AGGTCCTTTTATTTGACAAGATCGAGCTTAGTTGACACCAAAAAGGCTATGAGTCACCTTCTTTCTTGATCGATGGGTTGGCGTGCTTTCATGGTAAGCTTCAATATCTTTCTTTGGAATATTTCCCTATCGACATCTTCGCAACATTGGCTATTTGGTCTTCTTATCTTGTTCTACCCACTACTTCTTTCCTTTAGTTATTTGGAGGAGCAACAAACAAGAAGGCAATATTTTGCTAGAAAAGTTGCTCTTATGTAGGAACTGGTGGGATGTCGAGACAGGGCCATCCCTATATATAAACTTCCTCACTTGAGGAAGTCATCATAATTTTATACCCTAGTCCTTTGTAATTTGTGAAACTTTCTCTCATATGAAATCCTTGGCATATCTTCCAATATTTTCTTCATGTGTTAGCCTTGATCAATTTCCCTTTTTTATGTCATCATTTGGATTAGCTAATCATCTGAATGACTTTTAGTATTGCTAGCTTTTTTTGTAGATGTCGACTATTTACACTATGGTACACAACATTTGGTGTCTCTTCTTGCATCAAATTTATCATGTGTTGTTCCTGCATCAAAATCTATAGTGTTCAAATCAAAGTAATCTGAACATTCACTTCTCCCTTGTGTTTGCCCTCTTGAACATGTGACTTGCTGCTTCCCAAGGCCCATTGTTGATTGGCCATGACAAAGGATGAGTCCCTAGGCTCATTCCAAATATTGCATTAAGATTTAGCAAGGGTGTCCCATCTGCCTCCTTCAACCACCTCAACATTTATCCTAGGTCACCTAGGGTATGTCCAGTCATATAGGTGCTCCAACGAGGTGATTGGGCCTTCGCTAGTGTATTCCATCAGATTCTCCAATGCTAATTTTGGAAACATTTTCTATTTGATTGGTGGCTCAAGGGGCTCTAGTGGGATTCTATCATCATGCACAAGGGGCATTGATGGAACAACCATATTGGGTCTTTTTTTGGTTGCAGTGGAGTTGTCAAGTGAATGTGGTTGGTGCACTAGAAGCAGATAGATCGAGGTTTTCATCAAAACCTCAATTTGGTATTCTTTCTAGGTGACTTCTTCGGGTTCTTCTTTGTGTGGATTCGCCAAGTGGGGATGGTGTTGCTAACTAGACAAAGGTTCCCATTGTAACCTCAGTCTAATATGATGATTTCTTTTGGTTCTTTTGTAGTAGAGTCGCTAGGTGAATCTGTAGGGTGCTTCAACAAGCTAATTACTGCAACCTTCAATAGAACCACAATCCGACTTCTTGATTAGGGGATGAATTTTGCAAGTCGGGTCCCACCAGACATGCTATTTTGAATTTTTGGGGGCCTAAAATGACCCTTGCATCCTATAAAAAATTAGAGTTGAAAAACTAAAAGACAGTTGAGAAGTTGGGTTGTTGGTAATAGAGGTGCTAATTAGATTTTGAAGAATCCAAATTTTTAGAATGTGTAACTCAACTATAGAAAGAGTACTTTGATATTACTTAGCTTTAAAGTAGGCTCTGGCATTTTCCATGATAGCATGATTTATCTTGTGTATCAAGATTACGTTGTGAGTATATTTTCCTTAAAATATTTTACAATTCTTGTCCATCGATATATACCACATGAAATAATAAGGAATTAAAGACCATGTAATTTTTATGAGAGGCTTACCTTGCAAGGAGTTGAGGTATTTTTGTTCTAACTTATAGTACAAGACTCAATATTTAATTTGCTTCTAATGCAAACTCTAAAGTTGGGAGCAAGCAAGATTTAAATCATAGCAACTTCTTCACATTTTAAAAATAAAAAAGCGTAAGTTTCAGTCTTTAAAGCATCTAAAACAAATATAGAGGCCCAAGATACCTTTTTAAAAAAGGTTTTCTCAAATTATTTTTTTGTTTTGTTGAATTAGCCATTGAAAAACTTTTATTTTTAAGGTAATATTTTAACCTTAAATATAATTCAAAAAAAAAATTGTGAGAAAGCTTACTTGTAAATATACAGATATAATTACAAGTTACCTATTTAAATATGATAAAAATTTAGTTTTTATGTCCTCAGGGGACAACACAACGGTACAGTTCGAGCTTTGACCCTTCCTTGAAAGGTCCAAGGCGAGTGTATGATAATCATATTTGTGTGTTAAATTCCTTATTAATAAGCACAGATCTCAACTTTTACAGAAATTATAGTTAAAAAAAGACTGCTCAACTCTATACGTTAATGGTAAAAGTTTTTCACACTAACTAATTAAAAAAACTATTTTTTATAATTTAAATACAAATATTCATAAAAATCCGACATAGACTGTTGTCATTGATTTTGATTATGATGGGTGTAACCCCTCAATATTTGGATGCTTTTTATGTCGTATTGTGTCTTTGCTTTCCTTTTTGTACTTACGCCACGAGGGAACCAAAGTTGTTCCCTTCCTCCGCCGCATGCGACTTTGTCTTTTTATGGGTACCAAATTTATTTTTGCATGAGTCTAATAATTTGATTTATTTTTGCGTGGAAGCCTAATAATTTGATGTTAACCAAATGTCATCAAGATGCGCATGGGATTTTTAGGTTAAGAAGGATAAGTTATTGATAATTGTAAAATGATTGTTAATGAACTAAAAAGCAATAATTTTCAAATACGTAAAAAGAAACGTATGTAATAGTCTAGCATGTTTAAAGCTTTTTATCACATTATAAAATATTATGTATGTAAAATAATATTAATATAAACTATTTATGTTTAAAGCTTTTTAGTTAAAATAATATTAACTATGTCACTTATGTCTCATTCTTGATAAACAAAAGTATGCTCAACTTCATTTTCTACTCTTCACGTTGGTAAAATCTCTTTTATATCAGTTTTGATGGTTGTTCATATTATAAACAACAAAGCTTTCAAGGTTTGTATTATTGTATTCAATATAATAGGCTTTTAAATTTATTAAATATATATTTTATATAATTTATTTTAAATTGTATAGTAAAAACATAATAAATTTGTTTAGTATTTGGTTATAATGTTATTTAGTGATAATTATTTAAAATGTATTTTAGATTTTATTTTTTGGATAGTATAAACAATAAAAATTTAGATTTTATTTTGTTTAAATATATTAGATTGGGTTAATTTGAATGGATTTTTAGAGGAAGTTGAATGTAGTTGGAAAGTTTGGTGCTCCTCTCGTAATGCTCAAGATAGATGGAAGATCAAAATTTCAAGGTTAAAAGTTGATATTGTAAGTTAGATTAAATTGCATCATAATACTCACAAATCTAAACAACTCCTTAGGTTAAGAGAAATTAAAGATCTTTTAGAGCTAGCATCTCTTAATGAAACACTAAAGTTTAAGAGAGATTCCATTCTCTCCCAACTTCATGTGAAAGCTAGTCAAGAAGAATAATTTTGGAGACTTAAATTTTGCATGACTTGGTTATATGAAGGAGACTCCAACGCCATATTATTTCATCTTAAGGCACATCAAAGATATCAAAGGAATATGATTCATTAAATCCAGTTGGAAAATAGTGACAAGGTTTCCAAATTTTCAAATATTAAAAAAGTTGTGTGTAGCCACTAGGAATCCCTTTATCAAAAAGCAGATGGAAATCATGTTGCTCAAGTTGCATTGCTACAAAACATTCCTAAGTTAATAATTGAGGAAATAAAAAAATTCCTTTGTAAGGCAGTCACTCTAGAAGAACTTAAGAACATTGTATTCAAATTTGCAAAGGATAAATTGTTGGTCCAAATGGATTCACTAATACCTTTTATCACTAATTCTTTGATCTGGTAGATACAAATCTCCTTCAGATGATCAAGGTATTGGAGAGCGAAAGAATTATTTTATTAAATATAATGCTATAGTTATATAGCAATATGAATAGCTAACAATAGCTCAATACGTGAGCTAATAGCGCTAACGTATAACAAAAACATGCTAACATAACAAAACAAACTAACCTAGGATAGTAAACAAACTATCTACCTAGAATAAATAGAGATATTACCAAATAAGGTAATAATACTCTAACATCCCCCCTTATTACATTATTTGGGTAATAATATAACTACTAGCTATGCTAACAATCCTCCCATACAACAATATTTGGGTAAAGTATATAACTGCCCCAATACAGTGAAGAAGAAGAAGAAGAGAAATGAAAGAATGGTAGCTCTTGCTTTGTCTTTGGCTCTGGCTCTAAGCATACCTCTAGATCTGTACCACTGGGTCTATCTCGGGATCTGCCTGTGAAACTGCCTCTGGATCATTGCCTCTGGATTTGCTTGTAGATCTGCCTCTAGAACTTTGTCACTGGGTCTGTCTCTAGGTCATTATCTCTGGGACTGCCACTCGGTCTGTCACTGGATTTGCCTCGGGGTCTACCATAGGTTTTACCTTTTCGGTAGAAGCCATACAACATTTCTTTCATCATGGTCCATTGTGTGAGATCTGTCCATCCATAATCAATATGAACCTTGTTGGCCATTTTCACTTTGTACCAACATTTTGAAGAAGAATGATTTGTACATCCACATGAATCACAAGGATGTAATCTCCAACACTTAGCTGTAACATGTCCTGCCTTTCCACAGTGACTGCAACAATGCTTTTTAGGAGATGTAGGAGATTTAGGTTTTACAAACATGGAATTATTGGTACTTGCTTGTCTAGTATAGCCAAGGCCTTCATTATTTGCCCTGACATTTGGCATTATAGGAGTTTTAATGCCTTGCTCATGTTTACCTAATCTCTCACCATTGAATCCCATTTTCTTCATCATTTTGGAACCAAATCCTTTGGTGTGTTTTTCAAAACACCCAATTTCATCATCTTCATCAATGCTTTTAACAATTTTGCATTTGTCATTATTGATGAGATTATGGAGCTCTTTTTGAGGAGGTTCGGTTTTTAAGTCACTAGTGTCACAAGAAAAATCTGCTACTGAAATGAGATCACCTGTGTTACAACTGATATCTACCATAGAAGGTATGAGGTCACTTGTATCATAATAAGCAGGTGCCATAATGGGCTAAAGGTCACTTGTGTCACAACAAGCGTTCGCCTTTAGGACCTCGTTTTCCTCATTTATTTCCAATTTACGTTGGGCATGGTCAAGTGCAACAAAGACCAGGTATATGCCCCTTAGAACGCCAAGAGGAACTTGAGCACCGTTTTTTTTAAGGTCTATGCAAGACTCAAAATCATTGAGGAGAGCTACTAAACCATTGTTTAGTGTGAGGAATGTGCCCTCCTCATAAAAATCCAACCCATCCATATCTGGTGGAAAGTATGGGTCTTTAACTGATTTAGCAACATCAGTTTTTAGGGCTATCTTTTTCTTTGATCTGCCCATTTTTAAGGTGTCGGTCTCTGTCGAAAATGCACCTTTTACAATAAAATTTTGCAAAATAATTTGACTAAGGTGTCGGTCACTGTCGAAAATGCACCCTTATAAGTCTTCCCCCCTTGTTTTTGCAAAATTATATCTCTCCTGTTTGCAAGATAGGAGATGGTGGAGAGAAAAAATTTTTATCCCCCCGTTCAGTGCAAAAAAAATGCAACAATGAAGCCTCAAATGGCTCTTACAAAGCTTGCCTCGTAGGCAGAGTAGCACAATATATCACCAAAAAAAATCCCCCCCGTGTGAAGTACTTCAAACAAACGATGTTTGCTATTTATGAAGCCTAAAAAATAGGTTTGGAGGTTTGATGAGTTTATGTGAATTGCTCAATGAGGAAAAAAAATCTACCTAACAAACTAACCTAGGATAGTAAACAAACTATCTACCTAGAATAAATAAAGATATTACCAAATAAGGTAATAATACTCTAACATCCCCCCTTAGTACATTATTTGGGTAATAATATAACTACTAGCTATGCTAACAATCCCCCCATACAAAAATATTTGGGTAAAGTATATAACTGCCCCAATACAGTGAAGAAGAAGAAGAGAAATGAAAGAATGGTGGCTCTTGCTTTGTCTTTGGCTCTGGCTCTGATACCATATTGGAGTGCGAAAGAATTATTTTATTAAATATAATGCTATAGTTCTATAGCAATATGAATAGCTAACAATAGCTCAATACGTGAGATAATAGCGCTAACGTATAACAAAAACATGCTAACATAACAAAACAAACTAACATAGGATAGTAAACAAACTATCTACCTAGAATAAATAGAGATATTACCAAATAAGGTAATAATACTGTAACACAAGGATACTCGTAAAAAAGGTAAGTTGATTGGTCATATTAAGTCTACCTTTCTAGCTTTAATTACAAAGGAAAAGAATGCCTTAACCTTTAGTCAATTCAGGCTTATTTCTTTTTGTAATGATTTATATAAAATTATGACAAAAATCATAGCTACTAGAATAAAAAAGCATCTATATAAACTTATCTCTGATGAGTAAGGATGTTTCATACTTGGCAAGCAATTGTATGACAACATTGTGATTGTCCATGGAGAATAAAAAAAGGATCATGGTTAAAGTTGACATGTCCAATACCTTTGATAGAGTGGATCTAGATTTTTTGGCTCAAGTGCTTAGTTTTTTTGGATTTCCTTTATCTCTTTCCAAGTGGATTTTTTGTTGCATCAAAGACCCATAGGTTGCTCCTATTGTCAATTGCCTTTTGACTATATTCTTTAGAGATTTTAGAGGTTTATGACAAGACTACCCCTTATCTCCTTATATTTATATTATTTTAGTTGAAGCTTTGGGTAGATTTATCTATGTTGAAAGAAGAGCTAACAAAATAATTGGAATTAAGATAGTTGTTGGTGTCAAGGAGATTACTCATGCAAAATTTATTGATGGCATTATAATAATAGGGGAAGCCTCGAAGTTGGATATCAAAAATATTTAAGGTTGCTTAGACCTCTTTTTAAATGCATTTAGAGTTGTTATTAATGTCAACAAGTGTAAGTTTTATTCTATCAACACTTCCTAGCTTAAAATAGGAGCTTTGCTCAAATTCTTCAGTTTGCTCATGGTGGAATTGCCCCCTTTAAATATTTAGGGGTGCCTATGAGTTTCAAGCTAAATATTTTTCCATGTTGTTCTAATTTGATGGAAAATATTGATAAGATAATATTAACTTATAGCAATGGGTGGCTTAGTCTTATTGATAAATTGGTTTGGATAAAATTTGTCATTACAAGCTTGTCTATCTACCAACTTATGATTTATATGCTCTTATCTCAATCCTATAAGAACTTAACAAAAAATTAACTTTATTTGGCAAGGAGGAAGGCAATCTCATAGGAAGAAATTCCATCTCGCCAATTGGAGTCAAGTAAAAAAAGAAAAATATCAAGGGGCTTGGGTATTCGATCTTCTTTTATTATGAGCAATGCTCTCAGGGCCAAACTGGTTTGGAACTTAATAAACCCTTCAATGCTCCATTGATGCTTTGGAAGTAGGGCCTTATTCATAAGTATGGTGAAGGTAATCATGGCATGCTACTATTCCAAGGTATCCATAAAAATAGACATCATTAAAATTTAGGTACTGATCATTAAATCAATTTGGATCATTAAGGATAATAGCTCTTAGTGTCTTGATCTAGGTATGCGATCTTTTTGGGGTATGGTTTATTGGTTAAAAATACATAAAAATATATTTTTAAATTTTAACCACAATGTTAGGGTCATACAAGAGGTTGTTTAGGGTTTTGGATTCCCTATCTAAATAACCATAAGAGGTGACGGAACAACCACAAACTTCTATGGTAATGATGATTTTTTTTTAAGCAAAAAATCCCTTGTGAGGTTACCTTGGTTTGAGAGACCATGACTAGGGGGTTCTACACTGTTAAAGTCACCCAAGAGTCGTGCCCGACCCTGCCCACACCAACATTATCAATTGGATTTTGGGTACCCAATTCAACTTTTTGGTAGGGTGGATATTCGAACTTGGGACCTCCCTTGGAATATTGCCCTCTCCTCTCCAACTCATCTACAACACCATGGTTATGGCAATGATGATAACAACAAAGAAACCACAGACTATTGTGGTGATGACAACAACAGAATAACCATAGGTTTCGACTATTGGTAATATTCTTGTAGTGGAGCCAAAAATAGATTTTGGAGATTGTGGAAGTGTTAGTTATTGATTTCATCTAGAACTATAGGAGTTGAGTTAGGATTTCCAGTGGTCGTTACACGTCCTTTGGATTAGATATTTGGTCAACGCATTTATGGTTAGAGCAAATGCAAACTACGAAATCAACAATTCAAAATATTTCCTCTCTTCATGTTGATGATGGGTCAGATTCCCAAAGTTGGGTTGTACCTTCACTTACAAAAAAATTGAGATTATTATCTGCAAGTTAGGTAAAACTTACAAATTTTTTTATGTAAAAGCAACAAGAGCATCTTTTTGCTCATTGAACATAACCAAGTTCTAATGATGGAAATAAGAAATATTTTTTTGAGTAGGTTGAAAATATTGATGCTAGTTATCTAGGTGGTTTGTGGATATATATACATAATGCTAGATGGCTCTTGGAAGATTTAAAAGCTAGGAAAAATAAATTTGATGGCTTTACCCCTAGTGGGATCCAAATGGCAGGAGAAGGCAAGAGTAGATCTACAATATAATGGCGATAAAGAACCGGGCCTAGATCTTGATTTTGGAGCTAACGATTTGATGAAGGAGTAGGATAGAATTTTGGAGACCCACAAAATTACCCTTTTGACTCGAGGAAACATTCTTGGTTGCATGTGATTTATGGAAAACAAAAAACCCTAGATCTCCATTTTGAGTTATAATTAAAGGGAGGCAAACTCTTTATAATTAAAGATTTTTTTAACCTAACTATTGAGCAAGAAGCTATGAATCTTGTGGGTTGATTTATGGGAGCCCAACCGGATCTATATGTAATCAAAAAATGGGTTGGTACTAAATGGCAACCACATGGTCACATGGAGATCATGGTAATATTGAAGGGGTTCTTTATGGTTAAGCTTAACAACAATGAAGACTCTAATCAAATACTCTTGGGAGGTCCATGGTTCTATGGACATCTAAAGAGAAATAGCACCCCGATAAACAAATTTCAAAAAAATAGTAATTGCATAATCAAAGGAAAAATAGAGAAGAAGAACACATTAAACAAAAAATTATCCTGGAAAATCCTTTCGAGAAAATTCCCAGCAAGAATACTTCCTTATTGTATAAACTTGATCGTCTCCAATACAGTAATATCCTTTTGCTCATTTTTCGCTTGAGATTACATTTCTTGCAAATTCATTACCAAACCCTCATGTAAGTGCTGCTTTATATACCAACAACATAAGAAGAGGTTTTATGATACCATGGGCACAAAACCATGGGTCAAAATTACATTAACCCAAAAGTACCCAAATGGATCTAAAAATAGATTAATCCCCAAACCTCAACGAGGAAATTTTTACAGAGTGTAAAGTCCTTTTAGAGTTAACCCCTCCTGAATAATATGAAAAATATTCAATATAATTCCCATATTCTCTCACTTGTTGAATATTTTCCATAGGGACTAATAACTGCCATTGTCAACTATCAAGGGTAACCCTACCCATAGATCTTCTACACCAAGAAATTTTTTGAACAGGTACAACCTTTGTTAAAGAATTAGCAATATTCTTCTTTGTATCAATTTTTTCTAATATCACTTGGTTCTCTTCAACCATCTCTCTCACAAAATGGTACTTGATATCAATATGTTTTGACCGATCATGAAAACTAGGATTGTTTACCAAAAATATTGCACTCTGACTATCACTATCAATTCTCATAATATTCTGCTTAATGCCAACTATTGAACATAACCTTTGTATCAACTTTGCTTCTTTACAAGTGTAATTTGTTGCAATATAATCTGCTTTTATAGTCGATAAAACAATAATTGATTGATTTTTACTCATCCAACTTACTACCCCTCCAAATAGCCTAAACATATAAGCACTTGTGGATCTTATCTTATCAAGATCTCCAGCCCAGTCAGTATCCACAAACCCTTGTAGATTTACAATATTATTATCTCTGGATTTTCCTTCACAATAGATAGCATAATATGTAGTTCCCTGTAAGTATTTGAGAATCCTCTTCACAGCAGTCCAATATTTATTTCTTGGATTGGACATATATTTTCTAACTACACCCACTGCATGTGCAATATCAGGTCTATTAGAGACTAGTACATATATCAGACTACCCACAATACTAGCATAAGGAACATGATGCATTTATTCAATTTCCTTATCTATTTTAGGACACTATTTAGGAGATAACTTTTGACCAACTAGATATGGAGTACATATTGGTTTACAATCATGCATACTAAACCTCTGTAGTATCAAATCAATAAATTTTCTTTGATTTAACCACAACTTTCTATTTGCACAATCCCTTATTATTTCCATATCCAAAATAATTTTTTTAGCACCCAAATACTTCATGTCAAATTCAAAAGATAACTGAGATTTTAGTAACTTTATCATCTTCTTATTATTACTAATTAACAACATGTCATCCAAATACAATACAATGATAACAAAACTTTCATATTCCTTTTTGAAATATACACATGGATCTTCTTTGCTTTTTCTAAGCCCAAGTGTCAAAACAAACCTGTCAGATTTTTGGTTCCATATCCTTAGAGACTGCTTCAACCCGTAAAGAGACTTCTTTACCTTGCATACTAAGTCCTCCTTACCTTTTACCCTAAAGAATTTTGGTTGTGATATATATATCTTCATCAATTTCACCATGTAGAAAAGTTTTCTTTACATCTATCTTTTCTATTTCAAAATCAAAAGCAATAGAAATAGCCAACAAAAATCTAAATGATGTTTATTTAGCTACACGAGAAAAAATCTCACCAAATTCAATTCCCTCAACTTGAGAAAATCCTTTTACTATCAGGCGAGTTTTGTACTTCTCCAAATTTCCTTCTACATTGTACTTCTTCTTGAATAACCACTTACAACTAAAAAAATTTTTGCCAAGGGGTAATTTCACCAAGTCCCATGTCTTATTTTTATCCAGGGACTCCATTTCTTCTTCCATAGCCCTTTTCCAAGACTTATTCTCACTTGAATGAAGTACCTCCTTTACAGTCTTGGGTTCTTCATCAGTAACTGATAAATTATATGCAGAACAAAAATTTTAAGGTCTATACCTTTCTAAGAGTCTTCTCACCCGATATGATCTCAAAATTAGAGTTCTAGATTTTGCATCTTCATCTTCCTCCTCATCCTCTTCCTCTGAATATTCCTCTTCAGAATATTTGTAATTCATATTATTTTATAGCATCAAATTTTATCACAAGTTCTTCCTCCTATTCCAATTTTACCTAAACTATTTCTAGTTCTTTGCTTGGTTGCATTTCCTATTTTGGAACCCCTTTTGTTTCTCTAAATATCATATTATGGTTGTAAGTAATATTTTGTGTTTCTAGATTCCACAACTTATATCCTTTCACACCAATACTATAACCCATAAATATGCATTTCTCATATTTATAGTCTAGCTTAGTCCTTTTCTCTTTTGGGACATACATATAAGCTTCACAACCAAAAACCCTTATATGACTGAGAGAGGGTTTCTTACCAGTCCACACTTCTTGTGGAGTTTTATCCACCAAAGCTAAGGTAGGAGATCTATTGATGAGGTAGCAAGCAACTTCTGACCATAATTTCTTTTCTAACCCTGCACTACTTATCATGCTTCTAACCTTATCCATCAATATCATGTTCATCCATTTTGCAACTCCATTCTATTGTGGAGTATATGGAGTTGTTCTATTCATTTCTATTCCACAGTCCTTGCAAAACTGCTCAAACTCATTAGAGTAATACTCACCACCATTATCAAATCTCATACCTCATCGAACTGAACACTTGTCCCTTTCCTGGTGCTTTCAATGACGTAAAAGGTTTAAAATGATTGTGGCATGGTGGTTATAGGGGTGGACTACATGAAGATCTATGTGGCAGCTTTCGGGGTGGACAATGCATAATACTATGGCAGCCATAAAAATCTGGACAACCTGCCTAGATTTATGGCGGCTACCGATTCCACCATGTTAAAAAAATAAAAATAAAAAATAAAAATACTCACCACCATTATTGCTTTTCAAAACCTTTATATTTTTCTATTTGATTCTCGAAAAGAGCCTTGAACTCTTTAAATTTATTGAAAACATCTATAAATGTAATAAAACATATGAATTTACCTAATAATGGTAATTTTGTAGGTCCAAACACATCACTGTGAACTAGATGTAAATGTCCTTCATATATTGTAGCACTACTCAAAAACGTAACTTTGGTTTACTTTCCAAAAACACAATGCTCACAAAAATTAAAATTTAATAGGCAATCAAAAATTCCTTCAACCATACCTTTCATTTTTAATTTTTGAAGGTCTTTCTCACCAATGTGCCCCATGCGTTGATGCCACAACATTGTCTTTGCTATAGGAATACTTGGAGCTTCTTCTATCGTATTAATTTCCTCTACAACTAAAGAGTTATTACAATCAATACTTATAATGCTAGCCTCAAGTTTGAATAAAGTTCTTGTATGAACTCCCCTTGCCAACACTAAGCATCCATGAACCATCTTGCAACTATCCTTATTGAATTCCACAACCACACCCACATCATTCATCTTACTAACGGATATCATATTCCTTACCAAACCTAGAATATGCAACACACCAGGAAGGGTTTTAACTCTTTCATATTTTAACCTCAATTTGACTCTTCCTCAACCTATTATATTTTGTGTCGAATTGTCTACTAAGAAGACTTCACCTCTATTTATCTTTTCATATTCACAAAACCCCTCTTTATGGGAAGTCATATGAAAAGAAGCACCTTATTCAATAACCATGAGTCATGGTATTCACTTAAGCATATTGCATCTACGAACACGTCCCCTAAATCTTCATTTGTGGTCTTTATTTTTGTAGACGTTCATTCATCAGCCTTTTTAGATCTACAATATCTTTTATAATGCCTTGTTCTACCACACTTCCAACATTTATTTTTGTTACGAACAATAGATTTTCCCTTAGATTTTGATCTCATTTCTTCTGATTTCTTTTTACTTCTTTCTTGAGAACAATCTCTCACAACTAAGGCTTCCTTTTGATGATAATATTTAGAATATTTTTGTCTCATTTCCTTAGATAGCAATGTTTCGACTATATCCTCTACTTTCAATGTATAAGTAGTATTGGAGATATCCATAACTAGGTTATCCTAGGAGTTAGGTAATGGACGAAGCAAAGTAATACACTTTTCCTCTTCATCCATTTTTACATATACAAAGTTTAATTGACTTACCACAGTGTTAAAAGCATTCTGATGTTTAGTCATAGAGTCACCATCATTCATCCGAAGAGAATACAACTTCTTCCAGAGAAAGAGTTTATTACTAGTGACTTTATTTGATACAATGCTCCTAGATTTTCCTATAACAACTTTGTCATGGCCTTTGTCGATACATTCAACAATAGATAAACATAATATGATAGAGCTCCTTGCCTCCCTATCGATATTTAGCTATTCCTCATCTATCGTTCATGTTGGTTTTACTCCTAATACTGTGACCCACTGATCTTTATCCACCAACAGATCCTCCATATTGAGTTTCCATAACTCAAAATTCTATCCATTGAATTTTTTGATCTCTACCCATGTGCTTCCTATCATTTTTCTTTGCCTAGATTCTTTCACTCACTAATCCCACTCAAGAATAAATTTATCCTAGGGTTGAAACCCTTATTCCTTGAACAAATCTAAAACTTAGCTCTGATACCAAATGAAGAGAAATACCCCGATAAACAAATTACAAAAAATAGTAATTGCAGAATCAAAGGAAAAATAGAGAAGAACACATTACACAAGAATTTATTCTGGAAAAACTTTTTAGAAAAATTCCCAGCAAGAATATATCCTTATTGTATAAACTTGACTATCTCTAATACAATAATATCGATTATGGACCCACCGTGCTTCCGCTATCCAATAATATCGATTATAACCATATAAAAAGGTTGATGAAGGAACGTCTATAGAAACAAATCCCACAAATGAAGATTCATGGGACCTGTTCGTAGCTACAACATGCTCAAGTATCAACCATTAGAGGGTTATGAAGTTTTAGTTATGAATTCCTTTGCTTAGCTAGACTCAATAATGACCAATCAAATCCCCTCCAAACATAATGAAATGAATAAGGAAGAAAATATGTAGTTGATTGTCTGTTTTGATTCAAATGAACAAGGCCATAGCCCTCCCAAAAAACCTTTAACCTATGATGATGGAAATGATCTAAAAATACGAGGGGTTTATAATTTTCGAGTCCAACCCCAAGTCAATAAAATAGGAATAAAAAGAAAAGGAGAATATGTAGAAGTGGAAAGCAAACATGGAAGGCCAATGAAATAGGATATTAGAGAAAGAGAAACTACGATGACTTTTATTACGATGGTGGAGCCCAAACTTATGTTGTCTAGCTATGAAGTAGAATGTGAAAGGAATGTTTGTATCACAACCTTATTTTTTTAGCATAGATGTTTTGTAGAGAAGCTATATTTTTTAGCATATTGTTAAATCTTTGAATACTATGTAAAAGGTTAAGGGAATTTTCAACACCCCTTCTCAAACCTTAATAAAAAAAATCTCTTGGTGTTTGAGAAATGGTAATAGTATTAGGTGTTGGGATGATTCTATTCTTGGTAACAAGCTTTTAATTTCTTCCATTTCTAATGATTTTTATCAGTTCATGAGTCAACTTGGGATAGATAAACTTTCCCATATCATCACTTAGGAAGGCAATCATCCAAAATGGATTCAAATTCATGGGTTGGATGTGGAATAGCAAAGAAAATGGTCTCAAGTCTAAAATTAATTCCTTGGTGTTCTTCCCATACACTCGCATAATGAAGACTACTTTGTTTGGTATAAAATTAATTGCTTGAGCAATTATTCAGTCAAGGTTGGTGCATATCCGCAAATAAGTAGACCTCTAGAAAAACCTCTAGAAAAAAATTGAATCACATTTGGGATCAAAATATCACCCCCAAAATAAAAAACTTTCAATGGCTAGTTCAACAAAACAAAATTCTAAGGAAAACATATCTAAAAGAGGTATTTTGGGCTCTCATATTTTATTTAGATGATTTAAAGACTCTAAAACTCAAGTCCATATATTTTTAAATGAGAGGAAGTTGCTACAATCTAGATATTGCTTGCTCTCAACTTTGGAGCCTACATTAGAAGCAGATTCAATCTTGAGTCTTGTACTAAAAGCTAGAACAAAAAGTACCACAAGTCCTTTCAAGATAAGTCTCTCATAAAAATTTTATGGTCTTCAATTTCTTGTTATTGCATGTGGTATATATGGATGGACAATAAATGTAGAATATTTGAAGGAAAATGAACTTGTAGGGCATTTTTTATATACGAGATAAATCATGTTATCATAGAAAATGCCAAAGCCTACTTTAAAGCTAAGTAATACAAGAGTTCTCTTTCTAGAGTTGAGTTACGTATCCTCAAAAAATTTAAATATTCAAGATCTAATTAGCACCTCTATTACCAAAATTTTGACTCCTCAATTGTGTTTTTTTTCTAGATTTATTTTCTTGTAGGGCTTCAAAGTCTAACCATTTGTGAGATCAAAGGTTTAGAGATTTCCCTGTTTTCTATGCCACAATCAAGATGACTTGATTTTGGAACTAAGGGGGTCATATGTTCTAAATAATTTTGGCCATTACTCTCACAACCACATGCTCCTTCCAATGATGACAATCCTTCACATGGTCACCCTAAATTCCCTCTTCTTCCTCCATTGTTCCTGAGATTTACAAAAGGTTGCAAAGTTAGTCACCTATGGAGGAGAGATCAATTTATGCACCCACTCACTCAAATGATGAGTGAGTTATAGATTGTCCTTGAAGAAGGGACCCTACAAAAGATATGAGACTCAGAGTCTTTTCAGTGTTAGCTAAGAGATCCCCTTCTTTGATAATACTAGGCAAAGATGACACCAAAAAAACTATGAGTCACCTTCTTGTCTGGTGTGTGGGTTGGCATGCTTTCATGGCACAAGAAGCTTCAAGATATTTTTTTGGAATATTTTCTCTATTTGAAGCTTCAGGCTACTTGGAAGATAGAAGAGGCTCCCAAACCTATCACATTGTTCTACCCACTATTTCTTTCCTTTAGCTATTTGGAGGAGTAATAGACAGGAAGACAACATTTTGTTGGAAGGCTTGTTCTTATGAAAGGTCTAGTAGGATGTTTAAGATAGGGCTATCCCTATATACAAACTTCCTCACTTGAGTAAGTCATCATCATTTTATGCCCTAGTCCTTTGTAAATCCTACAACTTTCTCTTGTGTGAACTCGACACATCTTCTAACTTTTTCTTCATGTGTTAGCCTTGATCAATTTCCTCTTTCATGTCATCACTTGGCTCAACCAATCATCTAAATGACCTTTGGCATTGCCAAATTTATTTATAGATGATTATTTACACTATGGTACACAACATTTGGTGCATCTTCTTATGTTGAATTTTTCATATGTTGTTCCTTAATTGGAATTTGTAATATCTTAACCAAAGTGATCTAAATTTTTACTTCTCCCTTATTTTTTACCTTTTGAACACATGGATTTTTGCTTCCCAAGGCCCCTTGCTGATTGGCCACGATAGAGGATGAGTCTCTAGGCTCATGCCAAATATTACATTAGGATTTAGCAAGTGTGTCCCATTTGTATCCTTTAACCACCTCAATATTTCTCCTAGGTAGACTAGGGGATGTTCGATCATCCAAGTCCTCTCTTTAACTATTTGCTTTACTGTCACTCAATTTTTGATGTCCATCATGTCATCTAGATCAGTTGGTTGGCCTATTATTTCTCTTCAAGAGATGGTGGTATGTGACTAGGACAAGAGTCCTTTACCAAATAAAATATGGACAAGGTGTCCTTTCAGGGATGTTTCATACCAAAATTTTTATCCTCCTTGGTTGTCCTCTTGTATTGAAGTAGTCTTCTCTTCTAGAGGTAACATTTTTTGTTGGAGAGGCACTAATGTCAATTTTTTTGGTTGGTTCTGATTTTCTTTTGTAATTGTTTCCCTCTCAAATCCATCCATGAAGAGAGTAGCCAATTGGTCCTAGTTGGTAATGGAGTGGGAGGAAGTAAGTCAAAATCTTGACAAGCCTTTCCTTAGAGTGAGGTTTCCAACAACCTAAGTGTTACATATTGCTCTATGATAGTGTATTTGGTACATGAATATTATCTCTCGTAGGTGCTTCAATGGGGTGAATGGACCTTCATCAGTGTATTCAAACAAGGTCTCTAGTGTTTATTCTGGTAGCTTTCTCCATTTGGTTGGTGGTTGAAGGGGCTTCAATAGGCTTCTATCATCTTGAATAAAGGATGTTTATGGAGTAGCCATGCTAGGTCCTTTTTTGGTTGCAATGGAGTTGCCAAGTGAATGTGGTTGGTGATATGAAAGCAAATAGATTAAGGTCTTCACTAAAACCTCAATCTAGTGTTCTTTTTGGGTGGCTTCTTCGAGTTCTTATTTATGTGGAGTCATTAGGTGGGTATGGTATTTATAACTAGATAGAGGTTCCCATTGTAACCTCAATATAAAATGGCAATTTATTCTAGTTATTATTTTTCAAAGGAGTCACTAGGTGAATCTACAAGGTGCTTTAGCAAGCTGATGATTGCAACCTTCATCAAAACCACAATATGATTTCTTGATCAAGGGATGAATTTTGCAATTTGGGCCTCATCGAGTGTGTTGGTTTGAATTTTTTGAGGGTTTGAAATGACCCTTGCACCTTTGATGCCATGACTCCCCCACAATTGTGAATCTCTTCAAGCAAATGCATCAAGTGCCTTGTGCCTCATCTGGAGTGCTAGTCCTAGAAAGTCTAAAGATCATGAGACACGACTTCTTCGAATAATTTCCAAGATTTTTTACCAAAGCTAGCTCCTTGATTTGATACAATATTTGATGCTCATATCTCCTTACATCCTATGCTAACCTAATGTACTAGGTACCTCTTACCAGGGAAAAAGGAAAATGAGAAAAATAAAAAAGTAAAAGAAAGTCGTAAAGCGTACCTAGACTATTTAGTCTACCTATAGGTGGGGATGAGCCAAAGATCTAATACACTCTCTATGCCGTCATAGGTTGAAGTGAACACATGTAGAGTATTCCAACAATGCACAAGGAATATAGGTCCCTCCAAGAACATGTGTAAAAACAAGATATCCACATCAAAACTAGGACATGGATTTCAGAAGTAGTCATAATTTCTTTTTAGTGTGAACTCCAAGTTACATACATGAAGGGAGAAGAGGTATAAAACTAATTTGTCAGGAAGGCAAGGATCGATCCAGACCATGACATAAGAGAGAATAAAGGAAATCACCCTTAGGATAATGGATGAATTTAAATAATTTATAATAAGAAGTATACATATTTATACACAATATGTGAGGCTTTTTTCCCCTTGAAATTCAAAAAATCTCGTTTCAAAATTCCTGCCTAGGATATTTTGTATTAATGGTGCATGATCATGAGGTCTTTATATTTTGGAGTTGTTTGAGGTAAGATATATTCCACCCCATGCTAAAAATCTATTACAAATATTTCTCGTATTTAATGTTGTCAAGTCGGTGTCCTCTTCTTTAGAGATCTCATGATAGCACTTTAAATGTTGTACCTTTTTGTAAAGAGGGGATCATATATTTGGGGAACTATACAATTTTATGTAATATGCAAGGTCTGGGACTATGAACCTAGCTGGGGAAATGAGGGGCCAATGACCCTTCATGTGGAGGTTTGGGGGAGAGAACTTTATGAAGCAAAGTTTGAAATTTTATATTTTCAAAGTGTAGCTAGAGGTGGTCTGGATGAAATCTGGTAGACTCCCCTTTATGCCTTCCTTGGTCTAGTTGGAGTCATTCAGGGTAGTTTCTTCCTCCTAGTTGCTTTGATTAGTTTTGTTGACTATATGTTATTGGGCCCTTAATTTGATTGGGTATCCCTAGGCCAAAATTTATTTTTTATTTTAGTAGCTCAACAAGTTGATGCCCTAGGATTATTAGAATTTTAATTTTATTCTTTTGTTGTCGACTTGTCCCTGAGGGCTTGATAATTGAGTCTTTTACACTTACCTCCAATTGTGCTCTTCTCTAGAGGTTTGGTTCATCTGATTTTTCCCGAGCTTTCACCAAGACTTTGGCTAGCTTGGTCCTCCACCAAAATTAGCCTTCAAAATTAGTCAAAATGGCCTTACTCCACCCAAGTGTAGTGAGAATTCACTATAGGAAGATTAACAAGTTATCAAGTCTTGTTCTCCATAATTACTTGATATTTGATGTTCATATAATTCTCCCAGTCCTTTAGTGAAAGAGCTTAATAAATCAGTAAAGATTCATAGGTTTTCACCACCATGCTCATTAGGGCTACATTGACCTCATTTCAAACTCTACTCCAAGTTCTTGAGCATGTACTAAATGTGTTTGAAACATTATCTAAGTTTACATCATGAACTATGTTGAGATACCACTTGAGAGTATGAGTGGTACTCAAATTAAATGGTCTTGGGTCATCAAATCCAATAAGATCATCATCATCCTCATCCAAATCAACACTCTCTCTTGAAGGTATAATTGTCAACATCATTAGAAAAAATAGGTTCTTTTGATAATATGCAACTTAAAAGAAGAGGTACACTTGTTCTTCATAAAACATGATATAGTGGTTGATATACAACTTCTTAGTATCAAGAGTCATTAGCTAATATCCCTTTGAATCACTATTGTATCAAATGAAGATACATAACTTAGATTTATTTTTCATATTCATTTACTTTTCTTTGAAATATACATGAATTTTTTACATCCAAACATATGAATATATGATACAATAGGTTTGATATCCCTATTCAGATGTAACACCATTCAATGTAATTGTGGGTGCACAATTCAATAAGTAAACCATAGTACAAATACTTTTTGCCCAAAATGTTATCTCTAAATTAGCATCACTCAACATGCATTGCACCATATATTGAATAGTATGATTATACGTCTTTGTAAAAAAAAATTCAAGGTATATAGGCAGTGATGCCATGTTACTTTAGGAAGGCAAAACATTAATCACTAGTATACTCCACCTTGATTTGAATGAAGCAGAAGAATGAGACAACTAGTAATATTCTTTACATGAGCTTTGAACTCTTGAAATAATCAAAGGATTCATCCTTTTTCCTTAAGTAATACATCAACATTCAACATATATGACCATCATGAACAATTGAAAATATCTATAGATATTAAAAATTGAATCCATGGGTTCGCATAGATTGGTATGCATTTAGGATGAATGTATCAACTATTATGTGATTGCTTGAAATGCTTCTTTCTACCAAAATAATTCATACAAATGTCATAATGCTTTTTTAATGGCAAAATTTCATATACTATTTCATAATTGATAAGTGATTTTAGATGGCCAAAACTAAGATCTCCAAATCACTTGTGCCAAAGTGTGGTAACTTCATCTTCCTTGGCTACCAAAGCTCGATTATATTTGCATTACAACTACAAGTTGAAATATCTTATCTATTCTAGTTGTACAAGCAATAATTATTGAACCTCTAGATTATTATTCAATAATATAGAGTTTCTTTGCACTTTTTTTAAGAAATTCAACTCTCAAGTTGGGATCAAGAAACCAATTCATAGAGAGTAAGTTCTTTGTGAGGCTAGGCATGTAAATAACTTGAGTTATGTGGTAGGCATATGGATAGGTACATTAAAAACTTATGTTATATGATAGGTATGTACTCCAAGAGATAAACAAACATCACCAATACTAGTAATGATGTATGTCAAATAATCACGAAGAGTAATCTACCCATGATAAGACAAATATTCAAGGCTAAAAAACCATTCCTTTTGGCTTATCATGTGTCTAATAGATCCTAAATTAACATACCACATTGGGTTAGGTTTCAAAATAGAATTAGGATATTGGCTGAAATAGACATAGTCTAGTCCTTCTACATAAAAATCAATGTCCTCTATTATATTTCCATATTGACATTGAGGTGTATTCCTCTTTTGCTAGTGAGCACCCTTTTGCTTGCATCTTGATGAATTCTTATGTTAGTTATTGGAATAACCTTGTAATAATAGGTTGTACTTGCATTCCCAAAGTACATGATTCAGTTTCCCACAAATGAAACATGTGATGTTGGAACATGAGAGGTTCCTTTATCCTTATTATTATTGTTAATTTTTCCCTTTGCCTTTTCACTAGTGCTAGTGCTTGTTGAGGGGTCTATCACCTTTGTTCAACTATATTGGTTGATTACCTTTTTTATGTGTGGCTAAAGCACATTTAGTTTTTGTCTCTCAAATTGCTTCCTCCTATTGAAGCAAATTTACAAGAGTCTCAAAAGTGAGACTCTGATTGTCATGTTGAGATTTGTTACCAAACTTCTAAATGTAGGTGGTAGTGCTAGCAACTCTATAAGAACAAGCACATCATCACTAATAATGTTGAAAAAAATATTTTAGGGTTAAGGTCATGGAGTTGCCAATATTCACTAGAGAGGATGATAATGATTCTAGGGAATGGTGGAAAATTTGTAAGTTTTTAAATTTTTTTAAATTGGTATGGAAATATAATATTTGTGGTTCTTTGCAAGGGGAAGCTTTATCTTGGTATATGAACTTTGATCATCACCATAAATTTACATAAAAACAAGAAGAATTTGAAGATGCATTCTTAAGAAAATGGGAATTTTAGTAAAAGGACAAAAAGATAGCTAGGCTCTAGGATGAACAAAAGGAATAAAAAAGAGAGTTGGAAAATTTCAAGAAATTGGTAGAAGAAAATATAAGGGTGATAGTGTATGGGAATCACAACTTTGATGACAGATAGGCCAAATAGTATTCTTAAGGATTTGTTTGAATCTAAAAATCTATTTAGTAGGTTCATGGCTGCATTAAGGGGACAAAGGTTATTATTTCTATAAGACCTAGAAGCAAATCTAATTTTATTAATACTACTTTGGCTAAAAGGTTGTAGGTTCAAGAAACAAAAATTAAAGACATAAAGCTTGAGGGTGAGAATGTTTAGATTTTTGAAGATTTGAAGATCACCATGGATAAATATGTTTTACATTCATATTTTTATGCTATTGAGATGGATGATGTGGATATTAATTTGGGTTATCCTTGGTTAGAATCTTTAGTAACTATTAACATTAATGTGCAAAAGAAATTTATGAAGTTATGGTATAGGAAAAAGAAGGAAACACTATAG
Organism: Wollemia nobilis; assembly: GCA_028583015.1. Lineage (NCBI taxonomy): Eukaryota > Viridiplantae > Streptophyta > Pinopsida > Araucariales > Araucariaceae > Wollemia > Wollemia nobilis. The sequence continues at coordinate 4,981,889 of JAQPPZ010016847.1, read as the reverse complement.
GATATTTCTCAGCCTAAGAAGCAAGGATCCAAGAATAAGTATGAAGCAATTATGGTAGGGGAAAAATTTAAGGAACCAAAAAAAGAATAAAAAGTCAAATCTATAAAAGCAATAATAAAGTCTAGGTAAGAAAAAATTATAGCAAAGTCCATGGAAGAAAAAGCAGCAAAGGAAGCTCTGTTAGAAGTGCATAAGGACACACTAAAATAAGGGGGGAACAAAAGAGGAGAATATGGGGAAGAATTTAAAAGAAAAGAAAAAAATGCTAAAGAATTGAAGGTAACAAAACATCAGGTTAAGGTTGTAGCATATTGCCACCCATACCACCAAGAGTAACAACAATCTTAGAGACCAGACGTAAGGCATCATCGTTATTTTGGATCTACATGGAGTTAGAAAAGCAGTATGGTAGTGTTTAACAAGAAAAGCATAGTAATTCTAGATTTTAGATGGGTACAACACCATGGAACAATAAGATCAATCATTTAGAATATCAAAGTAGAGCAACAAAAACATGGAGCCCACAGAGTAGTTATGGATACACAATGGTAGCTTGGAATTATTACAGACCACCACCAATCAAGATTTCACTTGGATGAAGGGATGATCAAGATTAGTACCGGTTGCTTACATTGCTTAACAAATCATACTATATAGTTTTTTCTCATGTTTTGAGGATGAAACATTTGTAAGGGGGGTGGAATGTTAGGTACATAGGGATAGGAATATGGGAATATAATATTATATTGTATATGGGTATTATGGATAGTGGCATGGGCCACACAAAACCCAAGGTTTATTATATTTTAAAATTTTATTATAATAATGAGTGGGAGAAGGGTCTAGGAAGATGGATATATAAATAACGGATATTGTCATTGTAATCAAGCAGTTCATATCAAGTATTTTTGTTATAGTCTTAGCTCATGGAGCAGGTGTGGAGTGATTCCTTCCTTAAGGAGTATTTTTGGTGTTGACCTGCCTTAAGGGTATCATCTATATCTATGCCTATTTTTGTGAATTGTTATTATCTATAATTATTGTGGATGGATGTATTGTTATTTCAATATATGGTGAATGGTATATGCTACCACGAATAGAGGTTCATGACACACTATAACCCCCACCACTCTTGGTTAAACATGGTGACTAATAAACATATACGTGTGAGTTGGACCATCAACCTCCCAAGAACTTGAACCATAATTGGATGATGGCTAACACCCACACTCCTTCCTATTGATCTACCCCATCGGTTCATTTCATAAATGAAAGTTAAGATGTTTATGCTACATTCTGGCATTTTGATAGAACCATATTATATTATTCTCCAATTCATAAGTCTCTATGTTGGTCTAGCTAGGATGTGACATTTAAATCACAAAGTTTCTTTTAACAATTGATCTTTAAAGGTTCATTTGGCCAATAAAGATCATTATATATGAAGATTTATATTTTTGGTTATGCTTAATTAATAATTATTTAGAAAAGCTTATTTATTATAAAATTTTAGAAAAGGATAGTTGAAACAAATATGATATTTAGTGTCGTGAAGATGATCATAGACACTATATCACTAAATAATATTATATCTAGTTATTAAACAAATTTAAATTTTTTACCATATGTTTATAAAATTTAAAATAAATTATATAAAATATATTTTAATTAATTTAAAATATTATACCAACCTTATAAACAAAAGTACATGTTTATTTTATATATTGAATACAATAATACAATGCTTAGAAGCTTTTTTGTTTATAACATGAGCAACTATTAAAAATTATATAGCCTCAAGGGCTAGGTGGATTGGTAAGTGCTAGTCTGGATGGGCACTTGCCGAGAAGAGACCTAGGTTCAAACCTTGGTGGTGCCAGTTTGCAAAGATAGTAGTCTGCTCTAAATCCTCTGAGTGCGTGGTAGACCGACGACGACGGTATGAACCTCGAGTGATCGGCGGTCCTCATCTCACATTGGGTCAACAATTAATGATACAGATAGGTTTGGTGGTTGCAGTCCCTGTGGTTTGAACCCTGCGCTGCCAGTTACTAAAAATAGTGGTTGTAGCCAACTCTCCTATGTAACAAAAAAAAAAACTATTAAAAATTATATAAAACAAAAACCAACTCCTATTTAGAGGACTTTACCAGTATGTGACCTCTTCTATAGACACTATATCATTAAATACTAATTTTTTAAATAAAATATTATATTATTTAATATAGCACAAAGATTACAAGTTGGCTAGGTGCTACAAGCATCACAAGCAAACCAAGGATGCATGTAGTCAGAGATAGAATCCCACAAGGGAAAGAATACCTATAAAAAACAAAATATCTTCCCCAACATATTCAAAATAACCAGAATAAAGAAGTCCTTGGTCCATAGTAGTTCACAGAACAAATGAAGCCAATATGCTTAGTCTATGTGGCCATCTCTTAAGTTCTCAGAATTCTTGATTTTAAACTTTTTAATATGAGCTGAAGAAGGATGCAAAAGAAAGCCTTCATTGACCTTTTTATTTGGCAAATGGTTTCACTTCCTAGGAATGTGATGTCAATTAATCTATTCAAATTTTTCCAGAGTCTTATAGACTTGATTCAACAACAACATGAGCAGAATAGACTTGACCTCTTGTTTACTAGAAAGAAATTATAAGATCAACTAAGAGTCCCCATAAACTGAAAGGGTTTTGACATTTTTACTTGCCATTAGAGTGAGACCAAATTTGTAGCTCATCAAATTAGCTACATTATTGGTGGTTTGTCCTAAATTTAGGTAAAATTAAATAATATTGGAGTGTGGTCCTGAGCATAAAACTCCTCCAGCAACAACTATTTTAGGGTTAGACATCAAATCCCCATAAAATATAGAGTTGGAAAACTAAAACACAATTGAGGAGTTAGGTTGTTGGTAATAAAGGTGCTAATTAGAGCTCGAAGATTCCAATTTTTGAGGATGCGTAACTCAACTCTAGAAAGAACACTCTAATATTGCTTAGCTTTAAAGTGTGCTCTAGTATTTTCCATGATATCATAATTTATGTTGTGTATCAAAACTATGTTGTGAGTTGTTTTTCTTTTAAATATTCTATAGTTATTGTCCATCCATATATACCACATGCAATAATAAGGAATTGAGTACCATAAAAATTCTATGAGAGGTTTACTTTGAAAGGAGTTGAGGTACTTTTTGTTCTAGCTTTTAGTACAAGACTCAATATTTAATCTACTTCTAATGTAGACTCCAAAGTTGAGAGTAAGCAAGATACGAATCGTAGAAGCTTCCTCACATTTAAAAAATAGATGGGCTTGAGTTTCAAAGTCTTTAAATCATTTAGAGCAAAAATGGGGGCCCAAAATACCTCTTTTAGAGAGGTTTTCCCCAGTTAGAATTTTGTTTTGTTGAACTAACCATTGAATTTTTTTAAATTTTGGGGTGATATTTTGACCCCAAATGTGATTCAAATTTCTATGTAGAGGCTCACCTTTTTGGAGATATGTACCAACCTTGACTGAATTATTACTCAGATAATTAATTTTACCCCAAATAAAGTAGTCTTCATTGTCTAGGTTTGTGGGAAGAATACCAACAAATTGCTTTTGGACCTAAGACCATTCCCTTTGTTGTTCTGCATCTAACCCATGATGTTGAATCTATTTTGGATGATTTCCTTCCCAAGTGATGGGATGGAAAAGTTTGTCTATCCCAAACTGACTCATGAACTGAAAAACTCCTTAGAAATGGAAGAAATTAAGGGTTTATTACCAATAAAAGAATCATCCCAATACCATATACTATTACCATTTTTTGGGCACCAAGAGATGTTATCCTTAATGATCAAAACCAATTTAATGATCAATTCCAAAATTTTAAATATGCCTAGTTTTTTTATGGATACCTTTGAGTAGTAGCATGCCATGATTACCTTCATCATACTTGTGAATAAGAACTTACTTCCAAAACATCATTGGAGTATTTATTGAGTTCTAGACAAGTTTGGCCCTGAGAGCATATCTCATAATAAAAGAAGATCAAATACCCAAGACCCCTTGACATTTCATTTTGTCACTTGACTCCAATTGACAAGATGGAATTTATTCATGTGAGATTACCTTCCTCCTTGCCAAAGAAAGTTTCTTTTTTTTTATCAAGTTCTTAGAGGATTGAGATAGGAGCATGATAAATCATAAGTTGGTAGATAGGCAAGCTTGTAATGACAAATTTAATCAAAACTAGTTTGCCAATAAGACTAAGCCACCCATTGCTATAAGTTAATATTCTCTTGTCAATATTTTCCATCATATTACACAAAAACAACTCTTTAGCTTAAAACTCTTAGGCACCTCTGGATGGCCAATTCCACATGAGCAAACTAAAGAATTTGAGCAAAAATCCGATTTTCAACTAGGGAAGTGTTGATAGTGTGAAACTTGCACTTGTTAACATTAATAGCAAATCCAAAGGTATTTAGAAAGAGGTCTAGGAAGCCTTTAACCGTTTTGATATTCAACTTGGAGGCTTCCCCATAATTATAGTATCATCAAAAAATTATGCATGAGTAATCTCCTTAATCCCAAAAACCATCTTAATTTCAATTATTTTGTTAGCCCTTATTTTAGCAAATATAGATCTACCCAAAGCTTCAACTATATTAATATAAAGCTAAGGAGATGGGGCAGCCTTGGCATAGGCCTCTAAAATATCTAAAGAATCCAGTCAAAGAGCCTTTGAGAATAGGAGCAACCTATAGGTCTTGGATGCAACCAAAAATCCACTTAGAAAGATATAAAGGAAATCCAAAAGAATCAAGCACCTTAGCCAAAAAATCTAGATTCACTCTATCAAAGGCATTGACCATGTCAAGTTTAACCACGATCTTTTTTTTTTATTCTTTACTGTTGGTATGTAAGGCCTTATGGACAATCACAATGTTGTCATATAGTTGCTTGCCAAGGATGAAACCTCCTTGCTCATTAGAGATAAGTTTATCCAAATACCTTTTTATTCCAATGGCTATGATTTTGGTCATAAATTTATATGAAGCATTACATAAAGAAATAGGCTTGAATCGACTAAAGCTTGAGGTATTATTTTCCTTTGGAATCAAAGCTAAAAAGGTAGACTTAATAACACCAATCAACTTACCTTTTTTATGAGCATCCTCAATCATCTGAAGAAGATTTGTAGCTACCAGATCAAATAATTGGTGGTAAAAGGTATTAGTGAATCCATCCAGACTAAGAGCTTTATCCTTTGTAGATTTGAATACAATGTCCTTAAGTTCTTCCAGAGTGACTACCTTGCAAAGAGAATTTCTAATTTCCTTAGTTATTACCTTAGGAATGTTTTGTAGCAATGTAGCTTGAGCAACATGATTTCCATTTGATTTTTGATAACGAGATTCATAGTGGCTACACACAACTTTTTTGATCTTTGAAAAATTAGAGACCTTATCACCATTTTCCAATTGAATTTCATGAATCATATTCCTTTGATATCTCTAATGAGCTTTAAGATGAAAGAACTTGGTGTTGGAGTCTCCTTCCCGTAACCAAGTCATATGGGATTTGAGTCTCCAAAATTGTTCTTCTTGTCTAGATTTCACATGAAGTTGGGAGAGAATGAAATATCTCTCAGATTTTAGTGTTTCATTAAAAGTTTCTAGGTGTAAAAGCTCTTCTATTTCTCCCAGCCTAAGAAGGAGGAGTTGTTTAGATTTGTCAATATTATGATATAGTTTAATCCAACTTGTAAGATCAATTTTTAGCCTAGAAATTTTAATCTTCTATCAATCTTGAGTATTATAGGAGGGATACCAAGCTTTCCAACTATGCTTAACGTTCTTTGAAAATTCATTCAAGTTAACCTAATCTAAATTATATTTTAACGAAATAAAACCTAAATTTTTGTTGTTGTCACTATTAAAAAAATTAAACTTATAATAAAAAATTATGCTTCAAATGATTATCACTAAATAACATTATAAGCAAATATTAAACAAATTTATAATTTTATAATTATAAAATAAAAATAAATTCTAAAAATATATATGTTTAATAAATTTAAAGGCCTATACCCTTATATATTGAATACAATAATGCAAGTTTTGAAAGCTTTATTGTTTGAACAACCATCAAAACTGATATAAAACAAAACCAACTCCTCTTTACAAGAGGACTTTACAAGCATGAAGAGTAGAAAACGAAGTGGCTTCTAATTAATATTATTTGACATACATAATATATATTTTTAAAGCGAAAAACCCCTTGCATGATGCCTTGGTCTGAAAGACTACGATCAGGGGGTTCTACACCGTCAAAGTCACCCAGCAGTCGCGCTGACCTACCACGCACCAACATTATCAATTGGATTTTGGATACCCAATTCAACTTTTTGGTAAGGTGGAGATTTGAACCTGGGACCTCCCTTGGAAGATTGCCCTCTCCTCTCCAATTCACCTACAACACCTAGAACATACATAATATGTTATCATTTGATAAAAAAAGCTTTGATAAAAAGCTTCAAACATGTTAGACTATTATGAATGAATTTTCTTCTTAAAGTATTTAAAAATTATTATTTTTCTTTAGATATAATCAACATACTCTGGAAGTGCTTATCAACAAGCATTCTACCACTATCAATTGGCCCATTCCTCTAACAACTCATTAACAAGCATTTTGTCACTATTAATTGACTTATTTTTCTTGATCTAAAATTTTAGAGTAAAGTATGAAGTTTTGAAAGGATCTTAGTTCTTTGTATAGTGGTTTGAACTTGAGTCTCTTGAATAATAAGAACTTAAAAGTTATATTATCTTGATATCCAACAAGAACTAAAATTTTTAAAATAAAATATATATTTAAAAAACAATCAAAAGTTTAAACTTAAATCTTTTATATAAAAATTAAAAAAATAACATTATAATATCTATCCTTTAAAAAACAAAAATAATTATTTAAAAAATAAATGAAATAACAAAATATAGTGTTGTTACCCACGTCTATTCAATCCGCATTCGTTCAAGAGCTCGATTAGCCATGCCACTCGTGTTCTCTTCGTTATGTTGTCACCCACATACATGTGAGGCCAAGAGAAAATAATTTCACTTTTCTTATTTGCTAAGAAAATTAAATGATCGATTTAGTTCACGTGAGGCTAAAAATAATAAAGATCCTATGTGTATCTTACTAGCATCAATTTATTAGACAGAGGCAAAAATAAATCAGATTATTAGACAGAGGCAAAAATAATTTTGGTACCCAAGACAAAGTCCGGAGGAAGGTAACAGCTTTGGTTCCCTCGTGGCTTAAGTACAAAAAGAAAATCAAAGACAATAGGACATAAAAAGCACCGAATACCCATTACCCATAATAAAAAATAAAAAATAGGTTGATTGATAGGAGTTTAGTGTTTTTAAAGTTATTTTAATTTGATTTTTTAAAAGATTGAATTGGTTTTGGTTATAAAAAGCACCGAATACCCATAATCAAAATTAATCATGTGAAAAAATAGGTTGATTGATAGGAGTTTAGTGTTTTTTAAGTTGTTTTAATTTGATTTTTTAAAAGATTAAATTATTTGACTTAGTTTAATTGTATATATAATCATATGGTGGTTTGCTAATTATGAATGTATGAGTTGCCAAGATTCAAACTTAAATCTTATTTTCAAAATTGAAAAATATAATTAATTAAATTAATATCATTTGATATCAATATTTATTTTTGTCCTTAAGGATAATGCAATGATTAGGGTTTTTGACTCTTCTCTTTAGAGGTTCAAGGTTCAAACCACAACGTGTCTATGACTATATATTAAATTTCTTATTGATAAGCTCAACTCTCCTCCTTATAAGAGACTATGGTAGGATGGAGATGTCCACTCCAATCATAAAAGTTTCTCACACTAACCAAACCTTAAAAAAATAAAAATAAATTATAATCTATTTTAATTATATTAAAAATTAACGATTAATATTGTTCTTGAAGTTATAATATTATAATTAATAAAGATTTAAACTTAGATTTGTTTCGTAGTTAAATTCATACCATTTAATCAAATTAAAACATTTATACACAATTTATTAAATTAAATTAATACTATTTAAAATAAAATATTAATCTCTTTAACGGTAAATACTTGGTGGCATATATTTATTACACTATTTTTTTATTTTTATTTTATTATATATATATATATATATATATATATATATATATATATATAAGTACTTTTGTACTAGGGTTTAAATTTTGGAGCTGTCCTTTATAACCTCTATGCTATCTGGTTGTTGTTGACCCCAGGACTACAAGGTTCAAATCTTGGAGCTACCCTATAACTCCTCATTATTAATAAGAAAAACTAACTTGAAATTGGTAAGACCCTCATCACACACTACTACTATTACAATACAAAATTTAAATAAATTAATCAATGTTGGTTTGCCGACGTCGTTAAAAATATATAATTCAAATACAATTTGAATTAACCAACCTTCCTTAGATCCTTGTTCTCGATGTATTATTACACATATTTATAGAAATAATTATTGTAGATTGCACGAATTTTAAGAAATTTCGTCCCATAGAAATGGACCGAATTATTATCTGCAAATAAATGCCTCCCATATTATTAAATTCTCAACCACGAAGTAAACTCCTCCTCTTCTGAAGCTGTGGGTTGAAGGTTATAACGTTCTAAAACAATTCCGATCTGGTCAGATTCCACGAATCTCACTTCAGAGAAAATCCCTACCGGTCGTCGGAGCTGGAGAAAAAACGCGACCATCCACGTCATCATTACTTCGATTCGCGTGACGAAAGCAGCCTCCGACACCGAGCCTAACTCTAATTCAAATTTGAAAGCCAAAAGCTTCCGAGCCAAGCAGCTTCGGTCCGCAGCGAACAGAAAATTTGCACGGTAAAATTTCGAAGCACCCATCGTAATTTGTAAGGGCTCCACTCCACTTGACCGTTGGCTTGTTACTCCAACAAAAAATTTCCCGTTGAAATTCTACCTGTTAAGCCAAAACTTGGAGTTCTTAAAGGCCTAATGTTAATGGTATCAAAGGTCCCATGGTAAAAAAGAATCCATTCATCTTCAAAAAATCCCATTCCCTTCAGTTTGGAGCATTACCCACTTGGATTTCCATAATGGGTTGCACTTGATGCCGCATTTTTAGTGAGATTTATGCTTACTTGCTGAAGAGGAGATACTGAGGTTGCATTGCAAGATATAGGAGAGTAAGAAGTGTGCAAGGGAATCAGGGTTCAAGGAATAAAAATGGCTGCAAGTCCAGATGCCACAACACCCAACAGAGGCAATTCTCCATTGGTTCCCACAGCTTCCCCGTTTGTTGCTCAGAGACGGCCATTTGCCCAAGGCCCCTTGGCTTCAAGAAAAGCAGAGGAAGCAGGTATTGGTTTGATTTTTTTCTTAATTTTGTCTTTGGGTTTTAATTTTGTCCATGGAATATAGTGCTTAAAGTTGATGTCCATAGTCGTGTGAATGCATTCCGATCTTGGGATTCTAAACTCTAATGCGAGTCCTTGACCTGTATGGCATTTCACAGCAAGTAGAAGGTTTCAAGCTGCGGCATGGATTACAAGCGTGGTTGTTGCTTTAGACATGCCAACTGAACCAACCGAGGAGGAGTTCCGTCTGTCTCTGAGAAATGGGCTTGTTTTATGTAGCTTAATCAATAAGGTGCAGCCAGGAGCAGTGCCAAAGGTGTGATCATGTTTATGACATTAGCTAGTTTACAGATCTTATCAATCCTAATTACTTCCAATTGACTTCTTTCTTTTCATCCCTGTTATGCTGCTGATCATATAATAATGTCTACAACTGGAAGCAGGTGGTTGAAAATGTTCCTTCGCATTCCCCTGAAGGAAAGCCTTTATCTGCTTATCAATATTTCGAGAATATCAGGAATTTTCTTGTAGCTGTAGAGGAGATGAACTTGCCTACTTTTGAAGCTTCTGATCTAGAACAAGTGAGCACACCATTCAGATCAAATTTGTTTTTATATTCTAGATCTTTAAGTTTGTTCTCTGTATGTTTTGCCTGATACTGCTATTTATTTAGGGGAGCTTGCAGGCAGGTTCTACAACAAAAATTGTAGATTGTATTTTGGCTTTGAAGTCGTATTATGAATGGAAAAAGTCTGGAGGGACTGGTTCTTGGAAGCAAATGGGTCTTTTAAAGTCTCCTATGATTCCCAGAATTTCAGGAGTCACTCAAGGAAACTCTTCTTGCGCACTTGGAAAGATCTCCGAAAACGTAATAAATCTATCAGATGGTTGTATACAAAAGAATTGCAGACAATTGGATCTTTCGGGACATGAAAGGTCTGTATTTACAGAAGCAGCAACAAACAAAGAGTGTGATCCAAACATGGGACAGACTCAACAAGCTGATGCTGAACAGAGACTCGTTAACATTGTGCATTCTAAAGGTTACATTCTTGATCCGTGTACAGTTTAGTAGCTTAATGTACTTTCCTGTTTATCAAAGTTAAAATGGAACTTTTGCTTCATCCTGCAAACATTTAATGGATTATTGCATGCCTATGATTGGCAGATATAATTGGAGCTTGGCTAAAGATAGTTGTTGAGGAAATTGCAAATTCAAAGGAAAACATTGATCAGAACCTTTCTGATCGCCTTCAAGCTGTCATGCTGGTATGAAACCTTGCCATTATCCATATTCTTTATATACCTATGAATCATGGATTCACAAAAAACTGCTAACACTGCTAATGGTATATGATGCAAAAGTTATTGTCTTTCTTGGTCATATGTATTAGATGTTGACTGTTAACACACAATCAAAATGAATCTTTTATAAAGCTTCTACATGTCATTATTTACACATAACCTACCTGATATAAATGTTTTGCAGTACCCATGGTAGAAACTGCCATTTCTTTGTTAGCTTTTGTATTTGATTTGAAGAATTAATGCTGTTTACTGTGCTATGCAGAATGGATCAACACAAACACTCCTTAATCTTGCTTTTGCAGCTCTTGCAGAGAAACGAGAAAAATTATCATTGGTGAGGAGCTTGAATTGTACTATGTTTTTCTCCCAGTTAACATGAGCTATTGTTATATACAAAGCATTGCATTTTATTTGATAAAAGAAACAACATAATTAGTTCTATTACTTCAAGATGGTTCTTTTAAGCATTTTCATAATAAACAGAACTATATTTTGCTGGATAGATAATGCATTCAGAGCAATCAAATCACCAATGTTATTGATAATGTCATCCAATAATTAAAACATTGATTTTTAAGCATAGAACAAAAAAATGTGCCAATACATATAAAAAAAGTTAGACCACAACAATCAAATGGCATGAGCTCAATTGGTTAAATTCCTCACTTTCAAGGAGGAGACCTATATTCAAATTTTACCAAGTGATACATGCATAATTGCCAAGCTGTTGTAATACCACTATGTGGTCACAATGTAACATAGGCATGACCCATTTCAATTCCATATAGCCAATTATTTATTTATAAAAAAAAAAGTTAGAGCAAAGCAAAATCCAAAGAAAATAAGTAAATTTGGAGTCAATTCAGGCTGCAAGCCATCTGGATCCACTCCTTGAAAATTTTGTGTTCAAATGGCATTCTTCCATACTGATTCCCCTATTTGCAAAAGCTATGCCACTAACTAGTGTTTGAAATATTTGCAAAAGCTATGCCACTAACTTGTGTTTGAAATTTTTTAGGGATGGACCCTGGTGCATTATTCTAGAAAATGAAAAACCATGTGAAATCCTATCCCAAAGAGGATGCATTATCTGATACAGGTAACCTCCTACTGCATGGTGTCATACGTAAAGGAGCTTAAGGGAAACAATTTAGAAACCTTAGTGATGTCCATCTGCATGAACCACTGCCAAAAGGGCACAAACAACAAAAAATTAAACAAAAGTTGAGAGGACATACAAAGTTGACTTCACTTGAGGTAGAAAAACATCTAGAGAGGGGTCCATTAACTTAGATAGAGACATGGGTAGACTTGGGAGGTGATTGAAACTAAAACAGGTTATTGCATTGCACCCTTTTGCAACTAACAATCCCAGTAAAAAGTCCTATTATGACCTGTCATAGACTTTATCTTAATCTAGCTTCACATGCTTAGATCTTGAGATAAAGTAGTATAGTTCAAGTATTTCATTGTAACTATGATGCTAACCAAAAGTGTCCTAACAACTGCAATTTTTTTTTTGAGTTTGGGATATCATATTGTCCATGATGATGTGTGCAAGCCTATACCTTGGCCAATAATATGTATGTAACTTTTATTCTAAGATTGATCTCTAATTCCAAAAAATATTGAGGCATTGATCCTCGAGTATCAAAGCAACGTAGGATACATTTATGGATGGGTGTACTCACCTAGAGTGTTAGATTTCCTGAATGATCTAGCATACTAGAAAATAACTCCTAAATTAAGTTGTAAAACAGAATGGTAGAGCCATTAAGTTGGGCTGATTTTCAACACTCTTAAGCAAGATGACAATTCATCCTAAGTAGGATCTTTTGAAAGAATTTTGTATAGCATAGTCTTAAGTGACTGCAAGCAAAATACGTATATAGTTCATTCCTAGGTACTAAATTTTTGAACTCCACAATTTTTCAATCAAGCATTGAACTTATTCTTAGATTGCATCTTTGCTAGTTTGGATACTACCATTTAAATTCTTCAGATTAGTGGAGTGACTCCATTTCTCCTCTACATGGGATTCAAAGAACTTGGTATTTTCTTTTAATTTTCTCCTCTTACCATGATTCATGATGTTCATTGCATCCTTTTCTGTCTTTACCCTTGTAAATAGTTTTGTATAGCATCCTTTGAAACAATTTTTAATAACATAGTCTTAAGTTACTGCAACAAGGACTTGATTTTAGAGAGCAAAATATGTGTATAGTTCATTCCATAGGTACTAAATGTTTGAACTCTGCAATTCTTCAATCAAGCATTGAACTTATTCTTAGATCGCATCTTTGCTAGTTAGGATATTTGCATTTAAATTCTTCAGATTAGTGGAGTGACTCCATTTCTCCTCTACATGGGATTTAAAGAACTTGGTACTTTCTTATAGCTTTCTCCTCTGACCATGATTCATGATGTTCATTGTATTCCTTCCTGTCTTTTACCCTTGTAAATAGTTTTTCAAGTATGCTTCAAAGACTCGGCTATAGGCAAAAAGATAATGACATGCATAGTGAAGTGAGATAATAGTTTTTCACTATGACATATAGGAAGGATGCATGGCATAGTGAGAATGTATATATATTCTCCCAGGGAATGAATGAATTCTGATGACTGTATGATTTCTTTTGACAGCTAGAGAGTTCTTGGTTCTCTGAGATGGTGGATAAGCCCATTCTTTAGTTTCTTTTGCATTTATTTACAATCTTTTACCAAACATTAATGGTGACAACGTAGCAAAGGGTGTCCATGTGTCTACAATAAGCAATATTGTTTGGAAACTGAGTAAAATGGTGTATAGAAACTATTGATGCTAGAAATAAATAATGACTTGATTTCAGTAACTCGCTTTCTTTATAATCATCTTAGTTTTAAATGCTTGGAAATGTCATTTGGAAAACAGACAACTCCATGAATTTATTAGATACAAAGAAATCGACTTATTGTAGACATAAGCATTTCCAATTTCAAACTAAGCTTGGAAACTCTTCTAGAGTTGAGTACCTTTAGAGCAGGTTTATTTTGATTCATATTTCACTATCTACATTTATTATGAAATAGAAAGATGGCTTTGCTGCTTACTTGGTCTTGGGAGATTATTCACTAGATTCCATCCATTATGCAGGCTAACTAGCCATTTGTCAATCTAATTTATGGTTCTGATTTTAATTTGCATTGATAGATTGAAAAAAGGCAGGACCAAGAGAGTCATCTATGTTCAAATTCTACACAACACAAAAATGATGGTTATTCAGACACTCAAAGCCAATGTTCAAAACTTTCGAGAAGCAGGAAGGAATATCAGATGATTTTGGAGACACAAAGAAAGGAAGTAATGGTGAGTTACATTTTGATTGTATGGAAATATTTATTTTATAAAAAAAGGCTCACAATGCAAAAGGCTAGTTGGAAGAATTAAATAATGAAGAAATGTAGAAATATACCTTGAAGTCCCCTGGTACTTATTATCTTTATTCTTTTTTTCTTTGGATAGTTCTAACATCATTTTTACATCAGTAATTTTACAGAGCATTTACAATTACAACCTTAAGCAATAAAATTTTTTATGTGCTTTTCATTATCGTGAATGCATATTGTCCTATATTTATCCCCTTGCCCTCTATGCTTTTTATATGATCTAAATCCACAATTTTGACTAGGTAAATACTACTATACATTATAGAATTTTAGAGATGATTCTCTTATCTGATAGTTTTTGCTATGTGATTCTGTTGTGAATGATTCAGGTGAAAAAGTGAGATTTGTAAATGTTAGACATGGACTTGGAATCTCGGAGTATTAGCACTATGAAATTCTGAATATTTTGTGTATTTTTTAAATCTTCCAAGTTTGGCTGAGAATACTGAGTTCTGCAAGATTAATTCAACCCATATCATTGCAAGTTGTAATTGTTGGCCTGTTTTTTACCAAGTGATGTTGACTTGAATATAGTCATCAGCATCAAATACAAACCATGTGATTATAAGTGCTTTCTTTGGTATTCTTTCCTAGTTTTGAATCCCTGACATGGGCAAGGCAGCATTAGAACATATAACTTACATGAATGCTACCCATCTGCTCAACTTCTTAACATCCATTAGATAAAATACACACTAGCTTACTGCTAATGTCAGACAGTATAAAGAATGCTGACAGGTTTATATGGTATCATTTCTAGTAGAATGCCTAAAAGACTGATTGCTATGACTGACTGCTTAGGCCTTTGGAAGCTCCAGGCATATTTACCATATTAATTTTTATGGTTAAACCCTTGGGTGAACTAAATCAACTTAGAGTTTTTGTTGAACATAGAGTAAGTTGTTGGGCATATTTTAGACTGACACTGTGTCAAAAAAATGTGGAATAATGACTTTTTTTTTTAAGTGAAAAACCCCTTGCGGGGCCGCCTTGGTCTGAGAAACCACGACCAGGGGGTTCTACACCGTCAAAGTCACCCGGGAGTCGTGCCCGGCCCTGCCCGCACCAACATTATCAATTGGATTTTGGGTACCCAATTCAACTTTTTGGTAGGGTGGAGATTCGAACCTGGGACCTCCCTTGGAGGATTGCCCTCTCCTCTCCAACTCACCTACAACACCTGGGTTGGAATAATGACTCTTTTAATTGTTATGCTTTGTACACTGAAATGTTGAAGTATTTTTGTATTCCAAGGTCTGTATGGTACAAATATGCCTGCAGTTAAAGAACTTTTAGGAAGATTTATAAACTGTATAAGTCTCTGGTCAAAGAGCTTTTAGGAAAATTTATGAATCGTGAGTCTCTATATACCTGGCTATTATATAGTTGCACTGCACAAATATATTGAAGATATTTCTCCCAAGTCATTCCATGATCAGAATGCCAAGAGATATGACAAATTGTTAGCAATTCTAAAATGCTTTGGCCTGCTGATGAGTTTGTTGAGGTTTATTCTGTGCCACTGACTTGCATTAATTTGATCACTAGAATTTAGAAAAGCTATAGTAAATTGGAAGTCTAAGTGCATGTTGTGGCTAGCCTGTACTTGTGGCTTTCTCTTATGCTATTGGTACATGGACACATTTTCTCGTTATTGCCAAAAAAGGAATAATGTTTGATTAGAGACAAATTGATTTTACTTTTAGTTGCAACGAATTTGGGTTTTGTGTTGAACATTATAATTGGTGTGCCAGAAGGCTACCCTTATTATTCTTCAGCTGACAATGACATTGTGTATGCCTTGTAGTTCCTATAGTTATAGATCCTATCAGCAACTAGATCAGATCCTATATGCAGCCTGTGTAGTTCTATTGGAGCAACAATCAAGCGTCATGTCTGAATGTTATAGTTGGTTTTACTTATTATCTCAGATAGGCAATTTACTTGGTATGGCCACTATATTTTGTAACATACGCTATCACTGATATGGCATGGGCATTATCCTATTGTCCAATAATTCCCTTTATGTGCTTCTTTCAATACTAAAAACAATGTGGCATAAGGTTTCCATATTGAGATTCACTTGACTAAAATATCCAAAAAATTCCGAGGCAATCTAATGCTGGATCATTCTCGACATACATATTTCATGCCACTTGCTAATGTCTTGTTTTTTTCAGATTGGCTTCCTCTCAAATAGACTGTTAACCTGTTGTCAACATATTTATAGAGTGGAATCCAAGCAACTTGCTACAACTTATGTTTGCTCATGAGTTTGCATTCAAGAAAAGTTAAATTCTCAGCATAGTATTGATATGATTTTACTTTGTCTCATCATTGGTTCAAAACATATTATGTCATTGTTACCATTATGTCATTCACTGCTCTTTTTTTCAACATTTCACTTGATTTTACAGGACATGAGAATTCTATTACAAACAACAAGGGAAGATGTACAAGTCATGCACACAGAATACCAAAAGCAATTTGAATTGATAGGTAAGTTACAGAGGGATATAGAACAGGAAATGCTTTTGCATTTCCAATTGCATGGTGTGATGATTTTTGTTGATACTGGAAGAAAATCTGCATTCATTTTGTATCAGTAGCAATTACAAAAATCTAAAAATAAGCTCTTTACATTCATTACAATAAATTACAAAGGTCATGTTCAAATGAATGCATGACTTTGCTGGCTCTATAAATGGTTTACAGGGAACCACATCCAAGGCCTTTCCACTGCAGCAGCTGGATATCACAAAATTTTACAGGAAAACAAGAATCTTTATAATGCTCTGCAAGACCTCAAAGGTAGATTCCTGCAAATACTTTCAAGAAGGATGTCATACTGGTCCTATACTATTATGATTATAGTCACTGATTTTCTTTGCTGTTTCATGGGCTTAGGGAACATAAGGGTGTACTGCAGAGTAAGGCCCTTTTTTGCTGGTCAATCTCTCCAAAGCACAGTGGACTTTATCGGGGAAGATGGGTCCCTTCTTATTGTCAATCCATCAAAGATGGGTAAAGATGTTCAGAAGATGTTCAATTTTAACAAGATTTTTGGTCCATCTGCAACACAAGGTTACTGTTAAGGCCAATTATTTCCTTTTTCTTATTTTCATTCTTTTCAACTATTCATTTGATAAAGTTATACATATTATTTATCAAATGGCAGATGAAGTTTACCAGGATACACAACCACTGATCAGATCTGTAATGGATGGTTACAATGTCTGCATTTTTGCATATGGTCAAACGGGATCAGGAAAAACACACACCATGGTCAGCATATTATGAGATATTTTTTTTCTTTTTATAATTAAAAAAGAAGAAGTGTATTTCATTTGTTTCTGTTTAAGCATTGGGTGTTTTCCACATAAAGTTATATATCACAAGGACCTTGCATTAGGGCAATTACTGGTTCCTGTTAACAGTTAAAAATTCTTGGACCTTATTAAAGTAGACTGACCATTTTAATTTCTTAAAATTCAGAGCGGTCCAACAGGTGCTTCAGAGAAAGAAATGGGAGTAAATTATCGAGCACTCAGCGACCTTTTCCAGTTATCTCAAGCAAGAAAAGATTTGATGAAATATGAGGTTTATGTTCAAATGATAGAGATATACAATGAACAAGTGAGGGATCTTCTTGGAACAGATACCTCAAACAAGAAATATCCTTTTGTTTTGTCTTATATAAATTGATGTTGGTCATGCAATTGTTAGAAACCACAGATGATAGAAGACTATATGAGTAATTCCTTAATTCCCTGCAAATTAGATATTCGAAATAGTGGTCCTAAGAATGGATTCAATGTACCAGAAGCAAGTGTTTTGCCAGTTACATCGACCTCTGATGTTTTGAACTTGATGAATTTTGGCCAAAAGAACCGTGCTGTTAGCTCAACTGCTCTCAATGACCGCAGCAGCCGTTCTCACAGGTTGGACAACTTACACTATTTGTATGATATCTTGATTTTAATATTTTCTTTGGAAGGACCAATTTTAATGTTTTGTTGAAGAACCATTACTAATAGTGTCCTTTGCAGTGTATTGACTGTACATGTGCAAGGGACAGATCGTGTATCAGGATTTGTGATTCATAGCTGTCTTCATTTGGTGGATCTTGCTGGAAGTGAGAGGGTGGATAAATCTGAAGTAACAGGAGATCGCTTGAAGGAGGCTCAACATATAAACAAGTCCCTTTCAGCTCTAGGAGATGTTATTGCAGCCCTTGCACAGAAGAATTCACATGTACCGTATAGAAACAGCAAGTTGACTCAACTGCTTCAAGATTCTTTAGGTTAAAATTCCATACCTTTAAACCTAAGACAATTTCGCTTCCCCTTTTATATTTGACTTCTCTTTCAAATTATTATAACACTGTAATACGTAAATATGTATACTAGGGGGTCAAGCAAAGACCTTGATGTTTGTGCACATCAGTCCTGAATTGGATTCATATGGAGAGACAATAAGCACTCTTAAATTTGCTGAAAGGGTGGCTTCTGTTGAACTTGGTGCTGCTCGGGTTAACAAAGAAAGTGCAGAAGTCCGCGAGCTTAGAGAACAGGTATGTACCTAAGGAATTCTAAGTATTTCTTAGATACATGAACTTTAGATTGTACATGCACATAAGATGCAAATCCTGAAATATTAAGCAAGTTTTCTTTTGCTCAATTGATTATACGAGATTGAAACAGGCCCCACCCGTATTACATCATCACCACATAGTGGTATTACAACAAAGCTTGGATATTATCCATGTATCGCTTGGCAAGATTCGAACCTTGGTCTCCTCCTTACATGTTGAGGAATCTAACCAGTTGAGCTAATGCCATTTGATTTTTTAATGAGTTTACACAGGTTTTTATGAGGGGTCCTGGTCCCCTCATCAAATATTAAGCAAGTTTGAATGTGCATAGATGACTATTTTCTCTGTACATATGCTCAATTAAATAGTCATTCTGGGTAAATAAAAGCTTTGTTTTGAATTTTAACCATACAAGTTTTCTTCATGCAGTTAGAGAGTTTGAAAAAGGCATTGGCAAGAAAAGAAGGTGACCCAGGGCACATACAGAGCATGAGAGGATCTCCAGTTACGATGGAGAAACATAGAACCAAGATAGAAAATATGCAATATCGCCGATCAAGTCTAGATGTTCTTGGCTGTGGAAATGATGAGCAATTGAAGGAAGGGTTGAGCAAAGCACAGGTACATTTGCAAAATACTGTCAGCCTCACTAAATAGAATGTTAGTAGGTGGTCTTAATTGTTTTGACATTTGATTGATGGTAGGACTTTGGCGAAAAAGTGAAGCTCAATAATACAGATGTGCAAATGAGTAAAACAATTCGCCGGAGTAGTATTGGCTATGTAAGTGACAGAAGATGCAGTTTGAATGGGAAGACTCCTGATACCTGTCAAAGTCAGAAGGCTAAAGGTTACCCACCCAGAACACCTGAACATAAAAGCTTATCCAGTGGTACAGATATTTCACCAAACCAAGGGACTGAAATTTCAAGCAAATCTTCAGAAACAGAAAGATCAGAAATGAACTCACTAAATGTTGTTGTGACTCCTTCCAAAAAGTCTTCAAACATCAGGAAGTCACTACAGACCTTTGGAAGGTTCATCAATGGTGGTGAAAGAAGGTAATGTTTGCATATTAGTATGGTGTGGGTAGGTGGATGTTAATATGCAATTTAATTGATTTATTTTTTTGGTTGCATGTCAGAAATATGAATCAAGTCCAACCAATCTCGCCAGTTTCCAGTAATGACCGCAGATTCTCGAATGGAAGATTCATCAATGGTAGTGAAAAGAGGTAATGCTTTTAAGAGCATTAAAATGAGCATGATCAGCATGGTGTGTGCAAGTCTTGTTGCACAATTTGAGTACTGATTTACTTCTATGTTTGCAAATCAGAATTACAAATCAAGTGGAATCAATCTCTCCACTCTCTAGTAAGGACCGCAGGTTATCGAGTGGACAAAGCCAACTTTCAGCAAGGAGGCAGTCACTTACAGGTGCCACCATCTCTGGAGGTGATCTATCTAGGCGAGCTTCTATTGGAAAGGCCGTTGAAACAAGGCTGATAGCTTGTAAGTCATTAGTAAAGTAGTAACAAGCTACATGTGGCTAACTAAACAGTCAAAAGCTATTCTTCTTAGAATGATAGTTCTTTAAATATGTATATAATCTGTTTCTTTATTTCAGCTCCAAATGGGTATGTTGAGTCACATTTAAAGACCTCATCTGGACCTGCTCAGCCGTCAAAGACATCAAAAAGATGGTTGTAGTGTATAACCTGCACATAGGCCTCTCCAATGATTTCAAAGAGGTGTGTGTCCTAATTTGCATGTTCATTTCATCTTTGTCCATTGTATATAAAATGATCATGCTATGTACATTATAGATAGTATTGTCTTTAATGGGTTTGATAGTGTTAATGGAAATAAATTAAAGCTACCAAACATTTTATTTTTGTTAATATAATTGATTTAATTTGGTTATATAGAGTTGAAGTGGGTCTACCTGTCGTTTCAAACTGCATTATTTGATAATTGGTATTACAACAAAACTGTATTATCACATAATCCTGACAAATAAATAAATCTTAATTCATACTTAATTTTGGATATTGCATCCAACAATCTAGATTAATTTGTTGGTAGCTTTAATGTTGCCACATTGTTGCTTCTTATATGACCTGGGGTGTTGAGTTTTTAGGATTGCTTTATCTGCATTGGGTTGAAATTTGAAAATTGTTATGCATAGTTTGTAAAATATGGTTACCAATATGGCTGCTGATGGACGTTGTCTGGGATTTGGATATCTTGTTTATTGGTTACAGGATTCAACTGTGCATAGAGAAAGGATCAATTTATGGCATCTAATTTTATAGGATCCATTTGGCATTAAGATTGGCTGGCCTGGAAACAATTTTTTATGGCAAAGTGAACTTCAGGGTCTGTCTGCGGTTTATGGCGAGCCTGATCATACTCGCTGGTTAAGATGGAATTGAGAATTTGTGTATGATATTTCATTTAATGTTAGTAACGGTGGAATTTTCTCATCCATGTCCATGTGCATTATTCCATTGAGGAGGTTAGGAGCCCCCTCCTGATTTAGGTTGATAAACTCAGTACCAAGTAACATGACTGTAGAAAATTAGCGTTGTCCAAATGTATATGATTTTCTCAAAGGAAATGGACTTTGTTTTTGGTATTGGTGGCTCTTCTATGCTTTGATATTAATTTTTTTTTTTAATCTTTGTACCCAAAGATTTTATTCTGTACCTTCAAAATGTTAGGGACCATCCAAAATAGTTAATAAAAACTCAAACAAAATGAAACCAAGGGATGAATAAAATTGTGGTGTATATATATAGGAAGCCTAAACCTTAAAAAAAATTATTAATTTACAATACACACATCCTCATGGTTATCTATCCATAAAAAAAGCCATCTAAAAGGAAATAGACTTTGTTTTTGGTATTGGTGGCTCTTCTATGCTTAATATTAATTTTTTTTTTTTTAATCTTTGTACGCTGCTGGATAAAGATTTAGATTTTATTCTGTACCTTCAAAATGTTAGGGACCATCCAAAATAGTTAATAAAAACTCAAACAAACTGAAACCAAGGGATGAATAAAATTGTGGTGTATATATGTAGGAAGCCTAAATCTAAAAAATAATTATTAATTTACAATACACACATTCTCACGGTTATTTATCTATAAAAATCATTAACATTGTTGTCATAAACCATCTAAAATGTTATTCACATTATGACATGAAATAATTTTCAACACCATTGATGTCAAGACATTATTTCACTTATCCAAGAATGCTATTGCTTGTATATTGGATGAGGGATTCTCTTTTTTTTTTCCCTCAAATTGGATGAAGGATTCTCACAACATTGTTCATTGATATTTTGTTGAACCTTAACATTATTCAAAGAATTAGATAAGGCATTGTCCCTCTCTCTACACATAGATAGATATTTTAACTATAAATAACATTATTAATAATTTGATTTAGTTAATCCAATGCATTAACTCAATTGGTTTGACTCTTGTAAAGGATACAACTTGATGTAATGCGACTTTGTGGTGATGATGTAATAGAATATGGTAATGATGTAATAGAATAGAAAAAAAAAAAAATTTAGTTTTCTTTTTGTAACTCAAACATGTACACACCCCGTTGTGGTTTGAACCCGGACCTCTTAGAAGAGAGCTCAAAGCTTAAATAAATCACTATGGATGTCCCATAGGAACTTTTGATTTAGTTTTCAATCTACATTGAATCATCTTTTTAAAGCCTTTAGTTCTGTTCATCCTTATTGGTCCACATATATCCTATAGGAGTTAGGTGAAGCATCCTAATTATTATCAAGACAACTTTAAAATTCAAGAACCATTATGTTGGAATGGAAAACTATAACACTTTCTATTATTTAATAATTGTGTATATAAAAAAAAAATATGTTCCACATGTATTACATATAACCATATTCTTATAATATTTTAGTGAACAACATGGTATTATTACAATAAACTATATTAGAAATTGTGCAATTATCTCCTTGTAACATTGCAACATATGTATTCCTTTGAAAGCCTAGGTTACTAATCACTTGATTGCAACATTAGCTACATATTTATTTAGAGGAAGAAATAAAATTGGATTAAGATTTTCAACTAGTAAAGATAACATGGGGAGCAATTACCATCCTCTCCTTATTATATATGCTAAACTTGAATGATACTATTTTTTTAATTTGAGTGAAATGATATGAGAAATATAAATAAAACTCAAAATGAGCATGAGGGGTGGATGTGTTTCATCCATTATAGCTTAGAGTGTCTACTTTATAATATAATTATTAATCAAGTAGGACATGGCGTGGGAAAACATGTTAAACACATCTAATAAGAGCAATAGAGATTCAAATAAAATTCTTCTTATGTTGAGTAGACTATAACTATTAGCTACATATTTATTTGGACAAATATAATTGAGATAAACTTTTCAACTATTAAAGATAATATAGTAGACATTGTTAATGATATGGTTTTTAAAGTTTTGAGTGAAGTGAAATGATAAACATAAACAAAACTTGAACTTATTGTAAGAGGTATTTCATTTATTATAGCTTAGAGTATTTACTTGACAATATCATCATTGATCAAGTAGGACATGATGAGGCAAAATATATTAGACTCAAATTTAATGAAAGTGATAGAAATTCAAGTACAATATTCCTATTTAATAGACTATAAATATTTATTCAAAGGAAGATATATAATTGGGATAAGCTTTTCAACTACTAAAGATAAGAGGTAAAACAATTTTCATATTGTACACGGTATTAATGTTATAGTGGACGGGTTTGTTAGTCTTTTAAGAGCACTTGTTATAGCTAATGATTAAAATATTTAGTTTTTATTGCATCTTTACCTCTTAATATTTATTTTGGTAGCAAAATATACATTTAAAATGAAATAAAATATTATTAATGTTTACGGTGGACCAAAATAAGACCCAAGGGACTATAAGGACAATAATGACTACCAACTAGCAGGTTAAAAATAATGAATAATCATTTCTTACTTCTTGCATTACGGTAGAAATTTCACATAGTACCATGGTAATGACTGATGATGTCTATGTGACTCTATTGGTAGTGGTGCTATGTTTTGACATCACCAATTGCACATTTTGTATATTAGTTTATACATTTCAATTTATTAGTTGTAGATATTTTGTGTTATTAGATTGCCATGAAATTGTGTCCTTTTGTTATAATTTCTATGTTATAATAAACTATAAAACTTATGAACCTAATAATTGTTGTTGTAATCCAATTAGAGTGCATCTTTTGCTTGGAAAAATTCAAAATATATAGCTAGAAAAAATAAAAATGCACTCTAAGATTTGAATGTTGTAAGAGAGTTTCCCCTCCAAATATTAATCGCAAAACAACCTCTGTAAATTTTAAAACTTAACACATCATAAACATCAATAGTTAGGGTTTCAATTTTTTTCATAATTAAGTTGGATATAAAATTTGATTAGTTCACTAAACATTTTGTCTTATATTCCTAAATTATTATTGCTACTACAAAATTTACACCTCCATACAATAAAATTAGAAAACTCTTTAAAAACAAAATTTCAATTCAATAATTATTGTCCTAATACAAGTTATCATTATTATCTTTAGAAAAAGTAAGGAAACCCAACATAACAATTTACTAGAAAATATTAACTAAAACCATAAAAAAACGATTTTATTTCCACCTTTAGAAATGATTATAAGATGAGTAACAAATAATTTCATAAGATTGAACTCCAAAAGCAACATCTACATACATATTATATATAGGTATAAAAAGTGGCATCTATAAAAGTATAAAGCTTCAGAAGGGATATATTCCTTATACACTGAGACAAGTTATTGTCAATGCAAAATATGTTACTATCAATGCAAAACATTGGTATTTGTAAATGTAAAATTGTTACTATCAATGCAAAATATCGGTAGTGATAAATGTAAAATATGTTACCATAAATGCAAAACATTAATACTTAAAAATGTAAAGTAGGGGTACTTGTCAAATTGGTCAAATATGTACAACCCTGAATTGGTGATGGGGAGTTTTCTATCAATTTCAGTGATGATGATTCTTTGGTGATGTGTTTCATAGAGACTATAATGTTGCTTGTATGATATATGTTATGGATTTCCTTGAACGATATTGAGATGTCGTTGAGAAATAATATATCCAAGGTTCTCTTGGTTAATGTAGAAGAGAGCCTCTTTTTGATTAGAGAAAATGGGAACATGATTGTATTTTATTTTTTGAATATTCATAAGATCTTATGTTTTTTGCTCCTAAAATTTGTGGTGTACTTCAAAAGCTTTATTTATTTATTTATTTATCAATATTTCTTATACACATCCACTATGGGGGTTGAAACCAGATCTCATCACTGATAATGCAAGTGGCGTCCTCACCGATAAACCACACACACGAGGATAACTTTATTGATATTTTTGATATTGAATGTGAAAAAATCAAAACAAGACAAGAATATAATAAAATCAAAACAAGAAAAAATTGTAGTTAGTGAAAATAAAAAAAGAAAAAGAAAAATGGTCTCACCCATATTTGAAGAGAATGTAATGCATTAAGAGTCCCTTGAGGCAACCTGAAGAACACAAGCTTATACTGAGATGGGAGTGAACAATGTAAGACCACTTTTTACTTTTCTTTCCAAATCAATATAATGCAATATATAAATATCAATATCAACAACAATAATCAAAGCAATGCACAAATCACCACACACAATAGAGACACCATAATTTACGTGGTTCACCCAATGTGGGCTACTCCACGAAGAAAATATTTCACTTAAATTTAAGAGAATGTAATGCATTAAGAGTCTCTTGAGGCAACCTGAAGAACACAAGCTTATACTGAGAGGGGGTGAACAATATAAGACCACTTTTTACTTTTCTTTCCAAATCAATATTATGCAATGTATAGATAACAATATAGTAGCCAAAACAATGCACAAATCACCACACACAATAGAGACACCACAATTTACGTGGTTCATCCAATGTGGGCTATTCCATAGAGAAAATATTTCACTAAAATTTTCTCAATCAATCTCTTGGGAATCCTTTCCCTATTACAATTTTTATGGACCTCTGTCCAAAGGAGACATCAATCCCCTAAGTCAAGTTCATGGATCTTTATCCATAGGAGAACTCCTTTGCTCTGACTGGTGATCCTCTATAAGACTACTGCCTCCACTGCACTGGCTTGTGGATCTCTCTCCACTGAAGACTCTTATTCCCACTTAAAAGACCTATCCTCACTTCCCTGGCTAATGGATCTCTCTCCACTGGAGACTACTATCCTCTACTCTCTTGTCACTTCCAAAGCTTTATCTCAAATTTACACTAAATATAGTCCTTCGGTCTAGCACAAATCTGCTCAATATTTGTCTCTGGTCTGGCACAAACCTTTCCTCAAATCTGCACCAAAATATGTTCTCAAATATGCACTAAACATAGTCTTTCGATCTAGTAAAATCTGTCCTTAATCTCTGTCCTCAAGCCTTAACTCAAAGATTGACTCAATCTCAAATCAACTATGCTGGATCTGCCCTAAACCTTAACTCAAGGTTTGAACAAATCAATCAATCAACTCTGCTCTGAAGCATTCTCAAAGACTTGTCTCAAATATGCCTTGTAAGATTCCTCAAAATCTCACACTAATCTGTCCACAAGTCCTCTCTAGAACTTGCTCAAATCTGCCTTGTAAGCTTCCTCAAAAGCTCACACTAATCTGTCCACAAGTCCTCTCTAGAACTTGCTCAAATATGTTCTACAAGTCCTTTCTAGAACTTATCCAAATCTGCTCAATATATGTATTGCAAGCTTCCATAAAAGCTCACACCAAATCTATCCATAAGTCTTCTCAAAGACTTACCTCAAATCTGCTCAACAAGTCCATACAAGAACTTGTCCAATCTCATAGAAACATAAAGAGAATTGTTAGAGACTCAATATGTTCTACACTTATCACAATGCTCAATTTATTTCAATCACTCTCTTAGAAACATAAGGAGAATTGTTAGAGACTCAATATGCTTCAATTTCAACTCAATGCTCAACTACTTTCTCAACTCAATTCAGAATATAGAATAGTTTGTTTTATGGAACTTGAAAAATCACTTCACACATCCACTTGAATAGGATCAACCAACTCTACTCAACCAATCACTCAATGAAATAATCCTTGCTCACAAACCCTAGTCCAAACATATAAACATCAACTCAAAATATTTCCAACAATGCTCAACAACCAATATCACATAACAATGAGGACCAGGGATAAAGTGTAGTGTATGATAGCGAACCTGAGTTGTTGAGAAAATAACTTGAACTAGGGTTTGCAAATATCATGAGTATCGCTCACTTCAACAACAATGCTTATAAAACAATCCTCACATAACAATGATACTCAAACCCTAGTTCAAGTTTTTCTCTCAACCAATGGCTTCAACAACAATGCTTATAAAACAAGGTTCACATAACAACTCTTTAATCCAGAAAACCTTGAAGCATTAACTCAAACACACTCAATAAGGAAGCCCTAATCAAATCCTTTTCACTCCAAACTTATTTTTAGAAAATCAATCAATCAACTCAATTATGGAAGAATGTACTCATACATTTTTCTTGATGATTAAGGGATATCATAAATCTGCCACAATCACAACCACTTCTATGCCAAACTCAAAGAGGTTAGAAGATAAATCTTTCTCACAATGTAATGCACAAACTCAATTACACCTTATCACTCCATCTATAAAAACAACCATCAACATACATAAAAATAATTTCCAATAACACCTTATAATCTCCCAATTAAAATAAATTTAACATCCACAAAAATTTAACTCAAAAACCTCTTTAATTAAATTTTAATAGCAAGAAGAAATTTGGCATAAATCAAATCCACTTTTCTTATAACTCCAATAACATAAATCAATTACCAAACATGCAACTTTTTATTCTACCCTTATAACTCCCTTTTTACCTTAGGAAAACTTTAGGCAAATAAAAATTTATTTAACAAAAATAATACCTTTGCCACTTATGAGATTCAAACCCCCAATCTGTGCCTCCTCGTGCGCCCTAGACGCGGGCTAGATCACCACGTGTGCTAGACGCATGCTTGGAATATTGAGAGCATATTGTGCTCTTTCTTCTAAGCCTGGCGCTCACACGAACGCGTGCAAAAATATTTTCTCTATAGCGCTCAAGACAAACACACGAACTACCTCCACGTGAATCGATCATGGTCACTTCCACTACTAATGCCCTCACAAAACGTGCACTACCAATGGACCACCACATCCAATGGGAGTGACGCCTTAAACCCTCCCTTTTCGTCTTTTTCCTGGCGCTAGAAGACCACAAATTTATCTTCTTCCTCAATGATTGCACAAATTATTCTTTCTCTTGGTCGCATGAAATTTAATCGAAGAAGGGTAAGTTTTAATGTCCTTTGGCATGGTATTTATACACGATTTCTACCTTTTGCCATAGACGTCGGCGCTCCACTAGATTGATGATGTCGGTGCTTGTTTAAAACATTTATAATTTATAAATTATTTAAATTCTAAAAGAATTTAAATTTTATAAATTATTTTTATAAACCTTTGACTTTAATAAAAATTAAAGCTTTCTTGAGATAAAATTTAAACCTTTCTTTGCACTTCGCTGATTTGATGTAAATTATTCTGCCACCATGGTTTTAATAAAAATCTTAATTCTGCCATCACAATGTTTAAGGAAGCCTTTACATGGTTTTAACACAAACCCTTGTAAAACAATATTTTGACAACTTTTCTTCAACTCTTCGCATTGTTCCTGGTGGTAGTAATGGTGTACTCCATGGTATTAATGATAGCTTCATATGTTCACTTTGGCATCAATGACAACTTCTCATTTTGACATCAATGACAACTAAATGAGCTCAAAATGTCCAACAATATCCCCCTTTGTCATTGATAGCAATCCAAATTATTTTTACCAAAAACTTGAACTTTCCTTTGTTCTACTCCCCCTGGGGCAATGCTCCCCCTGGCTCAATGCTCTCTCAAATACCAAATCTCCTCCCCTTACTCAAATCTCTACCCTTTTGACATCAATAGCAAAGGGTCACCTTTGGGGCTCGAGGCTAAGAATGAGCCTCTTAGCGTAGCCCCTCCTCCACATCCTCTTGAGGTGGTTAACTCCGGGGTGGGAGTATTTCTACTCCCAGAAAGCACTATTCATTACTTTTATCCTCTCTTCTTCTTATATGATCCTTCTGATTCCTCCAACTATTTCTTTCCATATCCATGTTCCTATCCATGTCTACGTTCTTGTCCATGTTCCTGTTCCTATTCCAGTTCATATCCATATTCTTGATCCTGTTCCTATTCATATCCATGTTCCTATTCCTATTCCTGTTCATATCCATGTTCCTATTTTTGTTCCTGTTCCTTCTTGATTTTGGAATGTCTGCTCTACACCAATTTTCTATGTGACCATCATGATTGCACTAATAATACTTAATGTTATTATTCCTTGTAGGTACAAATGTCTTAGGATTTCTCCTAGTGAAGCCATATCCTCTTTTTTCATGAACCCTGTAATTCATTGCTTTGTGACCAAACTTATTACATGAGTAGCAATACTAATGGAAAAGTTGTCTGTTTCCATATTCCTGTCTTTCCTGCGTCTTGCACTATGAAGCCATGTGCCCAAACTTGTGACATGAAAATCATCTTCCATTAGAGCCTCCTTGTCTTGACCTCATTGGTCTCCTAGTCTCTTTTGACCTATTTTGATTGCTATTCCATCTATATCTTCTTTGTGCATTGTTCCTTTCTTTTTTGAAATCTCTATTGTCCAACTCATCCTCATATGTCTTACTCTCTTTTACACTGTCTTCTTCAGAAGTATCTTCATCTAAAGTTTCTTCTCCTCTAAAACTTGAGGTTGAATTTCCTTCCTATTTCTTTTGAACCTATTCAAATCCAAGACCCGTTTTGCTTGATGTAGGCTTTTGTATCTTGATGAACTTATCAAAGTTCTTGGAGCTATTTTTGAATCCTTTTAGCTTGACTTTGGAGTCTTCTAAATCTTCTATCAGTAGTACCACTTCTTGTGCTAATTTTTCACATTCTAAGATCTTTGCTTCTAACTTATCTTTGAACCTTTTTGCCTTAGCCTTTGAATTTTATAAATCCTCTATAAGTAATCTTATCTCTTCATCACATTCCTGAAACTAAATTTCAAGTTAAGAGTATTTCTTTCTTATCTTATTTACTATGGCAAGGGCATAAATAAGTTCTCCCTAGAGATCATATCCATCTTTCTATGAATATTCCTCTATTTTTTTACCTTCGTCCACATCTTTATTTTCTATTGGCTTGTTTTCTATAGGATCACCTACTTCTTCTTATAATGCCATTAGAAGGTTTTCATCTGGTCCTTCAAGTGCATCCTTATTTTCATCATCACTGAAACTATAACCATCCCTTGTACAATTATCTTCAAGATGTCCAAAGTTACCACATCTAAAATACTTGAGAATTACTGGAGTCCTTTTCGTAACTTATTTTTTTTCTTCAATCATATATAGGACTTCATCTCTATCATTGTTTGAAAAACTAGCATCACTATCACTTGAGTACTTACTTTCTTTATCCGCATAGTAGCTTCTCTTTTGTC
The DNA here is from genome assembly GCA_028583015.1 of Wollemia nobilis. Taxonomy (NCBI): domain Eukaryota; kingdom Viridiplantae; phylum Streptophyta; class Pinopsida; order Araucariales; family Araucariaceae; genus Wollemia; species Wollemia nobilis. The sequence continues at coordinate 4,951,413 of JAQPPZ010016847.1, read as the reverse complement.
TTTGAAAGAACTTACCTTCCTTATCTGTAGGAGGATTAATTAAGGGGTCATATCCAAATTCAACTGCTTCCCAAATTTCATTACCAAGTGCCATCAGGTAGATATTAATTCTCATACTCCAATATATATAGTCACTTCCATCAAATACTGGTGCTGAATTATCTGAGGACACATTCTTAGAATCCATTGTGTTCTTGTTATATTTTTCTTCAAGTTGTTAAAATATTCTTAAGGAACCCACTCTGATACCAATTGAATAACACAAGATTATACTAAGAGGGGGGTGAATATTATAAGATCACTTTTTACTTTTATTTTCAAATCAATATTATGCAATGTATAGATAGCAATATCAACAAAAGTAATCAAAACAATGCATAAATCACCACACATAATAAAGACACCATAATTTACGTGGTTCACCCAATGTGGCCTACTCCACGGAGAAAATATTTCACTAAAATTTTCTCAATCAATCTCTTGGGAATCCTTTCCCTATTACAATGTTTATGGATCTCTATCCAAAGGAGACACAAATCCCTTAAATCAAGTTCATGGATCTCTATCCACAGAAGAACTCCTTCTCCTCTGCTCTAGCTGGTGATCCTCTAAAAGACTACTACCTCCACTACACTAGCTTGTGGATATCTCTCCACTGAAGACTCTTGTCCCCACTTAGAAGACCTATCCTCACTACCCTAGCTAATGGATCTCTATCCACTGGAGACTACTATACTCTACTCTCTTGTCACCTCCAAAGCTATGTCTCAAATATGCACTAAATACAGTCCTTCAATCTAGCATAAATATACTCAATCTGTGTCTCTAGTCTAGCACAAAACTATCTTCAAATATGCACCAAACTCTATTCTCAAATCTACACTAAACATTGTCCTTCGATCTAGTACAAATATGTACTCAATCTGGAATGTCTGCTCTACACCAATTTTCTAGTGTGACAATCATTATTTCAATTATAACACTTAATGTTATTATTCCTTTTAGGTGTAAATGTCTTAGGATTTCTCCTAGTGAAGCCATATCCTCTTTTGTCTTGAACCCTGCAATTCATTGCTTTGTGACCAAACTTATTACATGAGTAGCAATACCAATGGAAAAGCTATTTGTTTCCACATTCTTGTCTTTCTTGTGTCTTGCACTATGAATTCATGTGCCCAAACTTGTGACATGAAAATCATATTTCATTGAAGCCTCCTTGTCTTGACCTCATTGGTCTCCTAGTCTCTTTTGACCTATTTTGATTGCTGTTCCATCTATATCTTCTTTGTGCATTATTCTTGTCCTTGTTGAAATCTCTATTGTACAACTCATCCTCATATGTCTTACTCTCTTTTACAATATCTTCTTCTGAAGTATCTTCATATAAAGTTTCTTCTCATCAAAAACTTGAGGTTGAATTTCCTTCCCATTTCTTTTGAACCTATTCAAATCCAAGACCTGTTTTGCTTGATGTAGGCTTTTGTATCTTGATGAACTTATCCAAGTTCTTTGAGCTATTTTTGAACCCTTTTAGCTTGACTTTGGAGTCTTCTAAATCTTCTATCAGTAGTACCACTTCTTGTGCTAATTTTTCACATTCTAAGATCTTTGCTTCTAACTTATCTTTGAACCTTTTTGCCTTAGCCTTTGAATTTTCTAAATCCTCTATAAGCAATCTTATCTCTTCATCACATTCCTGAAACTGAATTTCAAGTTTAGAGTATTTATTTCTTACCTTATTTACCGTTTCAAGGGCATAAATAAGTTCTCCCTTGATATCATATCCATATTTCTTTGAATATTCCTCTATTTTTTTACCTTTGTCCACATATTTATTTTCTATTGGTTTATCTTATATAGGATCACCTACTTCTTCTTATAATGCCATTAGAAGATTTTCATAAGGTCCTTCAAGTGCATATTTATGTTCATCATCACTAAAACTATAACCATCCCTTGTACAATTATATTCAAGATGTCCAAAGTTACCACATCTAAAACACTTGAGAATTACTGGAGTCTTTTTCTTAACTTGTTATTTTTATTCAATCATATATAGGACTTCATCTCTATCATTGTTTGAAAAACTAGCATCACTATCACTTGAGTACTTACTTGCTTTATCCGAATAGTAGCTTCTATTTTGTCTTTGAAATAACTTACCTTCCTTATCTGTAGGAGGATTAATTAAGGGGTCATATTCAAATTCAACTACATCCCAAATTTCATTGCCAAGTGCCATTAGGTAGATCTTCATTCTCATACTCCAATATATATAGTCACTTCCATCAAATACTGGTGCTGAATTATCTGAGGACACATTCTTAGAATCCATTGTGTTCTTGTTATATTTTTTTTCAAGTTATTAAAATATTCTGAAGGAACTCGCTCTGATACCAATTGAATAACACAAGCTTATACTGAGATGGGGTGAATATTATAAGATCACTTTTTACTTTTATTTCCAAATCAATATTATGCAATGTATAGATAACAATATAAAAAAAAATAAACAAAACAATGTATAAATAACCACACGTAATATAGACACCATAATTTACGTGGTTCACCCAATGTGAGCTACTCCATGGAGAAAATATTTCACTAAAATTTTCTCAATCAATCTCTTGGAAATCCGTTCCCTATTACAATGTTTATGGACCTCTATCCAAAGGAGACACCAATCCCCTAAATCAAGTTCATGGATCTCTATCCATAGGAGAAATCCTTCTCCTCTACTCTAGCTGGTGATCCTCTAGAAGACTACTACCTCCACTGCACTAGCTTGTGGATATCTCTCCACTCAAGACTCTTGTCCCCACTTAGAAGACTTGTCCTCACTGCCCTAGCTAATGGATCTCTATACTCTACTCTCTTGTCACCTCCAAAGCTATGTCTCAAATATGCACTAAATCTAGTCCTTTAGTCTAGCACAAATATTCTCAATATCTGTCTCTAGTCTAGCACAAAACTATCCTCAAATATGCACCAAACTCTGTTCTCAAATTTGCACTAAATATAGTCATTCGATCTAGTACAAATCTGTACTCAATCTGGAATGTCTGCTCTACACCAATTTTCTATGTGACCATCATGATTGCACTAATAATACTTAATGTTATTATTCCTTGTAGGTACAAATGTCTTAGGATTTCTCCTAGTGAAGCCATATCCTCTTTTGTCATGAACCCTGCAATTCATTGCTTTGTGACCAAACTTATTACATGAGTAGCAATACTAATGGAAAAGTTGTCTGTTTCCATATTCCTATCTTTCCTGCGTCTTGCACTATGAAGCCATGTGCCCAAACTTGTGACATAAAAATCATCTTCCATTAGAGCCTCCTTGTCTTGACCTCATTGGTCTCCTAGTCTCTTTTGACCTATTTTGATTGCTGTTCCATCTATATCTTCTTTGTGCATTGTTCCTTTCCTTTTTGAAATCTCTATTGTCCAACTCATCCTCATATGTATTACTCTCTTTTACACTGTCTTCTTCTGAAGTATCTTCATCTAAAGTTTCTTCTCCTCTAAAACTTGAGGTTGAATTTCCTTCCTATTTCTTTTGAACCTATTCAAATCCAAGACCTGTTTTGCTTGATGTAGGCTTTTGTATCTTGATGAACTTATCAAAGTTCTTTGAGCTATTTTTGAATCCTTTTAGCTTGATTTTGGAGTCTTCTAAATCTTCTATCAGTAGTACCACTTCTTGTGCTAATTTTTCACATTCTAAGATCTTTGCTTCTAACTTATCTTTGAACCTTTTTGCCTTAGCCTTTGATTTTTCTAAATCCTCTATAAGCAATCTTATCTCTTCATCACATTCCTGAAACTGAATTTCAAGTTTAGAGTGTTGCTTTATTACCTTATTTACCATGTCAAGGGCATAAATAAGTTCTCCCTAGATATCATATCCATCTTTCTCTGAATATTCCTCTATTTTTTTACCTTTGTCCACATATTTATTTTCTATTGACTTGTCTTCTATAAGATCACCTACTTCTTATTATAATGCAATTAGAAGGTTTTCATCTGGTCCTTCAAGTGCATCCTTATGTTCATCATCACTGAAACTATAACCATCCCTTGTACAATTATCTTCAATATGTCCAAAGTTACCACATCTAAAACACTTGAGAATTACTGGAGTCCTTTTCTTAACTTGTTCTTTTTCTTCAATCATAAATAGGAATTCATATCTATCATTGTTTGAAAAACTAACATCACTATCACTTGAGTACTTGCTTTATCTGCATAGTAGCTTCTATTTTGTATTTAAGGAAGGCTTTACATGGTTTTAACACAAACCCTTGTAAAACAATATTTTGACAACTTTTCTTCAACTCTTCGCATTGTTCATGGTGGTAGTAATGGTGTACTCCATGGTATTAATGATAGCTTCATATGTTCACTTTGGCATCAATGAAAACTTCTCATTTTGACATCAATGACAACTAAATGAGCTCAAAATGTCCAACAATCTCCCTACGCGAATCGATCATGGTCACTTCCACTCCCAATACCCTCACAAAATGTGCACTGCTAATGGACCACCACGTCCAATGGGAGTGAGGCCTTAATCCCCCCCTTTTCATCTTTTCCCTGGCACTAAAAGACAACATGAATTTGTCTTCTTCCTCAACGATTGCATGAATTATTCTTTCTCTTGGTCACATGAAATTTAATCGAAGAAGGGTAAGTTTTAATGTCCTTTGGCATGGTATTTATATATGATTTCTACCTTTTTCCATAAACGTCGACGCTCCACTAAATTGATGATTTCGGCACTTCTTTAAAACCTTTATAATTTATAAATTATTTAAATTCTAAAAGAATTTAAATTTTATAAATTATTTTTATAAACCTTTGACTTTAATAAAAATTAAATCCTTCTTGAGATAAAATTTAAACCTTTCTTTGCACTCCGTTGATTTGATGTAAATTATTCTACCACCATGGTTTTAATAAAAACCTTAATTCTACCATCACAATGTTTAAGGAAGCCTTTACATGGTTTTAACACAAACCCTTGTAAAAAAATATTTTGACAACTTTTCTTCAACTCTTCGCATTGTTCCTGGTGGTAGTAATGGTGTACTCCATGGTATTAATGATAGCTTCATATGTTCACTTTGGCATCAATGACAACTTCTCATATTGACATCAATGACAACTAAATGAGCTCAAAATGTCCAACACAACCAAAATATATTTGATTATATGTATACAAGTATAGTGCATTGTATTGAAGTTGTATGTGTAGATATGAAGATTGATGAAGTATTCTTTGGGAAGTTTTGTGCAATTCATTTATTATCCGTTTTTCCTATGTTTTTGTTAATATTTTATTTAGAGTACCACCACAACCAACATACTTGTATTAGAGCTGGTGAAGTGGAGAACTTGAGGATTTGATTCTCCTTAACCAGAGAATCTAAAATTCAAATTTGTGAAAGAAAACTTAATAAATGATTGTTGTAATTATCATAGCTCATGTTATTACTTCATTGCCCATACCAAAATTTAAAGGAGAATTAATGTGACTATTGGTGCATAAAGATGAGAAATTTATTGATTTATAAAATAAGCGTGGAGTAGGGGCAATGAATACAAAGAACCAACCTATTGGAGCATTGTATCAACCACATAATTAAACAATCTAGAGGAAGAACAAAGAAAAACATGCCTTTGACTTTGTATCCCATACAAAAAACTCTTAATGAAAGCAATTTTTCAAGAATTACAAGTGTTAATATTACCAAAGAAATTGGGACACCTTGAAGATAACCCATAAAGGGTTTGATCAAGTGAAATTACAAACATTGAAGAGAGAATATAAGATTTTGAGAATGAACCAACACATAGGAGCATTTCAGCTGCAAGCTCACTATAGTGGTAAGGACTTTGGCCCAACTTTGAGAGGTCCAATGTTCAAACATCACTCAGTATGAGGGGACCGAAACCCCTCATAGAAGCCTGTGTAAAATTATTAAAAAAACAAATAAGATCATTTTATCAAACATAATAAAAAATGGAGGAAGCACAAAGAAAATATGCCTTGTCTTAGCATCACATAATAGCAAATTTTAATGTAGTGTTAAAAAGGAAGAATAGTACAATAATGGTGATGGAATGAAGGATGATACTAGAAATTTTTTTAGAAAATCATTTTGTGGGTTGAAGCAATTGCATAGCAATGTATATCCTTAAAAGAAGTTTCATAATTATAGTAAAGGATACGACTCCGCATGATATTTGGTACAGAAAGAATCCTTCAGTAAGAATCCTTTAGTAAGTTAGTTGAGAGGGTTTGGTTGGTTTATGTTCATATTGAAGATAAAAAAAGAAGAAATTATCGGTGATGTGACTCGGGTTCAATCCCCATGGTGGATGTGTATAAGAAGTATTACTCAAAAAAGAAGAAGAAGAAATTAGATCCAAAGAATCAAGAATGCATTTTTGTTGTTTATTCCAAAGAAAACACCACATATAGATGTTATGATCTCAAATTTAGACAATGCATTGTGCCTAAATATACAATATTTGATGAAATAGGAGTACATGGACAATAAGAAGAAAATAATAGGAATACAATAATGATTGAATATGTTAATGTGTCACAAGCATCGAGTCATAAGCATTTCTCTAAAGACAAGCACAAAAGAGAAGAGAACATTAAATCATATCTAAGCTACCAAGTATTGGATCCTAATTTTAATAGGATGTTCTCAACAAGCCAAGCAAAAACACAAGAATAAAGGCAAAAGAAAAAAAGAGATAATATGATTAACTATATGTTGTTGTCCAAGATTGAAGTAGAGCACTCAAGTTTTGAAGATGCAATACAAAGCAAGATTTGGACCAAAGCCATGGAAGAAGAATGGAATGTAATTAAAAATAATGATACTTGGGAATTGAATGAACTTCCAAAGAACAAGGACGTAATTAGAGTGAAGTACATGTTCAAGACTAAGTACAATAATGATGAATCAATTGAAAGAAATAAATTAGTGACAAAGGAGTATGCACAACAAATTGGTATGGATTATGATGAGACACATGCACCTGTTACAAGGCAAGACACAACAAAAATGGTCTTAACATTGGTAGCTAAAAAAATGGAGTGTACAGTAACTTGATGTAAAGAGTGCATTCTTGAATTGGAAATATAGAAGAAGTGTATGTGCAACACCCAAAAGTATTTGAAGTGAAAGGTAAAGAAGGACAAGTCTACAAGTTAAGAATTATAAGGAACAAAACAAACATCAAGGGCATGGTAATCAAGATTTGATACATACTTCTTAATGTGTAGATTTGTGCCCAAATTGTTGAAAGTATAATCCATATTATGGCCAAGGTCGACATTGTATGATGTAATCTTGTTTAGGCCTATAAGAAATCATTATACAAAGGTATTTAATTTGTTATGTTATTTAATTGTATAAGCCTTATGGGTCATGATTAACCTTATTATGATTAGAACCACCTTATAACTTATAATTAACCTAAATTCCTCTTGTTATGTCAAATTAAGTTAAACTTGTTTATGTAATTGGGATTTTGGTATTGGTATAAATACCCCTCACCACTCCATTTACTATATCAGGGTGTCATGATTCTTATCTATGGATAATATAACAATTACTTATCGTGTATATGGGTGCCTCTAGAGTGTTGTGATTCTTATTTATGGATAATATAGTGTTTAATTATGGTGTATATGGGTTCCTCCTATCTACATCTCTCTTTTGACCTTTTTGTATGCTTTCTATATAATATTTGAGTGAACGGATCGTTTCTGTTTATTTTTGGCAATAGGTGTAAATTCTAATATTGTATGAGAGTAGGTATGAAGCTTCATTGTGTAATCACATAGAAAGTATTTTTGTAGCGTTTGATATTTTATTTCAATTATTAGGACAAATTACTTCTTAGAACTTCATAAGCACCGCCAAAAAATGAGGTAAAGGGAAAATACAAATTTTCTTTCCAATTATTTTGTTTTTTTGGAAAATTTACATCTACTCCAGGTTATGTTACATTATTGTTGGAATATTTTTGGCTTATTTTGTGTAGAACTAAACTAATTATAACATAATGAATATTGCCACTTTGATTTTAGAAGGGTGTCTTAAATTCTTCATAGAGAGTCAATTATTGTTTCCTCACAAATAGGGCTCAATGTCATTGCAAAGTAGGGAGAATTATGATGTTTTCATCCTACTTTGAAGCTTTGGTCCCTTAGTTGGAAGAAGGAAAAAGAGGCATATTCATTTTCCTCTATTCAAATTTTGCATATCATGTCTGCTTCAATTGTTGGAGCTCTTTATTGTTATGGATCATGATGCCCTCCTTCATGGAGAGGGCACACCTTTGGACCAAGTAGTGATGGAAATAACCAAGCTAGAAATACATGGTATAAGGACATTCTATCTTTTAATGTAAGGAACAAAAGAAGAATTTTTTTTCTTATTATTTTTCCTTGGAAAAATAAGATTTAAAAAATGGATGTTTTTAAAAAATCTCACTCTAGGGCTATTTTGGAGGTCAAAGTTCTAGAGGCCATAAATTTTGTAAATAGAAGTATTTTGAGCCCATTTGTTTTCAAATCACATGATTTTTTGAGCTCTTTGCATTGGTCATATTTTTTCAAGGGCTACAACTGGAGGGACATCTCATTGTGTGATTTCCTTCAAGAGATATTGACCCATTCAAAGGGGTAAATTTACAATATGTTATGCAATTAGAATCTTTGATCTACATTTATAGGATATAGTTGGATTTGTGATATTTGCAGTATTTAAGTCTTTTGGAGGTATATAGAAAAGGTATTTAAAATATGTTCTAATCAAACCTTCCTCTTCCTTAAGTTATTAATTCATCTTATACATGAAGATATAACCCTTCATGATCTCTTCTTTTTTTTATTCTTTGTCCATGTGCTATTGGATTTTTAATGATTTCTCATAAATCGGTTCATGCAAAGCCCTTTTGGTGATATAAATCAAGTGGTCCAAGGGAAAGCCAAAGTTTTCACACAAGGTGATGTATGTCGTAAATGATAAAGTTATGCTTTCAAGCCTTCCTTTATGCGATTATAGAAAATTGAAGTAAAAATTTAGAGGGAGTACTCTTAACTGCTCTTTCTTATATAAAGCCATAGTAGAGGTGTTCTTTGGATATGTATAGAAGTATCTAATATTGGTGGTGGTGACTATGGTCCATCCTAAGGATATTTCTAGATGATGAGGGGGTTCAATTGATACTTACTCAAGTATGAAGACCCATTAGAGCATCTATTATGGGGGGAATTTGTTATTATCACTAATATATTCTCTCCTTGGTTCCTAAGTTAATTATGAGGAGGCATTGAAAGTGTAATAAGACTTATGGCTAAGGCCGACATTGTATGATGTAATATTATATATTCCTATGGGAAACCATTGTACAAATGTATTTAATCTAGGTATTATTTAGTTATGTAAGCCCTATGGACCAAGGTTAATCTTGTTATGATTAGAACCACATTATAACTTATAATTAACCTAAATACCTCTTGTTATGTTGGATTAGGTTAAACTTGTTTATGTAATTGGGATTTTGGTATTGGTATAAATATCCCCACATCCATACATTGTATCAGAGTGTTGTGATTCTTATCTATGGATAATATAGTGATGATTTATGGTGCATACAAATGCCTACTATCTATATATCTCTTTTGTCCTTTTTTGTGCTTTTTGTGTAAGATTTGAGTGAATGGATTGCTTCTATTCATTTTTGAAAAAATGTGTGAATTCTAACATGAAGTGAGAAAAAACTCACATTGTACTACAAAAAGGAAGGTGATGATATGTTGATTGTCTATTTATATGTTTATGATATAATTTCCATAGGAAAATAACCAAGAACAAAGAGAGAGTTAAAGCAAGCCATGATGCAAGAATTTGAAAAGAGAGAGGCACATAAAACACATAATGAGAGCTTCATTTTCCAATCTAGATAGGCACATTATATGTTTAAGAAGTTTCGCATATAAATTTGCAAATATGTTCCTACTCCACTTGCACAATGTCAAAGAATATACAAGGATGATGGAAGCAAAAGAGTGGATGAGAGGAAGCATACAAGTTTGATTGGCAACCTCATGTACTTGACAACAATGATACCAAATATTGCATATGCGGTCTCTTTGGTTTCAATATTCGTGATTGAGCTATTAGAAGACCATATGAGATTAGCTAAGATAATTTTAAGGCATGTGTAAGAAAACTTAAATTATTTAATCCTTTACATTTAATACAATAGGATTGAGTTGATTGGGTATAATGGTTCAAAATGGGGAGGCTCAATGAATGATAAGAAACATACATCATGAAATTGTTTCTCACTAGGAAATGGATTGGTAACTTGGAATTTAAAGAGATAAGAAATGATCACACTCAAAAATAGAGGTAGAGTATATAGCAGCTACATCAAGAAGTACATAAACAATATGGTTGAATTAGGCCCTACAAGACTTGGGTTAAAAACAAGAAAGACCAACTAATATTTTTTGATAATACGAGTGTAATTCAAATGACTAACAGTCTTGTTTTTTTATAAAAATATCAAAGCATATTAAATCAGTGAATCATTTGATTAGAGATTTAGTTAAAAAAAAGAAATTAAATTAAAATATTACAATCCAGAAGATTAATATTTTTTTTAAGTAAAAATTCATAAGATTAATATGCAAACATTTTTTACAAAGATAGTGACAAAGAATCAATTTATTTCAATTAGAAAGAAAATTTTCCCATTCAATCTCAATAAGAAGAATATTGAAAGTTGTAATACTACATATAAAAAATATTAGAATAATAGAAGAAGAAGACAAAAATCAGAACATTACAAAATTGGAGTCGTAAATGAAAATAAAAAATGAAAAATATTCTCACCTAGATTTGGAAAGAATTATGGCACATCAAGAGTCTCCTAAAATTATGAAGATATATTCTATTACACACATATAAATATAACAAATTATATTAAAGCTACATGTGCAAATTTGAAGATTGTTGAACTAACTTTGGGGTTTCTTTTGGATTTTTTTTTCATTTTTTCTTTCTATGTTGTGTTAATATTTGATTTAGAGTACCATCACATCCCATAGTCTTGAATAAGTTTTGTTATTTTCTCTACATTAGAATATGCTCCATAAGAAAAAAAAAATTCTATTATGTTATTTATAGTATCACCTAATGATGGTTTTGCAATTAATCATAACACAAAAAGACTATTGTTTTCTTGTAATCATACATTGATTTAAAACATGCCATCAAAAGTGTATCCAAATTGTTTTATTTACTCCCTTATTTTACATTTTATTTAGTGAATTTATTTCTTCATTATCTTATTAAAAAACCATTGCAATTTAATAAAAAATTTAAAAATGATTTTTATATTGATCTACAAATATGGATAGAGTCTCCTTCATTCCTATATTGCTTGTCCCTTTACTATCCTCCACAATTAATGTCATGATACGAGAGTGTTCATTAAAAGGTAATTATGACCAAATGAAGTTTATAGAATGTTTGAATATTTCTTTCATCTAATAGAAATGCTTTTTTTTATATCATTAAATTTCATGTTTTTACTTTGTATTATATATAATAGTAAGTCTAACGATAAAGGATTAGGTACTCAAGATACATGGTTCAAGGTTGAAATCTAGATGGGGTAGGGTGTATATGACTTGAATGTGGATAATATAACATGAATGCCTCCCCCTTACATAGTGAACATAGATAGCATAAGGAAGTTTGAAGATATTCAATATATTGTTTATTTGTAATATTGTATTGAATTAAAACACGTAATCAAGTCTATTCATATTGATTCATTTACCCATTATTTGTTGAATTTATTTCTTCATTATCATATTAAAAGACCATTGTAATTTAACAAAATTTTAACTACAATATTAATGTGTATCTACAAATATGATAGAGTCTTTGTTCCTATCTTGCTTTCCCTTTTCCATCCTCCAAAATCAATATCATGATAGTAGAATGTTCACTAAAGGCAATAACAACTAGATCAAGCTTATAGAATGCTTGTAAATATTGTTGTTTATATTATTAACTTTCATATTTTTGTTTTATATTATATATAACAACAAATTTAATAGTAAAGGTTTGGGTACTCTAGATAGGAGGTCTAGGGTTCAAATCCAAAAGGGTAAGGTATATACAACTCGTATAGGGATAATACAAGTGCCTCCCTTTATAAAGTGGATTTAAAAAGTATAAGGTGATTTGATATGTTTAATGCTCATGGATATTCAAAACTATTTAACTTATATTAAAATAAAACAATACTTATTTATATTTTTTATTTTTAGATAATATTTTGAACTACACATCTTTTATAAACCATAATCTCTCTCTCTCTCTCTCTCTCTATATATATATATATATATTAGTAAACTTTTATTTCTAACAAGTTTTATGGGATTGAAACAGGACCCATCCTTATTACATATTGACTAAATCAAGCTTATAGAATATTTGAATACTTGTTTATATAATATAAATATTGTTATTTATATTATGTTTTTACTTTATATTATATATAGTAGCAGGCCTAATGGTACAAGTTTGAGAAGTTCAGATAGGAGGTTCAAGGTTTAAATTTGGAGAGGTGGGGTATATATGCCTTGTATATGGATAATATAACACAAATTCCTTCTCTTACATAGTGGAATGGGAAAGTATAAGGTGGTTTAATATGCATGTTGAACTTAAAATTTATATGACTTATTATAAACAAAAAATAATAATGATATATATATTAGATAGTATTTTGAATTAAATATCTCTTGTATTATTTTTATCAATAAGTATCAAACAAAATTACAATATATATATGCATGCATGTGAAAGGTTATTATATTTACTTCCTAAACACCCTAGATAGAATCAAAGTACGAATATATATATATATATATATATATATATATATATATATATATATATATATATATATATATATATATATATAAAGCAAAAAACCCCTTGCGGGGCCGCCTTGGTTTGAGAGACCACGAACAAGGGGGTTCTACACCATCAAAGTCACCTAGGAATCGCACTCGACCCTGCCCGCACCAACATTATCAATTGGATTTTGGATACCCAATTCAGCTTTTTGGTAGGATGGAGATTTGAACCTGGGACCTCCCTTGGAGGATTGCCCTCTCCTCTCCAAATCACCTACAACACCTGGGTAATAAAAGTATGGATATGGAGGTTACTTCAAATGGAGGGAAAAATTTACCAACAACTTATCGAGGGGTGCCCTTATTTGAGGGGAGAATGAGATTAAAATTATGGAATATAGTTATAATTAAAGTTCATAATAAACAACTGACATGGAAAGGTAGATGGTTATCATTAGCAAGAAGAGTGCAACTAATTAAATTAATATTACATGTTATTCCAAATTATTATATATCTTTGTATATCATGCCTAAATAGATAGAAACAAGTTTAATCTATATTACACGATCATTTTTGTGGTCAAGATTACATCATAAAAGGAAATTTTCTTTGGTGAAATGGAGCAAGGTGTGTGATATTAAAACTAGGGGAGGTCTCGGTTTAAGAGTTCTTACAGATACAAACTTAGCTCATAGAAAATAAGTAATTTGGAGATTGGACAATGAGAGTTAAAGACAATGGGTAAGAAATATGTTGAGCCTAATGACCCAAGCATAATATTTACTACATTCTTACTACCAAATGAATTTGCACTATGGAATGGTTTAAAAAAATCAATTGATTTAGTTATTAAAGGTCTAAGATGGGTGGTGGGAACTAGAGAAAAAAATCCTATTTGGATGGATACTTGGTGTGATAAAAAACCACTCAATCTAGATCTAGTTATGAAACCATGGATGAGACTACTTCAAATAAATATGATGACAAAGTTTCAAATATTATGTACAAGGATTAGGAAGGAATATACAAATGTAAAGAAGATTTTTTTACAAGTATAGAAGACATTGATGCCAGGAGGCAGTTGAGCTAGAAGATATTTTTTCTTGAAAAAAGTCATAATTTTATATTAAGTAAATATGAAATTACATTCTTCAGATGCCTCTTTGGTATTTTTCAAAATTTTAATAGTGACCTAAAAGTCATGTCGTTTATACATCATAACTAGATATCTCTATTATGCTAAGTTCTATCCTTAGACTCCTTCCCAATTTATAAAACATTATCCTTTAAATCACTAAGTTTTGAGTTATTTGAAAAAGTTGCTTTATTTATGCTTACTTTAACTATTAATCCCCCTATATAGATATTTCAACAATGATTATTTTTAGGGGAGTCAAGGATAAGCTGATTTGGGAGTTGAATTACTCAGGAGAATACACAACAAGAAGTGGATATAATGTAAAGCTCCAACAAAATAGGAATACCACAAGAATAAGGAGAGATATTTGTGACAGCCCAAACATATCTAAAGTCAAAATTTTTGTTTGGATGGTAGGTCATAAAAGAATTTTATCCTAGCATAACCATATGAAAAGGGGTTTTCAGAGCCCCTCACAATGTGTTCTTTATAAAAATGAGGAAAATATATACCATCTCTTGGAATTATGCTCAATAGTCTATAAACTATGACAATGGATTTTTAATATGTTTGGTAAATGCATGGTGATGAATGGTAGAATTGAAGAATGGTCTAAGCAATGAAAAAGCACTTATAAAACCGAGGCTTTATAGACAATCTGGGATATATCAAAAGATAGAATTCTTTGGACTGGATGGCTAGAAAGAAATAGAATAATATTTAACGGAAAGGAAAGCAATTTAGAGGTAATGAAAATGAATATTTGTTTAACCATAGAGGAGTCTAAACCAACCCTATTAACTCACACAATCCCTAATATTGAAATATAAAGCCTTGATAGATGGATTCAAGTCATAAAATAGAATTATGATGTCGGGTTTAGGAGAAATAAAAAGAAGACAAAGAATATAAAGTAAAAACCACCAGATGTGGATTTGGTCAAATTGAATTTTGATGGAGCATCTAAAGAAAATCTAGGACTAGCAGGAGGAGGAATAATTATAAATAATAGAGGAGATATTTTGTCTCATTACGCTTTGAATAGTGGATTTAATACAAATAATGAAATTGAAGCTTGATTAGATTTGGAAGGGTTAAAAATATGCAAACAAATGAAATAGAAAAAAGTATGGATTGAAGGTGATTCACTCATAATAATAAATGAAATTTTGAGGAAAGCAAAGGCTCCATGGAACATACAATATATAATTGTGGAAATACAAGACCTTGCTATAGAGTTTGAAGAAATCAAGTTTACACATACGTTAAGGGAAGGAAACAAATGTGTAGATAGGCTAGCCAATAGAGGGGTTTTAATTAAGGATTGTGAAGTTAAATTCTCTTTTCCATGGTTAGAGAAAGTAGTAAGTTTAGCTGAAGTTGACAAGAAAATGTTGACTACCTGAATCAAATAATGATTAAGATTTACTTTAATGTTTTTCATTGATAATATTTGCTTTATTTTATAACATTAACGTGTTTTCATATAAACTATTTATTAAAATTTATGTGGTTGCCTTATGCTTTAGGAAGGAAACTAGCAATCTAGATATGGTATAGTAGACTATGATAGTGCAATGTTTCGGATATATTACTCTACTACGATGTAATGCATGGAGAATAGAGATGGAGTTTTGGTATTTTGAAGGCCACTACAAGAAAATTTCAAGAAGAATGTTGAATTCTAGAATATTTGTATTCACATAGAATATTGAAGAAGATCCAAAAAATGAGAATCAAGAATTCAAATATTTTATGAAAAATGATGTAGGTATCTAGCCATAGCAACTCAATTGAGATGAGGATTGAATCTGTGTAAATTTTCAAGATTGTAAAGGAGAGAGTTGTGATTTTTCAAGGGTGGGGGACCCAAGTACAACCCCTTGTTCTCCAACAAAAAATAAAATAAAAGGTTATTACAACTTTTTTAATAGGTTATATAGCATTGAAATGATCCCACCCAGGTTACTTCATGATCAAGTAAAACTTATAAAATGTTTGAATATTTGTTTTATCTAATTTAAACATTGTTTTAATAGGTTATATGGCATTGAAATGACCCCATCTAAGTTACTACATGACTAAATCAAGATTATAAAATATTTGAATATCTATTTCATCTAATCTAAATACTATTGTTTATATTATTAGAGTTTATATTTTTTCTTTATATTATACATAATAACAAGTCTAACAACAAAAGCTTAGATATTTCAGATAAGAAATTTAAGATTCAAATATAAAAAATATAGGGTATATAAACCTTGTACATCAATAATAAAATACTAGTGCTTCTCCTATATGATGGACTTAAACCTTAAAAATTAATTTAATGTTTCCTTTATATCATGGACTTGAACCTTAAAGTTGCTTAATTCACAATAAATTGAAAAATAAAATCATTCATATTTTTCTTGTTAGTTAAAATTTTGAATCAAACATCTTGTGTATTGGTTTTATCAAATCAATACCAACCAACATAAAAAAACTCATGTTATTTTGCTTCCAACCTTGGTAACATATAGCTTGGCAACATACAATAGGAGTCCATATTTTGAACCACTTTAATTAAATATTTTAGTTAGTGTTATTTCACTAGAATGTTAAGGTTGACCTATAGGATAATTTTGAACTTTGACTTATGGTGTGAAACTTTTCACTACCAATCATTTGATCCAAACCCATGGACTAAATATTAGGGTTCATACACAAGATTTGAACCTTGGTTTACAATGTGAAAGCCTATGATACTCACCATTGACTCCAAACCCTTTAATTTTTTTTTTGAGGTTCACATATGAGATTGGAACAATTGTCTACAATGTAAAACTTGTTGCTCCCAACCAATTGTTCCAAATCACTTGGTCCCCTCTATCATTAGATCTTATTATATATAAACATTTATTTTTTTGACTGAGTCTAAAAAGCTTTATTTTTCTCTTCAAATTTATTTGCTCTATTTTGTAGGTTTTAGCCATATGAGACCACTTTTTATCAATTGACACTCTATCGCATGCTTATTTACGGTTTTGAGTTCTCTCATGGTTTTCCAATCACACAAGTAGGGCTTTAGTGCAAGAGCACATTTTTGAGTGACAATGCCTATGATTTATAGGTGATGCCATAAATGATGCCTCTATAATAATCCTTCCTTTTTATAGATGGTGTCATTGAATACATCCAATGACACTATCTCTTTTTATAGGTGACACTAATAATAGAACCTTTGTTTAATAGTGGTGCCCTAGTGGGGTTGTGACTACCTGGAGGATAATGCTATTGAGCTATATTAGAGCAAAAAGGGACACTCTAGAGGAGATTATTAGGTTGAAATGTGTGTGCTCTAGTCTAGAGATCTTGACCTTACAAAGTAAGATGACAGTTTCTCAGGTATAACATGGAGAGTTTTTTCTTTTCATTCTCTCCTTTTGTATGTATATTTTCTAAATTTCTCCCCTTTTTTTAATCTATTAATTGGGCTCAAACACCATGGACATTATTATTTTTGCTTAAACTTAGGTCTGAGGGGATGGATTTGATTTTGTTTTTGTATTTTTTGTTGTCATTTACACCTCCAAGGGGTTGGAAACCATTGTCTTTCCTATCCTTATTTAGAGATAAGAGTTCATCAAACCCATTAGTGTAGAATAGCAAAGAGGGATCCCTTGTTAGTCTTTGAAAGATTTAACATAGAGGGAATAAGTCACACAAAACCCCTATCTATCTCTTTTTTTATGGTTAAGTACTAGTAGGGATGCTTTGCTATAGTGACAAAATTGGTTTGTCACATAAATAGTGTCATGTTTACTATGATGATAACACCAAGATGTTATAATAATAGTGTTTCTTTTCTATGATGATAACATAGTATAATTGGCTAAAATTGTAGCACTCTTGCTTAATGGTGGTTATTGTAGGAAAATTTTCTCTACAACCTTGCTTCACTCCAAGTAATACTAGTAAAAAATAGGATGGGCCAAGGCAATGTTATTAAAAGGTATTTTCTGCCTTCAGTTGAAATAAAGGAGCTCCAAAAAGGGTAGACAAGCTTAGAATCCATGTCGAACATTAGATCTTCCATCTACAATCGACACTCATATTTTACCCAAACCCAACAACATCAAAGGCATTAAGGTCCATAAGTTGTTTGTTTTGAATCCAATGGTCTATGCAATCCTTTCGATGAAGGAAAGCACATAAACAAAGAGAAGGCTCTGATAGAGGCTAAAGTTAAACACATGGTAACTAGTCGAGAGCCTAAGAAAGAAAATCACCAACACGTAATGAAGAAGGCCCACCATTGACTAGAGGAGGTTCCACCTCATTCGAGGACACATAGCTATTGCATGTGCAAGAAGGAGGTGAAGAATAATTAAAGAGGACATCTACCATTGGTCGCAAGGCTTAAAATTTATGGCTAAGCTTGTTAGAGCCAATCACATATTAGCCATGGCCATTGCCCACCATACGTGTGAGCCTACCTTATCCACCTACACTAGTCAAGGAGACTATATCTACCTTGTCAATAAGGCAACACATTATAGGGGAAACATGGTCGAATAATAATGGTGCAACCACCTCGATGCAATAAAAAATCCAAGTTTAGCCACACTTGATCATCCAAAGGCCCAAAAGCTTTTAATATTTATGGCCATAGATCCAAAGAAATCAAAGATGCTATCACACAAGTTATAGAAGGATTCTCTATTGTAGGAATAAAATATATTTCTAGGTCTTCTACACAAAACTTTGGAGGAAAGGCACCCTCCTCTTGGATTATAAATAGACCCAAATTTATTGTAAAAGTTATTAAGAACCATCTGCTCATACCTGGTACTTGGCCTTACGGGCTCTTCATTTCAGCCTTCTTTCCTACTATAACAAGTTGAGCCCAAACCTTTTCTCATGTCTAAGGAGCATCGAACCCTCTAGGACTTATTATCTTGTAATATTTTTAGGCATGTTAATGGAATCCATACCTAATTTTTCTCTTCCCTCATTCTCTCAGCTTGTTTTAATTCCTAGGGGTGTGTTTGCTTGATTGCATTCACTTGCTGTAGGTTAAATTATTCATGTTCAATTGCCACTTGTTGTAGTTAGAAATTTGGGGTCCTAATCTTTGGTACATTACCCCAATAGCTTAGGATTTTATTTTCCTATGAAAGCATTTAATTTCCTATTTTTCACTTTCATTACAATTATTTTCCTAGCATTAGCTTAGGAAGGTCCACTATGCACCAATGATTATATTTTGATGAGGTGTTGATCTTGATTAAAAATCCTAGAGGTTGCCCCATAGGTGGTCCTCCTTCTATGAGGCTTCTTTTTGTTTTCCTCTACATGAGGCATGGGTGCATTTGTCTAGTTGGTCCCCCAACCTGGGTTTGGAAGGGGAATTTTGAGATGACAATAGTTCATTTGGAATGCTATATGGGACAAGTTTTTATAGTTTACCTCACAAATAATTAAGAAGTTTGACTATGAATCTAGTGGAGGTCATAGTCTTTCTCCTTGAAGAGAAGCACTTGAAAAATTCACCTGGCGACTCTACTTGATGACTTAGATTGAAAATATAGACCCTGAAGAAGTCATACAACAAAAGATAAACTAAGATTTATATGGGGATCTCTATCTTATCAGCTTGTTGAAGTAAAATCTCCCCATCTAGTGACTTCATTCTCAAAGGAAGTCCTAAAATTAAATGAGAAAAATACGTATGACCAAAGCCTTTGCTAGAGCTAATAAGTAAGAGTTGGTACCACCTATGAACCAAAAAGAAAAGAGAAGGAACCAATAGTGTAACATGATGACTGTGGTACATTACACAACCAATTTGTTTTTCATGTGGAATGATAGAGGTCCCCTAATCCCACTAGTTCCACCTGACACATGGGACCTGCTTATTTCCTTGATGCCCAAATCCGTACCCTACTTCTCAAGAGAAGATGTTGTCACTTTGATAGAATACTTGTAGAACTTGGTAAGCTTATGCACCATGCATTTTATTGAAAATCAAGATATAGCCTTGAGGCTATTGATAACTTATTTTTGAGGGAGATTTTATGAATGGTACCTCAATCTCAACCCATGATTAATTGAAATTTGGGACTAGTTGGTAGAGCTCTTGGTAAAGTGATTTGAAGAAAAGGTATATGGAGCATCAATCCTAGAGCAACTCACAACTATCAAGAGGGTACTGGTGGAGACAATGGATAATTTTAATATTTGATTCCATAAGACTTGGTAAAGGATCCCTGACAAGATCTTGCCACCTCTAGGTATGACATTAATTTACTATCTAAAAGCTTTTAATTTTGATATTGCCATGATAGTCAAGTCTAAGGGTGTTAATTCACTACCAAATGCCTTTGAGATAGGAATCCAAGTTGAGAAATACCTAATACAAATAGGAAAGCTAGCTCTTATATCACTTCTACCATTGATTCCCTCCATTTAGTACCCCTACCATTACTCTTTGACCATACAATCCACTACAAGTTTGACTCATCCACCTACATAACTAGAGTAGAATTCAAATTCATCTCCTCTAGATGTTAAAATAGATGAGATATTAAAACTATGAGGACCCTCACTAATGATGTTATAACCCTAAATAGGTGGTACAACATCCAAAGGTTTCCTTATCAAAGTTATCCAAAGCCTTCTTTCCAATAGGGAAACTCAAGCTTTTGATCACCTCCAATTGGATATCATGAGCCCCTATTTTTGACCAATAAGAGTCTTGGTCATCCCCAAGCCTAGACTCAGTAGATAGTACCCATATCGATCCCAGTCCACCAAGTGCCTACAAGCTCAACTAGGGACTTGGTCATCACCTAGAACAACTATGTTGAAGACCCTAGTGGATGGTACTATTCCACTCTTGATTATACTTCCTTTGACTATTATGTTAGAATTGAATCTTAGGATGTTGAGAGTTCCTCTTTTGACCATAATATCACTCATCCTTTTTTGTCAAAAGTTCTAATGTCGAGTCAGGAACCTATCACTCAGTCTCCAATTATGCCATTGATTGTTGACTTATCAACCTTAGAGCAAACATTTTTACTTGGGATGAAGTAGAAGTATACATTGTGTTAGATGAAATAGGTCCCTCAGGAAAGAGACTATACTTTTGATTGTAGTATAATACATAAGAAAAAATAAGGGCCATTGAATAGCAGGGAACACCTAGCATGACTAAGGCTAGGTCTTAGAGGAGAGAAGTGGATAATTGAAGGACCCCTCTAGCATAAGGTACAATAGTGAATTAGGGCCAAGTAGTCTTGACAATGATAAGAGTTACCCCTAAAACACCAAGGTAGCCCATTGTGACTCCATCAAGGCCATCTCCAATGATAGAAAGGACCAAGATTACAACAATGTCAACCATTCCAAGAGACCCTTCTGTTGAAACCTTCAATGTGGTGGAGCACCTAAGAAAGTATACTATAGCCATGTCTCTTTAGGAGGTCCTCTCTATTCTAAAATAGATGAAGAACTTATAAGGGGACCTAAATAAGCAAGAGTTGAGAAGACAAGGAATACCCATAATATTATAGATTTTAGACCTAGAGCCTAGTAGGCCCAAGCATATGCCATTCTACATAAACCTAACCTAAAAATTTCAATTGATACACAACTGTATAGTTGACTCAGGGTCCAACACATCAGTAATGCTGAGATAGGTGGAAAAAGCACTTGGTCTATCACTAGAAAATGCCAATAATAGGGTGGTGTAGTTAGATGGCACTATAGTGCTAGTATTTAGGCTTACTCAAGACCTTCCTTTGGTACTCCAAGAATTCCCTAACTTGATGGTTCATCAAGATATAGTGGTGATCAATATATTGATCTCATATGGAATATCTCTCTTATGAGACTTTATCACTAAGATCAAAGGATACTTGTTTCTTGATTGGACCTACATGCTGCTCCAAAATAGATATGGGACCAAGTTAAAAATCCTAGCATAACCCCTCCACACATATTCCTTCTAAAAGGAGTGGGAAGGATCTAACCTACTTAGCAAAAGAAGAGTTGTAAATATTTGACTACTTCATCAACAAGATGCACCCATACATCCCTAGGGACTACCTAGAGTAGTGGGCATATGAGAGATGGAGATCAAATACTAATGAAGCATTTGATCTAGTTGCATGGGGTGATTTATCACTAGGTATTCTACTCTATACATATTGTACATAACAAAAAAATGGGAGGGCTTTTTGATGTGAAGGTATTTAAAACTTTTAAGATTAGAATCCAACAATGATCTTGACTGACAACTCGATCAAAGGAAGTCTATCTATGATTGTTCAATTAAATATTATCAACAACCATGGAGATGGCATTCAACCTAATGGTAGTTGAATATCTAGTGTCACCTAGGAAAACGAGCCTAGAAAATCACCATGAGAATATGGGATGCAATGGTTGAAACCTAGAGAAGCACATAATGAAAAAATTGTAAGGTAAAATCAACAAAATAGGTGGGTTAATATAATAGAAATAATTTTCCATAGGATCCATTACTAAGGGCCACACTTTTCCACTTTAGAAATCATGCATGACCTTAGAACCCCATTGGTGGAATTTGAATTAAGTGGTGAAGGTGCTATGTTGTCCATTTCTTGTTGAAACTACAATTAAAAATTTGATACTTTGGGGTGAGTGTCATATCCATAAAAAATTGGAAGCCATACTACACATTCATGGCAGGAAAGGGAACAAGTCTTATAGAATGTTCTATAACTCAAAAGGAAGATAATCATTTCAAAATATTTAAACCAAACCCAAGCTGAGAAGACAACAAACATCTCCTACCATATACCTATAAAAAGAGAATATTTCATATAAGTGGAGCAACTAAAGTTGATTTGCCTGCTGGAATCCCATAGGAAAATCTATAAGAAGGGAAACAAAAAACTTCAAATCCTTTCTTGCTAGCATGATATTAAAAAAAATCTAAGGAATTAAATGAGAAAGGAGAGATAAAACCAAATTTGACAAGATCCTAACTGCGTAAAAGTGTCCAAGAAGCAATGGAGAAAAGTGAAAGCAACAACATTAGAAGCCCTATGCCTAGGGTAGGACATATGCCAGTTGTGTCAGGTACCTCCTTGACCATTTTTGGCTAAGAAGTGACAATACCCTTCCATCACTCTATAGGTCCCAAAATCATAAAATATGTGTTAGACGGGTAGTATACACCAAGCTATCCAAGAGGTCCGAGAGCCTAAGAGATGGGGTACTAGAATATTTCAAACAAATATCTTCTAAAATATTTGGTGCTTGCATTTGGACTAGCACTTTGTCATAATACATAGTACCCAAAGTGCAAAATTATTTCAAGATAATCACCTTATGCACTAAGCTATACAACCTTGATACTTGGAATATTCAAACCCCTAATAAAGGCTTCAGAGTGGTCATCAATGCTGACCTAATCTAAGAAATGTTAATGGTAGAAATATGGACCATCATGATCAATTTTGCAAGTGCCACAAAGCTCTACAATGTAACCCTAGGGAAGCTTGACTACCTCCAATATGAGTGCAATGTAAAGGAAAAATAGCTACCAAAATTCCCATGGACATTAGATGTCTGAGATATAGTTCTAGGGATGTGGCAAGAATTTTGGAATTCATATTTTTCTTGAAGGAGGAAAATGAGCTATTTAGACCTAGATTGGGATCTTGTATTGCATGAGGAATCTCCCTACTAAGGAGGGTGGTTTTTTATTTTATTGATTGTATCATAGAGAACAACCATGAAGGGTTGGTCAAATGGCTCAAATATTCCTTGGTCATGCATTCCACTACTCAATATATTTAGCTTATTTGATCTTGTTCTAGAACTTGGGGTTATATCTCAGATTAGCTATAAGGGCCAAGGATGGTTCAGGTTATTTAAAACATGTTTCCTCTTGGATGAAAGGTTTGGAAGTATGTTATTCCTCATCTTACTATAATTTTATTTATAATTTATTAATCCTCACATTGACAAATCTTAAGGGATAAAGGCTTAAATTCCTCAACGCAAGTTGTAAGAAATTATTGGGGAGAAAACTCCTTAGTGAGTAGTTTTTTATTGAAGATCGAACGCTTGTTAGAATGTATGGTTTTGGAAAAAATACATACTGGTTTCCAAAACATGTGACCAAATGGTTCTTTACTTTAATAGCCCTTTGTCAGTTAGATATCATCAATGATCAGTATGCAAGTAGAAGGAATAAAACCAATTTGTTCAAAATACTTTTCTCCTTTGGAGAGATTAGTTTAAAGTGAAAGGCTAATGAGCTTCTAGAAAAGAATCTTGAAGAATTAAAGTTATAGAAGGCTATAAGGGAAAGAAAATATGACCCTGATAGGAAATTCATAGAGTGGCTAGTCAAAATTAAGAACTCAACATAGTTCATACATGAGTCTAGGATGGACCTAGAAATGATCTAGAATCCTATAGGTGATGAGGGCATGCCCTTGCTAAAGCATATGCTATAACAAGCTCCACCAACATCATTAGGGAGGAAGACTTACTATGAATTCTATAATGTGACCAAGAAGGTGGACCCAAACTACCAAATTCATACACCTAAGTTGAAGCTCCTATTAAGGGAAAAATGTTAAACGAAAAAGATCAAAATGTGGTGGGTGATGTAGCAAGAGACCAAAAATATAGTTCCCATATTTGGTCAAATTGATGAAGATGTAGAATTTGAGGAACAATGGGATAGGGAGTATGCCAAAGAAGAAAACTCCAATACAAGCAGAGATAGCGAGAAAAGGGTTCTGGAAGCCATCACCCAAGTAATAATAAAAGTATAAGTAGGGGTAAAAGAGGTTATTTAATTAGAATAATATACTTCATAGGTCATATAGGCCATGATACCTGAACGACACTCCCAAATAAATAACTTTTGGTTTAGGCATCCACCCTAATGCAACATAAGTGAAAGGAGTCATCCCATAATGTTGGCTCCCCACTAGCTAAGAAGAAGAAGAAATATTATTCAAAGGCAAAGGTCTAATTCAACATGAATTGAATGGTAAAAAAATACCTAATATCCCTCCTCCTCCTCTATTGAATGTTAGGAATCCATCACCTTTGGCACCAACCCCTCTAGTGTTGACTTCTATCCTAGTTGCCTTAGCGATTGTTGTTCCTCTAGCAATTTCCATTGTACTAACCCTCTATATGGAGATCCTACTCTAGGGTCCCAAAGTCCTTATGTCAATAGCATATATTTTTCTCCTATCACTCCTCTAGTAGGTGTTCAATCCTCCTTGGTTGGATAATTCTTTTCCTTCCATGTTGCCTCTCAATCGCTTTCCTTTTGCCCTTTCTTCCAACCCATATTGGTCGCGTCCACATTAGGGAAATTAGTTGTTAGCTCCACCACTCCTCCAAGCATACTACCATACTTAGAAGAAATTTAGAAGGTCTTTGAAAATGTACAAAAGGAGGCTAAAATATAAACCAATACCATGGCAAAGGAACTTTGAAGCCAAATTGAATTACAAGAGAGAGTTCTCCATATTGCCTATATGGACCCAAAGATCTTCAATACAAAAGAGAAAATGCATCTCCAAGAGTATCAAGTGACCAGGGTAGTCATTAGTCTAAAGGGAACTAGGGCTAGGGGCACAACCAAATTGACTAAAAACTCATGGAAACTGGTCAAACATGATTTAATGACCTTGGAAAGAAGGCTATAAAAGAAGGAAAGAGAGTTCTAGGAGGTAAAAGTTGCCCTTGATCTCCTAGACCAAGGTACACAGACTCTAAAAATAAAATAGAATAGATTTTAAGTGCTTGATAAAGTACCATCCTACTAGAAGGAGAATCAAGGAAGAGCCAAGAATTGTTGAATTAGTTGTTTGTTGTAGAAGATCAAATCAAATTGTATAAAGATAACTTCAAGAGGGAACTAGAGGAAGAACAAAATAGGTGCTTGGAAATCATGTAATAGACTACTAAAACATTGATCAGATATGTTTGCACCTCAAACTATAATAACATAGCTAATTCTATCACTTCAATGTCCCAACTCATTCACTTCATTAGCTCAACATACCAATTAAGTGTAGAGGTTTTTCAAGAAATAGAGTTGGCCCTTGTAGCCAAATTGGAAAAAATGCATGAAGTATTCTAGATTTAGATTAGCACCACAAGTGAACAAGAATTAGAAACTATAAAAATCTAGGACCAAGATGCAAATTCAAGAAAGTTTGGAGCACCACAAACAAAAAACAATCAACATAGGAATGTATAGCTCAAGCCAAAACCTTGAACAAAGTTGTCAAAATTTTGCATGCCTCCCTAGATTCCCTAATTCAAATAGGTCTACCATCCCTATGGGTATAAGGATATACCGCCCTATTAGAGTAGGAATATGCCTATGCCTTGGAAGAATAGAAAGAAAGAGGGCTAAATTTCTAGAAGTGAAAAAATTTCCTAACAATTGAAGATGCGATAAAAGCTATTGGACTTGAGGTGGAACTCAAGGTACAAGTTTGAGAATTTACACATATAACAATAGGTTTCTTGTGCATAGACCAAGTTGATATCCTAAGGAGTTATTCCCATTTCAAATAATCCTATGCACTCTCTGAAGAAGAGTGGGAGAAAGTGAGAGCTTAGATGAGCAAGCTCCCATATTACTAAACCTTCCCACATAGTTCCTAAAAGTTTTGTTCCTTATATTATTTACTTTTGTTGCTTTATTTTGTTGTTATTTTTGTTTTTATAATTGTAGCTTCCAAATTTTGACCCTACATCCAATGGCAAAGTCAAGAAGGGTTGAGGAGACCTAGGAGCTACTAAAGCTATAGGGAACATTTTCCTACAACCCAATTCAATCCAAGTAAGACTAGTCAAAAGTGGGATAAGCTAAGGCAATTCTATCAAAAGGTGTTTCCCACATTCAGTTAGAAGAAAGGAACTCCAAATAAGATAAAAAAATCTTAGAAGCCACATAAACAATTTTATCTTTAATCTATGATCGATGCTTATCTTCTACTCAAACCCAACAACATCAAAGGCATTAAGGCCCAGACATCATTGATTTTTAATCCAATAGTCTGCATGGTCCTTCCAATGGAGGAAAGTGCATAAAAAAAAGGAAGGCTCTAAAAAAGGTCAAAGCCAAACACATGGTAACTAGTCATAATACCAAGAAAGGAAAGTACCAACACTTAAAAAAGAAGGCCTGCCATTGGCTAGAGGGGGTTCCACCTCATCTTAGGACACATGGATTCCATGCATGCAAGAAGGAAAGTAGATGAAGGAGCATTAAAGACGACATCCACCATTGACAAAAAAGCTTGAATTTCATGACCAAGCTTGTTAGAGCCAACCATGCATCAACTATGATCATCACCCACTAAATGCGTAATCCTACCTTGTCTGCCTACACTAGTTATGGAGGCCATGCCCACCATGTTAGCAACATGAAAAAATCCAAGAGAAACATGGGAGAATAAAAATGGTGCAGCCACCCCAATGTAGTAGTAGAGAGTTGATTCAACCACACTAGATCATCCAAAGGCTTGAAAGCTTTCAAAATTTATAGCCCTAGATCTAGAGACCTTGAAGCTATTGTCATACAAGTTGCAAAAGTATTATTGGCTACAAGAATATAATAGACCTTCCGTATAGAACTTTGAAGGAAAGGCACCCTCCTCTTGTCTTTTAAATAAGACTAGTTTTATTGCAAAAGGTATTGGGAGCTATCTGCTCATGCTTGGTACCCAACCTTGTGGGACCTTCCTGTCATCCTTCTTTCCTATTGTAACAAATGGAGCCCAAATATTTTATCATGCCTAAGGAGCATTGGACCCTCTATGACTAATTTTATTGTAATCATTTAAAACATTTTAATGGAAACTATAATAATTTTTCTCTATCTTCCTTCTCTTAGATTGTCTTGATTCTTGGTGGTGTGTTTGCTTGGTTGTGTTCACTAGATATAGGTGGTATTTTTCATGTTCAATTACCACTTTTTATAGTGAAAAACTAGGGGTCCTAATTATTTGGTGCCTCACCCCCATATCTTAAGATTTTATTTTCTTGTAAAAGCATTTACTTTCTAATTTTTTACTTTCATTGCAATTCTTTTCTTAGCCTCAGCTCATAGAGGTCCACTATACATCAAGGATTAGATTTTGATAAGGAGTCGACCTTGATTAAAATCCTTGGAGGTTACCCCTTAGGCGGTCCCCCATCCATAAGGCTTCTTATTATTGCATTCTACATGAGGCATGGGTGCATTCATATTGTCAAACCCCCCAACCTTAGTTTGGAAGATGCATTCTGAAATGATAATAGTAAATTTCCTAAAATAATAGTGCTCTAGTTGGAATTGAGTAGTGCTTTAGTCACAAAGGCAATGATATAGTAGTAGAGAAAAAAATCATGCCTAAAAATAGATCAAGGAGGGTCAAATTAGGTCTATATACCATTTTCATCATAGTTTACATGCTTTATTAGTAGAAAATATAGATCTATGACATAGGTTGTCTCCACAAGGTAAGATAGTGTTAGTATAGATTTAAGCTAATTCAAATTTATAGTGCATTTCCTTCAACAATTAGTTGTAGGTGGGTGAATTGAATCTAACAAACTTAGCCTTAGGAACATATAAATAAATTTAACTCATATCTATATGCATAAGTCATGGTAGCCATAGGGTCTTAATGTTTGAACGAGTATTAAATGCCAAGTATAGTGCCCACCCCAGGCATCAATCCCTCGACCATATATAACCATATAGTTTAAATTGATTAGGTTTATGTTTTAAAACCCATAATAGGACTCATCCATACAAAAAAGTTATACAAGTAGAATCCAAGTCATACAATAAAACAAAACAAAAAAATACCCTAAAGTAAAATTTTATATTCTTCCATACTGGTGGACTCCTTGATTGGACAAGCCTATTCTAATTTAGGTCAATGTTCTAGTGCACACCCTCCTCATGAACTTTGCATGAGGTGACCCTAGTCCACTCCATACATTCTCCTCCTTCTTCCAACTAGATGTATCACAAATCTTCACTTCTGCTCACCATAAGTGGACATCTATCCTTAAATATGTGTATACTTATGATTGCGTTTTTATGAAATATAACATAAAATATGAGATTTTCTCTACTCCCTTAATATAATATCTTTATGGTTACACTCCTTATGTAAAACATGGGTAGCCATAAGTAAACATGCAAAGAAGGCAATTCAATTTTAAGTGAAAAAATAACTTTAGTACCATAAACCACAGAAACATGGATTGGCCCTGTAGACATGTAAATACTAGTGCAATATGCCCATAATGCAAGATATAAATTTAAATGTCAATATTTCTTTGATTCTTTAATGGTTTTTAAAAAAATATTTACTACGATCTTAATGCTAGATTTAGTTTGATCATTCTCTTATGGATAGTAAGGCATGCAAAACCAATGTTGAATTCCCACCTAAGAAGTTAATTCTTGAATTTATTTATTTTTGAAAGGAGTGCCATTATCTAAAATGAGAGTTGACGAGACACCAAAGCAATGCACAATCTAATTAAATATAAAATTTAAGATTGTAAGATTTTTATGATTTATTAGTGGCATATCTTCCACCCACTTAGTAAATTATTTAGTAGTTGTAATAATAAACTTGTGCCCATCCAAGGATACAAGAGAAATAGGTCTTACAATGTTGAGAACCCAAGTGGGAAAGGGCTAAGGGGACTCAATTGAATGAAGAATCTAAGTAGGGGCATGTGTTTTATCCTTGTGGAATTGACACTTATCACAAGATCCAACATACCTATTAGCATCAACTTCCATTGTTGGCTAGAAGTGATATGGTTAAAAATCCAGATTGGTATTTTATTCGTTAGCAAAGTCTTTTATAGGAAAATTCTACCTAAATTTACAAAGAATCTCCAAATCACAATAGAAAACTAATTTAGGAGATGAAATCCTAACAAATAGCTAATTTGATGCTAACAATTTTATCAAGAGCTAACAACTAATCTTCTAGAAACACACATGATATTAGCAGCTCATGTTTAATATTTATTTAAAAAGTAACCTAGGAAATAAACTAATCCTAAGGTTAAAATAATAAAACCTATGCTAATAGGAATCCTCATCATTCCTTCTAACAATAGAAGAATTGGACTCTAATGTTATACAAGAAAGTGGGAGATAATGTGATAATGTGCAAGTGTTCAAAATTCAATCCTGAGTTGATGAGGAAGATAAAGACCCTCTAGAAGGCTTTGCTCAATCACAAAGAGCATACAATCACCTTAGTGGAATAGAGAAGTGAAATCCTCCAATTTTATTCAATATTATTTTTAAATAATTGTCTTCTCACATTATTCATGCTTTAAACTGAAGCATGTCCCTCAAATCAATAGTCATATCATCCTACCAAGTAGAAATATTTCTAGAAGAAGACATGGACTGAAGTGATGCCTTCAAAAAGTTACAATAGTGACTTCATGATGACAAGGACCACTTTTGATGTAATCGTTAGCCTTAATATTTTCTTAGCTTTATATTTTAGTTTTGTTCCTATGTCTTACGTGAATCTTCTTACAAATCACATTTGTTAGCTTCTAGTTAGATAGATTCTTCTAGCTAGTTCATATTGTTATTCCAACATGATATGTTTGTTGGTTGGTTAGGATGTTAGCTATCCTATCTAGTTTGTTATGCTATGTTTAGCTTGTTGTTGGATGGCTAGTTATCATCCATATTTGTAAGATCTATGTGCTTATTTAAGCACCATGAGTAATGCAATATTCAACTTCTTTGATCCACATCAGGTTTGGTTGGATTTAAGGTCTTCTAATGGGGATTCAAAAGATGACCCCATTGGGACTATGAGATAAGGAAAAATATATAAAAATTTAAAGGGTAAATTTAATAATTTAACCCATATGCATCATAATTCTTCTATAAGTAGCCATGGTAAATTGTTCATCACTCAAGCTCACTTAACTCATGAATTTTTTACAGATTGTATTATCGACAATGACTCCAAAAAAATATAATTGCAAGTTCCATTGTTGAAAAGTTGAAGATTCCATTGAACCCTCATCCTCATAATTATTTTTTGGATGGAATTATAGTGGGAACACTTCATACATCACACAAAATTATACCTTCTCTTTGCATTTGGTCCAAAATTTGTGGATAAGGTAACATGTGATTTCATACCGATGGACTATTGTGGATTATTGCTGGGAAAATTCAAAAACACTTATACTTTGCAATTAGAGAACAAATCATATCTAATTAAGTGCACTCAACCTACTACCAACTTGGTTTTAAGTTGTTGACTGACATGCAAAGCAGTAAACCAAACACAAAAGTTGTCATTAATCTTCATAAGACCACAAAATGAAGACACTCAAACAACAATTCAAATTCTATCAGGAATGCTTCACTTAATTTTTATTATAATATTATGCACAAGTATTCAAGAAAACTTCTACTCTTCCTTTTGTAAGAAAAATTAATCATAGCATAGATCTTATTCTTGGTGCATCTATTTCTAATGAACCTATGTATATAAAATAAATACCTCAAATGGAAGAAGTGAAAAATCAAATTCATGATTTCTTATCTAAAACTTTCATTAAGCCAGGTACATCTTCTAGTGCTTCATTTATTTTTTTGGTACTCAAGAAATATGGTACTTAATGACTATGTATTGATTTCAAGGCCTTGAATAAAATCACCATCAAGAATAGGAATCCTCATCAAGAAGTAGCCCATTCTTAATTATTTATGAGTAGTGGAATGAATGCTAAAGTGCCATCTATAGTTTCCACTATGAACATAAAATAGATCCTTGGGTGCTTTGGATTCTATAAGAAATCATAATAGAACCCCATCAAGATGATAGTACAAAAACCCATTGAGAATAACATATCACAATTCTCTCTTATGGATGTGAGCCCATTGCTTAGTAGTAGTCATAGGTGGATAAGTTTGATTATAAAGGAAGCATAAAATATTATCATACCAAGGATCATCATGAATGATTTATAAATTACTAGCATTGACCTCAATTGTATGTATGTTCATCAAGCCATCATTAATGGAAATCACAAGTTCATCATGAACTTTTACCACAAAATTAGTTTTAGTATTTTTTTCATGTGGTATAAATTTTAGTTGAACTGGCTAAAGAGTTAGCCTTGATATTTTTCCCCCTCAAGGAAGCTTAATGTAAAAGGATTCAAAATCATTAATTACATTTATAGCCACTTGGTGGTAAGGGATCACATGAGAGATTTGACAAAATATTCACCAAATATCTGATAAACTATAATTTGAGTTATCTAACACTTTGGTGTGTTTAACATTCATATGTTTATTGGTCATGAGTCCTAAAATTAAAAGTTTATATTATTCAAAATTAGTAGTAATACCAAAAAAATATTAGTAGAAGGCCATATAAACAATTATTATAGTTGGAGACTTGAGAAAAATACCATTCTTTCCCCAGACTCATTCCTTGCTCCATAAAAATGAAGGATTCAAGTGTTAGAGTGAAGGTCATTTTAAAATTATTAGGAAGCGGAAGGTGTGTTAAATTTGATATTTTATTTAGTTACATTATGCCTTGGTAGCCTCATGAGACTCTAAGAGAGATTTTTCTTACTCAATAAGCTCTTAAGGAACAAAATCTTGAAAAAGGCTAGAGGTACTGAAGGAAGGAATAATAACAGTCTTGAGGAGCACAAGATATGACCGTTATATACTCATCATGTAAGGCTTCCTTTAAGGATTTTTACACTTTTTTAGCATCACTACCAATCAGTCAACACTTAATTGAGCTTTCATATATTTTTGTGTTACAATACATAGATCAAATTCTTACCTCATAGTGATCCATTTGATTGTATCAGGTGTCACTACGGATGTACAATTTATATAGTAGGCATTTTGAAGGGTTATTTTGAATTACCACATTAGTTGTTTGATACAACATATAAGGCCTTAGTTTCTCACATGCAAATTATATGGCCAAAGAATATTTCTCCATATGAATGTACCAAGTTTTTTTTTAAAGCGAAAAACCCCTTACGGGGTCGCCTTGGTCTGAGAGACCACGAACAAGGGGTTCTACACCGTCAAAGTCACATAGGAGTCGCACCCGACCCTGCCCGCACCAACATTATCAATTGGATTTTGGATACCCAATTCAGCTTTTTGGTAGGGTGGAGATTTGAACCTGAGACCTCCCTTGGAGGATTTCCCTCTTCTCTCCAACTCACCTACAACACATGGGTAGGAGTGTACTAAGTTTTTGTTGAAATCATTGTGTGACTAATGTAGTACAAGACATATTCCCTATTATTATCATTTTTTTTAATAAGGATAGCTTCTAAGGAAAATTTAGTAGCCAAAATGTATAATATGAATGGATTATCCAATTTGGGTGGGTGAATATTTGGGGCCTATAAAAGGATTATATTGAATTCAACAAATACCTTATTATAACTTTCATATATGAAGAACATGTGCTTATACTGAGAGGGGGGGTGAACAGTATAACATAAAACTTTTTCCCAAATAGTAGCATCAACATTAATAAAATAGTAAACATCACACAAAGCATCACACACATGAGAGACATCATTTTTAACGTGGTTCACCCAATGTGGGCTACCTCCACAGAGAAAATATTTCTTCTAAATATTTCTCAAATAATATCTTTGGGAATCCTTCCCAATTACAATGTTTATGGATCTCTATCCAAAGGAGATGTTGATCCCCTAATATCAAGTTCATGGATCTCTTCCATAGGAGAACTCTTTCCCCTTCTGCTCTGGCTAGTGATCTTCTAGAAGACTCTGTCTCTCTGCTACACTGACTGGTGGATCTCTCTCCACTTGAAGACTCCTCACTCAGAAGATCTGTCTTCAATTGTCCTGGCTGCTGGATCTCTATCCACTGAGACTCTGTCCTCTATACTCTGTCACCTCCAAAGCTCTATCAATAGGCTCACTTAGAACCTTCTCAAATCTTCTCAATAGGTTCACTCATAACCTACTCAAATATGCTCAATAGGTCCACTTAGAACCTGCTCAAATCTGCTCAATAGGTCCACATAGAACCTTGTCCAAATCTGCTCAATAAGTCCTCTCTAGGACTTGCTCAAATCTGCATTGCAAGCTTCCACAAAAGCTTACACAAAATCAGTCCACAAGCCTTCTCAAAGACTTACCTCAATTCTTAACAAGTCCACATAGAACTTGTTCAATCACATAGAATCATAAAGAGAATTGTTAGAGACTCAATATGTTCTATACTCAATGCTCAATCAATATCTCAACTCAATCTCATAGAAGCATAAAGAGAATTGTTAGAGACTCAATATGTTTATACTCAAATCAATCTAACTCTTTTTTTTTTTTTTCTTTAAATAATCTCAACTCAAATCAATCTCATAGAAGCATAAAGAGAATTGTTAGAGACTCAATATGTTCTATTCTCAAATCTCAATCTCAACTCAAATCAGAATATAGAATAGTTTGTTTCATGGAACTTGAACAACCACTTCACACAATCACTTGACTAGGCTCAATCAACTCTACTCAACCAATCACCTCAAGGATCAATCCTTTCTCACAAACCCTAGTCCAAGCATGTATCAACCAACTCAAAATGTTTCCAACAATGCTCAACAACAAATCTCACATAACAATGATACTCATGTTCAAGTTCTTTGCACAACCAATGGGCTTCAACAACAATGCTTATAAATAAGGTTTAATCACAACTCTCAATTCAGAAAACCTTGAAGCATTAAACCAACAACTCTCAAAAAGGTTAACCACAATCAATCCTTTTCTCTCCAAAGATATTTTTAGAAATCAATCACCCACATAAGTCAATGAAGAATATTGCCCATACCTTTTTGATGCCTTATGAGTTGTCCACTAAATCTGCCACACTCAACACACTTTCTTTTTCCAATATCAACAAGGGTTAGAGGTCTTGAGTAATAACACAATAATAAAAATAATATCTCAATAACACCTTATTACTCCTACTCAATAAAAATGCACCAAACCCTCTTATGCAAGAAATAATCCCTCAAAAGAATGAATCAAACTTACTTTTGGAACTCCTTGAAAAAACTAGAAATATCTTCTTGCACACACCTTATTTCTCCCTCAAAGCAATCTAAACAAGTAGCTCTCGAAAATAGCTTTCCAATGATATATAATATGATATACTTCCACAAAGAAAATCAGCAGAAATATTTATCTTTCCTAGGGCATACCATAACCTTATTTCTCCTTAGGCAACCTTGGCAGAAAATAAAATATTAAACAAAAATTAAATTTACTTGCCTTGCCCTCGATGGGATTCGATCCCCCGACTATTTTCTTCCCAATACCTTAGCCGCAGCCAAGCCACCATTGGGCCACGCACCATGACATGTCTAAAAGGGCACGTCCACCATGCAATATCTTCGAACAACGAACCTCCAAAAAACAACAAGCGCATAGAGCGCTTCTTCCTTGCAATCCAAAAAATAGACCTCACGTGAATCGAACTCAGAACCTCCTCCTTAGCACCAAGCCAACATACCACTAGGCCACACTGGCCTTTGCGCTTAGGGCTTCTGAATCTTCACAGCTTTAACCTTCATGAAAATCGTAAGGCTTTCGAAACAGAAATCTCTTTCGCATGCACTTCGAAAATAATAGCAAGGGATACTTGGTAAATGAATTTGTTTGGCATTTATATAATGCCTTTTGCCTTCCTTAGCATCACGTCAGCGCTTCGAATGAATTCGACGTCGACGTGATTTAATTTATAATAAATTTAAATTTAATTTTAAATTTAAATATTATAAATTAAAATCAACCTTAGAACTTTGTCTTAAAGAGCCAACCTTAGGTTTAATAAAACCTTAGAACCTTGTCTTAATGCCCAACCTTGGTATTATTTATAAAATTTAAATTCCTTGTGAATTTAAATAATTTATAAATAATTATTAAACCTCCTTTTTAACTTTTGCAATAACCCATCTTGGGTTTTTATAAACCAATCATTTAACTTGTGCTCCCAATAATATTAAAATATTATGGAGCCTTTTTCCTTTCACTTTTGCATTGATGAAGCTTTTTCCTGGATGACTTGGGTGACTTTATTTCTTGCCGAATTCCTTGAGATGAGTGATAACTCTATCAGGTGACATCAATGACAACTCTGACTTAGAGGACTCAAAATGTCCAACAATCTCCCCCTTTGTCATTGATGGCAACCCTTATCCTTTTACTGAAACCTGACCTTCTTTTCTGCTCCCCCTGGGACTTTGCTCCCCCTGGCTCAATGCTCTCTCAAATATCAAATCTCTCCACATAACAAATCTCTCCCCAATACACAAATCTCTCCCCCTTTGACATCAATGGCAAAGGGTCACCTTTGGGGCTCGGGGCTAAGAATGAGCCTCTTAGCTTAGCCCCTCCCCCACCTCCACATGAGGTGGTTAATTCTGGGGTGGGAGTCTCACTCCCAATTTTCCTCGAAGATACTCAAAAGTCTCCTTTGAGAGTGGCTTAGTGAAAATATCTGCTATCTGTTCCTTTGTAGTGACATACTCCAATATGACCTATTTATCTGACACCTGTTCTCTCAAAAAATGATACTTAATCAGAATGTGCTTCATCCTGGAGTGCATTACCAGATTTTTTGAGATACATATGGCACTGGTATTATCACATAGTATAGGAATGGGCTGATCATGCTTTATCTTGAAATCTTCTAAAGTTCTCTTCATCCATAACACCTGTGTACAACTGGCTACTGCTGCAATATATTCTGCCTCTGCTGTAGATAGTGATACTAAAACCTGCTTCTTACTTAACTAGGAGACTAGAATTTCTCCAAGAAAGAAAGCTCCTCCACTTGTGCTTTTTCTATCATCAATGTTGTCGGCCCAATCTGCATCTGTATAAGTTGTGAGTGTGAAACTATCACTTTTGGGATACCAAAGCCCAAAATCCATAGTCCCTTTTAGATACCTAAAAATTCTTTTTACTATTGCTACATGTGTTTCCTTAGGTGCTTGCTTGAAATCTTGCCACTAATCCCACTGACTGCACTATGTCTGGTCTTGTAGCCATGACATATAATAAGCTGCCAATCATGGATCTGTATAGTCTCTGATCTACCTCTGGAGATTCATCATCCTTACTCAACTTGCACCCTGTGACCATAGGAGTACTTACTGGTTTGCAATCTTCTAACCTGAATTTCTTCAACATCTCCTTGATGTACTTGGCTTGAGAAAGAAACACTCCCTTTCTTGATTGTGAAATTTGAAGACCAAGAAAGAAGGATAATTCACCGAGCATAGACATCTCAAATTCACTTTGCATATTCTTAGCGAATTCTTTGCACATCTTGTCATTGTTTCCTCCAAAAATTATGTCATCAACATAAACAACCACTATTAGAAGATCATTTCCTTCATTTCTGATATACAAATTACTGTCTACTATTCCTTTCCTGAATCCCTATTCCTGTAGATACTTATCCAATCTTGAGTACCATGCTCTGGGAGCCTACTTTAAACCATACAATGCCTTTTTCAATCTGCATACCTGATCTGGTGTATCTGCTAGTATGAATCCCTCTGGCTGTTCAATGTAGACCTCTTCTTCTAGAACCCCATTTAGAAAAGCTGACTTGACATCCATCTGATATACCTTGAAGTTCTTGAAACTTGCAAAAGCTAAAAACATCCTTATAGCTTCAAGTCATGCAACTGGAGCAAAGGTTTCATCAAAATCAATTCCTTCTACTTGTGCATAACCTTTGCATACTAACCTTGCTTTGTTTCTGACCACTTGTCCATCTTCATTCAACTTATTTTTGAAAACCCATTTTGTACCAATCACATTTTTGTCCTTTGGTCGTGGAACAAGTTCCCAAGTTTTGCTCTTCTCTATCTGATCCAATTCCTCATTCATTGCTTTAACCCAAAATTCATCTTCACTAGCCTGAGTGAAATTTTTTGGCTCAATCTTAGATAGCAAAGAAAAATTTGCTTGTTGAGATGGTTTTATTATTCTTCTCCTTGTCTGTCTTTCATTTGGATTCCCGATGATCTGATATTTTGGGTGATGTTTTTGTACATACCTGGAAGGAGTTTTAGGAAGAAGCCTTTGTATTTCTTCTTCATCATTATCTGATTCCTCACAAAATTCTTCTGGACAACATCCATCTTCTTGGTACACAATTTGCTGAACTGATTCTCTGGAATCTATCTTCTCATCAATTGTCACATTCATACTTTCCACCATAGTGCGTGTTCTTTTGTTGTAACATCTGTAAGCCTTGCTCTTTGTAGAATAACCAAGAAAAATTCCCTCATCACATCTTGGATCAAATTTGCCCAAATTCTGATCTTCCCATCTTATGTAACATTTGCTTCCAAAGATCTTGAAATATTTTACAGTAGCAGGTCTTCCTTTCCAAAGCTCATAAGGAGTCTTGTGGTGATTTACCCTTAATTGAGCCCTAGTAATTATGTATACAGTTGTAGATACTACTTCTTTCCAAAAACCATCTGACAACTTAGATTCATTTAACATAGCTCTAGCCATGTTTTCAATAGTCCTGTTCTTCCTTTCAACTACTCCATTTTGTTGGGGAGTTCTTGCTACTGAGTACTCTCTCTTAATTCCATGTTGTTCATAGAATTCTATAAACTCATTTGAAGTGAATTCTCCTCCTCTATCGGATCGTAGACACTTAATCATTTTGCCTATTTCATTTTCAACCAACTTCTTGAATGCTTTAAATTTTTTGAAGGCCTCTGACTTCTCTTTTAGGAAAGTTACCCAAACCATTCTGGAATAATCATCTACAAACAACATGAAGTAACTCTCACCATGAAGACTTTGTGTTCTGGTAGGACCACATAAATCAGTATGTATTAGACTCAAAGGCTCAGAAGACATATAGCCTTTTGGTTTGTAAGTTGTCCTAGTTTGCTTTCCATGTTGGCAAGGTGCACAAATTGTATTTTGCGGTCTTCTTATTTTGGGTAAATCTCTGACTGCCTGTTTATTGCTTATGTTGACTATGTTGTCAAAATTCAAATGACCCAATCTTCTATGCCACAACCAACTCTCATCTTCTTGTGATAGAAAGCACTTTTCCCCTTTGATCTCATTGAGCATGTATAAGTTGTTTGGGGTCCTTCTTGCATTTGCAATAATTCTTCCTATTTCTATTTTCCTTATCTCACATCTATCTGGATGGAAAGTAACCATGTATCCTTGATCACAAAGTTGACTTATACTCAGTAGATTGTGTTTTAACCCTTTGACATACAAAATATTCTCTATTTTTGTTTTTCCATTGTCTAGACTTAGAGTACCTTTCCCAATAATCCTTGTTGATCCATTATCACCAAAACTTACTGATCCTCTATTTGTTTCCTTTAGAATAATGAACTTGTCTTTGTCTCCTATCATGTGACTAGAGCAACCACTATCCAGATACCATTGTTCATTTTTATCTTGAGCATGCAGGGTTGTTTGTACTAACATAGATCTGTCCCTAACATTCTTTCTTTCATCCTTTGTTTTTCTAGACTCAAAAAATATCATTTTACACCACCTAGCCTTGTGCCCAAAGTTATTGCATTTGTAACATATAACATCATCATCCATGAGAGGTGCAAAGGAATTGAAATTTCTATTGTATCTAGCATGATGAATACAATGAGCAACTCTATGTCCATATTTATTGCAAGAAAAATAATGACCATGGAAGAAGTTATGTAACCTATTTGGAGATCTTGGATATTGTGACGAAGTCATCTTCTTTTTGTGATTAACCCTTATCCAGGGTTCTTCTTTGCTTTCTTCCTTTCTGATGTCCTTTGCTTGCTTTTATTTGTTTGAAGTTTCTACCTTTTGGAAGCTTGATTCCTCTTTCTACTTCTCATATTCTATTTCTTGTAGTATCTTGGTCCTTTCAAATTTATTCCTTAGGAGAACAATTTCTGCTTCCAATATTCCACATTCTATTTCCCTAGATTTCAGAAGATCTACCATATCTTGCTCAATATTTTTTCCTTCTTCTACCTTGATCTTGAGTTCTGTGAGATTCTGTATGAATTCCACTCTTGCTTCTTCATCTTCCTGAATTTGTTCTTTCAGACTTGAGTTTTTCTCTCTTAGTCTTTCCAATTTTTTGAGAGCAACAAAGAACTCTTCTTTCATATCAAACATAGTCTCTACTTCATTCTCTGAAGTCATGTGTGCTACCAAAGGATCCTCTTCCAAGTTGTTAGACTCTTCACGGAGAGACCCGCTCTGATACCAATTGAAGAACATGTGCTTATACTTGAGAGGGGGGTGAACAGTATAACATAAAATTTTTCCCAAATAGTAGCATCAACATTAATAAAATAGTAAACATCACACAAAGCATCACACACATGAGAGACATCATTTTTAACGTGGTTCACCCAATGTGGGCTACCTCCACAGAGAAAATATTTCTTCTAAATATTTCTCAAATAATCTCTTTGGGAATCCTTCCCAATTACAATGTTTATGGATCTCTGTCCAAAGGAGATGTTGATCCCCTAATATCAAGTTCATGGATCTCTTCCATAGGAGAACTCTTTCCCCTTCTGCTCTGGCTAGTGATCTTCTAGAAGACTATCTCTCTACTGCACTGACTGGTGGATCTCTCTCCACTTGAAGACTCCTCACTCAGAATATCTATCTTCAATTGTCCTGGTTTTTGGATCTCTATCCATTGAGACTCTGTCCTCTATACTCTGTCACCTCCAAAGCTCTATCAATAGGCTCACTCAGAACCTTCTCAAATCTTCTCAATAGGTTCACTTAGAACCTACTCAAATATGCTCAATAGGTCCACTCAGAACCTGCTCAAATCTGCTCAATAGGTCCACATAGAACCTGTCCAAATTTGCTCAATAAGTCCTCTCTAGGACTTGCTCAAATCTGCATTGCAAGCTTCCACAAAAGCTTACACAAAATCAGTCCACAAGCCTTCTCAAAGACTTGCCTCAATTTAACAAGTCAACAACTTTTCAATCACATAGAATCATAAAGAGAATTGTTGAGAGACTCAATATGTTCTATACTACTAATAATATTATCTCAAAATCATAAAGAAATTTAGAGAATATGTTTTAACTCAAATAATTATAATAGAAGATAAAGAGAATTAGAGACTTTTATTCAAATATTAATAATAATTATAGAAATAAAAAAGAAATCAATTTAATAATAATAAAGATAATATTATTAGAGACTCAATATGTTCTATTCTCAAATCTCAATCTCAACTCAAATCATAATATAGAATAGTTTGTTTCATGGAACTTGAACAACCACTTCACACAATCACTTGACTAGGCTCAATCAACTCTACTCAACCAATCACCTCAAGGATCAATCCTTTCTCACAAACCCTAGTCCAAGCATGTATCAACCAACTCAAAATATTTCCAACAATGCTCAACAACAAATCTCACATAACAATGATACTCATGTTCAAGTTCTTTGCACAACCAATGGGCTTCAACAACAATGCTTATAAACAAGGTTTAATCACAACTCTCAATTCAGAAAACCTTGAAGCATTAAACCAACAACTCTCAAAAAGGTTAACCACAATCAATCCTTTTCTCTCCAAAGATATTTTTAGAAATCAATCACCCACATAAGTCAATGAAGAATATTGCCCATACCTTTTTGATGCCTTATGAGTTGTCCACTAAATCTGCCACACTCAACACACTTTCTTTTTCCAATCTCAACAAGGGTTAGAGGTCATGAGTAATAACACAATAATAAAAATAATATCTCAATAACACCTTATTACTCCTACTCAATAAAAATGCACCAAACCCTCTTATGCAAGAAATAAACCCTCAAAAGAATGAATCAAACTTACTTTTGGAACTCCTTGACAAAACTAGAAATATCTTCTTGCACACACCTTATTTCTCCCTCAAAGCAATCTAAACAAGTAGCTCTCGAAAATAGCTTTCCAATGATATATAATATGATATACTTCCACAAATAAAATCAACAAAAATATTTATCTTTCCTAGGGCATACCATAACCTTATTTCTCCTTAGGCAACCTTGGCAGAAAATAAAATATTAAACAAAAATTAAATTTACTTGCCTTGCCCTCGATGGGATTCGATCCCTTGACTATTTTCTTCCCAATGCCTTAGCCGTAGCCAAGCCATCGTTGGGCCACACACCGTGACGTGTCTAAAATGGCACGTCCACCATGCAATATCTTCGAACAACGAACCTCCAAAAAACAACAAGCGCGTAGAGCGCTTCTTCCTTGCAATCCAAAAAATAGACCTCATGCGAATCGAACTTAGAACCTCCTCCTTAGCACCGAGCCAACATACCACTAGGCCACGCTGGCCTTTGCGCTTAGGGCTTCCGAATCTTCACAGCTTTAACCTTCACGAAAATCGTAAGGCTTTCAAAACAGAAATCTCTTTCGCATGCACTTCAAAAATAATAGCAAGGGATGCTTGGTAAATGAATTTGTTTGGCATTTATATAATGCCTTTTGCCTTCCTTAGCATCACGTCGGTGCTTCGAATGAATTCGACGTCGACGTGATTTAATTTATAATAAATTTAAATTTAATTTTAAATTTAAATATTATAAATTAAAATCAACCTTAGAACTTTGTCTTAAAGAGCCAACCTTAGGTTTAATAAAACCTTAGAACCTTGTCTTAATGCCCAACCTTGGTATTATTTATAAAATTTAAATTCCTTGTGAATTTAAATGATTTATAAATAATTATTAAACCTCCTTTTTAACTTTTGCAATAACCCATCTTGGGTTTTTATAAACCAATCATTTAACTTGTGCTCCCAATAATATTAAAATATTATGGAGCCTTTTTCCTTTCACTTTTGCACTGATGAAGCTTTTTCCTGGATGACTTGGGCGACTTTATTTCTTGCCGAATTCCTTGAGATGAGTGATAACTCTATCAGGTGACATCAATGACAACTCTGACTTAGAGGACTCAAAATGTCCAACAATATCATTTGAACTCAACATATTTCTTAAGCAAGTGATTCAATGGATAAGCTTTGAAATCTGACTCAAGGATAAACCACCTAATGCCTCTAATATTTTCCAAGAAGGATTTGATATATTTAACAACTTCGAGGGGAGGAATAGCATCAATGGATTTGATTTTTATTGATTGACATCTATGTCTCTATGAGACACCATAAGTCCTGGTAGCTTGTTACTAGTAACACAAAATACATATTTCTTGGGATTATGTCTAACCTTATAGTGACGTAATCCCTCAAAAATGATACGAAGGTTAGCTGGGTGGTCAACTTACTTCTTAGTATTACACAAGAGGTTATCAACATAAAATTTCACTATCTTTCCCATTTAGTCATGAAAGAACATTATCATAGCTCATTGATAAGTAGAACCAGTATTTTTTAACCCAAAAGGTATGATAACATAATAGAATGTACCACAATATGTATTAAAATTTGCTTTAATTTGATCCTCATAGGTAATCCAAATTTGGTTATACCCTAAATAACCATCCATAAGGGACAACATTTTATACCTTGTGGTAACAATCAATGATAGCATTAATTAAGGGTATCCTTAAGAAAAGTTAGATTGATGTTTTGAAAATCATAGTAAATATGAACAACATTATTTTATTTCTTTTTCATATACATAATGTTAGATACCCAACCCAAGTAATTTATAAGTCTTATAAAATTGATACCTAACAACTTTTAGATCTTTGATTTTACACAAGTTTTGAATGAGGGGATATAACCTTTTTTGATTTTTTTAGCTGGGAGTGACGTACTCATGGGTAAAAATGTTGTGGAAACCACATCCTCATCCATTCTAGGTATGCCAAAATATTCCTAATAAAAGACATCCTTGTACTCCTTGAGTAAGGAAGTAAAATTGGATTTCTTTTTTATAGATAAGGTAGCCCCAGTTTTGACTATGCATAGATGCTCGTTGTATCTAATATTAACATCTATAGTAGGCTTGAAATTAAGGATATTGCCTTCTTTGAAATGGTCTAGAGCAAGGGGAAGATTGCATAATTTAGAATAAATCTCAATCTAACAAACATAATCAAAACTCTTATGTCTCCCTCAATTGGGATTGGGCTCTTGAAGGAACCTTCTCTTATGATATTGTTAAGGGTTTCTTTCCTATTTAGGGTATAAAAAATCTAATATGGCTTTATCATTAGGAAATGATGGAAGAAAGATGACATTTCCAGGAGATTAAACTATTGGTTCTTTAACATACCCCTTGCTCCCATTCCTATAGAGGATGTGAGAATGTGACTAAGATTTAAGAAATATAGGGATATGAGCACCAAGATTTGGTTCAAAGTGCTTCTAAATATTCATCAAAGCATTAATTACAACCTTAGTTTTTAAGTCAATAGAAAATTTAGTTTTGATCGTCTTGCTAGAAAGAGGGTGTAGAATCAATCAAACTATCAAGCCACTTGTCAAACAACCTATCTAAGCAATAAAAAAATTCTAAATCTAACAAGAATAATAGTGAATGCTTAAAAATTCACTGATTTTTTGAAAACTAGAGGAAGTTAAGATCTCCACATTAAGAGGAACTCACAACTATAGTAAATATTCATAAAAAAATAAATAGTGTAGGCACAACAAGAGTTGTATAAGTCAAAAAATTATTAAGAACTATTAGAATAGTAG
The DNA here is from genome assembly GCA_028583015.1 of Wollemia nobilis. Taxonomy (NCBI): domain Eukaryota; kingdom Viridiplantae; phylum Streptophyta; class Pinopsida; order Araucariales; family Araucariaceae; genus Wollemia; species Wollemia nobilis. Next base: position 4,906,487 of record JAQPPZ010016847.1, on the reverse strand, counting down.
GAAAAATTCCAAAAATGGTATAAATAATATTATTAATCATGATCACCACTTTAAGAGGAGATCCTAGTCCTATTGAGGAAAATTTAATAGAAGGTAAGCCATCGATGGGGTCTAATTTAGGATAGTTTGCAATAGAGTAGGAATTGAAATTTTTAGATATAGAACAACCAATAGGTTTATCTTTATAGAAGTTTTGAAAATGATAAATGTTAGCCTTTGTCAAATACCTAGGCAAGGGAATAATTCTTGTTTCACTTAGTTTATGCAAAGGTTTTGACGTAGAGATAATATAAACATTAGTTTTTTTATGCCTATCTAGTCTATATTTTTATTAATTACATTTAAAATTTCTAAGCATGCAATAGGAAAACAAATTACTACTATCAATTTCTCAACAAAAATATATCAAATTGACTATCATAATCATCTAAAATAGGGTCTTTCATTGATCTTGCTTGATAATGCCCCACAACCACCCTAGAAATAGGAGTAGTAGAATGAGTATTATTAGTTTTAATGTTAAAGGCTTGATTTAAGTGACTGTCTACATCACTATCAGTTTTCTCCCCCATTCTATCATTATCTATATATAATGTTACATGTTTCAATTTGGCAACATCCTCATGGGCTTTATGTAAATTTTCTAATCATTGATAGTATAAAATAGGATCTTATCTCTACTTGAATTTCAAAAATGGTGGTAATTTTTCTACTACCTTTTGAGGAAGGGATAATAACATCCATAATAAGTTGATCATCTTTGGGTTCATAAAGCAAAATTTAGGATGCCCCTTGTAGAGTTTCCATCTAGAAGTCAATTGAGGATCACGTTCATAGATTGGAACTATTTGTGTCTCATTCATAAAAGGAATAAAATAGCTACATGGATTGGACGATGAGGCCCCCATGGATCTAAGCCTCCCTCTATAGTGAAAACTTTGTTATCATAAGTATACTTAACCACTTAATAAGAAGAGGAATTTATAGCTCTCATTTACTTTTCCAAGGTCTATCTAACAACATGTTATAGTTGGTATGAAAATCCAACACCATAAAATTCACTCTTACTTCCTTATGCCCAGTCAAAATTGGCAACTATACGCAGCCTACAAGATTTGTTGGATTACCATTATAGTCATAACAATGAATTCTAGTAGAAAGAATATTTTCTCTAGGGATATTTAGTTTATCTATGAAGGACAACGACATAACACATGTACCACTCCCTTCTTCAACCAAATCCCAATAGACTACCATATTATTATAAATAATTATTTTTATCAATGGTGGATGATCATCCCTTTCTAAATAATCAAAACCAATCATATTTTTCAAAGGAAAATTTATAACCAAATCAGAGCTAGTATGTGCATCAATATAAAGGTTTTTCTCTATGTGATTGAATACATTTTACTTTATAAGACCCTATAATAATGGGTATAGTATTTTTTATTGTTATTACAAGCATCTCCATCTCATCTAATAACTCTCTTGATCGTTATCATTGACAAGGAGATGTTTTAAGTACTTCCAAGTATGAGATCCTATAAAGGGTTGTACAAAAATATTTAACAACATCCCACGCTTTTGTTTTGTTCATGAATTATTTAAGTAATAATTCTATTGGATGGGCAACATCATATTCTCTTTTTTTTCATGAGTGTTGAGATTTCTATTTGAATGATGATCGTGGCCTATTAAAATTTTTAGAAACAAAAAGTTGTATAGATAGAGTTTTTAATATAGAATAGATAAAACCCCAAGATTTAGTTAGCCTATGCACTGAAGCTCCAACTATATATAAATCATGAGAGGTATCCTAGATAGCTATATTGTGAACTCCATCTCCTATAGATTTTTTTTAGGATTTTTAGTTTTCTTTATTTTTTCAATGTTCAAGAATTTTATCAAAATTTATAACCTTGTCAAAAGAGAGAAAACCACAAGGATTGTGTTCTTGGATCTTAGCCTAAAAATAGGGCTTAATATTTTTATAAATATAACTATAGTTGCGTCTTTAGTTAAGTTTATATTTGCATAAAAATAAGACTTTCCCATCTTTTGTGAAAATTATTAGTAAATTAATTAGGGTCTTGTTTATAATTCACAAAAGCATCTATTACCTTCATTATAGTCATGTTATCATCAATTTATTATTTCATTAATTTTAGAAAAGATTTTTCATTACATAACTAATCCCTATAATATTTTATAAACTTATCAATAAATATTTAGGCTTATTTGTCCTATCATAAATGAATTCAAGACCATGATCGAAAAAGTCTATATCTTCCACATTAGGGACTAGAGATTATGTTGTATTATTATTCAGAGTAGGATAGTTTGTGTAGGTAAATCCTCATAGGGTTAGCTTGGGGGAGGATGAGGAGGAGAAGGGACATTAGGGTTTAAAATTTGAGGGATAAAAAATTGCACTTCAAGGTTCCTATTAGCACTCAAATTTTGAGTAAAATTGATCACCAAATACTGCATTTATTTATCCATTTCTCTCCTAGAAGTATCTATTTCTCTCTTAGAAGCCTTTATTTTCTTTTTACACCTATGAATATCTAGCTAGTAAGATATATTCTCTAAGGGTTGTCATATACAAAAATATTTTTTTATCATGAGGCTTAGAATGAGTGTTGGATTTTAAGGAATTATATTCTATATGCATCATTCACATGTATGATTATTTTGCTATGATTTCCACATTAAACAATGATCTTGGTATTATTATGATCACTTAATTAAGGGGAAATCCTAGTTTAGTGTGTTTCTCATCATTGATCACTAATTCAAATGATTCTAAAGCTTTTTGAGACCTTCTGAAAAACCTATAAAGTTCATCAAAGTCAACATTAGGGTCTTTTTATTCATCAAAGTTAGAATCTCTATCCATAAAATCTCTAATTTAGAGTTCATTATTATGATTAAGTGTAAGAGGATGAACAATATAATTTTCATGAGTAGACTATGTGAGATCCTTTTCTATTTATATAGATTTGAGATTTTTCTTTTGCTTAGACCTAGTAGTCATTCAAAATCCCTTGTAAGAAGTAGACAGACATATAAGGAAAAGCAAAAACTCTACTCAAGGGATACTAGGACTTTATTAAAAAAATTATCCTTAAACAAGCCAACTACAAAAATCCTTATAGCAAATAAAATTAGGTTTTCAACGTAGCCATGAAAGATAGAAAAACTATGGTAGGATTATTTAGCTTTTTTCTAACAAGAGCTACAAAAATAAAACCTATGATAATAAAACTACTAAAGTCTAGGGGTTATAAAATGAAAACAAAATCTTTAGAATGCAAATTTCACTTTAGGCTCACCAAAATATCTATAGAAAAATAGGATATCTTATACAATTACACAACTAATACAAGGTAAAATAAAATGCCTATATCCAAATAGTAAATCAATAATTCAAAAATTAGAACTAAAACTATCCAATCCAAATACAAATGAAAGAAGAGCATTCAAGAGTAAAATGCACTAATATTATCCATAGAAAAGTGAAAGCTAGGGTTAATCCTAGTGCATTATATTTATTGACACCTAGGGCATCAATGATCAGATCATCTCATAATAAGTATAATAAAATTGCTTACTCTTACTCTAAATTGCTTGCAACATATCTACAAAAAGGAGAGATCATATTTAACCTATAGATAAAGGGTTTGACCTACCTTGATAATGGGTCCTCGAATGACAATCAATTGACATTGGTTACAAATTCTAGTAGAGCATATTGTCCTCCATGAAAGGCAATATATCAATGGTTGATGGCTTTGGTTATACCTATAAGCATAAGGGAGAGAGAGCAAAAAGGTCATTTCCATAATAACAATAGAGGTAGAGAGATGAAAGTAATATTAGCAAGAGCATATGAATAATAGCAAAATATGCTATAGATATTTGGTGAGAAAATTAAGGTAAAATGGGTATTTATAGTGAATTAAAGGATACAAAATTTCCTTTGCAACTAATGGATTATTTTCATCTTCTTACAGATCATAAAATTATAATCATTAATCCAAATGGTGCATCATTCTAACCCTAGGTATAGAAACAAGCTAAAATCATGATTGTACATTAAAAGACCTAAAATTCTTTTGATGACCAAGCTCTCCACTTGAAGTGGTAGTATTCATACCATTTATTTTTAGGATGTGTACTTTGGGGGATGCATGTCAAAACATCCCTAAACTGTTACTCTTTCCTTATTTTATAATTTAAAAAATGTTAGCAAGCAAAAATATTAAAAACGGTGGATAAAAAGTGACAAATGGAAAAAGAAAGGAAACCAAAACCATTGGCCAACATGAATCACTATCATCCTACCCAAAGACTAATAAAGTTAGTCCATCCCTATCCCGTATATAGGAGGATGAGACTCTCCATCACCTACAAAGTTAAATATTAGTGCTTGTTTTACAAATTATGTTAACTCACAATTCACATAGTTTCCAAAATAAATATCATAATCTAAATAACTCCACCTAAAATTGTTACCTAGATGATGAAACTAGCTATCAAATTAAACCTAAGTCTAAACCTATAACTATTTAGACCATTGGTAGTTAGGTTTTTCCAAAAATATTTCTAAAAATAAAGTGCCACTTAAAATAACAATTTCACCAGAAACTATTTTTGGAAACAACTCTATTAATTAGACAATACATCCACTTGTCTAGAATCCTACCCTAAAATATAGATAGTAATTGGTAACTTAATTGGACTTTATAGCTTGTTAAATATCACCCAATTTTAATAGAATCATTTCAAACTATTTTTTGGCTCAAAACCCAATTCAAACTATGGTAGAGAGTTCCATAGGGGGCTTGGGCATATTAGGCCTATGGAGCATCCTTCCTATCTAAAAATAAATTAACTTCCTCTTATTGTTAGGACCTCATGTCCTAACCATTTTAATTACTTGATTGTAACATTTAGTTAATAATTGGTGGGAATCCCTTTTTGAATGTAAAGGTGATCCTTGATCACTAGGGTTAGGCATAAATAAATTGAATAACTATTTTTGGCTATGGTTAAGATTGAATTATCTCTGTATTGTATTGTAAGAAAGAATTATCTTGATTAATTATATTATATTGAGCTTTGCTCTTAAAAGAGTTGACCCTTTGAAGCAACCTATGATATATTGAAATATTTTAGAGTTATCATTAAAGTTTTTTATTTGTTACATTCATTTAGCAAAATGTGTTCTTAGTGTTTCATATATAGTTATATTTTTCTATTTCCATTAATTCTTATAAGTAGAAATCTTACATATAGTATTAGAGAATTATCTAAGGACAATTGCATTGTAGCAACATATATTTTTTATTCTAGATTTTGTTCTTTGTTATCTATAGATATAGTTATTATTAGACATAATCACAAATGCTTTTCCAATTTACAATATTTGGTATAATTTTTTCTCATTTTTTTGCTTTTATTTTATAATTTCACGTTCATCACTTTTTTTTCTTCAAATTTTATATTACAGTCATCCTGAGAACATACTTAAATAAACAACATAAAATTTTCCCTAGATTTTTTATGTTAGAAATCATTTGCTAGGAGTTTTAAAAAAATCAGAAAGAGCTATCATTATTGGCTAAACCAGATTTACTATAGAGCATCTAGTGAAGTGAGAGGTGACCATGATCTAATACCTAGGCCTCAAGCAACATTCATACATTATTGTGAGCTCCCACATTCCTTTGGGTATATTAGGAAACCCCCTATGATTAGGAGAAGCATTTGTTGTTGGATTTTTAATCCTTACTACCACAAAATATCATAGGTCCCAATATAAAATAGCCATAATATTAAAGGTCAAAATAATAACAATAAGAGTAGAATAATATATGAGCAAATTAATATGTATATCAAGGCTTATATAATAATGATAAACATTCATTTATATAATCAAATATGAATGTAAATAGCTTGAATCATTCATGAACTATGCATGAAGAAAAATTATAATATTAAATGCTCAAAATTTTTATACAAGCTTTATTACTTTCTGTTGATGTCTGAAAATGCCTACACTTGCACCTGTGCACAACACCAACATGGGAATTTCCCTCTCATGTGGGATTGCGCGAAAGGGAAAAAGCTCCAGAGAGAGTTAGCTCTCGCAAAAACAAAAATAATAAACTAGCCTAAAAAAAAATAACTATCAGGGGAAACTCACGACCAACCAAAACCAAAATTGTAAAATAAAAATAAAGAACACTATACCTACTTGTCGGGAAAATAAAAATAAAAATAGAAACTAAAAAATAAAAAATAAAAAACTGCGAACATGCAGAGAAATAAAAATAAAAATAAAAACTAAACTATTAAACTAAAATAAAAAATAAAAAAACAAACTGCAGATGTACGGAGAAATAAAAATAAAAATAAAAAATAAAGTATTAAACTAAACTGAAAAAAAAAAAAAAACTGTAGACTAAAAACTTAAAAAATAAAAATAGCACTAAAGATAAAAACTAATCTAAATAAAAATTAAAAACTGTAACTAAAATTACTACGAGAAAAACATTAAACTAAACTAAACCTAAATCTACCGGGGAAAAGGGAGAGGGAAATAAAAATATTGCAATAGCGAAATAAAAAAAAAATAAAAAATAAAAAAGAGGCGATTGTGCCAAACATAAAATGGTTGACTGATTCACCATAGCCGCATGAAAAACATGATGGAGGATGTAAAATAAATGCCACAAAAAAATACAGGAGGTAAGGTTGGTTCGAATCAATGAAAATTATTCCCAAACTAAAAATACACATATGCAGTCATTTTTATACTAAATCCACCAACATAGTGCAACACACATGAAAGCAAAACAGATACCACAATAACTGTTGGAGATAAGGTTGGTTTGAACTCATGACATTCTCCCAAATGAAATATATACAAAAGCAACCATTTTTGTATTAAATTCGTGGGGTTACAATGTTGACACAAAGTGATAGTAAAATAGCTCACTAGGGCCAAAAAACTGAGCCAAAAATTGATGAGGATTGATGTTTGATCACTCATATGACCCCTCTAGTAATTTCTAGTTAGTTTTGCATAGTTTATTTCTTGCAAATTAATATTGTAAGTGAGTCTCTTTCTCACATGCACTTGTGGGCACTAGTTATCTTCTAGTTGTCATTTAGGAGTGTTAGTTAGGAAGTGTGAACTCAAAGTAGGAAGTGTGTACTTCAAGATAGCTAAAAAGGATCTTATAGTTAGCATTATTCCTTTCTCCTAGCTTAGAAAGTTACGTGCATTCTCCTTTGCACTTTTGTAGCTTATGGTTAAGCATATTGGATCAAATCCATGATTTGATGGGTTTGGTTATGTATTTTGGGCCATTAGAGCCTATAAATTGAATTGTAAATAATAGAACACTTAGTTGGATTTTCAATCCTTTTCATTGGTATCAGAGCCTAGTTCATGTTTGCACTAGGGCTTGTGAGGTGAGAGGATAGGAGATAATTTTTTTATGAGAAATATTTTCTCATTGAGGACTCGGTTCAAGCTCAAGGGGAGCTTGAAAACCATACGTGAAGGAAGTTCCTTAGGCGTCAAAATCCTCGTTCCAACTTTCTCCGTATGCTCAAGGAGTATAGGAGAAGTTTACCCCATTTCCTTTCTTACAAAAATCCCTTGGCAGGTTTGGACTACTCCTACGGAGAGATGCGTATTAGGGAGCCATTTGTTCCTGCCATCGAGGAGTCTTGAAGCTGGAGGAGTTCTATACCAGGTCGTGTGTCGACTTGGGTCTAGTTGCCTTTCAAACGTTGGTCGTGTGTCGACCGGATCTTGAAAGGAGAGCTACTGAAGGGATCTGGTTGCTCATATTTTTAATAGTTTAAGTTTTCATTATTTTTAATAATTAGCCTCCCTGGTTAATTTTAAAAATTTCATTGTTTTAGAAAAACTTAAATTTTAAATTAATATATATTTTCTTAAATATATTAATTTAGATTTTTTATTGTAAAAAAAAAAAAAAAAATTTTTTTAGAGCCTAAGGTTTCTTGGCATTTTCGGTTATCGCGCCAGCACTAAGGGTGCATGATCGACAGCTGCGGCTAGTCGAAGTGCGTCAGACAAGCCTGACACACCCGACCTTGCTGCCCGTAGCTTGATAGCCTGACAGTCTATCAGGCGTCAGTCCTGTGGCAAACACTGTCAGGCGACAACGACTGCAACGTAGGCCGTGGCAACACTGCCCGATGCAGAGCCGACGGTAGGCTCTACTGCCCGCCGATATGAAAACCTGACATCTTGTCAGGCATCGACACTGGTGCAGCAGATCTGCCATTGCAGTGCCTGACAGTACTGTCAGGCGACTGTAGAGCTTGTTGCATCGTAGAGCTGCCACGCAACGCCTGACAGGACTGTCAGGCGATTGTAGGGCCTGCTACGTCGCAGAGCCACCACAACAGTGCCTGACAGTTTTGTAAGACGTCTACAGGGCCTGCGACAGACTATGCTAGGACCTACGACAGACTATACCAGGGGCGTGGACAGCCTGCCACCGCGACAGCCCTGCCTGGATTGGAATCTTCCAGGCCAAGCCGACGGATGAAGTGGGCACAAAAAAATTTTCTTCACTGAAAATTATTATCCACCGTTGGTTCATTTGACGTTTGCATCGGGAAGCATGCAGCAAAAGTTATGTGCACAAATTGAGAAATAAATTTGCCTCGAGAAACATGCAATGGGGATGATGACAGTTGATTGCGGTTGAGAGCATTTTCTTGCCACAAGGGTAAAGTTTATTGTAATTTTTTTAAATTTTTACTATTCTAAAGGTTGCATGTAATTTTTATGTTTTTATTAATTTAATTTTTAATAACTTAATTAAATTAATTAATCTTTGATTAATTAAAATTTAATTTTTAATTAAGTTATTTTTAAATTAATAAATTATAAATTGTAACCTTAGGTTAGTTAAAATTTTGCAAATTTGAGCCTTAGGGGTATTTTTCAAATTTAGGAGCACAATATTGTAACAAGGAAAATTTCAATTTTTACCTTGATTTAGTGCTTTCTCATTTTTTTACTCCTGGCTTATACCCGGTTGAACATGGCTTCTGACTTGGCTGCCCAAGTGGTGGAACTTGCCCATGTTGTAAATGCTTTAGCAGATAAAGCTAATGATACTACCATGGCAGAAGTCCTTGGTAATCTTGCCATGAAGGTAAATGACATTTCTGTGCATAATGCTTCAACTTCTGCTCATGATTCTCGCTTGAGAGTTCGTTGTGAAGTTCCATTTTATGATGGATCCAGGAACCCTGATGTCTTGAATAGTTGGATTCTTGACATGAGTTCTTGGTTTTCTTACTCTCAACTTTCAGATGAAGATGTGGTTCCTTATGCTAAGCTAAAACTTTCTGGTTTAGCTAAAGTCCTTGTAGAAAGAAAAAGAGGTCATGATGAACTCACTACTTGGGATGAACTTGTAGACTGTCTAAAAACCAATTTTTATCCTTCCAATTATTCTAAGGATTTGGTAATTAGGTGGTTTCGGTTTAGGCAAGGAACTAATATGACTGTACAGGAATATATTTTTCAGTTCAACAGGTACAGGATACTTGTGAATGTGGAGGATGATGTTCCAGCTTTGATTCTCAAATTTCAAAGTGGCTTGTTAGAGCACTTGTACAGAGAAATTATGTTTGTTTCTATGGAAACATTGGATTCAGTTTTCAACCAGGCGCAACTTGCGGAGGACAAGTTCAAAGCGCACTCGCAGGCATTCCGCGCACCTGCTCCTCAAGTGGTTGCAAACTCATCAAAAGGGAATAATTCTTTCTCACAAAAGAAGAATTTTGCTCAAAAGAAGAATGTTTCTTCTCCATCTCCTTCTTCTCCTTCTCCTTCCGCTTCTACTCCTTCTTCTTCTTCTAAACCTTCTTCTTCTTCTTCTTCTAAAAGTTTTGTAACTATTGTAAGAAGAAAGGTCATGAAAAAGCTGATTGTTTTAAGCTTAAAAAGAAGAGTTTAGTCATTACTACTCAAGAGGAGGATGCTCCCAAAGGTCCCCTTGAGTCAGTAGGAGAGAGTAGAGTATACACGGAATTACGAGGTAAGCTCAATGAAGTTACCTTGGTAAATGTAAGTTCATCAGAGGGCGCTCGTGATGCTTTGTTCATCACTCGAGCTCATTTGCTCCATAATTTTGCAACAGATTGTATAGTGGATAATGGCTCGTAGAAAAATCTAATTGCGAGGTCCATTGTCGAGCGTTTGAAGTTACCTATGGAGCCTCATCCTCAACCTTATTCTTTGGGTTGGAAGGATAGTGGAAGAGGCTCAGAAATCACTCACACTTGCACATTAAAATTTGCACTTGGCCCACATTTCATAGATCAAGTCACTTGTGATGTGACTCCTATGGATTGTTGTGGGATTTTGCTTGGACAACCTTTTCAGTATGATAGGAGAGCTGTTTATGATGCTTTCAAAAGAACCTACACACTTCAAAAATATGGTAAGGTCTTTCTCATTAAAAGCACCAACACTCCTAACATCATTCTAAGTTCCAAGCAAACAAAAAGAGTAATTAAAAAAGGTGGTGATGTTGCTCTAATTTTCATTCGCTCTCAAAACACTTCTACATCCACATCCATTCCAAAGCAACACTCTTCAATGGATAAAATATTGCAAAGTTATTCACACATATTTCAGGAGCCAAAGTCTCTTCCTCCAATTCGCACAATTAATCACAACATTGAAATCATTCCTGGTTCTTCACTACCTAATGCACCCATGTATAGACAATCTATTTTGCAAAATGAAGAAATAAAAAGGCAAATAGAAGATTTGTTGTCTAAGGGTTTCATTAAGGAAAGTACTTCTGCTTGTGCCTCACCTATTTTGTTGGTTCTTAAAAAATATGGCACTTGGAGATTGTGCATTGATTTTCGTGCTTTGAACAAAATTTCTATAAAGAATAGATATCCATTACCACGCATTGATGATTTATTAGATCAGCTTCAAGGAGCTAAGTTCTTTTCAAAAATAGATCTCAAAAGTGGATATCATCAAGTGCGTATCCAAGCTGAGGATACATGGAAGACAACTTTTAAGACGAAGATGGGCCTCTTTGAATGGTTGGTCATGCCTTTTGGTCTTACTAATGCTCCTGCAACCTTCATGAGGTTGATGAATGATGTATTTCGTGATGTACTTGACAAATTTGTAATAATATATCTTGATGATATATTGATTTTCTCAAAAACTTGGGAGGAACACCTTAGGCATATCCAGCAAACACTTGATCTTCTTGCGAAGAATCAATTATATGCCAATTCTTCCAAGTGTTCTTTTGGCAATACTTCAGTTTCTTACCTTGGCTATGTGATTAGTGAAAGTGGAATTCAGGTAGATCCCATAAAAGTTGATGTTTTACTTAAGTGGTCCCCTCCTACAACTCTCACTGAGTTAAGGAGTTTCCTAGGACTTGCGAATTTTTATCGCAAGTTCATTCCTCAATATTCCACCCTTGCGGCTCCATTGCATTATCTCACTAAGTCTAAAATTCCATTTCATTGGGAGAAAAGCCAAGAGATTGCCTTTGAGAAACTCAAAAAGAAACTTTGTACAACACCCGTGTTAACTTTACCCGACCTCTCTCAACCTTTTGAGATTGAAACGGATGCCTCTAAAGTTGCCTTAGGAGCTGTGCTAAAACAGAATGGTCATCCAGTTGCTTATCATTCAGAAACTTTTTCTGCTGCTAAGTTGAACTATTCTACATATGACAAGGAGTTGTATGCATTAGTTCAAGCTATCAAGTACTGGAGACATTATCTTTTGGGAAAAGATACAGTAGTACACACTGATCATATGCCTCTCAAGTTTTTACAATCTCAAAGTAAAATTGAAGAATCAAGACATATGAAGTGGGCCTCTTACCTCCAACAATTTCACTTGGTGATCAAGTACAAAAAGGGGAAGAGTAATACTGTTGCTGATTGTTTGAGTAGGCCTCCTGCCGCTCTTGCCTTAACAGTTATGTCCACTTCACACTTGGGATTTCAGACTTGGCCTAATCAGTATTCACAGGATCCTGATTTTGGGAAAATATTTGAGCAAGTGAGTAAGCCTTCTTCTTCCAATTTGCGTCCTTTCCAAGATTTCTACATCAAAGAAGGACTTCTTTACAAATTGGACAAGGTTTGTGTTCCTTGTGAGCCTAGAGTGTCACTTCTTAAGGAAGCTCATTCTACACTTTATGGTGGTCACTTTGGGAAGCACAAAACACTTCATCACTTGCAAAGATTTTTCTATTGGCCTAAAATGCAGAGGGATGTGTTGAGATTTCTCAAACAGTGTGCGGTTTGTTGTCGCTCAAAACCAGCTAACAGGAAGTTTGGCTTAGGCATGCCTTTGCCCATTCCTTCCCATCCTTGGGAAAGCATTTCCATGGATTTGGTTAGTGGTTTTCCTATGAAAGTGCGACAACATGATTGTGTGTTCGTGGTGGTTGACAGATTCAGTAAAATGGCTAAGTTTATTCCATGCCGCAAGACAAGTTCTGCAGCAGACTTAGCCCAATTTTTCTTTGACAGCATTTGGCGTTCCTTTGGTCTACCTACCAGCATTATATCGGATCGTGATTCACGCTTTGTGGGTCACTTTTGGCGTTCTTTGTGGAAAATTTTGGGAGTTTCCCTTAACTTTTCCATCGCCTATCATCCGCAGTCGGATGGGCAGTATCAAGTGGTAAACCGTACCCTTGTGCAAAGTTTACGAATCTATCATCACGCTTCACCAACAAAGTGGGACTTGAGTCTCACTCATATTGAACATGCCTACAATAGGGCCCTACATTCTTCTACAGGTCATTCACCCTTTGAGGTTTGTATGGGATTTCAGCCCTTGGCACCTTATGAGTTACCTTTGTCTTTGCCTTCTCCTGTCACTTCACATCTTCGAAGGAGCAAGACAAAGCACACTCATTTATTCAGCATTTGCACAATCTGCAATCAAAGGTGGTTGAGATTTTGCAAAAGACACAGCAGCAGCAGAAAAAGGCCATGGATCGACATCGAATTCCTCATCCATTTCAGGTTGGTGACAAAGTTTGGTTGCATCTTGACAAGCGATGTTTTTTTGATAAGACTCATAGTAAAATCAAACCGATTCGCTATGGGCCTTATACTATTCTTCAGTAGGTGTCCGAGAATGCTTTTCACCTTGATCTTCCCACACACTTGGGAATTCATGACGTCGTCAATGTAGATCTTTTGAAGTTGTATTTTGACTCTACATTGGAGACAACACTCAGCTATCAGTCATCCTGTGGACGTGGTTCCTGATTCTTACTTACCATTGGATTCTGATCAGATCTATGACACAAAGATTCGACAGACTCGCCAGGGGTCTACCACCTCATATCTTGTGGCTCGACGAGGACAGCTGCCGCATCAGGCTCGTTGGATTTCTTTTCATCAGATGTCCCGTGACTTTCCTACTCTTCTGAAAGCATTGGAGTCCAATGCTTCTATTGTGGGGAGGCATGATGAGGATTGATGTTTGATCACTCATATGACCCCTCTAGTAATTTCTAGTTAGTTTTGCATAGTTTATTTCTTGCAAATTAATATTGTAAGTGAGTCTCTTTCTCACATGCACTTGTGGGCACTAGTTATCTTCTAGTTGTCATTTAGGAGTGTTAGTTAGGAAGTGTGAACTCAAAGTAGGAAGTGTGTACTTCAAGATAGCTAAAAAGGATCTTATAGTTAGCATTATTCCTTTCTCCTAGCTTAGAAAGTTACGTGCATTCTCCTTTGCACTTTTGTAGCTTATGGTTAAGCATATTGGATCAAATCCATGATTTGATGGGTTTGGTTATGTATTTTGGGCCATTAGAGCCTATAAATTGAATTGTAAATAATAGAACACTTAGTTGGATTTTCAATCCTTTTCAAAAATCTTGAGGACCAAAAGCCCAGTATAAAATGTGCACATAGTGCTATTAAATAGCGCACACAGCTTACAATTTAATTTTAAAATAGAAAGTGGCAGATGACAACAATGAAAATTATCTACAGGCGTTGGCAGTCTCTGAACACCCAACCACATAAACTAAACATTCTTTCCTTGTTACCAACAATCTTAAAGGCTCCAAACTGTCCACGTACAACCATAAAATATTTCTTTTACCCAAATATTTAAAATTTTCCACTCAATAACATAGATCTTCTCGACCATCTATCTAGATCCGTAAGATTTTCCATGTACAAAAATTTGGACAGCTCACAAAAAGAGAAGACTTACAACAATAATTAAATAAATATCATAGGAAATTTAATATATATATATATATATATATATATATATATATATATATATATTATCTACCATTGAAAATTGTGAAGGTCTTAGTCAAAAGCCTTTGTGTGTAGTCAAACTGGGTATGTGCAGTCAAATTGATCAATTGGAATATAGGCACCAAAAACCTGAAGACATGTGCCTTCGACCATCAAAAAATGGGAGACTGGTGTTTGAATATGGGAGATAGGTGCTTGAAACTAGGAGATAGGTGCGCCTTAAAATGGAAGATATGGACCACCTTTTGGGATATAGGCACCTGCTACATGTATTGACCAACTTCCTGCTAGTTGCAAACACGAACTTGTCCACCATGTACCACAAAATTTTTACAATTTGTGAAACCATTAATAAATTAGAGCGGGAGGCTCAAAATTTATCAACATTTTTGGTGACTCACAAGGGACACATACCTACAATGTGAAAATAATCTAAAAGACTAGGTGGTCTTAGCATCCATTGGGCATAGAGTCAACAATATTATCAAATTTTTAATAGATCCCAAAAATTTACACCTAGCAGATTTACCACGAACACACAGAATTGAAACACACAGTAATAAAGACCTTCCAAAAAATGAAAGAACAAAAAATAATGCAGATTGGGCTCGATTATTTTAGCAAAGTTTCCAGGTGCTTACAAAAAATGCTTCAACAAGCAGATAATAGTCAAGCCAAAAACCAAATATTGACTGATTTAAAACATAACAGATTTGTGCAGATATTTCACAGTAAAATGCAGATCTATCCCATCGAGTGTGTCAAATTTATTGATATTTGAAAATGTATGCCTACACATGCACTCGCGCACAACACCAACATGGGAATTTCCCTCTCATGTGGGATTGCTCGACAGTGAAAAACCTTTGGAGAGAACCGGCTCTCACAAAAACAAAAATAAAAAACTAACGTAAAAAAAACTATCGAGGAAAACCCATGAACAACTGAAAAAAATTGTAAACTAAAAATAAAAAACACTACACCTACTTACCAGGAAAAAAAAAAAAAACGAAAACTAAAAAAAAAAAAACTGCGGACATGCGGAGAAATAAAAATAAAAATAAAAACTAAACTATTTTTTTTTTTAATATTGAGTAAATACTTCTTATACACATCCACCATGGGGATTGAACCTGGATCACATCACCGATAATGCAAGTGGCATCCTTGCCTGTAGAAACTAAACTATTAAACTAAACTAAAAAAAAAAACTACGAACTTGTGGAGAAATAAAAATAAAAATAAAAACTAAACTATTAAACTAAACTAAAACATATAAAATATAAACACTTTAGACTAAAAACTAAAAAAATAAAAACAACACTAAAAATAAAAACAAAAAAAAATTAAAACTAATCTAAACAAAAATGAAAAATTGCCACTAAACTTACTATGGGAAAAACATTAAAATAAACTAAACCTAAATGTGCTGGGGAAGGGTTAGAAATGTGGAAAGGATGAGGCGAGGGTTTTTGGGAGCGACAACGAGCGAACTTTCGGGCAGTAAGACAAAAGCAGGCAAAAAGCAGAAAGAAGGAACCAAACGATCAGAGATTGACCAAGGAACGATATTTGCTTTGGATTAATATTCTTAAAGGTAAGTACTTGGAAGGTTTCATACCCTTCTTTAGAATTTCAGACCCTCCTAAAGGATTAGCAGTTTGGAATGGAGTTTCAAAAACTAGGAAATTGTTGAGAGGTGGTCTAAGATGGGTGGTAGGAGAAGGCAAGGAAATATTTTTTTTGGAAGAAACTTGGATTGCAGATAGTACTTTATAGAAGATGAAAGAGTTTAGAAGACTAAAAGATCCCTTGGTTCAAAAATATGGACCACTAGTCAAATATTACATAGAATTTTGGGAAGTTTAGAGGTTTTGAAAAGAACTAACTTTGGATTTTGTTGATTCAAAACTACAATAATTTCTGCTAAATATTTATAGGTTGTTGTAGCAGTACCACTTACCTTATTTACCTCATAATGAAGATAAGGACTCTTTGATTCTATTTCCTACTTCCTTAGGATAATTCTTTGTGAAATCAGCTTATACCTTGTAGTTCATAGGTGTGGAGGGGGACTTTCCTGTAAATAAGGTTTGGAAGAATGAATTAATCCCTAAATTGGCTTTCTTTCTTTGGTTATGCTTACAAAATAAGATTCTAACTCTAGATAACCTAAGTAAGAGAGGTTTTCAAATGATAAATATATGTTCTCTTTACATGAAGGATGCTGAATTAATTGACCACTTGTTTATTCATTGTGAGTTTGCAAGTAAGGTACTTAATAATCTAATGGAAGTTATGTTTTGCTCTTGGGTGGTCCCTAGTACTTTTAGGCAACTTTTTAACCAATGGAGATGCCCTTTTAGCAGTAGTAGGTTATCAAAACTCTAGAATTTACTATTACCTCATTTTTTATGGGGTGTTTGGTGGGAAAGAAATCATAGAGTATTCAAGGGGGAAAGTAAGGATGAAATTTTAGTGTCTAACAAAATTAAAACTGTAGTGAGGGAGAATTTTATTACCTTTGATAACAATGTGGACTTTGAGAATAATTTGGAAAAGAGGATCACTAGTGAATGGAACTTGGGAAAATGTAGAGTAGCACCTTTGCCAATCAGTTTGAAAAGAGCAAACACTAGATGTATAAAACCAGAGGAGGGATGGGTAAAGTTAAAATTTGACGAAGTTGTAAAAGGTAACCCAAGTAGAGCTAGATGAGGAGGTGTCATTCAAAATAATAAAGGTGAAGTGTTATGGGCTTATGCAAAAATTTATGGGATACAAAGCAATCACTATGCGAAAGCTAAATCCCTATACTCTAGTGTTATGTTGTTGAGATAGAAGAGTGTAAGGAAGGTCATCATAGAAGGGGACTCTATGAATATTCTCAGGGATCTTAAGAAAGGAAAATCTAATAACTAGCAAGTGTCAGGTTTAATTAAGGATACCTCATCCCTATTAAAACAAATGGTAGAGGTGAAGATATTACATATATATTAGGAAGAAAATGTTGCAACTGATTGTTTAACAAACATTGGAGTTCATTTTGATCAAAGGAATAAATGAGAAAATAATTTTCCCTTATCTTATTTCTTTTAAGGATTACCTCATCAGAGGCAGAAGAAAATTATATTCCATAGGGTTTTATCTTTTGATGTTGTCGGTATTGTTGTTGCTTCTGGGATCTTTTGGTGCTACCGATGTGACTGTATGTTGCTATTACAACAATTATGTTTCTAGCAAATTTCATAGTAATGTTATTATACTTTTGTTGCTTCTATTTCTATTACCTATTATTGAGAATTGGAGTGATTGCTACTACTATTGGTGTGGAAGGGAGGAATAAACAACAATCAGGTCGACCTTTGCTCCCTTGCTAGAAATAGATTTTGATATCATCCAGAGTGTTGTTTTTTTGCCTGGTTTTATTCTAGGATTTTTGTTGCAACTTTGCTTTTCTCATGTTATCCAAGGAGGAGGTTGATGTTTATCTTGTAACCTTGGATAACTTAATTTTGTAACAAGATTGGGGTCCCTCCAAAACCCCTTTTTTCACCACTACAAAAAAAAAAATTACATGATTTGGTACCTAGCAAGTACTTTGTAAATATCTTTTTTTTATGTAGTCATTAGTTTTTTTTATTATTAGAGGTTAATAAGATATTTATTCTATGATAAATATGAAGAGTCAAATCTCCCGAGATTATGAGAAGATGAAGAGATAGTTGAAGATGAAATGTCAAGATACTAGCTTTATGTAGGGGTTGCAAGAGAGATCGTATGTATTAAATTGCAGTGCATCATTTGTACTATAATACATTTTATCATCCACCTAAATAGAGAGTGTTTATTTTATTTGAGTCATGGCTTGAGTATGTGAGTTGCATTCTGGTATATTGTATGTAACCTTGTTGTGAATGATCTTTGTCCTGTAGATGTGAATTTATTATTTAATTTTGGCCTTAAGCCAACAATTTTTTTATCACAAAGCATAACAAATTGAGCATAAGTTCCAATCCATGAAATATTCCCTTGTTAACTGGAGTGAATTGTTTTTGTTGGAAGTTAATTCCCAAGAAAAAAATGTGTATCTAATAATTCACACAGAAATATAACCATATAAAACTTTATTATTTACGACTTGAAATTTTGTGGTTATGCACCAACCTTTT
Source organism: Wollemia nobilis (assembly GCA_028583015.1). Taxonomy (NCBI): domain Eukaryota; kingdom Viridiplantae; phylum Streptophyta; class Pinopsida; order Araucariales; family Araucariaceae; genus Wollemia; species Wollemia nobilis. Next base: position 4,887,954 of record JAQPPZ010016847.1, on the reverse strand, counting down.
AATTTTTTTATAATAAGACTTATTTTTATTAAGAGTAGATTAATTTAGCTTAGATTTTCCAACCTAATATTGAAATTCAAACACAATTTTAATCATTAAATTTAATCTTGGCAAAGAGTCACATTACTCTCCATCTTAAAAGAGAATGACATAGGATTTATGAGGAAAATGTAAATATTTTTACTACTTGTTCTATATTTCTTCTAATTATAAGGGTGAATATGATATAAATATATATAAATTTAAATAAAAATTTAAATTTCAAAAGTACTTATACTTGTTGAATTTTGAAGAACCACTTGAATTTTCAAAAGGTATTGCTATACCTAGTCATCAATGCAAAAAATGATCAAATATTAATATAATATAATTACATAATTTAAATCATCATACCATTAGAGAGTAGAACAATCAAGCATTAACATCTATCATACATCAATCATCTAATCAATAAAATATATCATTGTAACTTTTAACAACTAAATTAAAACAAGTCAAAATTGTACTTTATGAAGGGCTCTACTAGGTTTTCATCATAATGTTTGGCTAGGTTTTCATCATAACGCTTTGAGTGGGGTTTGAAATTGCTATATACCTACCCATGGCTACATGTAAGGGCCCTCCCTCTACCCCCCTCTCCCAAGTGGTCCTTTGTAAACATACTGAGGGAGACACAAGAAATTGAGGATGAATCCTTGAGAAGTGATGCTTTAATATCCATCTTCTCTATTATTGCCACCAAGAAGCCTATGGATAAATGTTTATAGTCTAGAGTTAATGGTTGTATTCCCTAGATTGTCCACCATATCAATCTTGTTATTGAACAAACTTTAGTGGTTGCAAATATTTTTTAAATGAGTAACCATGATCTAATTTACAAATTTATTGACATGAAATCATCTCTAGGGTTTATGACCTCCTAAGTTAAAAATAATTTGGAGTCGCTAGGGGATATTTTACTATGCCTCATTAATAATGGATACTATATAGTGAGTTTATCTTAAAGAGTAGACAAGGATAAATCTTTTAAATCAGGGAAGAGAAGCTATGGAGCAACAAGTATTTTTTTGAACCTTGGAAGCTAGGATTTGATCCATAAATGGAATCCACTGCAATGGTTGTTTGGGTTCGATTATATGCTCTACCAATGGAATTATGATGCGAACTAGTTTTTGAGAGCTGGACAATTTCTTATGACACTATCTAGGAGTAGCCAATAAATGATGATGGGAGATTTAGCCATTTATGCTTGAATCTATGTTGAGATGGATCTTAATCACTTGATGCTAGCTAAAATAGAAATAGATATGGAATATTAACCTAGATGCACCAAGTAGACTATGAAGCAATTCCATTTTGGTGTAGGATTTGTCATACACATGTACATATTACTCATTTCTACTCTAATATTATAAAGAATTCCATCCCATCAAAGGCTAATGGTAATTATGGTAGGATGCCTAAGAAGAAGAAAAAGCCCAGCCTATAACCTAAGCCCTCTAGAAGAGGGTTTTGAAGCACTTAAGAGGAATAAGAAGCAAAAGAAGAAGGTGCCATGATCAAATTACACATAAGAGAGAAACTTAAATAGGTATGACATTCTAAATACCCTAATGGATATGGAGAATGAGATAAATGTAATGGGGAAGCCCCAAGGGAAAAAAATGTCCTCCAAAAATGTAGAAGTAGTCTACTAGAGGATAACTCATCCAACATTAAATACCAATATCCAACAAATCCCAAATCATATTTCCATAATAGCTTTAGAGAACCTCAAACTATCTATGGTAATGGTTGATATGGATGTATCAATGAAAGACAAAGATAAATATAGAGGCAATCCTACTATTGGAATTTACAAAGTAGAGAAAATATTAAAAAACACCCAAGCCAAGAGTGTGGGAAGAAAATCAAACCAGGAATAACTAGTATTGGAGGATGACCAACTGGTAAATCAAAAGAGCATAAAGCAAATTGATACTTACTAGGTTTTAATTTCCCAATTATTATATAATCATCATTCAAATTATTATTCTCCTTCAATAAATAAAATCTTCAATACAAGTGATGGATATAGCAAAGAAAATATGGAGACTAATAGAGCATATGGCTATTACATCCCAAGGTGATTTAGAGGGTATAGTGATTTTGTGGAACCCTCAAAACTAGATAAAAATTGATCATATTGAATGAAGGGGGGGTTCTCACATCTATCTTCAAGAGTAAGAGCTTAGGAGATTTTTTTTATTTCAAATTTCTATGGTTTAAAACTTTTTAGGGAGCAATGCCTCCAATGGGTAATTTTACAAGAAAGTAGGATAAGAAAGGAAGAGATGAATTGGGTAGTGGATGGTGAATTCAATACTAAGCTTTCAGCTAGGGATCATGGGATAGATTTATAATTTTTAAATTAAATCAACTCAATTTGATTGATGTCTAGTTTGTGGGACCTTCTCATACTTGAACAAATAAACAAGCAAGGTTAGAAAATAGGAAGATAAATTTGGATAGAAACTTGGTGTCCAAATAGGATTTTTTGCATTGGTCACTTGATAGGAAATCCTCAGCTATACAAAATCATATCACTTTTCAATTCTCTTAGAATGGGATATGGGCCATAAATCTTTCTATAGACCATTTTTATTTGAGAAATTCAAGCTAGAAAAAGAGGATATTAGGGGTAAAATCTCAATTGGGTGTGAGGAGGGGTACCTTTCCCATGGGATAACATTGTTTGGAGTATTTAAACAACTCCAACATGTCAAATCCCAACTCAAAATCTAGAAAATAAATAATAAATCAGACTTTCAACTTTAGAGGGTTATATTGGTTACTAGGATGGAGGAGTTGGCCACACTCTTCTAGACTAAAACAAACACATAAGACTTGAAATGGAAGGATGAGTTGGTCAGAGAGTATAGACAAACAAGAGGATATCTATTGGAAACAAAGAGTGAGAACTTCTTGGCTACTAGAGGGGGATCAAAATACTAAGTTCTTCCACCACTTGGCCTCGACAAGAAGACACTCCAACACATTGCATATCCTAAAAGACCATGATAATGTGATGGACACTATCTTAGATATGCCACAAGTTGTAAATATATATTTTGAAAATATTTTCTCTACGTATTTTCATCCTAATCCTGTAGTGCAATAATATACTTAATTGTATCCCATATATTATAACAAACGAATAAAACTAGGTCCTATTCAAAACTATGGATCTAGAGGAGGTGAGAGACATAGTTTTCAACATGAGAATCGAAAAACCCCTAAGCCCTGATGGGTTACTAATTGAATTTTTCCAAGCTTGATAGGACGACATAGAGGATAATGTAACCAAGGAAATGGAGGATGTATCGCTCCAAATTTTTTGCATCCCTACCTTCAGGCTATAGGATCCGTGCCCGGAAGGAGGATGGGAAAAGGATGGTGCGATACCTCGGACTGAGAGGCCTTGCGAAGGTCCCGCCTCTCGGGGGAGGTGTATTATGGTGATTTTTTGATGGATGGTGGGTTCACCGGGAAACGTTTGAATGGCGGTTTCCACGCCTAGGTTGGGAATGTGTTTGATGTGTTCGGTTTTAGCTTTAATCATCCAAGTCCTAGGTTTGGAAAAAATGTGTCTAAGCTATTCTATATGAAATGCATATTTAAATAAATACAGAGAAAAAAATTAGACAGAAAACACAAAGAACAAGATGGATTAAAGACCCATACCTGATCCGGATGTCTGATGAAGGTTCTGATTTTTGAAGTAGTCAGGATCATCTGGAATTCGACAGGATCGTCTCCTATCTAACAGGATCGTCTGAGATCTGACGAATTCGTCAGAGACCTACAAACAGAAAAATAGATGCAAAATACAGAGAATGCAACTATGATAACGAGAGGGTAATGATATAAAATGATAGTAAGAACATTAAAATGATGATAATAAGCAAAAACACGAATGCATTATACCGATCTAATGACAATTTATGCTTTTATTATGCATTAAAGCTACATGGGTGAACTCCAAGATGCGAGAATAATAAAGAATAAACAGAGAATTAAATAAAAGAAGAAAAATGAAGCGAAAAAGGATGAAGAAAATGCAAACTCTGGGCACTGATTGCCCCCAATGTGGACTACAGTCGAAATCGCCTCAGATTGGTACGAGATCGTTCGAGATTGTACGAGATCGTCTGAGACGAATTGAGCTTGCTCCGGCTGAAAAACAATGAAGTTCCTGCAAACAAACTTGGAAAAATACAAATGCAAACAGTGATTTAAGATGGTCTAGTGCGTGTAGAATTCGAGTTACAGGGAATTTCAGCCGGGGGGGATGCTAAGGGGAGGGCCTAGGATTAAATAGGCTTAGGAGGGAGGTTAGGAGGTTGGAGATCATCCCTATTTGGGAGATCTCCAACGGGGAGGGTCTCTAACGGCGCAGACACGCTTCTGCTCGGATTAGAGACGTCGTTGGAACAGAGACTAATTGTGAAAAATCAGTTTTGGGACAAGATCGTTGGAGATCTGAGGCGATATCGTCCGATCGACGACGATATCGTCAAACGGTCAAAACAAACTCTAAAAATGGCACGAGAAACGAGGAAACGGATTAAGCGGCGGTTTGGGAGCGGTTTTGGAGGTTAAAATTTGAATTTGAATTATTTACTAGAGTAAGTGTAATTATTAAGGTTTTACTGCGCCAATTTTAGGGTGCTACATTTTGCCCCCTCTTTAGCGAATTTTTGAAGAAAATGCGTTAAAGATGAGTTCTTCTCGATCTACGAGAAAGCAAAAATTATTCCCATTTTTAGGCGACGATTCTTGGTCGAATCGTACGACAGCTTACTATGGTGCCCCCTCCGTGTTTTTACCCAAATCGAACGTTTGAGGTAAAAATGCGAAAAAGCAAAATTTTAAAATGTTTTTAATTGTGTTTTGAATAAAATTAAGAAAAATAGGGTAAAACCCTAATTCATTGTTATTGTTCATTTTTTGGTTTTTAGAGCTCTGCAAGCAAAATGGTCGAGACAGCGCACAGATCGACAGAGGTCCGGCGCGGGCTACGGGTAAGAGTCTAAACTTAGTTTAGAATGCTTTAAGTTGAATTTACATGCTTTTTAGGTGAATTTTGAGCAATTTTTGAGCATCGCGGCCATTTTTGGGCCGTCGACGTCGTCGGGACGAAATCGTCCCGATTTCGATGAAATCGTCTCAAGTTCGCCGATTTCGTCTAAGGGCGAAGACGATTTCGTAAAATTAGGGGCTTGCAAAATCGGAGACGATTTTGCTCAAATTGGGGACGATATCGTCCAATTGTGGACGATATCATCAGTTATAAAATTGAACTTATTTTAACTTGCATTTTTAATTAATGATTTATTAATGATTTTTATTGTGTTGTTTTTATGTTGCAGAGAGGATTACTAAAGAGCAGAGAATGGAAATATGGCGGGTTGAGAGATGACTTGGCCGCTCTATCTCAGGCAGAGCGAGATCAGCTGGCACGGGGTCGGCTTGCGGCATGTGGCAGAGATGCCACAAGTTTCTACAGACATGGGGCTATTGACAGCCCTAGCAGAGAGGTGGTATCCGGGTTCTTCCTATTTTTGGTTACCGACAGGGGAGATGACTCCCACACTAGAGGATGTATGGAGGATTTTGAGGATCCCCATACAAGGACGGTTGATCACTCCTACGGCCAACCAGGGCCACGCTATGATGCGGCTGTGTGGCGATCCGAGCTTCGCCCTAGAGAAGGGCGGAGTGAACATCGAGTCGCTACGTCAGATGCCTGGGTCATCGAGACTCACACGGGTTTTGGCCGGAGTGGTAGGTGGACTTCTGCTGTGCCACCGGAGCGGATGCGGGGTACCATGGGTACTGGCAGATGTGGTCTATGACATGAGAGACCACGGCTACAGGTTTGCTTGGGGCAGCTTTGTTCTATGCCGATTGTATAGGATCCTGCATGGGGTCGTGTACAAGGGCGGCCGATGTCTGGTTATGACATCGCTTCTATAGGTTTGGTGTTGGGAGCACATTGTAGTGCGAAGGCCGATAGGGCTTCCTTTGATAGGGGTTGATGGGGAGAGGCCCCGAGCTTTCTATTGGTGGCTCCGGAGAGGGTCACAGCGGCGGATAGATCTACCGATGTCCCGGAGACTACTTGATGACCTTGTCTCCGACCAGATCACCTGGAGGCCTTGGAGGGATCATCCAGGGTGGGCCGAGGATGGACGAGATCTAGCGGCTCGCATCAGGCGAGTCTGTTGGCTGAGGATGGAGAGGGGAGAGGTGGAGCTCCATCGCTATGACCGAGTTTTGTGATAGTTCGGTCTACAGCAGGGGATCCCATCTCTCGGGGATTACGAGTTTTCCTGGACTGTCCGGGATAACACTACGGTTAGCGGGGCTCCAGATATGCAGCGCTTTTGGAGTCGGGACGCGGATGATGCCCCCATTCGGCCGGTGGATGGGGACGATGCTTGGGTAGCTAGGAGCAGTACACGAGGCATCCGCCCTCCTCGGATGACGAGGGCTCGGGGTCCGATTCACGCAGTTGTGCGTCGGATGGGGAGGCAGCGCCAGGCGGCCATTGAGGCGGCCCAGGGTCACGGAGGGAGAGAGCGAGAGGAGACCACGAGCGCGATGAGAGGCCACGACGGTGGGAGAGGAGGGAGGAGAGACCCCCTTCTCCATAGAGAGAGAGGCCACCATCACCCAATAAGGGCAAGGGTGTTGACACTAGGGAGAGCAGCGAGACGGCGACTCTTCGAGCGGAGACAGGTCCGTCTCCGAGGCACGGGTGCGGACATTGCGGGATGAGGCTGCACGCCATCGAGGCGAGGTGACACGGCTCGAGAGATGAGATTGCATGCCTCGGAGCACGGGGTGGAGGAGCGAGCACTCGGGAGCTGGCACGGTCGATTGCTCGGACCGCGTTCTACCAGGGTATCTACTTCCGGATGGTGCCAGAGGGTCAGAGGGTATAGCTGCCAATCGACATTGCTGACCCTATCAGGATTGGGTCGTCGAGGACTTCATCTCGATCGACAACTAGGACTCGCAGTACCACACATGCTCCCGATGGGGCCACCTCGTCCACCTCAGGGCGGGGGAGGAGATGAGGCTGAGAGCTCGAGGGGTTCTCGAGGCTAGGCTACTTGCACTGCACTTGTACGGATTGAGACATAGTTTTTATTATTTTTGAGAGAGGATTGAGTATGCCGAGGTATAGATTGTGGCATACCGATCCGGTTTTGATATGATGTATATATATTTGTGATATATATAGATGAGATATTTTTGATCATATGACTTGTCTTATGTGTTTGTATGATGCTTTAATGTTTGAATTATTTGTTGATTGGATTGAGGATTCATGTAATTATGTCGTTTTGAAATATTATAATTTTGATGTCATGCTGTAAGATTTTAAATGAAATAATCTGATGTAACAAATTGGTTGTTTGTGATGTGATGTGATAAAAGATAAAAAGAGACTTCTAACAATAATTTCAAAGGACATTGTCGCTATTATAGACCATTTCATGGAGTCGCCGCTCACTCGGTCGTCAAGCTAATCCCAGTATAGAAATATTGTTAAAAAGTAAAAGAGTGCTTAAGAGACTTTCTTAAGACTTTGGTGCAATGGTGCAAATGATGATGATGATGGTTTGTTTTAGAGTTTCATAAAAATAGTATGCATGAAATAATGTTAAAATGATTTTTGCTAGGCATAAATTCCTAAGTGTGATAAATTTTTTGGATAATTCCCTAGGAATTATACCATCATTGCAAAATTGAAGGTTGACATAATGACATGAAATAGTGATAATGTGCATGCTTTTTTGTCAAAAAACATAATTGTATAACAGAATGATTTAAGTCATATGGTTTTCATGATTTTCAAATAAATGGGGAATAAAAATTGGTACAATGGTTTGCGCTAGGCATAGAATATGTAGGTATAGACTTATACCATCATCGCGAAATCCAAAAAGAGATAGTTTTATTGCATGGTTGATTTTTAATAAACAAGAAAATATGAAGATGAGGACTTGCGCTAGGCATAAAATTCCAATTTTGGTTTTGGAACTATACCGTCGTCGCGAAAGTCGACAATATATATATATATATATATATATTTTTTTTTTTTTTGTGTGTGTGTGTTGGTGTGTGTGTGTTTTGATTGTATGGTTTTGAAAGAAATTTTGATTTTTTCTATTATGTATGTAGTTGTCTTTATACTAAACAACTGTACTTTAAAGAAGAAAATGAATTTATTCCAAACAATTTGCAAAAAAATATTTCAAAGTATCTTAAAGACAAAAGTTAGATTTATAAGGAATCCCATGTGCATATGTGAATTCATTTCCAATCTTGATTTATCATAATGATACACAAAATCTCTCAAATACAAAATGTGTGTGCAATTGCTATGTTCGTTTACCGGTTTTGAGCAAGATAATATGATACAAGTGATTTGAATGAACCAAATAAGTGTTCATTAACCATGATGTAGATGCATATAACCATACTAGACTACTATGTAAGTCGGATTATCAAGAGCTAGCTAATCCATAAGCGGGACATAGGTCTGTACAAAAGAAGGTCGCTAATGTGACGGACATATCGCCACGCTAGGAGTTACCCAAGGCCAAGCGGGTTGGGCACAAACCACATGTTATGGGGCTTACCTCACAGTTTTCGAATAATTGAGAATTCCAGGGATTCAAGCTCATCAACCCTTCTTTTCTTTTCAAAGGGTAGGGAAAGGGATTTTATTGCTTTTGCTTTTGCTTTCATTTCTTTTCTTTTTGTATTTTTTTGTATTTTTGCTTGATAATGCTGTAATGATATAAAATAACATTTTTCTTTTTCTCTTTTTCTTGAACTTTGCTTTTTCTTTTTGTTCTATGCTAGGGATACTTGCTCGGATTAGGCTTGTAGAGCAAGGGATTTTTATTACAGGTAGGGGTGAGCTTGTCCTTTTGCCAATTCTCAAAGATTCTAGACCATGTGCATGATAGGATAGCGGGGAAACTTTTCGCTCAAGAAACCACTTCTACTATGTAGCATAGCATGGATATTACAAATATAATAATTTTATTGTGAAAGGATGTGCTTGGTTTAAGTAAATAACAAGATCAATTCTCCGTGCTCAAAATTTATTTAATTGAATTTTGTGGACTTTGATATAAGAGAGATTAGTAATCATGCCGGATAAAAATCAAGATATTTATTTTTGTGTGTGTGAAAGTGAGGGATTCCAAATAAATGCTAATTTATCCAAAATAATTTGAAACATATAAGCTGCAACATTTGTAAGAAGATATATATAAATACTTTTTGAGAAGTTTTGAGAATGTTGACTCTCTCTTTCTTCTTTATGTTGTTTTGGTTTCGAAAGAGTCAAGAATATTGTTGTTTTTTTATTTTTATTATTATTTTTTTGTTTTTGAAAGAATTAACAAGTGCCATAAATAAATACAACAAATAGTTTTGAATATTTTGATGATTATGAATGTTTTTGGTGTTTTTGAATTTATAAATTGAAAGAAATACAAGATAGTGATTTTGAAATATTTTAAACAAATATATACAAGGATGAAATGACCAAATTTATACATAGTAACGTTTAAGATGCAAAATGTTCATGGGTTCTTTAAGTTCTTTACCATCTAAGGTAGATAATTTGTATGCTCCGGATTCAAATTTAGCGAGTGATAATGTATGGTCCAAGCCGAGTTGGGCTCAAATTTACCTTTAAGGTCCTTAGTTGCATTAGTATTTTTTGATTTTCTTTTAAAACAAGGTCGCCGATCTCAAAGGATCGATGACGAACTTTTTTAGCATATGATCTTTTAAGCTTGTTTTGGTAGGCACGGAGATGCTCCAAAGCATTGATGCATTTTTCATCTAGGAGTTCCAGTGGTTGAGTCTGCCCAGCTCGATATTCATCTCCTACTTCGGTATCTTGAAGTAGTAGAGCCAAAGAAGGAACTTCTAATTCAAAGGGAAAAACGGCTTCAGCACCATAAACCAAAACAAAAGGTGAAGTTCCAGTGGGAGTTCGAACACTAGTTCGATAGGCCCACAAGGTTGGATATAACTGAATGTGCCAGTCGTGGCCAGTTTATTGACCAATATTTTGAGAATTTTGATTAAGGTTTTGTTAGATGCTTACGCTTGACCATTACCACTGAGGATAATAGGGAGTGGACCGGCGATGTTGAATCTTATATTTTTGGCATAATTTTTTAACATCTTTATTTTTGAAACAAGTTCCATTATCAGAGATGAGATATGGGGGAATTTCGAACCTACAAATGATTTGATTAAAAATAAATTTAGATACTTGTGTGCCGGTGCGGGGAAGCTAAAGGCATAGCTTCAACCCACTTCGTGAAATACTCGGTGGTGGTTATGATGAATTTGTGTCCATCAGATGACACAGGATTGATTTTGCCAATAATATCTAAACCCCATTTTGAAAAGGGCCAAGGAGATGAAATAGCCTACGGTTCTTGTGCGGGTGCATGGACAAGGTCGGCATGTTTTTGGCACTTGTCGCAATGGCGCACATAATCATGTGCGTCATTCTCCATGGTAGGCCAAAAGTATCCTATCCTAAGGAGCTTTTTAGCAATGACACTACCACTGAAGTGTCCTCCACAAGATCCATCGTGGGCTTCACTCAAGGCTGATTGGGATTCTTCTAAATTCAAACATCTTAATAGGATACCTTCAAAAGATCTCCTATATAAAGTATTGCCAATTATTACAAATCGACTTGCTCGTCTACGTAATAACCGATGCTGGCTTCTATTAGAATTGGCGGGGAAAGTCCCATTTTGGAGAAAATCAAATATATCTGTATACCAAGGTTCAGGAGTAGTTTCATTGATTAGAAACACATCCAAAGGTTCTAAGCATGACTTATTTGAAGCGGGTTCCTGGAGTCGACGAATAATGATAGTGGCATATTCGTCATCTAACTCCAAGGGCAGGAGAGATGCAGTTGCGGCCATAGCATCGGCTGCACGGTTGCAAGTTCGAGGAATAGCTTCCAAGGTAACTTGATCAAATAGAGACATTAATTGTAAAACATAGGCTTTATATGGGCGCAGTTTATCATCTCTGGTCTGATAAACTTCATTAATTTGGTTTATAACAAGTTGAGAATCACCAAAAACTAACAGATGTTTAATTTTTAGCGCCAAGGCGGCTCGTAATCCAAGGATTAGAGCTTCATATTCAACGATATTGTTGGTGCAAGCAAATGTTAATTTGAAGGAGAGAGGAATAAGATGTTTTTGCGGGGATATTAAAATAATACCCACACCAGCCCCACTCATGCATCGGGCTCCATCAAAGTATAAGGACCATTGTTCAATATGGTCCGCCTCTAATTGAAGGCATTCATCAGGAAACTCAATGATGAGGGGATGGGTAGACTCTAAGGGTGCGGCAGCTAATTGATCTGCTATGATTTGACCCTTAACGAGACTTTTGTCCTATGAACGTGAGGTCAAACTCGCTTAGAGCAAGAACCCACTTGGGTGTGCGACCCGATAAATAAGGTCGACTCATGAGATACCTCAAGGGATCATATTTAGCAATGACATAAGTTTTTTGATTAAGCATATAATGGCATAATTTTTGCGTAGCAAACACGATTGCTAGACATAGTTTTTCTAATGTTGTGTAGCGGGTTTCATAAGTGACGAAGGTTCGGCTAATATAATAATTACACGTTCTCTCTTCGCATCATCAAGCTGAGCTAACATAGCTCCTAAGGCAGAATCTGAAGCTAAAATATATGGGAGAAATGGGCGATCAAGGTCTAGGCGGTGAAAGCACAGGTGGGTTAAGGAGGTATTGTTTGAGAAGTTCAAAAGCTTCTTTACATTCGTCGTCCCAATTAAAAGGGACATCCTTCTTAAGAAGTTTAAGAAAGGGACCGGTTTTGTCCGCCAGCTTATCGATGAAGCGACGGATGGCTTGAAGCTTACCTTGTAAACTTCGTAACTCAGATATATTAGTAGGTGCAGGCATATCTGTGATAGCCGCAATCTTGAGAGGGTCGATTTTGATACCACGTAAAGAAACTAAAACCCCTAATAGTTTATCGGACTTAACTCCGAATATGCATTTGGCTGGATTTAATCGAATAAGATATTCTCGTAATCGATTAAAAACTTTTCTCAAATCATCTAAATGATTATCTTCATTAATAGAGCGAGCTATAATATCATCTACATAATCATGTAGGATATCATGCATCATATCATGAAAAATATAAGTCATAGCTCGTTGATAGGTTGCACCTGCGTTCTTTAAGCCAAATGGCATCACTTTCCAACAAAAGGTACCCCAGGGGGTAATAAAGGTTGTTTTAGCTTGATCTTCAGGAGCTATCCTGATCTGATTATAACCGAAGAATCCATCCATTAAGGACATCATCCCACTCCCGACGGTAAATTCAATGATTTGATCCATGTTTGGAAGAGGAAAATCATCTTTAGGGCATGCGGCGTTAATATCTCTAAAATCTGTGCAAACCCTAACTTTGGTGGCTTCTTTCTTGGTAACTGGAACTACATTTGAGATCCATTCAGCATAATCAATAGCTTGTATAAAAACAACATTCGGGAGTTTTCTAACTCCCCTTTGACTAGCAAAGCCACTTTGGGATGCATTTTTCTAAGTTTTTGTTTAACGGGTTTAGCATCCAGATGGACTACTAGGTGATGCATGACTACGGAAGGGTCTAAAACTGGCATATCTTCATATGTCCAAGCGAAGACATCTTCATATTCTTTAAGGAATGCAATGTATTGCTCTTGTTTTTCTTGACTTAATTCTGATCCAATATTGATTATGTGAGGACTATCCTCGGTTCCAATATTAATTTTAATGACGTTTTCTACCTCCATGTGTAGATCTCTTTCAAAATTAGGTGGGGCGGGTGAAACGCCCAATTCTTGTAATTCTTGTAAGGTTAAGTTGGATAATTCATCTTGAGGATTAGTGGTCTCAAGTTGGGCTATAGTTGGTATAGAACCATCAAAATAAAATCCATTGTGTAACATCTCTTCAACGGAGACATCGTGGAAGATATCTCCTTCCAACTCCTCATCGGAGTCGGCAATCATTTCAGGGTAAGCTATGGATAGCATGTTACATGTAAATGGCTGATTTTTTAGAGGCAAATCATCACGCCTATCCAAATAATCTTGATAACATATGAGTTGATCATCATCTTCAAAAGGAAAGGGTTGACCCTTACTAGGAAATAGGCCCACACCACAGTGGGCGGGCCACGGTTCTACCTCGAAAGGTTCTTTCATGCCATTTTGGAAAGGTCCCAAGCCTTTCCCTTTATATCCCATTTTAAGCATTATGGGTTTAGCTTTAATATATTCATTGGTAAAATAACATCGAGCATATCCCTCATGATGAGTTTTGATATTTCGAGGGATTCTTCCCCAATCATATCCTTTATAAATGAAGGCACAACTCCCGACTTGGTAAGTACTTCCCATAGGTTGTGGGAGGCCCAAAGTACGAGGAGATGGCGGCAAGTTATTTAAAAGAATTGAATCTTGCATGAAAGCATTTGTTTTTTTGATATTAAGATTGTGGATAAATATGGTAAAAGTTCATCAAAAAGAGCATAAGATGTAGAAGGATCATTCCCTATATCTTTAGATGTGGAAGGTATGATAGATGTTGATAATGTGGAAGTGTTAAGAGATGGGTCTATAGGTTTTGAAATTATAGGGATAGAACATGAAGGATTGGTTGTAGATTGAAGATCTTTTTGAGGTTCTAGAGTGGTTTGTTTAGAAGATTGTTGATCTATATATGAGGGTGAAATGAATGGAGGGAAATAGGTGAAGCTATGGGTGTGTGTTTCACAGTTTTAGATGAAAAATAAGAATTAGAATGTGTGGATGACAGAGCGAGGGCAAAATTGCACTCCAACGAGGTTACGCCAAAGCACACATATCAAAGGGTCTAGGATCACCGTGGATAGTGACCAACTGATTTTTAAATTCGAATTTAACACATTGGTGTAAAGTTGATGGGACAGCCCGCATTGCATTGATCCAAGGACGACCCAAGAGTATATTGTACGATGCGGGGCAATGTACAATAAACATGGTGGTATCTAGAGTTCGAGGACCAACTTGCAATGGGATGGTAATAACTCCACACGTTTCTTGTGTTTCGTCATTGAAAGCTTTGATAATCATGTCGAGTTTTCTTCATTTCATCACTTCTAAAGCCAAATCGTTGGTAGAAGTCAAAAGTGCAAATGTTTAGAGATGAACCATTATCAATCGGGACTCGTTTAACAACTACATCTCCAATTAGAGCGGTAATATATAAGGGATTATCCTTATGTAAAGCTGTGTTGTGGGATATCTTTATCCCGAAAGTCAATACAATCAACTTCTCGAGTGATGATAGTATTGGCCATGGCTTCCAGGTTGAATATTTTGAGGTACCATCATTTGGCTTAATGTAAGCATCAACTCATCCCTATGGGTAGGAGAAGATCTTAATAAATCCAAAAGGGAAATTATGGTTGTAGTATTGGATAATTGCTCATTAATATTGTAAGGGGGTTTAAGTTGAACATTGGAAGCATGATTCCCTTTATTGGGATTTTTCAAAACAAATGGAGCTGATCCATCATTCTGGTTTGGTTCTTGTTGAGAATTTTGAGCACTGTTGTCGGGTAACGACTCCAATGGTACCTACAATGTTATATTGAAGACGTTGAGCTGGTCTCGGTTGAGCGTTTATGGCTTGTTCATTTGGGAGGAATTGATTAGAAGAGGGTCGAGTAGTAACTCTTCTAGGAAATGGTTCTTACGGAACCATAGCATCTGTGATGGGTTGAATAGGATCTGATTCATTTTTAGAACTATTCGATTGGTTTGAGGTGATGTCTATTTCACTTTCAGTATCTGATTTTATATCACTAGGATCCGGAGTTTGAATATTATGTAGGGGCCTGGTTGTGACCATGGATAAAGTTGTGTCAAATTTTTGAGGATCATGATTAGGTAAATGTCCGCTAATAGTTCCTACATATCGGGTAGGAGGAGGAACATTATGATGTTCGATTTGATTGGCCACCTCTTTACCATGTCTTGGTAAAGGGTGTTGAAATATGTCTAATGATTGATTAGCATTTTGATTTTGATTTTGGGGAATGGTCTTTTGAGCGTTATTAGGAGCATTTTGTTTAGGTTGGAAGGCTTGCACCTCCATTTCATTATTATCAATCAGATCCTGTATTTTATGTTTCAACCTTTTACAAGCGTTGGTAGAGTGTCCAGGCCCTCTATGGAAATCACAGTGTAAGTCAGCTCTGTATCCGGGTATAGTTGGATCAGGTTCCCGGATAGCTGGTAATTGGATCAAACCTCTTTCGAGTAATTGAGGTAAAATAGTTGATAACGGTTGATTCAATCTAGTAAATTCTCGAGGAGGCTTATCGGGCGGTTTCAATATAAATTTTTTTGTTGTTTTCGTTGCATTGATATTAGCAACATTTTCTTTGTCGGTGACTCCGTCACCTACAACTTGTTTGTTTTTATACTGATTTTTGGATGTTTTCTCATCATCCTTCTTCCTAAGTTGGCCTCTCCTAATGAGGGCATCTTCTACTCTTCGAGCTAAATCTATAGCTTTGATCGAAGGTAGTTAAAGTAGCGATTGATAGCTCATAAGATATTTGTTCTTGTAAATTATTAATAAAAATGTCCAACATTTCCCTATAAGGTAGCACAAAGTGCGGTTTTCCTATCAAGCTGCCTCCATCTAGCTAAGAAATCGGCAAAACATTCATCCTTGTCTTGTTTTAAGTTGTATAAATCTTTAATGGTTACATGCCTCTCGATGTAGGCACTAAATTGATGGACAAAAGATTCAGTTGTTTCTTCAAAGTTTCTCAAAGAATGAGTGGGCAATTGATAGTACCACTCTAATGCCATTCCACCTAAACTTTTTGGGAACATTTTTAGTAATAGCAAGTCATCATGTGATATATCATGACATGCTATCCTAAACATGCGAAGATGCTCTATGGGATCTTCGGTTCCTTTATATATAGGCGGGATGGGCATGGGAAAATGCTTAGGGTACGGTTGTGCTACAACTATGGGATCCAAAGGTTGACTACATATCTCTCGATAATTGTACGAGGGACGGTAAGGATCTATCTGGTCCATACATGAAGCTAACTGTTTCACCATGGCTTCTGGATTACTAGTTTGCCCACCATATTGGTTCGGTAGGGCATTGATATGGGATTTGTGAGCATATGATGGAGGGACATGAAGATTAGATGCTATGTTGCTATTGTGTAAATTGTTGGTAGGAAAGGTGTTATGAAGGAATTTTGAAGTTGTATTATGTTGTATTCCAGATTGTTGAAAATTGGTGTTTGGCTTCATTTTAGGTTTTTGTTTACTTGAAGCATATTGATCAATAGTTTGGCGAAGTAAAGCGGTGAAGGAAGTTTTCTTTTGTGTGGGAATGATTTTAGGCTCAATAACAGGTTCCTTAGGAGGTTGGGTAACTTTGTTGTTTTGGCATGTTCTGAATCATAGTGACCATATCTCTATTGGATGGTCCAGCCTTATCACTTTCTTGATCAATGAAAGACAAGGGATTAGTGTGCACATCAAACATATGTTCCATGGCTGCTTGAGTGTCACTAATTTGCCCTTTATCAATACGAACTGCCATATTAAGAGCGCCAATGTTATTATTGAAAAATTTCCAGAAATGATCTAAGTTGTCAAAAGCAATAGTTCCATCTGGAGCTACTCTAGGGGATGAGGATCCATCCTCTTTAACATTTTCTTCTTGTTCATTGTCTTCACCTAGGTCATCTTATGGTTGATCTAGAGTTTCTCCTTCCGGAATTGGATCTTCAGGAAGGACATTTGGGTTTCTAGTTTTATCTTCTAACCAATCTTCTTCTTCTCCTTCCGTTTGTTTACCATTCCTAAGTTTAGGCATTGTGCTTAATTTAGATTTCAGCAAATATATATATATATATATATATATATATATATATATATATATATATATATATTATATATATAATATATACACAAGCTTAAGAGGTATATATTAATTATATACCTACTACAATATTTAAAATGAAAGGTTTTGGTTTTTGTTATGTTTTTTTTAGTTTTTCTTGTTTTTGTAATAATATTGTAAAGATAACAAACAACACAATAAATGCAAGAACTAATACTGAAAGTAATGATCTAGTTTTCTATAAACAATTTATAAATATCATTAATGGGCTCGAGTTCTTCGGGAGTCATGAAGTGTTCTTCTTCAAATTGAAAATTTTCTTTCAAAAATTTAATGAAAAGAGCTATAGTGATATTATCTGTCTCAGATTCCGGTTGATAGAAGTAAAGCTCGTGGCAATACTCTCGATATAACACGGCTCGAGGAACTCTATTCCATATTTCCCTATCCGTAAGAACAACCTCTTGGTCTTCTACACGACCTAGGAGCTGGTGTATAATGGCTGCGTTCTCGAGGTATTCCTCGAAGGTGAACAATTTCGAAGACACAAGAGCTCTCCTATAAGCTAACCATCTATGGCGAGGCTCTCCGAAGTTCATGATAAAAGACGAGTTGATGAGGATCTAGGATTCTATCTAGGACAAGCCTCTTGATTTGTTTAAGTTTTTTTGACCTAGATGAAATGACACCTAGTCTTCTATCAAGTTCGTCCCACAAAAGTTGATTTCTATCTATTTCGGGCACACTAAGCACAAAATTGATTTCTATGGCTGCCAATTGGTTTTCAACATTTATAGTAACTGCTAATATTTTCTTAGGAGCTACCATCTAAACATGATATGCAACTTATTAGTTTTAGATGATTTGAAATGCATCTATGTTTTGGTTGTTTTATTTTTTGTTTTTTATTTTTGTTTTCAAAAGGTTTTAAATGCATTCACGTCGGGTTCACCAAAATGTATCGCTCCAAATTTTTCGCATCCCTACCTTCAGGCTATAGGATCCGTGCCCGGAAGGAGGATGGGAAAAGGATGGCGTGGTACCTCGGACTGAGAGGCCTTGCGAAGGTCCCGCCTCTCGGGGGAGGTGTATTATGGTGATTTTTCGATGGATGGTGGGTTCACCGGGAAACGTTTAGTGGCAGTTTCCATGCCTAGATTGGGAATGTGTTTGATGTGTTCAATTTTATCTTTAATCATCCAAGTCCTAGGTTTGGCCAAAATGCGTCTAAGCTATTCTATATGAAATGCGGATTTAAATGAATACAGAGAACAAATTTGGACAGAAAAATAGAAAGAACAAGATGGATTAAAGACCCATACCTGATCCGGATGTTTGATGAAGGTTCTAATTTTTGAAGTAGTCAGGATCGTTTGGAATTCGACAGGATCGTCTCCTATCTAACAGGATCGTACGAGATACGACGAATTCGTCGGACGAATTCGTCGAGAGACACTGCAAACAGAAAAATAGATGCAAAATACGAGAGAATGCAACTATGATAATAGAGGGTAATGATGTAAAATGATAGTAAGAACATTAAAATGATAATAACAAACTAAGACACGAATGCATTATAACGATCTAATGACAATTTATGCTTTTATTATGCATTAAAGCTACATGGGTGAACTCCAAGATGCAGAATAATAAAGAATAACCATAGAATTAACTAAATGCAGAATAATACGGCAAAAAAGGATGAAGAAATGCAAACTACGGGCACGCGATTGCCCCCAATGTGGACTGCGGTCGAAATCGTCTCGGATTGGGTCGAGATCGTCCGAGATTGTACGAGATCGTACGAGACGAATTGAGCTTGCTCCGGCTGAAAAACAATGAAGTTCCTGCAAACAAACTTGGAAAAATACAAATGCAAACGGTGATTTAAGATGGTCTAGTGCGTGTAGAATTCGAGTTACAGGGAATTTCAGCCAGGGGGATGCTAAGGGGAGGGCCTAGGATTAAATAGGCTTAGGAGGGAGGTTAGGAGGTTGGAGATCATCCCTATTTGGGAGATCTCCAATGGGGAGGGTCTCTAACGGCGCAGACACGCTTCTGCCCGGATTAGAGACGTCGTTGGAACAGAGACTAATTGTGAAAAATTAGTTTTGGGACAAGATCGTATGGACGTCCTAGCCCGAGACGAAATCGTCCGATACGAGGCGATATCGTCTGATCGGCGACGATATCGTCAAACGGTCAAAACAAACTCTAAAAATGGCATGGGAAAGGAGGAAACGGATTAAGCGGCGGTTTGGGAGCGGTTTTGGAGGTTAAAATTTGAATTTGAATTATTTACTAGAGTAATTGTAATTATTAAGGTTTTACTGCGCCAATTTTAGGGTGCTACAGAGGAATTCCATGCAAATAAAAGCATGTTATGGGATATGAACCACACTTACCTTAATTTGATTCCTAGAGTAGGAAAGGCTTCCAACCTTGGATAATTTTTCCAAATTGCACGTTGCAATGTAGTCTACAAGATTATTACCAAGTTGATTATTGAAAATCTCAAGAAGGTATTTGGTAGTATTCTCTATGGAGCGAGGAGGATTCATGGAGGGCTAAAATTTTTTGGATGGAGTAATCTTGGCACAAAAAGCAGTTCATACATTGCATCAAAAAGGTTGAAGACGTATGTATATTAAACTAGACATGTCTAAAGCATATGATAGAGTACCTTGGTAGTTTTAAGATTGAATGTTAGAGAAATTTAGTTTCTCTTAGGGCTAGAGAGAGTGATCATGATTTGTGTCTCTTTTACCTCCTTATTAGTCCTCATAATTTCTTTGACCGACTTTCAAGTCTCTAGAAGAATTTTTCGAAGGAGATCCTATACTTGTACCTCTTTATTATTCTTTCTAAAGGATTGGGAAAATTTATTCTAAGGAACATGCAACACATAGTTATCTTAGGAGTGCAAGTGGAAGTGGTGAACCTAACCTATTTGTAATTTATGGATGATATAGGGTTGCTTGGATCGATAAATATCAGGGAGGAAAGAGCACCCAAAGCTACCTTAAATACATATTTGGAAGTCACATGCTAGGAAGTGAATGCATCCAAGTCCAAGATAGTGTTCTTTAATACCAAAAGGGGATCCATGTCACATTCTAAACATCTTAGGCTTCTCTTAGGGCTTTCTCTAATTGGAAGCCACATGGTAGGAAGTGAATGTTTCCAAGTCTAAGGTAGTGTTATTTAATACCAAAAGGGGATCCAAGATCACATTCTAAACATCTTAGGCTTCTCTTAAGGCTCTCTCCTACTAGATTATCTAGGGTTTCCACTCCCATAAAAGAATATGAAGGTGGTAGAATGGAAA
Source organism: Wollemia nobilis (assembly GCA_028583015.1). NCBI lineage: Eukaryota > Viridiplantae > Streptophyta > Pinopsida > Araucariales > Araucariaceae > Wollemia > Wollemia nobilis. The sequence goes on along the minus strand of JAQPPZ010016847.1, from coordinate 4,867,553 downwards.
AAAATTGTGAATAGAATTGGTGTGAAGATAAATCATTGGATGCACTATTGGATTTCTTTAGGAGGAAGAGTGACTCTTCTTCAATTTGTGGTTCAAGAAATATTAGTCTACAAGATCTTTATCTTTTTTTCTTCGATTGGAATCCTAAAGGAGCTAGACTCGCTCATGTAAAAATTTCTTTAGGATGACCCAAGTATAGTTAAGCAATGGGCTCTAGTAAGTTGGGACAAAATATGCCAGCCTAAAACAAGTGGAGAATTAGGAATTCTAAAAGTAGCATTGAATAACCAAGATCTAGAACACAAGTTGCATTGGATATGGATCTCCAATTAGGAAACATTGTTTAGCAAAGTCATTACTAGTAAGTACTTGGGTAACATTCCCCATGAGGAAGTAGATCACATCCTTATGAGTGGCCAATGTTCTATTGTTTTGGAGGTGTTGAAATTAGGAGAGAAAGTGGTAGGACCAAAAATATTTTAGAAAGTGGATAGAGGAATGAGGAACTAGAAGTGGACGTAGGACATTCAAGAATAAGAGAAATTTTTAGAGGCCTTGGCTAGAAAAAGAAAAAGGGTATTTATTTTAGGGTTTTCATGAAGGATGGAAATTGCAAATTGAGGAAATGATGAGTAAAATTATGAATTCTTTGCAATTGGTAACAACCATTACTGATCAGAGGCAAAAAATTGAGCAATACAAACTCGTACTTGCATCCATTCTATCCAAAAATTATGTTTAGAATTCTACAGTGTTGGATGACATGTCACTTATGGTGTTGAGGAAATTGCTACAGTTATTTATAGAGGACTTAAGCAATCTAAAGCCTGAAGTGCACAAGGAGATATTGCAATATGTGATAGATCAAACTTAGGTCAGAGTTGTTTCTTTTAAATAATAAGCCAATGAGAATGGGTCTGGTAACTATATCAAAATCAGTAGCAATTGTGATCTCAGTGGCGTTGGGAATAAAGGGCTGAATCAATAGTGTAGAAATTCTTTAGGATGTTGATGTTTTGGGCTCAAAAGATAAGGGAAAATGGTCTTGGTATCAAGTGGTGGTGGGCAAGCCCAAGTCCCTAAAGACCAAGTTTGATCTGCTTTCAAAAAAGGGCTAACTTTTTATGCCATATGACCTGGTTAATATGGAAATTGAACAAGGTTTCCATCACTTAATAGGTATATTTATGGGGGTTAGAACTAATTTGGATATGGTCATAAAATGGGCTTCTGCTAAGTGGAGGTCGAATGGTCATATGGATATTGTCGCCCTCTTTAGGGGTTTTTTTTATGGTGAAGCTAAATTGTTTTACATATTCAAAGAGAATTTATGGGAGGGCTGGTTCTTTGGAAGGTGTGGCCTTTTCCTAAGAATATGGGGACCTAAATTCAATCCAAAGACCCAAAAAAAATTACAGGCTCTAGTTTGAGTGAGACTACCAAATCTTCCCTTTCACTACTAGAATGAGGAGGTTTTTGTTGGTATTGCTAGAGAAATGGACCATCTGATTGTTGTGGATCTAACCACCAATTCAAAATATCACCACGTCTATGCCAAAATATGTGTTAATGTGGAGTTAGAGGAAACTTTACTAGATTTGATTCAATTGTTTTTGAGATTGGGTGTTTGGAATCCACCTATAGAATATGAGAATCCCCTTGTTAAATGTGGGGTTTGTAAGAAATTAGGGCATTTGACTTGGGCATGCCCAAACCAGAAGCCTCCTTCCCAAGGTCATAAATTCTAGTAATAAAAGCAAATTGAAGAAGAGAGTTCTAAGATGAAAGATATTTTTGAAGCTAAAAATCCTACGAGCAAAAATTTGAAGACCTCATCCTTAGAGGGTTCTAGAAAAAAATATATATTGGAAGCTAAGATCCTTAAAAATAAAGTAATTAAATTTTATATATAGAAGGATTCTTCATTTGAGAATCAAGTTATGGTAGATAATATGAAGGTATGTGATACTTTACCCTCCTCACAAATAAATATTGTTCTTTATCCAATTTCCTTTTATATGCTTCAAGAAATTACTATTGGAGATGAAGGTAATAGCCTATTGGAAAAGGTGGATGATGGAAATATTCAGTTAGAAAATGAAACAGATGAATATGAGCAGAACCAAATAGTTTTGAAAAAATGGGTAGATCAAGTAAAAAAGAACCTAGGAAATTTAGTTGATCCAAAAAAATCTACCCAAACTCCAAAAACCAAACATCAAAATAAGTTAGAAATTGATGTGGGTACTATTAAATATTAGGGAGGAGCTTCTCATAGGAAAACAAATAGAGACAAATATTGCCAATGGAATCCAAACAATAACAACCTTGGACAAGGGAAGTAAAAATACACACAAAGCAAGAGAAAAAATATGATAATGCAGGCCATGTTGAGTCTGAGAACAAATATTTTCCTATCCTCTATGTTGTCATAGTATTTTAATCTAGTTGCTTATGGGTGTTTTTATCTTTTGGGTTCCTGTTCGGTTTGGTCTTGGGAGACCATTTCACTTTGTGGTCTATTTCACTTTAGAATGTTTTAGTTTTATGGGTTGTCTTGTTTGTGATGTATCAATTTTGAGAATGTTAGTAGATATATATGTGTTTTCTTGTAAATGGTTTGGGACCCCTTCAAAACACCTTCTTCCACCCTTATAAAAAAAATGGATAGAGAGGATAAAGAAAATTTTTAAACCAATTCTTGGGACCAATACCCCCCTTAATTTCAAAATTTCCAGAGTTGCATCCCCTTCAACAAAGCCTTGAGGCTAGAGGTTGGATCAAGATAGCATACTATCTACATACAAGGCATATTGGGACCTTCTCTCTTATGCAACTAAAGTGGTGGGAAGAGTGGCTAGTATCAATCTCTCATAATTTGGTGTCATTATTAGAGAGGATATTAAAACAATGCCACCTTATAAGAGAGGAGGGAGAGGACAATATATATTGTGGTCATGGGAATTTAGGCATCTATATAATTTTGAAAGGTTATAATGAATTTCTCCCTCCCCCACCAGTTTTTTTGGATGTTCCATGGATAGAGTATGGTTGGCAAAGGGCTAGCCAAAAATTAATTTTTTTGTCTAGCAAGTTATGCATCGAAGCTTTCTCACCTATGATAACTTATAGAAAAGAGGTTTTCGTGGCCCCTCTAGATGTCTCATGTGCATTACCTAGAAGGAGACAATAGATCATTTGCTCTTTTAGTGTGAATTTGCCTTGAAGCTGTGCAATCGATGAGTTGATCTCTTCAAGGCTCATATAAACTAGCAATTAACACTTACTAATATATGGGGGATCTAAAAATGAAGAAGGTTAAAAAAATAAATCAATTCAGTTTGGTTGGTCTTTGGATCCAAAGCTTTATTTTGTGATACATATGGTTGGAAAGAAATGCCAGAAGTTTTAGAGAGGAATACACTTTGATAGAGCTAGTTTGGTAAAAACTGTTAAATAGAGTGACAAAAAATATAAAGGCTCATATGGAGGAGCATAAAAACCAAGAGGGAGAGAATGTTGCTAGGAGGTAGACTCAGGGTGCCTAGAAACCCCCACTCTTAGGCTGGAAAAAAATCAACACGGATGGAACAACCAAGGATAACCCAAAGGCAATAATCATTTATTTCCTTAGTCTTCTACAAGGGGAAGGTATTTAATTAGGAATTGGAAGGCCTACGAGTAGCAACAAATAATGAAGCAAAGGCTTTGGAAATCATACAAGGCTCTCTTAATGCTCGAGAGAATGGAGTTTGGAAGATTATAGTGGATTTTGACTCATAAATTTTGATGGGTCGCTAGATGAAGTTAGGAATTTTAGGCCAAGTGTGTGATAGATCAAGAACATAGTGAGTTAGATCAAATCCATTTGGAAAAAAATTGAGGATGCCATCCCTATTCATGTAAGAAAAGGGAAGAATGTTATGACTAACTTTTTGGCTAAAAAGGAAAATGAGCATTTTGTTGGTTACTTGTTGAAATCTGATCAATAAGAGATATTGTAGATTGGATGGATGTGAACCAATAAGTTTTATTACTCACCAACAAGAATTTAGGCAATGAAGTGTGTAGGACTAGGGTAGATGATTATGATGATTAGGCTTTGATCCAACATCACGTTGTTGTTTGTAGTGCTCTTAGTCCCAATTTGAGGTAGCCCCTGAAGTCATGTCAAGAGGGAGAAGCTAATCTGAGCTCTTTGGAATAGTATTCACCAAAACTATAATTAAGATACAAGTTTATGCTCTTTGGATTGCACTAAGAAATTTGTGGTCCAAGAAAATGTTAGAGTTAGTTTTATTAAGATCTTGGGGTTGGCCAAAAGTGGTAAGTCAATTATTGTAACTTTGGACTTGTCTTCTTAATAAAATTTTCACCTAAAAAAAAAACTTTTAACAACTAAATTATATTGAGTCATTTTTTAAATTGGTTATATGGAATTGAAATGGGCCACACTCGAATTACATCATGATCGTGTTACAATATTTTTGGCAATCATACATGCATTGCCTCACAAGATTTGAACATTGATCTCCTCAGTAGCCTAATGGTGGAGACTTTAGAACACTAAATAGAGATCCAATGTTCAAAACCTGAGATAGGTAGGTTATGCTTCAATAACCAGAGTATGGTTGGGAATAACCATATATTAGGCAAATAATATCCATCTCATATGGCCTATGGCCTTGAGGTCTGCCTTTTTTTACCCTCCTTAAAAGTTAATTTAAATGGTTGAGCTCATACCCTCTCATATATCAAAGCATCGTTCATTACAACAATATTTATGTCAAATGCCTAAAATACCATAATTATAATTTACAAAAGAGTTTAACAAATATTTTGTATTTAATAAGTTAATTAATTTTAACTATACAATAAATACATATACATATCAACATCATACACAATTAAATTATTATAATCCACTCTATGTAAGAGTTCAAAAAATACATTGTAGTTAATAAATAAAATACTTTAACCAAATAATAAATACATCTAAATATAAAAATTATATAAATAAATCATTTTAATACATTCTAAGTGGTTCATCTAAGGAAATCAAGATAAAAGATGACTATTACATAGACATTACAATTAAGATAATAATACAAAAATATTTGAGATATTATATGAATATGGAATATTTATTAGATGATAATATTTTTGTTGTCATTGTTTTAAACAAATATATTAATATTAATTTTTTGTTAAGCTTTAATTAATAAAACTCTTATATTTTAAAGGAGACCAAAATTCTAATTTTACTAAACTATACATACATAATTATCAAATTATTGTAATATTATTATATAATTGTAAGATCCTTCCTTAAAAAAATAATATAATTATTATAATTGTAAATCTTTTATTCATCTCTAGTATCTATCACAGTTAGTAATGTTCTTGAAAATCTTGATATATATATTTTTGACCATCACAATTTTAGAAGTCATGTTTTCAAGAAAAATAAACAAAATTATTTACTTTGCTTGAGGTCCTCAAGCCCCTCTAGTCCCCTTAAATGTTTATCAAGGTGGGGTAGTTGGTTATAATGGTAGTAGGGTAGCTAGTTATAGTAGTAGTTTCGGCACCCCACAAGGAAAAAATGACTAAAACGTTGTTGATTACTTTGTATATATAAACTCTGGCTTCTTTTTATGTCTGGAAGTTTCACTCAATTTCCTATTAAATGTTTTTTATCTTTTATTATTATTATTTATAGAAAAGTTAGTTACAACCACATAATTGTCAGTTCAAATTAAACTGTTTTTATAAACCTATTTTACTCACTAAACCTATTTAATCTAAGTTTTAAAAAATTAATAAACACAAACTTATATATGTATTCCTTTCAAGCTACCAAGGAGGATTCATTTCATTTATGTCAACCATGTTTTGACGTGGCCTTCAATTGTATAAGATAAAAATTGAACAATGGCATTTCAGTCAAGAAGTTCAACCATATGGGCATGCAAGGAAATTGATTTTTTTGGTTTTAAAAAACTTTTAGGAGTTTAATTGTTGAAGGAATTAAATTTAAATAATTTAAAAGAATACTACCAATCAACTTAGGAATCCAATTTCTTTTCCAAAATCAAACATTATCTTGTGATCTTTTCACATTGGAAGACTTAAAAAAACTTGTACATGCGTCAGGAGAAGGTACACCCATGACCTCCTTACGTACGCTTGTCACCAAAAACGTTCTACTCCTATCTATTTGCAGTGAATGACCTGGACTACATTACAACTCCCTCTGGATGAGGTGGCTGCCACGTGCCCCTAAAGGGCCAGCAACCAAAACCGAAACGAGCATCGTCAACACACGTGTCCCAACAAATCAGGAGAGCCACAAATTCGGTCCTCTTATCGTCTCACCATTTCAGAATACTCACGCCGTCGATCCGATCTCCACGTAGGCGACGAAAGGCGCAACAGGGACCGTCGATCGAAAAGCATCGGGAACCTTCCACTAATCCTGTTCCTAGATTCTTCCGATTTCAGCTTTTTAGTTAAGAAGCCCACCAGAGGAATCACCAGAATTCAAGCTTAAGGTGGCATTTGTCGTGAGACGGTGAATTCGTTCCAAGTTCTTAAATCATTTTATTTTTCTTTACCTGTCGAGATCTTGGTGTACTGTAACTTAGGACTTGAGATTGTTCTGTGTTTTTTTTTAGAAAGATGGCGCCCGGAAAGGCCATCAGCCTCCGCGGGGGCTTCTCCAAGCGGGCGTACGTGACATTTCTGGCAGGAGATGGAGATTATGTGAAGGGTGTTGTAGGCCTCGTCAAGGGCCTCCGCAAGGTGAAGAGCGCGTACCCTTTGATCGTGGCCGTTTTTCCGGATGTTCCAGAGAAACACAGAAGGCTTCTAAGGAGCCAGGGCTGCATCGTACGTGAGATTGAGCCGATCTACCCTCCAGAAAACCAGGTCCAGTTCGCCATGGCCTATTATGTTATCAACTATTCCAAGCTCCGCATATGGGAGGTAAGCAACTCAGACTTTTTTTTTTTTTTTTTAGAATTTAGCGAAATCAGGGTTCTACATCCACAAAACCGTGATTAGGGGTATTACATCGTTAAAATCATCTGAGAGTTCGCATCCGGCCTTGACTGCACCAGTATAGTCAACTGGATTTTGGGTATCCAATGTACATTTGGTAGGATGGATTTTGGGTATGCAACCTACTTTTGGTAGGGTGGAGGAGGTTTGAAAGATTGGCTTATCCTCTCCAACTCGATTTCAATGGGCCAAAAAAAAAAAAAAAGCCTGGGTTTTTGCCTTTTGTTTTTCGGGCGGGGGAGACTGAATTTGCTTGTAATTTGTGGCGGTGTGCAGTTTGAGGAGTACAGCAAGATGGTGTATCTGGATGCAGACATACAAGTCTTTGACAACATTGATCATCTGTTTGATCTGCCGGATGGCCATTTCTATGCGGTTATGGATTGTTTCTGCGAGAAAACGTGGAACCACACGCAGCAGTATAAGATCGGGTACTGCCAGCAGTCTCCCGAAAAGGTCCAGTGGCCCTCCGAGCTGGGGCAGCCACCGGCTCCATATTTCAATGCCGGTATGTTCGTGTTCGAGCCCAGCAGATTGACCTTCGAAGCCCTAATGCAAACCCTGCAGGTCACGCCTCCCACGCCTTTTGCAGAGCAGGACTTCCTCAACATGTTTTTCCGGAAGATTTATAAACCCATACCCCTGGTCTATAACCTGGTCTTGGCCATGCTTTGGCGGCATCCGGAGAACGTGGAGCTCGATGAAGTTAAAGTCGTACACTACTGCGCAGCGGTAAGCAGATTGACCTTTCTTTATATATTGTATTTTCACATGTCACTGTTTGTGATAAGAATGGAGCCAAGATAGAATTCCTCACTGTGTATAATTGGCGAATTCCAAGATAGAATTTGTTGTGTAATTGAAAGTGCAATTGAGAGAATTGATGTAAGTGAGGATTCTTAAGATTGGTTGTAGTGGATCCTTTGGTGCTTGGAAGATAATAGAATTCAAATATTTTCTAGTAGATGTAGCACACACTATGTAAACCACGTTACATCTTGTGTTGTGAGATTGTTTTTGATTAAGTTTTTACAAGTTTTTGATTAAAGTTTTTCTTTGTAAAAATAATTGAATCGTAACAGTTTGTTGTTGATTTTACTGTGGTGATGTAGGGATCTAAGCCGTGGAGGTTCATGGGAAAGGAGGAGAATATGGATAGAGAGGATATAAGGATGTTAGTGAAGAAGTGGTGGGATATCTACGACGACCCGTCCCTGGATTTTGTGTTGATGGACGTCATTCCTGATGTCCAGGCTCGGTCTGGTTTGCTGCAGGTGACGGAAAATACCCTTTTGACCGTCATTCCCAGCATGGCCACTGGTTTGAGATCGCTACCTCCTGCGGCTTAAACGATTTCTGGTGGACTGATGTATATTTCGGAAGGCTTTGTGTAGGCAAAAACTTGTCGACTGTATCTATGTATATTGTTAAACTGAAGGAATGAAAATGTGATTATTTTTTTCTTTCGTCCTCTGTGTTGTGTAGATAAATTAGATAAATTAGCAATTTTCTCTTCAATATCTCCAAGACATTTATTTTCATTGGATTAATGACAGATTGAGTTGCCCAGCAATTTTCTCTTCAATATCTCCAGGCCATGTTTTTAATAGACATTTATTTTTATTGGATTACAATAACAGATTGAGTTGCCCAGCAATGTGAGCGTTTGCATAATAAAAAAACCATTTGATTTTTGTTATAGCTCCATTAGCTTGCACATTCAACTCCAAAAGTAAAACTTTCATTGTTTCTTGAAAGAAACAACTATGTGACTAACCATCAAGTAATGGGCTTCAAGCCATCATATATTTTGAGATCAAAACTTGGTAAAACGACGTTGCATTTGCAATTTCAATCAGATAGGAAGAATTTCAAATCATGATGGTGTGTGAGTATGTTTACAAACATGTTAGTGTGTTTACAAATAAATAATAATAAAAAGGTCTATAGACCAGTATCAATTTCCTTCATCCTTATTTGGGTTTACCAGTGGAAAGGGCCCACCACCTTGGTTATGATTAGGAGATCAAAAACATTAGTTCAGATGTATTTCCAACAAGAGTGATTGCTCTCCGTGTAAGAGACAACTTGGCTATCGAAGTGTTTTTCCATGGTGCACAAATTTGATTTTGATTTTAAAAGTTATATATATATAAAACTTTAAGTTGCAAGCTTATTACATTGGTAAGGGTTTTGACCTATCTTTAAAAGATTTAAGTCTTAAAACCCATTTAATATGAGGGATGAGGACCCCTCATAAAAACATATGTAAACTCATTAAAAATTTGATTATTAAAATTTTTATAAATTATAAAATAATATAAATTTAATTTACATATGAAAATAGGGTATCAAAAAATAAATTGTTTTAACTACATAGTTTTAAAGACCAAGTGTACTTCTTAGAGAGTTGTTATCTACTACTTTCAAAGGTAAGAGTGCATGAGAAGTTAAGGACACTACTTCAATAAGTGGCCTTGTTAATACCAATTTACCCTTTAACTTCTTAATAGTCATGCCTTTCACCACCTTATCTTTATCATTTGTTCAAATATTGTTCATATAAATGTAGGTCTATGTTCATATAATCTCAAGTGTTTTTGAGGTCTTTGGCTGCTTTATGTAATATGAGGGTCTTCTCTTATGAAAGGTATTATTGAAGTTCAAATTCAAATCAAACTTGTGTTAATTGCATGTCAATAATTAATAGATCAGGAGTCACTCATATATTGATCAAATCATTAAAAAATACAATCAATGGTGTGACACCCTTATATACCATAATGCGGAAATTGTGATATAGACATCATAAGAGGTGTTATGAAAGTTACAACTTTGAACCATATTTTGTAGAAATTGTTAATGTCGTTAATCAATATATCAAAAATTTCACTTATATATTTTAATACTATTTTAATGTTATTGCAAGGACACTTTGGTGGTATGTCATTAGACTATTATCTAGGTTACCCAAGTTCAAATCATGGGAAGGGATATCCTCGATGTGTCCTCGGGGAGTGTGACCCGAACCACCCATTGTACGTTGCCTTACTTCAACAACAATAAAAAATGATATAATAAGATGACACTTTTAGACACCATGTAATATTGACATGATGTAAACACCTAGCTTTATATTTGAGCTTATTTGTTCTTGCAAGAATTTGCTCTTGAATAAAGCACTTATTTGCAATTATGTGGGCACTTTTCAACCAACATTTTTGGATTTTTTTATTGAGTTATTCAAACGTTAATGTTTTTAAAGGTGAACAATATTTGTTTTTTAATTTTATTTAATAAAATTTATAACAAGATGATAAGGAACTAGTTGTGTCATATTAACATGTGGTACAACAATAGTATTGTTATATCATCTCATGGTACAACATTAGTTTTGTAGACACCAAATTGCAGCCATTCATCCACCTTCCTAGTCATCCCACCTTCCACTTGTCCTCCATCCCCCTTTCCCGCCTTCAAAAGGCCCATTTTCCCTTTCCCGCCTTCAAAAAGGCCCATTTTCCCCTTTCCCACCAAAATAGGACTTATTTTAATATATATTATATTATTTTAATATTTTATATTATATTTAATTTATTTAATATTATATTATATAATTATAAGTTCATTTAACCTCCACCGTCCGATCAGATTAAATCCCTACCATCCATCCCACTCAATCCATGCCACTTCCATCATTTAATCTTAGCCCTAGGATATGACTTAATCTTAGCCACACGATCAAAAGTGTAAAGTTAAGAACCCTAAGTTAAACCCTAAAGCTAAGTTATAAATACAAGCCCCTCATATTGCCCAAAGCCAGAGGCTAAAATACTGAAAGAATGGAACGTTGAAGAATCTTGAGGCCTCTCTGCTGAAGAATACCCTGAGCACCTTTAGCATACCCTAGGATAGATCTCCATTTCATCCTCCATTGCCATCACAACCCCCATCCATCCATCGCATCTCTCGCACCCCCCTGATCTGCTTCTGTAGATTTACCCTCACCCATAGGCACCATCCCGAGCTTCGCAAGCTCACCGTAGAAGCTTGTGAAGCGCTCTCCAGAGCCTGTAGATCCGTAGGTGCACACCAGAGCTTGCCAAGCTTGCCATAGAAGCTTGCTAGGTGCCCACCAGAGCCTGCTGTATACAACAGGTGCACTCTAGAGCCTATGAAGCTCATGTCAGAGCCTACCAAGTGCACGTTCGAGCCTACTGCAACCATATAAACATGAATCAGAGTCTGCTGCACCATGCTATCTGACATCAGATCTACAACAATGGAGCAAAGAATCTTCACAAGCAAGGTAAATCTATATTTGGTTATCATTCATTGTTATTGCATTTTACATTTACAACTTACATCAGATCTAGGGTTTTAGTATTCATTTTAGAGGGTTCACATGGTGGAACCCTCCTTTTGTTTACTAACAATTTTACTATTTGTTGTGTGTGTAGGATTGGGTAACATTGATCTAAAGAAGCATTGGAAGACTACTGCAGTCAGAGTGGCCTGACATCGGATATCTCAGAAGCCCACTCACCCTGTTGGGATCAAAGGCACAATATTCGGAAGACACTATTTTATTTTATTGCTAGGGTTTTGGAGAACCCTAGCCCATTGTAATATTGTATCAAAATACTCTTGGAGAGTAGCATTGTATCAAAGAGTTCACTTGGCTCCCCCCATTGTCAATATTAAAATTGGAACATTTTGTGCAATATTTGTCTCTTTGTGTATTTACTTGTAATTTCATTTTTAGTGTCACGTATTTGCATCTACAAATGGTGATCATGGTGGGACCCCACAAGGGTTTCATTATTTAAATTGATCTACCTTGCTAACTTGATTTTATTTCTGTTTGTTACAGGATTTTCAAAAGCGTAGAAGTCATCAATTTCGTCGCTAGGGTTTCTACAGCATTCTGTAGCACTTTTTAGAGTTTACGTAGGCGCTCTTTGCACCTACGTAGGCACTCTACTATGCCTGGAAGGTGCCCTATGCCTGGTGTTGATTAGAGGCGTTCGACTACGTTTCCTGCATAAACTGCCCTGACTATTTTGGCCATATCTCACTCATCCGAAGTCGGATTGGGCTGAAATTTTGAGGGTAGATTCCTGACATGCCATAGCATGTCTCCACAAATTTTTAGGTCAATCAGAGCAACATAGATCTCATAATGACTTCACCAAAATGCAGGCTTCCAAGTAAGTCCCATAACCCTAGTTTACGTATTCTATATTTTTCTGCAGTTTTTCGTTGTTTCTGGGTTATAAAAAGAGCTTAACACTAAGTAATCTGGGAAAGAATATTTATAAAATTACATTTAGGGTTTGTGTGCATCTGATTACATAAAATTCATTTCTTGTTCTAAAGTTGTAGATCTAGGTGATTGTTTGCATTTTTGAGTGCATATGAAACAAAAAAGCATCCTAGATTTTGCATTTTAGGGTTAAATATCACTTTAATTTTGCATATCTAAATAGGAACAACATTTTGACGCTTAAAGTAATCCTGCCCTAGGCTGGCCCCTTTGGTAGAGAGGTGGACGAACCCTCCGGTTGCTCTTGTGATTTTAATCACTTGTAGGTAGGGGATTTTAAGGGTGTACTCTACGCTCTTTAGATGAAATTTGCATCTTTGTGTTGGATTCTAATTTATATTAGTGAAGTTAGTCATATTTAACATTGTCTGCACACCATAAAGAACAAGAAACATAAAATTAACATCACACACTGCACGCTCCACTTTTTAATAGTAGTAGTTGGATTTCATCACCAACTATTGCTTGAGGTTTGGTGACGGTGGCATTCATCTCCATCCATCAAATATCTGCCCTTAGACACCATAGGATTACCCCCGAGCAAACTTGTTGGAGGTCATTACCAACAAGAATATCGCAGCCCTATCCAACCATAGATTTTTCCTTTATTTCATTTAACAAAGATTAGGTAACATCAAACACACCAACCACACAATTTTAAAAGGAACCACACATTAATGAAGAAAATAATACGGAATGAGGTAAGCCACACAAGGTGAAACCTAGGACTGATTATTTTCTTTTATCTTTAAATTCTTGTACAAGTTTTTATAGTTGGTTTTATTTTGATAAGCTTTAAATATTGGGTTTAAGTACTTTATGGTATTAACAAGACATCAGAAGAAAGTAATAAACCAAAACAGCTTAATGGAAAATACATTTAACTTGGCTTTACGTTAACCATTTCATCATTAACATGGCTCAACCTTAGCCATTTCATCATTAACATGGCTCAACCTTAGCCATTTCATCATTAACATGGCTCAACCTTAGCCATTTCATCATTTCATCATTAACATGGCTCAACCTTAGCCATTTCATCATTTTATCATTAACATGGCTCAACCTTAGCCATTTCATCATTTCATCATTAACATGGCTCAACCTTAGCCATTTCATCATTAACATGGCTCAACCTTAGCCATTTCATCATTAACATGGCTTAACCTTAGCCATTTTATCATTTCATCATTAACATGGCTCAACCTTAGCCATTTCATCATTTCATCATTAACATGGCTCAACCTTAGCCATTTCATCATTAACATGGCTCAACCTTAGCCATTTCATCATTAACATGGCTCAACCTTAGCCATTTTATCATTTCATCATTAACATGGCTCAACCTTAGCCATTTCATCATTTCATCATTAACATGGCTCAACCTTAGCCATTTCATCATTAACATGGCTCAACCTTAGCCATTTTATCATTTCATCATTAACATGGCTTAACCTTAGCCATTTCATTGGCTCAACCTTAGCCATTTCATCATTTTATCATTAACATGGCTCAACCTTAGCCATTTCATCATTTCATCATTAACATGGCTCAATCTTAGCCATTTCATCATTAACATGGCTCAACCTTGGCCATTTCATCATTAACATGGCTCAACCTTAGCCATTTCATCATTAACATGGCTCAACCTTAGCCATTTCATCATTAACATGGCTCAACCTTAGCCATTTCATCATTTACATGGCTTAACCAATAGCCCTTTCATCACTAACATGGCTTACACAATAGCCATTCCATCATTACGTAATAGGTGGATTTGATGTGTTTTCCATTAAGTTATTTTGACTTATTACTTTTGTTTGATTTCGAGTTAGTACCATAACGTAAGTAAATCAAATAATAATAAAAAGGAATACATTTTAAATAATAATGAATGAGGTAAGCCACACAAGGTAAAACCTAGGACATTGTATTTTCTTTTACTTTTAAAAATTCCTACACAAGATTGTTTGGTTTGGTGTTATTTGGATTTAATTGCATATCTTTTGTTTACGCACTTCATAGTTCAAGCTAGAATGCAAAAGAAAACAAGTAACTTAAATTGTGTAATGGAAAACATATCCCACTCCTCGGTCACTTTGGTGGCTGATCAATTTCAAAAGGCTCCAAAGGTCTTAACCCCTTTGGTCACAACCAATTTCAAAAGGCTCCAAAGGTCTTAACCCCTTTGGTCACAATCAATTTCAAAAGGCTCCAAAGGTCTTAACCCCTTTGGTCACAATCAATTTCAAAAGGCTCCAAAGGTCTTAACCCCTTTGGTCACACATCAATTTCAAAAGGCTCCAAAGGTCTTAACCCCTTTGGTCACACATCAATTTCAAAAGGCTCCAAAGGTCTTAACCCCTTTGGTCACACATCAATTTCAAAAGGCTTCCCAAGGTCTTAACCCCTTTGGTAACATCAATTTCAAAAGGCTCCAAAGGTCTTAACCCCTTTGGTCACACATCAATTTCAAAAGGCTCCAAAGGTCTCAATCCCTTTGGTCACATCAAATTTTCAAAAGGCCCCAAAGGTACCCAACTCCTTTGGTCATAAGCTTACTATGTTAGTGGGAGTAGACAAACCCGAGCTGATGAACATCATACACTTGAAAGCGTTCCATGCTTATTGTGATTACTATATATGTACATACATGGCTAAAAAAAAAAAATCAAAACAACAAAATCAAATTGCATTTTCATAAGCATGCATACATATAGGCATTTGCATATACACTTCCACATTCACATTCATAAGCATTTTTCACATGCATTTCATTTTCGCTTGCATTCATACATCTAGATTCATACATTCATAATTGCACATTTCATATACATTCCGCTATAGTCATTCATAATTGCATTCATCCCATCCCATGTTCGAATGATCTTACTTAGTAATGATGATATGGCCACAAATACAAAGTCAAGTTATAACAATTGGGGGTACCTAGTTTGAAGAAATCATGCAACCCTCACAAAAGCCATATGTCAAACCACATCCCGTGTCAAAAATCATAAAGCCTAGATTTTCAATCACTCAGCCATTACTAGTGTAGCAAGCAACCTCCAAATGAATGTCCGATTTTCTTTGGGACCAAAAATACACTTTACACATTAAGAAGGTCTTGAGTATTGCCAATTGATTCTGAATACAATCTTGAACCAATCACATTCCATCACATCTTAAAAACATTATGAGCCAAAGAGGGTTAGTACCATACTTGGGTAGTACCTTGAAGCGAAAAGGGATAATCCTCGCTTGTCCCATCATGCAACATAGTCCAAAGCAAAAATAGTGGTTTTCACCACTACCTCAATTACTCTTCAAACATAAGCATAAAAACATAGAGTAGTAAGGATAGGGTCAAAATTCTCATCACACTTCGGTTGAGAATCCGATTCCCCAAAGCTCTATACAAAATTAACAAATAAAATCCCAAACACCCTTGATCCCTAAAGTCGTAAGGATTCGTACTACATGTCCCTAACAAGGATGGGTAGTCATCCCCAAGGCCTAAAATATCAAATCCCATTGGACTATGGAGTGAATCTTCACCGGGGCTATAGATGCCTGGCTGGCAGTGGAGTAAGCTCATGCGGGGCGACATGTCTCCTTGGCAAACAGGAAGACCTCTGACCGCACATAAGGACAGGCTAGCTTCAGGTCATCTCCATAATAGGTCATGCCCAATTTACTCATAGTGGGTCAATGAACTTCACATGCACACACATTGGTTCTTGATTAGATAGGGTCATTGTCACACTCAAGATTTGGTAATTGAACCTCACTTGCACACACATTGGTCCTAAAGAAAGTTAGACAACCCAAGTGAGTTTGATTGATAATACTAGTATGTTTGAGTTTTTGAAAATGCTGCAGTACTCATTCCATATCAACATCCATATCTTCTTCCATATCAACATCCATATCTTCTTCCATGTCAACATTCATGCCTGCATCATACGTCAAGTTGCATAAAGTCGTTAAAATTGGGTACCCCTGATTACAAAATAGTGGACATCAAACATGGCCAATAAAATTTTTGAACTATAAAAAGATCATTCGAACACCATGCATCCCTCTCATATAGCTTAGGTTCATTACACATTTACTTGCATCAATAATACATCATTTAGCTTGCATGAATCATCCATATAAGCATTAGGCACATACATCATTTAGCTTGCATTAATCATCCATAAGGCATTCCATAAAAATATTTTCATTAAACATGCATTGCATTCACATTAACACATTAACACAAAAGCATAACACAAACATAAAAGCCATGTATGTATATATATCAAACTCACATATGCAAAGATCGCTAGAAAGTTCAAACATCATCACAACTTGGGGGTGTTCAAGGTTTCACACCTTTCCCCCAATCAAGCAAGCAACATCACAACTAGGGGTGCTCAAGGTTTCACACCTTTCCCCTAATCAATCAACATCACAACTAGAACTTGGGGGTGTTCAAGGTTTCACACCTTCCCCACACTTGCAATAAATAATTCAATCATTCAATCACATCACATCATCAACAAGTCAATTGCTAGGTTCAAAAGACTGCGTTCTTTTGTCAAAGGTTGCGCCCTTTGCCTTGCATTCACATCATCCAAATTGCAAAAATCCCTTCATCTATTGGGGCAAAAATAGATCACATTTACGTTCTTTTATCATTATCCATTCATAAGTGAACCTTGTATTTAGTGGTTTATCCTATAAACCTGGCGGTTGCAGTGACTGGTTATCCATGCAATCCGGTAGGATGGATAGACTACCATAAGGACACTTTCATCATAAAAAACCCCTTTATCTGTTAAGGGCAATGAATAGACACTTTTTCATCTTTCATCATCAAAAACCCCTTTATCTGTTAAGGGCAATGAACAAACACTTTTTCATCTTACATCATCAAAAACCCCTTTATCTGTTAAGGGCAATGAATAGACACTTTTTCATCTTACATCATCAAAAACCCTTTATCTGTTAAGGGCAATGAGAAAACACTTTTTCATCTTACATCATCAAAAACCCCTTTATCTATTAAGGGCAAAGAACAGATACAAATCATGTTATTTTCATTCATTTCTCAAAAATCCCTTCATCTATTGGGGCAAAAATAGATCACATTTGCATTCCTATCAAGTGAACCTTGTATTTAGTGGTTTATCCTATAAACCTGGTGGTTGCAGTGACTAGTTATCCATGCAATCCGGTAGGATGGATAGACTACCATAAGAACACTTTCATCATCAAAAACCCCTTTATCTGTTAAGGGCAAAGAATAGACATAATCACTTCATTTTCACATCATCAAAACCCCCTTTATCTGTTAAGGGTAAAGAACAGATACAAATCATTTTATTTCATCACATTTTCACATCATCAAAATCCCCTTTCTTCAACCGTTAGGGCAAAAATGGTATCTCATCAATCATCATTTATCAAAAATCATGGTATTATACACCAACCCCCTTTCTTCAACCGTTGGGGAAAAATGGTATCTCATCAATCATCATTCTTCAAAAATCATGGTATTATACACCAACCCCTTTCTTCAACCGTTGGGGCAAAAATGGTATCTCATCGGTTGGCTCTAAGTGAACCTCGTATCCAATAAATTATTCTATAAACTTGGTGGTTGCAGCGATAGTAATCCATGCAATTCGGTAACATGAATAGTTTATAATAAGGACACTTAATCATGATCATCACCAATTATCTCATTGCCAAGAATCATAATCATATCAGTAACCTCAAATTCTAAGTGAAACACTGCCAAGAAGAATTCGCCAAACAGGAATCATTGACGTCCTTTTCCATGGGATGCGAAATCATGGATAACTAATATCAATCACTCATTCATCTGACTATAGTCACAAAGCAGACAAGCTCACTAGGTTTGATTGGTTCCATTATGGAATTGATGAAGAATCTTCTACAGTCAATGGCCAGCCCTACGGTGACTCAGTCATTCTGCATTTTCATATCTTGCATACTCAATGACGCCTGTGAGGCATCTTTTTCAACAACATCGAATCACCCCCAAATTTGGGACAACCACGTTGATTTTGATTTCCCATGATGGGATACATCTTACATGATCATGGTTCATACACCAACCCCTTTTCTTCAACCGTTGGGGCAAAAATGGTATCAAATCATCAGTCATCATTCTTCAAGCATCATGGTTCATACACCAACCCCATTTTCTTCAATCATTGGGGCAAAACGGTATCAAATCATCAGTCATCATTCTTCAAGCATCATGGTTTATACACCAACCCCTTTTCTTCAACCGTTGGGGCAAAAATGGTATCAAATCATCAATCATCATTCTTCAAGCATCATGGTATTATACACCAACCCCCTTTCTGCAACCGTTGGGGCAAAAATGGTATCACATCGCATCATCATTCATCCTTCATCCATCGTTTGCATAAAATCCATGCTTTTTCAATTGGCTCATGAGAATTTTCTCATTCACCAATTGAGGGGGTAAGCTATGCAATGAACTCTAAAAATTCTTCATTCTTTTTGTCTTCAACGCCAATGTGCAATTCCAATGAGAGAAGCGGTTTCTGTTGCCCATAGCCCATGCAGGTGTCTCATATTTTTGCACCATATTGTGTTTCATGCAACATGGTACAAAAAGGGGCATCTGTAGACACCAAATTGCAGCCATTCATCCACCTTCCTAGTCATCCCACCTTCCACTTGTCCTCCATCCCCCTTTCCCGCCTTCAAAAGGCCCATTTTCCCTTTCCCACCTTCAAAAAGGCCCATTTTCCCCTTTCCCACCAAAATAGGACTTATTTTAATATATATTATATTATTTTAATATTTTATATATTTTATTATATTTAATTTATTTAATATTATATTATATAATTATAAGTTCATTTAACCTCCACCGTCCGATCAGATTAAATCCCTACCATCCATCCCACTCAATCCATGCCACTTCCATCATTTAATCTTAGCCCTAGGATATGACTTAATCTTAGCCACACGATCAAAAGTGTAAAGTTAAGAACCCTAAGTTAAACCCTAAAGCTAAGTTATAAATACAAGCCCCTCATATTGCCCAAAGGAGGCTAAAATACTGAAAGAATGGAACGTTGAAGAATCTTGAGGCCTCTCTGCTGAAGAATACCCTAAGCACCTTTAGCATACCCTAGGATAGATCTCCATTTCATCCTCCATTGCCGTCACAACCCCCATCCATCCATCGCATCTCTCGCACCCCCATGATCTGCTTCTGCAGATTTACCCTCACCCGTAGGCGCCATCCCGAGCTTCGCAAGCTCACCGTAGAAGCTTGTGAAGCGCTCTCCAGAGCCTGCAGATCCATAGGTGCACACCAGAGCTTGCCAAGCTTGTCGTAGAAGCTTGCCAGGCACCCACCAGAGCCTATTGTATACAACAGGTGCACTCCAGAGCCTGCGAAGCTCACGTCAGATCCTACCAAGTGCGCGTCCGAGCCTGCTGCAACCATATAAATGTGAATCAGAGTCTGCTGCACCACGCTATCTGACATCAGATCTACAACAATGGAGCAAAGAATCTTCACAAGCAAGGTAAATCTATATTTGGTTATCATTCATTGTTATTGCATTTTACATTTACAGCTTACATCAGATCTAGGGTTTTAGTATTCATTTTAGAGGGTTCACACGGTGGAACCCTCCTTTTGTTTACTAACAATTTTACTATTTGTTGTGTGTGTAGGATTGGGTAACATTGATCTAAAGAAGCATTGGAAGACTACTGCAGTCAGAGTGGCCCGACATCGGATATCTCAGAAGCCCACTCACCCTGTTGGGATCAAAGGCGCAATCTTCGAAAGACACTATTTTATTTTATTGCTAGGGTTTCGGAGAACCCTAGCCCATTGTAATATTGTATCAAAATACTCTTGGAGAGTAGCATTGTATCAAAGAGTTCACTTGGCTCCCCCCATTGTCAATATTAAAATTGGAACATTTTGTGCAATATTTGTCTCTTTGTGTATTTACTTGTAATTTTATTTTTAGTGTCGCATCTTTGCATCTACAAGTTCCATCATATCAATGCATGACATAACATATCATAAACAAACATACCTTGAAGGAACGATGCAATCTAATTCAATAGACATATACAATGAAATAAATATTTATGAATTAATATAATATTTGTGAAGGCATGATATATTCTCACTAAGATATAATCCTAATAAAATATTTTAAACAAATGAACACTCATATTTGCATAGTAATGATAATACAATCTCAATAAAACCCCTAATTTAGGTGGTGATTTAGTATGGTGCACACCTATTCACATAAGAGTAAAATATTTATCTAATAGGTCTATGAAATAACTATAAGATATATTCAATGTGATAAGTTGAGGATCAACCTCAACCTTAAAGGGGTTATGGATGCAAATTTAGATATTTCATAGTGTTTCAATAAATTTATTTTCTACCAAAACATGTATTTTTATTTTCTACCAAAACAAAGGCAATATATTTGTCATTACTTTGAGAAAATACCTTATGAGTATGAATGTTAAATAATGAACATTAGATATTAGCTAAAAATTATCATAATCACCTTAGTTTAAAATCCAACAAGTTGTATCTATCCATATTTTAAGACATGAATTGATCAAATATTAAATAGCTAGGCTTCTAGGGAATCTAATAGACACGAGGAAACACATATTATGTTGTTTATTTGTTGGTATTTTGGATTCAATAATAATAAATAAAAAGGTCTCGCATTCATTATCCACTATATGACATGACTCACATTATAATATAAGTATTGTTGTCGTCCAATTTGTCATCTAACCAATGCTAGAACTGTGATCATCATCTCTTGGTATTTGAAGGTGAGCACCCGCTAATCATAGCCTAGACTAAACATTGGAAGAATAAAATTGCTTTGATTCAACCTCTAGAGAAGGCTGGTATACCTTGTCAACTTAATAAATGTTGACTCTATTTATCTCAAATAGTAAAAGCTTAGGGGTAGAAATGATAGGGTTAGAAATGTATGAATATAGAATGGACGAGTGAAGCTAACAGCATAGACATCCACACAGTATCTCTAAAAAATTAGATATCAAAAGCAGTTTTTGGGACTAACAACATTCAAAACCTATGAGGATGACTAGATATTTTCTCGAAACTCTTAATATTTTCATAAAATAGATTAATCCTATTATTATTGACTTTATCAATGTTAAAATTAAGACCAAATTTTTTTTTATAGATAAACTTGCACAAATATGAGAAATTATTAGGTTCACATCCATAAGTCTCATGCAAAAAAGCAAAAATTGTTAGGATCATACCACTCGGATGCTTCAAACCTTTTATTATAATAATAACTCTTGATCCTAGGTGTTGGAAAAATATCTTCATGACTCCATTATGGTATGATATTCTTAGGTCTTGGGCTACCTTCATATTTGGTCAACATGTGTACAAATGTTTTAACTATCTCTTTCTCATGAGGGGTGTCTTGGATAGACAAAGTGCAAATCCCATCCCTTACAACATTCTTATTAGGGTTTTTGAGTTTCTAGGAATTTTTTATTATCTTTTTTCACCCGAAGTTCAAGGACTTTAAAAAATTGCATGACCTTTTCTATGGAGGAAAAACGATAAAGGTTATGTTCCTATTCTTTGGGTTGAAAATGATGCCTAAGTTTATTTACAAACATTCCAGTGGTTGCCTCTTCAATTAGGATTATATTAGCATTACACTTAAGTATTTCTCATATCTTATGGAATTTAGTTAAATATTCATTAGGTCATTGATTGGAACTTACATTCATGTCCATTTCTTCCATTACAATCATATCATCATCAAATTCTTGTTTTAATTTCTTAAAAAAAGTATCTAGGGAGTCAATAAAGTGTTTAGGTAAAGATGCAAACCAATCAAGAGCATTTCCTACCAAATCCCTAATCATTATTTCATCAAAGCCTTTTCAATATGAAACCAACCCCTATAATATGTAATAAACTTATCAATAATTGTCTAGGATTTGTTTGTTCCATCATAAAAGAATTTAGGAACATGCCTAAACAAGTATATAGCTTCAACATCATGAGTTAGAGATTGAATTTTATAATTTCTCAATGTAGCATTGATAGACACAAGCATGGTCAACCCAAGGTTAGTTGATAAAGTGAAGGAGGAGGAGCATTAGGGTTTAGGATTAAAGGAGGAATAACAACTTGTACTAAAGAGGCCCTATTGACACTCATGATTTGGTTAAGGTTATTCATCATGTTTTGAGCAATGTATTGCAATTGTTTGGTTGTTTGTTCCCTATTGGCCTCCATTTGCTTCTTTGTATCTCTCTTATGATTGTATAGCTAATAAGCAGGTGATTCCCTTAGAATATTAATATATTTAGCTAATTTTTCATCTTTAGGCTCAAAAAATGGATGAGATTGTTAGAAGAATTGTCGTGTTCATTCTTTTTATTCATGCTTAATTTTCCATGGTAGCCACATTAGAAAATGATCATGGTAAACTGATATGTTCATCTTCATGGAAAATGCAAACATTCTTGGGCCACTGATATGGAATAAATGAAGCTAAGTATTATTGAAAACATAGGACTTTAAATAAGTCCAAAAATACAACCGTAATCCTGGAAATCATCAACGGCTCCAAGGATTTACGTACAAAATCAAGGAAAGGCTAAAGATGAAAGCCCTAAAATAACGAAAAGAAAAACACCTAGACCTAGACCATTCAACGGAGGAAAGAAACAACTCACGTTGATTATTCTGAAGACTAAGTCCTAATGAACATATCCTAGGTCTAAAAATAATTAGCCCCTAGGTCTAAGTTTCCTCATCATTCGTCCCAACAAAAGAAGCATTGGACTCCAATGCTTTTAACAAAGAGGGAAAATCCCGGGACAGAATGTGAGCAGAAATCCAGTGAGCCTGATGTGGAAATTGGCCTCGTCGGGCCACAAGATATGAAGTAGAAGCACCCTGGTGTGTGTGTCGGGTCTTCGTATCAAAGACTGTATCGGCGTCAAGCGAAAGCTGAGCATCAGGAACCACATCAACTGGATGAATGATGGCTGGAACTGTTTCCAATGTGGAATCATAGTATGGTTTGAGAAGATCAACATTGACAACATCGTGAATGCCAAGATGTGCTGGAAGGTCCAAGCGAAAGGCATTCTCAAAAATTTGTTGAAGAATAGTATAAGGCCCATAACGAAGAGGCTTGATTTTGCTATGTGCCTTATCTACAAATCGGCGTTTGTCAAGATGAAACCATACTTTGTCACCAACCTGAAAGTGATGAGGAGTGCGGTGTTTGTCCATTTGTTGTCACTGCTTTTGCTGAGTCTTCTGAAGAATTTGAACCACTTTGGCTTGAAGGCTCTACAAATGCTGCACAAAAGAGTTGGCCTTGTCTTGTTCCTTCTGAATGTGCATTGTGGTTGAAGAAGGCAAAGACAAAGGTAACTCATAAGGAGCTAGAGGCTGAAAACCAAAACACACTTCAAATGGAGAGTGCCCGGTAGAACTGTGGACGGCCCTGTTGTAGGCGTGCTCAATGTGAGTGAGGCTTAAGTCCCACTTGGCTGGAGTGGAATGATGGTAAATCCTCAAACTCTGCATGAGAGTATGATTAACTACCTCTGTCTGCCCATCGGATTGAGGATGATAAGCAGTAGAGAAGTTAAGAGATACTCCCAAAATCTTCCAAAGAGATCGCCAAAAGTGGCCCACAAAGCGTGAATCATGATCAGAGACAATGCTGGTAGGAAGACCAAAAGAACGCCATACCACCTCAAAGAAGAGTTGGGCAAGATCCTGTGCAGTACTTGTCTTGCGACAAGGAATGAATTTGGCCATTTTGCTGAATCTGTCCACCACAACGAAGACACAATCATGCTTGCGTACTGTCATTGGAAAATCGCTCAAGAGATCCATGGAAATGCTTTCCCACGGACGAGAAGGAATGGGCAAAGGCATGCTCAATACCAATGTCCTATTGGCTGATTTGGAGCGATTACAGACTGCACATTGTCGCAAGAATCGAAGAACATCTCTTTGCATGTGTGGCCAAAAGAAAAACCGTTGAAGATGATGAAGAGTTTTCTGCCTACCAAAATGTCCCCCATAGAGTGTGGAATGAGCCTCCTTCAAAAGAGACTCCCTGTTCCCATGAGGAACACAAAGTTTGTCCAATTTGTACAACATTCCATCCTGAATATGAAAGTCCTGAAGAGCTCTCAAATTTGAAGAAGAAGGATTGGAAAGTTGGTGGAAAACTTTGCCAAAATCTAGATCCATAGGATACTGTGTAGGCCAAGTTTGGAAGCCAAGATGAGAAGTAGTGACAATTGTCAAAACAAGAGTAGAAGGAGGACGACTCAAACAATCAGCCACTACATTGTTTCGTCCTTTCTTGTACTTGATTACCAAATGAAATTGCTGCAAGTACGATGCCCATTTCATGTGTCTAGCTTCCTCAATTTTTGTTTGAGATTGAAGAAACTTAAGGGGCATGTGATCTGTATGAACAATTGTTTCCTTTCCCAAAATATAATGCCTCCAATACTTGATTGCTTGAACCAAAGCATAGAACTCCTTATCATATGTAGAATAGTTCTTCTTGGCCTCTGAAAATGTTTCTGAATGGTAGGCCACTGGATGGCCATTCTGCATGAGCACAGCTCCAAGTGCAACTTGCGAAGCATCAGTTTCTATCTCAAATGGTTGAGACAAATCAGGAAGAACAAGAACTGGTGCAGTACTCAATTTTTGTTTCAATGTGTCAAAGGATTTTTGTTGATCCTTTGTCCACTTGAAGCTGCACTTTGATCTTTGTCAAATAGTGTAAAGGTGCAACAATTTAAGAATATCCTCCAATGAACTTGCGATAGAAATTAGCAAGTCCAAGAAAACTCCTTAACTCCGTGACTGAAGTAGGAGTTGGCCAAGAGAAGATAACTTCAACTTTGGAAGGATCTACTTGCACACCTTTCTCACTAATTACAAACCCAAGATAGGCAATGAATGTTTGCCCAAATGAACACTTAGGAAAATTTGCATACAATTGGTTCTTACGAAGAGTGTGAAGAACCGTTTCCAAGTGTTCTAAATGATTCTCCCAAGTAGAAGAATATATAAGAATGTCATCCAAATAGATGATTACAAATTGATCCAAACAATCTATGAATACTTCATTCATCAGCCGCATGAATGTAGCTGGAGCATTTGTAAGGCCAAAGGGCATGACAAGCCATTCAAAGAGCCCCATTTTGGTCTTAAATGTTGTTTTCCAAGTGTCTTCTGCTTGAATTCTCACCTGATGATACCCACTTTTGAGATCAATCTTGGAGAAGAATTTTGCACCTTGCAATTGGTCCAAGAGATCATCAATGCGAGGAAGTGGATAACGATTCTTGATTGTAATCTTATTGAGTGCCCCTGAAATCAATGCATAATCTCCATGTGCCATCCTTCTTCAACACAAGCAAGATAGGAGAAGCACAAGGGGAAGTCTTGGGTTTGATGAACCCTTTAGTCAACAATGCTTGAATTTGCTTTTTAATTTCTTCCATTTGCACTATTGATTGTCTATACATTGAAGAATTAGGAAGAGAAGATGCAAGAACAATCTCAATACTATGATTAATCTGTCTTTCAGGAGGAAGACTTGTGGGTTCTTGAAAAACATCAAAAAATGATTGAAGTATTGAATGAACTGAAGAACTCTTGTTATTAGTGTGCTTAGGTGCTTGCTTTTCTTCTTGAATTGGTCTGATGAAGATGAGTGCTAATTCCTTTGCTTGATTTACAGCTTTGCGTGCTTGTCTACAACTCAACATCAAATTATGTGGAGTTTGTTGTGTACTTCTGATTATGAAAGTTTTATTATCTTTGTGCAAAGTGTATGTATTTTTGTACCCATCATGTATAGACCTCCTATCGTATTGATAGGGTCTTCCAAGCAACAAGCCACAACAATCCATTGGAGTTACATCGCACACAACCGAGTCCACAAAAGAAGGACTGAAAGCAAAATTCACAGTGCAAGTGTGTGTGATGTCGGATGTAATCCCATTGTCCTTCCATCCCAAAGGGTAAGGATGAGGATGGGGATTCATCGGTAACTTCAGTTTGTCAACAACGGACCTCGCAATTAGATTTTTCTGCGAGCCGCTATCGATTATACAATCAACCATAAAGGTGTCACTGAGATGGACCGTAGTCACAAACAAATTCTCGCGATCACCTTGTGAAGTATTCATAAGGGTCAATTTGTTTAACCCCTGCCAATTCCTTATAAGGCTTACGTTCCCCTGTAGCCTCAATGGGACTTTCTTGTGAGTCCTCATTGGAAGGCTTTACAACTAGGGATTGTTTCTTCACATTTTGCAACTTAAAACACCTCTTTTGAGTATGTCCTGGCTTTTTACAATAATTACAAATCAAAGGTGATTTAGAAGAAGAAGATTTTTGTGAAGAAGAAGAAGGGGAAGATGAAGAAGAGGGAGAAGGAGAAGAAGAAGATTTAGCTCCCTTGGAAGGTTGAGGAGAAGCCTTTTGATTTCCTCCTGACGTAGAAGAGCGAGTCCCACGCGATTGCTCCCTCATTTCCTCCTCAGCAAGAAGGGCTTGATTGAAAGCCATGTCAATGTTTACAATCAACTTGTATTTCATCTTCCTGTAAATGGGCTCCTGCAAACCACTTTTGAATTTGTTAACAAGTTGTGTTGCATTATCCTGTATAGAATTCAAAATCCGCAACTTGTTAAATTGAAAAATATAATCATGAACACTCATATTGGAGGTTTGTCGAAGACGAAGCCACTTGATCTCAAGCTCAGTGGCATAGTTTGAAGGATAAAAATTATTCTTCAAAACTCTTTGCAATTCATCCCACGTATCAATGGGATTTTGGGTCCATTGGCGATCAGTGACAAGGACCTTGGCAATGCCAGAAAGCTTCAACTTAGCAAAGTTAACTTGCTGATCCTTTGCTATCTTGGTATACTCAAACCAACTGTCCATGTCCAAAATCCAGCTGTTGAGGACCTCTGGATCTCGTGAGCCAGTGTAAAGGGGAACCTCACACTGTTGTTGCACTTCATTAGAAGTAACCTTATCAGCCAAAACGCTGACAAGTTGGGTTACTTGAGCCAATTTGTCGGCTAATTCGGAAGCCATTTGACCCCGAGTGATCGCCAGCAAAAATTGTCACAAAAAGACAAAGTTACAAAATGTGCAAAATAAAATGTGCCCAAAACAATTTGCAAAAAGTGCAAATTTATAACTTGTAAGGGCAAAACTAGTTGCACAATGTTTGAAAAGTCAAAGTTGACTTGAGGTAAAGACAAAAAGTTACCCTTTTTTTTTTAAATAAAAAAGGTGGGTTTTTTTTTTTTAATGTTATGAATGGCAACTTTACCAAAGTTAAAGGCTGACCACACCAACTGAAATCGCAAAATCAGTGAATTCATGCGCGGATAGCTTGGGTAAAGGTTGTTGAGAACAAATAGGCGCAGTGCCTATTGTATATCGCATACGGAGTAGCCTGCGTTACATGTGGGATTAAACCCACAGCGGACCAAGAAAATAGGTCCTCGCAGCAGCCAACCGTCGATCAACGAACCATTACTGGAATCGATGCCCTACACGGAACATAAATGGTCGCCGTCGTCTCGAACTCGGAGCCCGGAAATTCGGATCGGAAACTCTCGACCACACTCTGCACCGAGCCCGCGCACTGTCATTTACAGCGGCCAGAACAGATGTTTGGGCACGCAGACCAAGGAGCGCAATTTCCCGCAATCGTCAGAGTTCGAACAGTCGCAGGTCTGCGTGGCGGGGATCGAACAGAAAATCCACACGCTGCACTCAAAGTTTTCGAGCCACGTATTGCCTTGTCATCACGTGGGCCAGTTGAACTATTTTTGGTATGCGGGCCGATGGAACAGGCGTTCTTCGACAATCGAAATCGTGGCCGCAATAGCAAAAAGAGAGCGTTGGAAGGCACGCAGGCCGAGACGACAATGTGGAGTGTCGGGGTGAGTTTGGCGTCAACGGATCTGCCCGTCTCACCTCCGCTTCCCCAAAACAAATCTGACTGTGTCAGAATTTGCAGGGGCTCTGACAGCACAGGGCACTGGATCCATAGTGTTTCGCCCAATCAGCGTCGGGCGTCGTCGCGGAAAGAACGTCCAGAGGCTAATTCTGACAGCCTCAGGTAGTGTCGGGAATAAACGCGGATGACCAGAGGACGTGGCTGTCTGTGATGTCGGAAGATATAGGTTTTGGACGACTGGAGGTGTTGAAAACCGCTGTGGCCGCGTTCCCAAATCAATTCGTGCAAATGTACGCACGATCTTCGGAGGCATCGGGAAACGCCGATTGATGAAGGTGTTCCATCGGCTTCGAGAATTGCAGGGAATGTTGGTCGTCGTCGCAGCTTCGAAAATCGTAGAAGTTTAACGCAACCGCGACACATGCTGCCCTAATGAAGACAAACTATTGCGCTAGATTGCATCGCGCCATAAAACAAAAATTTTATTGTTTCAAAAGTGGTCGTTGTCAGCAATTTTTGACAACAATTTGTACTGACAACAATGGAAATTGGCAGCAATTTTTCTGCAAGAGTGGCAACAAAAATTCTGCAATTTCCCTGAGCTTCAACTGAAACAGGTGGTGGAGTTTCACTATGGAGGTCGAAAATAACCCAAAACCTCCAAAATTAACCTGCTCTGATACCAACTGATATGGAATAAAATGAAGCTAAGTATTATTGAAAACATAGGACTTTAAATAAGTCCAAAAATACAACCGTAATCCTGGAAATCATCAATGGCTCCAAGGATTTATGTACAAAATCAAGGAAAGGCTAAATATGAAAGCCCTAAAATAACGAAAAGAAAAACACCTAGACCTAGACCATTCAACGGAGGAAAGAAACAACTCACGTTGATTATTCTGAAGACTAAGTCCTAATGAACATATCCTAGGTCTAAAAATAATTAGCCCCTAGGTCTAAGTTTCCTCATCAGCCACCTTGGGATCTTATGGAAGACTGAAGGGTTTGTCATAATCCTTAGTTGAGTCCTTGTCATCATCAAAATTTGAATCTCTTTCTCTATTAGTCAAGTATCGATAAGAACATTGTCATGATCAATAGTGAAAGGATGGACAAAGTTTTTTTGGAGGAATGGAATAATCTGAATCCTCTTCTATCTCTTAGATTTTCTTCTTCCCAAACCTAGTAGTCATTCCAACACCCTAGGAAGAACCAAGAGGAACCATAAAGGAAGGCAAGAAATTACTTAGACATAACTAGGGTTTTGACAAAGTCTCTATCCTCAAGCAAACCACTAAGCAAGAAAGCTACCTAAAACCCTCATGACATAACAAAGATGGATTTTAATAGGAGCTTTAAGGGAAAGATAAAATTCATATAAAGACCTAACCAACTTATAGTAAAAAACAACAACTAACACAAAACCTACATCAACTAATAAACTAACCCTAGGGGTTGAAAATAGATGGTGAATGACTTAGAAGGCGGGTTCACATTAGGTTCACTAAAAATATTTGTAGGAAAAATGGGATATCTCATACAATTATACAAACTATTACAAGATACACCAAAATACCTGAACCAAGACAACAAAGCAACAAAAATATAAATAATCATGCAATATTATCCTAGTCAAAGCTATGATTAATGAAATAAAATTACAAGCTTACTACACTAAGATCATCCATAAAATATATGTAAGATTGAATCCTAAAGCAAAAAATAAATTACTTAATAACCTAGGGTATCAAGGATTATACAATCTGTAAAAGAAGTATAACAAACACTCCATCCTATTCTATCTTACATGTGACTTCATATCTATATTAAGCAAATACCACACCTAGGATCAATGTAAAGGACTTGAAGTGCTTTGGAAATTGGTCCTCAAGTAGAAACTTCAATCTTTAACTGTAAATATTGGTAGAGCATCCCATCCTCTTCCATAGAATAAAAATAACTAATGCTTAATGGATTTGGTCATACTTGTAAGAATATGTGTGTGTGCATGTGTGCGTGTGTGTGTGCATGCGCACGCACACGCACACGCACATGTGTGTGTGTGTGTGTGTGCGTGTGTGTGTGTGTGTTTGAGAGAGAGAGAGAGAGAGAGAGAGAGAGAGAGAGAGAGAGAGAGAATGTCACAAGCTATAACATCAATAGAGATAGTAGACATACATAAGATTGCTAAAAGCATATAATTGTGTTAGTAATAAGATCATAAACATTTAGATGATATATGATAAGACAAGAAAATAAAATATGTATTTATAGCAGATGGAAGAAATAACTTCCCCTTTAAGGCCAATGGCTAAATTACACTCTTATCAGATCTATAAAATCATAATCCTTGGTCAATACGATGTGTTGTCTTAATAGTAGGTATAAAAACATGCTAGAACATGATTGTTTATTGAAAACCCTAAAATCTTATCAACAACCATGATTGTCACTTAAAGAAATAATCATAACATCATTGATCACTAGGACACATGTTGTAGGGTACACATGTAAACATGTCCCTTAATCATACCTCTATCCTTATTTTTGAGTTTTAAAAAATAACAAGTGGAAAAAATAAGAAATGATGGTAGAAAAGTGACAAACTCGATGAGAGAAAGGAACTAAAACCATTGACTAACATGGTCCATCGTTATCTTACCTAAGCATTAATAAAGCTAATCCATATCTATCCCATATTAGGAGGATGAGACTCTCCATCACCTATAAAGTCAATCATTACTGCTCTTTTTACAAATACATTACCCAATCACCAAGGTGAATCAAAATCATTTGTAATAAAATATTACAAGATATGCACTATGAATAAGAGTTAAGTGACGATCCATGTAGAGTATTAAAGAAACATAAGGTTCAAGTCAATCCTAACCCTCAACAATGTGTAATCATATTTCTTAACAACATCTATAAGAAATTGGATTTGCTTAGAGCTCTTATGAATAAGATATTGTAGTAGATACATTCATAGAATTCATTGTGACACATAATTTGTTATATGTTATGCATGCTTTAGATTAAAATCCTATAATTATTAATATTAATGGACAATATTAAATATTCTTCATATTCATGTTATGACCATGAATATAGAGCAATGCTCATACCGTGTCATAAAGCTTACATTATAGATTTTGGGTCATTGACATATTTCTAATCCATAAAAAAAAAAAAAGATTAAAATCAAGTAACAAAAATAAATCTTATTGTAGTGGTAAGAGCTTTGGCCTCTCTTTGAGAGGTCCAAGGTTCAAATCCCACTCAGTATGAGGGAACTAGGACTCCTCATAAAAAGCTGTGTAAACTCATTGAAAAAAGTAACAAAAATAAAGGTCATTTCCTCCTCTATTCAACATGTTCCCTAGTCTCTCTCTTAACAATGATGGTTTAGAAAGAAAGTACTTGCATATGTCAAATTAATACATAATAATATGGATTTTGGGTCTTTGACATCTTTCTAGTCCATAAAAAAACAAAAATAAAATAAAAGTGAGTAACAAAAATAAAAGTCATTTCCTCTTTGTTCAACATATTCCCTAGTTTCTCTCTTAACAAGGATGATTGGAAAGAAAATACTTGCATATGTCAAGTTAATGCATACTAATATGAATTTTACGTCTTTGACATCTTTCTCATCCATAAAAAACAAAAAACAAATTAAAGCAAGAAACAAAAATAAAGGTCATTTTCTCCTATGTTCAACATGTTCCTTAGTCTCTCTCTTAACAAGAATGGTTGGAAAAAAAGTACTCCAATATGTCAAGTCAATGCATAATAATATGTCAAGTCAAGTTAATACATAATAAGTAACATTTTAGACAATATGCAATTAGAGAATGTAGAGTTTTTTTTATTAGTTGGACGAAGGGAGTTTTGAAAGGACCTCCAAACTTTACAACAAAAAATAGCTAATCTCCAGCCACTAGGAGACTGAGGATACTTCAAACATTAAAGCCAACCAGCCCTTGGACACAACTACCTACACCTAGACCAACATATACTAACTGAAAAAACCCAGACACATAAGCCAAATAGAGATAAAAGCTGGGCACTCAGGCCCGCATGGATAAACAGAGACAAAAATTTGGGCACATAGGCCCGACCAAAACATTCAAAAAGCAAAATCCAATGGGGAGGGTTCCAACCACCTGCCCTAAGTATTTTGACTCGAGTTTGACCTTTGCCTGAATTCATTGTCTAACGATCTAAGGCCATCTAGGAAATTACATGTCCAAATGTGAAGATCTTGCTACGTAAGACCTTGATTTGTCAAAAAGTTCGTAGCTTTGTTACCTTCCCTGAATCGGTGCTTGAATTGGACTTCTTCTAAATTTTGAATCATTCTCTTGGCTTCAACTATAAAATTTGTAACAGTCGAGGAGGGATTTGGTTGCCATTAATCATGTTGATAACATTGAGTGAATCTCCTTCTATGATTAGTTTCCTGCAATTCACCTAGTTCAGTTGGGAAACACCCTAAAATAATGCCCGAGCTTCAACGAAATGGTTGGTTTGGTGACCCAAGTTTTTAGCAAAGGCAAGAAGGATTTTGCCCTCCGAGTTTTTAAAAAACCCCATGCACCCGTCGGACCCGGGTTCCCTTTAGAAGCTCTGTTAAAGTTGAATTTCAGCCAACTCGATGAAGGGGGTTCCCAAATTGTGTTAGCCTTGTCCTGACTCACACTGCTCATTGTATTCTGAGGTTGAGTTAAAAAACCCAATGATCTCTCCAAACCGATCTCCCCTTCAAAAGATATCAAATATAGTTTTAAAGCTTCTACATTTTCCACTATATCTACAATGGCCCTTGAGGAGACCGATGACTCAAGATGGCAAATATTTTTAAAGGCGCAGGCATTCCTTTCCTTCCACACCCGCCACCAAATATGGGGTAACCTAAATTTTCAAAATTGGCATAGGTGGGGAGAGGAGAAGGGGGAGACCCATTGAACAACCAAGTCCTCCAACAAGTTGGGAAGAACCCAAACACCCAGCTCCAAAAAGAACTGACGGAAGACTTTAAGGGTATAGGCACAATGGAAAAATTAGTGGAAAGGCGATTCAAAAGCCCTGCCACACAGGAAGCACCTATTAGGGAAAATCATTCCTCATTTTTGAAGATTATCAAGAGTAAGGCACTTTCCTTGAATTGCCAACGAGAAGAACACATTGAATTTAGGTGTCAGGCCTTTAATCCAAACTTGATTCGTCGGGAACCAAGGATTCAGATCATAGTCCAAGCAACCATAAGCAAACTTAACTGAAAACTGACCATCTTTCTCAGGACCCCAAACCAACCTATCGTGAAGACCAATACCTAGGGTTAAGAACCATTTTATGGAGTTTTTTAAATTTATAAAAGCAAGTTTCTCCTCCTGAGAAATATTTGGGAAGTCAAAGGACTTCCACCAAAGATGACCATTGAATAATTCTAAAAATTTAGAAACTTTGGGATCTGTGATTGGCTTCAAACAGGCAAAGGTCGGACAATCTTCAAGAGGGGATGACGAGGCCCAAGAATCTCCCCAAAAATCAATGGAATAACCATCCCCCACCACCCAACAAAGGCCTTTACGCACATTCGCCCCACTACCAACTATGTTGGACCAAAAAGCAGACCCCACCGAGAGAGCTTAGGATTTCAGGAAATTGTTGCCACTACCAAGATACTTAACCTTCACAATCTTAACCTAGTTGACATTGCCATCCTAAACTAATTTCAAATACTGTTTTGCAATCATGGCTCTGTTCAACGTTTTTCGCCTTCTCAAACCTAAGCCTCCTTCTCTCCTACTACAGACTTGATTCCATGCCACCAGGTGGAATCTCTTCTTCTCTTCAGCCTCTGACCACAAGAAGGATCACTGGATTTGCTCTAACTTATCGATAACTTGTAGAGATTTTATATTTGATTAACCTAATGTTGCAAGCTTATCAACCCAACCTATTCCTCATTCCTCATTCTTGTTGGTACTATGTAGAAGATTGGTATGATCGATTTAATTACATTTTTATATTTTATATTTTTATATATTTTTATATGTCAAACTTTGATTATCCTTTTAGAATAAGTTTAGAGGAATATATGATGGTGGATTTTATTTTTGATTTGGTTAGTGTGAGAAACCCCTACGATACTATGTAGAAGATTGGTATGATCGATTTAATTACATTTTTATATTTTTTATTTTTATATATTTTTATATCTCAAACTTTGATTATCCTTTTAGAATAAGTTTAGAGGAATATATGATGGTGGATTTTATTTTTGATTTGGTTAGTGTTAGAAACCCCTACGACCAACGCACAAGGTTGAGCAAGCTTCAACAACCATAACCCGTCCTAAAGTAGAGAACTATGCTTATCAATAGGGAATTTAATACACAACCACCACACACCCACCCCCTCACACACTCGTCCATGCCGCAGTTTGAACCTTGGACTTCTCGAAGAAGAACCAAAACCTGGACCGTTGCGATATCCCTATGGAATATATGATGAATTTTAACTAGAAAAAGTCTCTTAACAATTTTGAGAATTTAAAAAAAAAATTATAATTAAAAATCTTAAATTTAAATTATATATATATATATACTTCTTATACACATTTGTCCTGAGGTTGAATTGATTATCACCATCAATAATGCAAATCACGTCTTTACCTGTAAACCTTATACACGTGGATTTTATTAAATATATTTAATAAACATTCCCTACAAAAATGGGGGAGTGGGGCCCATAGGATTTACAACAAGAGAAATCAAACAAAACATATGTTAAAAAAAAACGAACACACGGAACTGGAAAATATTTTTGAAATAAAAAGGTCGGCAAGTCCTCAATGGCATTTGGGAGGGAAAAAAGAATCTTCTCGCAGATTCTATGGTCCATGGTAGCACCACCTGGCAGTCCAGAACGTCCGCTAGGCGAAAGCGTAGAGGACAGCCACTAATATTATATTCGGCTCATGACCGAAGGTAAACTCTCCCTACGCAAAAAGGGACCGTCGATCTCATAAAGGAACCGATCTCGGCCGTTGGTCGACGCCTCGGAACCTTCTAGTAGCGGTCGCGGTAAATGAACATGATTCACGGGGCACAGTAAAAGGTCCACAGAATTCGGGTAGACTTTTCTGGAACTTCGTTACATATTATTTCCGTTGAATGTAGCGTCATTTGGCTTGCGTTACTGTGCAATTGCTTGGGGCTCTATATATAGAGCCGAACCCTCCTCTCACCATTAACGAGTAAGGGAGAATCTGAGTTTCTCGAGCCTTCTGGTCTTCGTCTTCTTCTCTAAGTTCGCCCTATCGAATCCCGTTGCCCTCTTCCTCCAAGCACAAATAGCTAGCTTCCTTGCATCCAGATTTAAATAATCCTGATTCCTTGTAGAGGATTTGAAAAATTCTGAGCGTGCGATTCATTTTGAGATTGTGATTCTGAGCTTTAGAGGTAGCATTCGAGAGGAATTATTCTGTCCTCGGTGTATATTCATTGAGTAAATGGCTCCCGAGGTTCCTCCCGAGGTATTCGGCGAGAAGGTTGTTAGCCTGGGTGGCGGCTATTACAAACGCGCATACGTGACCTTCCTCGCCGGTAATGGAGACTACGTTAAAGGTGTGGTTGGGCTTGTGAAGGGCCTCCGCAAAGTGGGGAGCGCGTATCCCCTTGTTGTGGCCGTGCTGCCTGATGTTCCCGAAGAACATAGGAGGATTTTGATTAACCAGGGTTGTATTGTCCGTGAGATACAACCTATTTATCCCCCGGAGAATCAGGTCCAGTTTGCCATGGCCTATTATGTGATCAATTACTCCAAGCTCCGCTTATGGGAGGTAAGATCCGAGGCACGGCTTACGTCTGTAGAACAATTGGATCTAATTTTGTAATGTATGGTCTGAAATTTAATATGTTTTGTTTGTAATGCAGTTCGAAGAATACAGCAAAATGGTGTATCTGGATGGGGATATTCAAGTTTGTGAGAATATTGACCACCTCTTCGACCTGCCGGACGGCTATTTCTATGCCGTGATGGACTGTTTCTGCGAGAAGACGTGGAGCCACACCCCTCAGTATAAGATCGGGTACTGCCAGCAATGCCCCGAGAATGTCCAGTGGCCCTCCGAATTGGGGCAGCCGCCGGCTTTCTACTTCAATGCCGGTATGTTCGTTTTCGAGCCAAGCAGATTGACGTATGACGCCCTCTTGCAAACCCTGAAAATTAGGCCTCCCACGCCTTTTGCAGAGCAGGATTTCCTCAACATGTTTTTCCAGAAGATGTACAAGCCCATTCCCCTCGTATACAACCTGGTGTTGGCCATGCTGTGGCGGCATCCGGAGAATGTGGAGCTCGACAAAGTGAAAGTCGTCCATTACTGTGCGGCTGTAAGCATTCTAACCCCTCTATGATCTGCTTCTCCAGATAAAATTATGTGATATAAATAAGGGGAAACCTGTTGGTCGTAATGCTAATGTGGATTATGGGAAAAAAACGGTGGTGCAGGGATCGAAGCCGTGGAGATACACAGGGAAGGAGGCGAACATGGAGAGGGAAGATATTAAGATGCTGGTGAAGAAATGGTGGGATATTTACAACGATCCGTCTCTCGACTTCAAATTGACTGACGCCATACCAGAGGCGGAGACCCGCTCCGAGCTGCAACAGATGACGGAGAATTCCCTAATGGCTGCCATTCCCGCGATGGCTTCTGCCTTGATATCTCTTCCACCTGCTGCTTAAAAATTTTCAATGGCGATGTTGAGGTCATCTGGGAAGGAGATGAAGCCTTGATATCCTTTGACATGTATCAGGCCTCAGCAAGCCCTCAACTTTGTATACGGACTGGGTTGTTTTGGTTTGTATCTTAATTTACGGCATGCTTTCACAGAAACTGGCCATTTTGTTTACCTTTGAGATGTGTTTTGTAATTTGGTATTATGATCTATTGTTTAATGGTTTAAGCACAAGGAAAACCTACTAGAACTCCGAAGAATCCTGTATAGTAACATAGCACAGTGACAGCGAGGAGGTTTCTAGATGTTTTAACAACATTATAATTTTTTTTTTAAATTACAGAACCGAACGAGGATCTTTTTAATATTAATTTAAAAAATGATGTTTTAATTCATGGTTTATTGTAGACCAAATCTCTTAATGGAGGGTAAACAACAATGTTATAGAATTTATACAAATATGGTTGATTATATAGAGCATCACATTGGACTAAAGCTGTTTCCTAAAGTAGATGCGATTTCTCCATAATATATTATACAAAGTATAAACACATTTCTTACTTTAATATTTACAAATATACCACATAATACTTTAACATTTACGAAATGATATAATATCTTTAATAAAATAGAAGATATGTACAATTACTTTCTAATCTTATGCTCTTCCATGTATTAGGACTTGAGCCAAATTTTATTCATGGCAGCTTTAAACAAATACATACTTGCAAATTATCTTTTCTTAAAAAACAACTCATATTTGACCCTAACATTTTGTCTCTATTGAAACATCATAATGGTGTGACTTTGAATTCTCATCTAGCAAACTCAAGTTTAAATCACTACATAAGGGACCTTGAATAATTTGTGTATTACCCTACAATTTTTGTTCGTAATAGTATGTCTTTAAGATCTCATCCAAGAGACCCAAGTTCAAACCATTATATAAGGCATCACGACCCTTTCAAAAACCCATGCTTTATCTTAGAAATTTGTTTTGTGAGAGATATAGTTTTAGTATGTATTTGGGTTTCATATAGGAGACCCAAGCTTAAACCCTAGTATAAGGGATTGAAACCCTTTACCTTAAAATTTTAGACCCGTGAGACAATTATAGAGGTATGTTTTTGGTTTTTATGGAAAAGATTCAAGTTCAAACACCTATACTAGGGGAGACTAGGACCTTTTTAAAAACCTACACTTTACCCTAAAATTTTAATCCCTTGTTAAGATATTGTAATAATATGTTTTTGGGTTTTTATGCAAGAGACTTAAGTTCAAACCATTCTATTCGAACGAAGACCCTTTCAAAAACCCATGTTTTACCTCAAAATTTTAAAACCTTATAGGAATAAGTTGGTTGATAGCAACCC
The DNA here is from genome assembly GCA_028583015.1 of Wollemia nobilis. NCBI lineage: Eukaryota > Viridiplantae > Streptophyta > Pinopsida > Araucariales > Araucariaceae > Wollemia > Wollemia nobilis. Next base: position 4,828,942 of record JAQPPZ010016847.1, on the reverse strand, counting down.
ATAGGCTATCTCAATTTAGTTCCATATATAATTAGCATATGTAATTAGGTACTATTAACTTTATCTTTATTTAACAAATTATGATTATCTCACGGGCGTGCCCATGCATAGCCAGTAGCCCGATCCGACTCCTTTGTGTGTTGCACCTGACTAATGACGGTGATCTGTTTTTTGCTTGTCTGGTGGTCCCCTTCATGCCACGTATTGCTTCGTTAGTGTGAAGACAGTGCGTCCGACAGTCCCCATCTCACACAGTCCCCATCTCACGTCGGGTTACCATTAATGAGACAGTGGGTATGTTGGAAGCCTTGGCTGATAGTTTGAACCCTGCAGTTACTAAAAATTGTGATTGTAACCAATTCATCTATGTAACAAAAAAATAAAGGTTTTCTATAAAAAATTTAATGTATTTTAGTAGAAATAAATTTTAATTTTAAATGTGATGAAATCTCTTTTTGGTTAAAAAAAATGCGCTGTATCTAATACACCTCATCCTGTTGGCCAATAATATTTGACGGTTGTTCTAGCACCTCATCTTCATAACTGATTATATTTGCCAACAATAATATTTGACAGTTGTGTCTAACACCTCATCTTCATAATTCATTACATTTTCCAACAATATTTGACATTATTGGTGTTACTTCAAAAAATTGTTCATACGCATGTCCTGTTTTAACTCATATGAAGTCACAAACTTTAGTGTAGCCTATTCCATAAGCTTGGACTGTGCATACGGTACAATACAATTGTTCACGTCGATTCAAAATTCAATTGCAGGTTTTTATGGAGCTATTTATTTATTTTGTCCCCGTTAGTTCGCAAAGGAGAGTAAGGCAGACTTCAGAGGGGATGTCGACTTAAATGGCATTGTAAGTGTTTACTTGGAACATCACTTGACATGATTTTTAAGGGATTGAATAACAAGTCTTACCATGCAGATGAATAAGTATGATTAATCTTTTGTTTTCAACTTTATTTAAAAGTATGATTAAGAATATATTTAATAAATGGATACAAGAACAAAAGAAAAACAAAAAATAAAAGGACAATATGTAAAGAACACCGCGGAAAGAGAGAAAAAGAACAATAAAGTTCAAACTAAAATCTTTGAAATAGACCATGGTATTATTTTGAGAACTTATTGAAGAAATAAGAAAAGAAAAAGGGAATTTATTTGTTATTTTTTGGATTTTTAAAAAGTTTTTGGGATGATGTTTAGAAGTAAACTAAGGAGTAGAATGAAAGTCTTAGGCATACTAAATGGTATAAAGCAATAGTTTATATAATTACTATAATTTATGAGGAGGTTTGAGCTAAAATTATATCGTAAGGTTGACTTTCAAAATGATTCAAAAGTTATAGGAGGTCAAACAAAGATGCCCATCATCTCTTTCCTTGTTTTGATTATATATTTGGTAAATTATGAGAATGGCTTAATCTTAGTGAAGGGGATGATCATTTAGATAATATGTAGTGGGGTTTCTTTCGTGTGTATATAAGCTTATTTTAATTGCAAGGTCATGATAGGGGTTGAGAGAGCACTTTCACAAGTAGGTATGAAGATAAATCCCAACAAAACCAAGATTTTGATCTTCTTCAAAAAAATTATTAAAATTTTCACTTTGAAAGGGGTCTCTTAGAAGAAATAAGAGAGTGCAAATATCTTGGGATTGACTTCAATAATGAGCTCAAGTAGAAAACATGTAAAAGGAAGATAATTTTGGGACTATAAAGAGCACATTTTACATTGCAAAATAGAAGTAGAGAGGTTGAATTATAGGACTGAAAAATTAGAAGTTTTATTTTGCTTATTAATGGTAATACGGGTGTTAATGTGAAGTATGAGCGAACGACACAAATAAAACTTTAAGTAGAGATAAATAGAGAGGATTCAAAAGCATTTGGCTATAGACAAATTTAAAATAAAAGTTGTAGTTCTATATGAGATCCTTCTAACAAATTTAAAATAAAAGTTGTAGTTCCATATGACATCCTTTTAATAGCAACAAGTAACATCCCTAATAGGTACATGTTATCTTCTAGGATATCTAAATAGAATTAAACATATAGATGAAAATAGATGGTTTAAGTTTGTAAGAGAAGATATAACTAAGATACAGAACAAATAGCTAAAATAAAACAGGTGGATAAATAAATAGAATATTAACTTGAATGTTCAAATAATAACAATGATATAGAGACATTTGTTAAGGAAAAATATAGAATAATCATATAGGAAAAAAGGTGGGAAGAAAGAGACAACATTATCTTATTTAATTTAACCCTACATATTGTCACCATCAAAAGGCTAATATAGGATCAAAAACCAATTGGAGATATGTGCATGGCCCAATTCAAGACTGGCTTACAATTTACATGTGAAAAGGGTAGATGTAAGAGACCAAAATAAGAATGGGACAATAAGTTATGTACGATTTAGAGAAGCATTTTATTTTGAAATGCAAGGCATATGATGATATTCAAGCTAGCTATGATGAAATTTTAGCAATGGAATCAATGCAATATTTTTTTGGAGAGGAGAAAGTGGAGGAAGTAAAAGAATTCATCATGAAAAGCAATAACAAAATATCAACATTGCAATTAGATGTCATAAGCTCAATAGATTATATTTCTCAACTTTCAAGGAGGAGATCCAAGTTTAAATCTTACCAAGTGATACATGCATAATTGCCAAGTTATTGTAATACCATTATGTGACAATGATGTAATATAGGTGGGGTATGTTTCAATCCCATATAATTGATTAAAGAAAAAAGATAAAAGTTGCAAAAAGAAAAATAATTGGATCAAATTTTGTGGTTAGTAATCATGGATCATTGTAAAGTAATTGTCCCAAACATAGATTTTGGTCTCATGGACATTAAAAAACCTAATATTCTATACTTAAATAACTATAGAATTGCACAAAAAAAGTGGTACAAAGTAATAACAATAATGAGAAAAATGTTACTTGCGTGCAACAATTGAAAGAAATATAATATTGAGTATGTCTTCAATTTTTCGTTTTATTGTTACAGATTACAAGTGAGTTTGAGATGTAATAATATGTAAAAGTATTTTCTTAGAATTTCATGCATACTTTTCATTCTTTCCCCTACTATTCTCCCTAGATATGGATGAGATAAAGAGTACACTTCACCTATATGCAAATGCATCACGAGCTCAAGCTAAACCTAAGTAAAACTCTAATATCTCTAGATTATAATAAGGTTTTGATTGGGAATGGTTTGGTCAAATATGGTATATGGATAATCCTAGGGTAAAGAGGGGGAAAGTAGAAATAGAAGGTAAGAAAAAGAGAGAGGTAAAAGAGTGCAAAAAAATAAACTCAATATGCAATAAAATAAAGCAAGTACAAGTAGAGTAGATGCAAGAATAAAATGTAATAGAAAAGGAAGAAAGAGGAGAGAAAGAAGAATACTAACCTTAGAGTGTAGATATCTTTTATGTTTGATGATGTACTTAAGCCTTGAGAGTTCCTTAGGAGTCCACAAGATCCTTTCACTTCTATGATTTGGTTGAGGGAGAGGCTTGACCAATGTGGCCTTGAGGTTAGGACTCCTTCCTAAGATACTTTTTCTACTTGGGGGGAGAATAAGAGTAAGATTTTTTCTATGATTCAACAAACATGAGATTGTTGTTGTAGAGTTTTCAAAGTGATAGATATGGATAGTTATGGAAGGGTTCTAACACCATGTGATAGAAGGAGGAATATGGAGAAGAACCTTTAGGTGTCTTCTCCTTGTTTCATAAAGAAACAAACCTAAATTTGTTCCTTTGTTGAATATTTTGTTGAATTTGTAAATTGAACTTGTAGGAATTTGTCTAGAAATACCAATTTGACTATCCTTTTCTACCAATTTTATTATCTAGGCTTATTCGAGCTAGAGCACTGTTTTATGGGCAATACCCTCATTAGCCAAGGAACATTAGGTTTATTTGAAGTCAAAATTTGATGTTGGGGGCCCTAGAGAGATTGATTGCATCATCAATTTAAGAAAATCGATTATTTTGATGAGAGCATAATTATTTTTGATAAGTTGATTTTCTAAAGTGATGCTTTGGTGATTTTTGTGGTTCTTAATCAAATTGATTGATGCCCTTGTTTATAATAGGGAAAAAAATTGAAGGGCTAATGAGGATTGACTTAGGTAATCTAATAGACTCATAGGCCTACTAGGGGATGTGAATAGTTTCAATTCTATTGGTCTAATCAATGGATAGGTACCTAGGTAGATCTAGGGTTCATAACATCAAGGTCTACTTGATCCACCTATGCTCATGCCTTCGTATCCATAAACAAAAGATAGCATGACATTTGAAATTTTTTTCTCTAGTATACACATTAACCCTATGAGATATCACTTTTACCACAAAGCAAAGAAAAAACATAGCACTCATGAAAAAAGACCAAACTTATATCATAAAAAATACCACATCATGAGGTCTAGAGACCACCATTTATTAGTAAGACAATATGATTGTGTTCAAAATTATAGGATGAAGTGGGTGGATGAATTTGGACATGTCATAGTAATGAATATCTTGAGTCATGAAAATTAGGATATAATATGCTTTAGAATGGGGGTTTATGTCTTTCATTTTAAAAATTTCAATTTTGAATACAAGAGATTTGATAGCAACTAAGATTGACCTCAATGTGAATAGAGTTGGACTATAGATACAAATGTGCTAGTTGTTGAGATGTAAACAAGGATATTAAAGGATAATTGTATTGGCAAGTTTTTCATGCTAGATAGAGGAGCACATGATAGGCTCTTAGAAGATTAATTTTAAAATTTGATATAGAATTTTTTAGAATTGAATTATGAGTCATCCAATGGAGTCAAATATATAATTGGTTGTAGGATAAAGTTAGGTGATGCTCTAGGTTCTGGAACTTAGGTCTTAACTTAGAAGCCTAATTTTCTTTGCTTGAATTATGTATAGATTATGTATGGAGGTATTTAAATGTTTAAGTATCATTGTAATTCTATTTAGCTAATTTTTTGCTTATATTTTCTATAATTTTCTTTTCTCTATGGTTTTTGATGAGAGCATCACTTTTTGATAGGTGATGGTCCCCATAACCTCTGAATTGGAAACACTCTAGTTTCACACTCTTGAAATTTGAGCAATACCATTTTATAAGAAATAATTTTGAGCAATGCTCTCATTAAATACGATGACACTTCTGAGTGATATATTTTTCAAATATAACATCTTTATCTTGATTGTATAATTTTACTATTGGTGATTAGACTAAATCATGATCATATTTGACTAATGCCTTGCCTTTGGCTATTTATAAAAGTGATAAGATGATGGAGAGAGCTAGTTAGGCTTTAGATGAGGATCTTAAGAGAGTAGAGACTTAATTATATAAGGACAGAGATCCATATTGGTAGTTTTTTTGGCTTGAATCATTGTAGAATATAGGGAGGTCCTAGAGGACTATGGAATAGTTGTAGTTTCATAGAGGTCATATGTATGGCCTTGGAGTGAGGTAGTGACTAAGGTTGTTAGTATATGGAAACTGAGTTCAAACATTTTCAGATAGATGCATGGAGAGACTACTCATTATATTGGGTAACCCTTAAGGATGTGTGGGAATTGTTGGAGGCACCTATTATTGGGACATCATGGAGGTATGTGGAAATAGCTACCTTGATGTAGATGATATAGTTATCTAATAAATTAAGGGATGTGGAAGAAAGGAGTGGTGAATTTTATCAACATAGAAGAAGGGGGTGGTGAAGTCTATCAATGTGGGATCTTGTTAACATCATAACATTCAAAAGGAAGTGGCTAGATTAATTTAGGCCAGAGTATTTTGTAATAAAAAACCAATAGTATCCCTATGTACATCAGTCGATGCACCTATATGGTCATTGAGAAGGGAGGTTAATTTTCATGGAGGAGCATTATCCTAGCTAATTTTCTCCATGAATTTTTCATGTGGAATATGGATAATATGGAGATAGGTTTAAGGGATTTATTGATTGGGTGAATCTATAAGAGATTCCTCTAATACAAACTAGATGAGTTATCCTAAGATATCTAGCAAGGACAACTATTGATCCATGTATGGGAATGAAGAGAGGATGTAGTGGCATAGTTGATGCACATCTCAAACATTAATGAGATGGACCTAGATATTGATGTTGACCCACACATCAAGCCATAGGATGGTTTGCATGGAGGACGACCTATAGGGTTAGCTAGTGATGCCTTATAGGTTATAACCAGAGTGATGTTGTTGTAGAAGCTTTGGGCATACTATTTGGCTAAAATGCACCTTAATAACTCATATGAGATAATGTTACTAAAAGATGTTACAAATGTAAAAAAAGACTAACAGATAAAACTCTTATATTAGTCATGATATGTCATTACAAGAATTAAATAAAAAGTGAAACTAAAATGAGTATGGAACTCTACTCTATAGAGGTGTCATTATTGTAAGAAGAAACAAAAGAGATTGCAAGAATAAAAATAAGTGATAAGCTATATCTATACGTAAAGAATGTACAATGTTACAAATAATTTACAATATGAAATGCTTCAAATTCTAGGGCATCTTGGATGTATCAAGAAATAACTAAGAATTGGTTATTATATCCTTAAAATATAGGTGCTAGTTCATGAAATTAGCAAGTGGTTGAGCTAGCCTAAAATAGCCATAACAACCTTTTGATGGTGATGCATGGTTTGGTTATTGGTCATTTTGTGTACTTGCATGGGTTACAACAATTTTCATCATTTTTGGATGGATGCTAGCTAGATGGATGCCAAAGGATTGGTATTCAAGTAGTTATGGCATTAAAATAGTTTAGTACTAATATAATATTAGCATCAAAGTGAGATTTTGATTCTAACAGAGTCTTGGTGCCAAAGCGAGAGTTTGTCACTAGTCTAGTATTAGCACGAAAGCAGGAGTTAGCACAAACCTATCTAGTGAGGAGTCCATATAGGCATCAAGGATAAAATTGTAAAGTAGACTTGGCATCATGTCTTGAGAAAATCTATGCAAATATTATTTTGTTTATATGATTCATCTTTGCTTGAGGAGAAATGATCCTCATTGCATCAGTATCCAACTATGGAAAAATCCACTTGAATTGGTCAAGCATGTACACATTTACTTGAGATGGAAATTGCTCCTATTCTGCAACTTTAGATAGGTTCTATGTCCCTTGGAAAGTACTCTTGTTAGTGGATTTTATTAGCTTATCTTAGTGGCGAGTTCTAATTACATTGTATCTAAGATCAACTAGATGTTATGCCATGATAGGATTTAGGAGATGAAGTAGGTGTAACTTGAGGAGTTTAATGTGAAACACTGAATACATCCTTAAGTATGATGATAATTCAAGAATGAAAGTGTTCTCACTTGTTTGGAATTAGATTCTGTAAGGATCATAACACAATGGTTTGCTCTTCCTATGTGGTCCATCAAAGAATTCCTTCTTTAGGTGGAACCAAACATTATGACCAACTTGAAATGTGTGTGGTGTTCTATGATGGTCATGGTGCTCTTTGTACTTCTATTGTTAGCACTACAAGATCTATTTAACTTGTGTTTATATATTAGCCACTTGCTGCATGAAATTTTCTACCTTGTTAAATTTCTTGGGTTGAGTTGAGATCATGGCATTAGTTTGCATGTGGAAGGAAATGTTCATTAGAACATTGGGATGAAAATTCATAGATGCTTGAAATGGACTATACCTTATGAAGGAATGATCAACCTTGTTGTAGGAGTGTTGTAAGTGTGGAAGAATCTCATTCCATGTTCATGGGTGCTTGTGGTTATACATCCATGGTAGATGTATCAACATCATGTTGACCACATTTATTTACCTATAATTCTATGGATGAACAGTTATCGAATGCTAAATCTTGGTGCTTAAGATTATTTATAAATGACATAAAAAATTATTGAGGAATTGATTATCTCTATCTAAAATAATGAAACGAAGAAGGTTGAGGTAAACTTAGACCCGATGGAAGAATAAATAAGAAATTTTAAAGCATAAATATTTTTCCTACATGGATCCATGATAATCATCTTGTTGAACCTATTCATGACCATGAATATGTAATCATGTTAGTGCCTAATGGTTGACAACCTTGAGAAAAATATATATTTATGGATACCTAATGCTTTAAAGGTATCTATAATAGTGTGTAGAGCCAAATCTTCATGTTTTCTAGTTTGGCAATGTTATGTGGTGCACAAGATTTGATGTAGAGACACACTTCTTGTGCATGTGTTCTAGTGAAACTACTATTTTAGTAGTACAAGTGTCTTGTTGATGTCCAAGTGTCCAACTATAGCCATGGAATTTTGACACACTTCAAAATTCCATGGCTCCTTAACAACATGTTTTCCCTCTGTAATGTAGCTTCCCCCCTCAACTATTTGCCTCGATTTTTATGCCTATTAAAACCTAATTCTATCATTTTCCTCTTTTTTAAAAATTAGGATGATTTCAAAAAATTTGAAACCGTTTGAATTTATGCAAATAAAACATACGCCAAAAATTGATGGAGTGTTTGGATTTTACCTCCAATCTGGGGAAACCTGGATTTTTTAGTAAAATTGGAACCGTTCGAATTCGCCCATATTGGGAAATTTCTAAAATTTCCCTAACAAACCTAATCTATCTTTTTCCTTCTTAATTTTTCTCGATTGGATTTTTATTTTTAAATATTGCAGGCTACCTCCAAAAGGACCTAATGGTGATTTTGTAGGGAAAAGAGGTGGAGAAGAGTTTTTCATATCTTGGTGCAAGTTGTATGAAGAGATTTTGCCACCCTATCATTATTTCAAAGATCAATTGTGATGACATTTGGTATCATCGATCCTTATGCATTAATTTAGATTTTTGATTTCATTACTTTTCATCTGTAGACCTAAATTTCATTTACTTTCAAAAAATTCAGACATTTTAGAGCATTTTCGAATTCGCTCTGAATGTTTCAAATTCGCATAGATATACTTAAGAGATAAAAAATTTATTTGGTGATAATATTCAGAATGGGTACTTTTAATACTAACATCCCTTGATTGCAGATATTTAGCAGGTATTTTTTAAATTGTAGGTTTCAACTAATTCATAATAGTATGAATTCATTGAAGGACTTCCAAAATTGCTCTACAATTTTTTATATCTGACCATTGTAGGTTTGAACAATTCTAGAACCTTTCGAATTCGTTGAAAACATCTGAAATTGCATAGACATATTTTGGGGGCAAAGGTTTGGTTGTCAAGTTTATCATATCACTTCATATCTTACATTTTAGTTATCATAGTTTTTACTACTTGCTGAATTATATATTGTTTCACTATATCTTTTTTGAATGCATATGTTTTCCTTAGATCTAGAAAATCCTCCATTTTGTTTATGGTTTGCTGAAAGAACCGAGGGGATCTGACTATAACGTCATTGAGGATCACATTTATAGTGGCTTAAGCTAATACCTCACCAATAATCATAAATTAAAGTGTTATGTTATGAAATTGCAGGTTCTGAATGAATTCAGATAATTGCTCTGCATTTTCAAATTTATTTTTGGAGATACAAATCGGCTCTGTGTTTCCAAAATCATTCTGACAGTTCTAAATTTGCTCTAATAAATCTAGATTTATTTGATAGTAAACATCCAAATCAGGTAAGTGTCTAATTCTGGATTCCTCTCAGTTTTTCATATTTAATTTTGTACTATTCTGTTTTAAAGTATTTTTAAAAAAGAAAAAGACAAAAACATAAACTTAGTTATATTGTTTTTGCATAAATTGCACTATTTTGAAATCAAAAAAGAAAAAAAATACACATGTTAGCATAGAATTTATTTGTTGTTTTTAGTATTTACAATAATTATTGCATTTTAGTTAAATTTACAAGCTTTCTAGATAATCTGTATACTGCTGCTCTCATGGAAATTTGAAGTACATATAGTTGGGTATAGTTGCATTTGGCTAAAACCTAGGTGTGTGTAAATCAAAGAATCCATCAAACACTCACCCTACCTAGGCATGGAAACCACCATAAAGTGTTTCCTAGTAAATCCCACCTAATTTGTCGACAAACACCAAGGAGAGCACAACTCAAGTGCTTCTCATCTGAGGTGTAGGAACATCATTTTACCTCCCATTTTAGGCACAGATCCATTATTCTGGAGGAAAGGGGTGCAAAAATTTTGGGTCTACATTCTTCGGTGAACCCGACGTGAAAACACCATCATTTTGAAATTATTGTTTTCTCTTTATTTTTGGAAAAACTAAAAAAAAGTCATTAAAATTTGTTTGCTTAGATTAGAACATAAAAATATAATTCTTTTTAATTCCATATTCTTCACATTTTTTCATTTTTTTCACATCATTATCCTAAAAAGAACCAAACACGACGTGTTTTTTACAGCTTCGACTGTTTAGAATATAACAGGATATACAGTGAAGGCCTACGAACCTTAAAAAAGAAATTATCCTTTCACCTGTACCTGAAAAACTTGAAACTTTCAATCAAGATTTTAAAATTTATCCAGCTCTAAGATCTGTCGTAGTTGTGGAAAATAACACGCATCTCTTGGAGGTGTATCGCTACCCACGATGAACTAGGTGAGGACTAGGGTTATGCATAAGGGGTTGGACTCAAAATGTACTTATAAAAAAATGGCGAATCCTAATTGAAATCAAGGTGAATCAAGGCAAATCCTAAGCAAATCAAATCAATCATATTCACACCAAAATTTGGGGTATTTGAAGCCCTAAAAAGTAAGGTCATATTTGGGGTAAATTTTGACCTATTAAATCACATTATAACTTCATAAAAACACCACCATTAGATCAGGCTCAAAAAGATCTTTCCAATGAGTACAAATATGCCTATGTTTGGATATATATTCTGACAAATTGACCCTAAGAAAACATTGGTCCTAAAATATTAGGCAAATGGGTTGATGTCGAGGGTCCTCATATTCGTCAATTTCCAATTTTGAAAATCATAATATTAACCCAATTTGTGAATATTCACCACTATGCATAACCATGGTGAGGACTGGTAGGACCTGGGCTTCATCATGGCTTGGATTTCATCACCAAGTATTTGTATGCTGGCATCTAGGTGAAATACTAATTAAAAATGAGACAACTTGGCCTACAACTTGCAAAACGGTTCAAAAAGAAACTTTTAGTTAGAAGAAAAGTTTTTCTTTGTTTTGAGTTTTCTTTTTATCTTTTTCACTTTTACTTTATTTTTTTTCTATAAGAAAAAACAAACAAATCTAAATCTAGAATTTTTTTAAATGGTGGATAATAGTGTTAGAGATTCTGCACTCATAGAACTTAGGAGGGAACTTATAGAAGAAGAAGTTGGAATCCTCTTTAGGAGCAAATGGAAAAAATTGGGGAGACTTATGGCAAAATTTTGATCTCGTTAAAATATGGGCTAAAGAATTGAAATAGTTTAAGAGGATTAACATAATGAAAGATTTAGGCATATATGATTACCCCCCTTGTTTCAGAATTAAAAGGAGTTGTGAACGTTGGTTAGAAAACAAGAGGGCTAGTGTCTATTCCACAATCTACCCTTGGGAAAGCTATTTTGAAGAATCATTAATTGTTCATAAATTCCTAGCAAACCTAGAAGATAAGGAAGTAACCTTTGAATAAAAAAGACGATATCATAAAGCACCTAGAGCAATCCTCTTCAAATATTTTTGTTCATAAGAGCTTTGTTCATGGATTTTAAAAAGACTTGGGTATTGTTAAGTTATTCCTTCTCTCTGTGTCTAAGTTATAGCAAGAAAATATAATTTTTGGTAGGCATTAACCCTTTTTTGGTTTACTTGCCATGTTTTTGGACTTGATGTTCCAACATGTAGCTCTAGAATTTCTTCTCCTTGTTGATCATTTTGTGAACTTAATGCTTGATTCAATTCTTTTCTCTCATCTTGTTCTTCATTTTTCCATTTCCTAGTGTTTCAATCACAGGTTGATGTATTGATGGTAACACATTCCTTTCTCTTATCTCATGGATGATTCATGGGAAATTTCCCTTCTTGGAAGAATTGTTTTGGATCTATTGTAAGAGCTATCACACCTCCAATTGCTAAGATTATATTTGAATGAAAATATGGCTGATAGTTTTTATCCCCATAACTCATGTCAAGTAGTGAATCATCACATATGATTAGATCATGAAATTATTCTTGTATGCTAACTTCATTGCTAAACATTAATTGACCGTCCAAGATATTCGCTGAGGTGTTTCACTTTTATTCCTACTTTATCTTTTTTATCTTCCATTCTATCAAGCTCTTTAGTGATTTGATGAATTATATCTTTTAACTTCTAAGTTATCTGATGTTGAGACACCAATATGGTAGATAAAGGCTTCATTATGAATGGAAGAGATGGACTTAATTCTAATGCATTATGGTGTTGCGGGTGAGATTTACATGGAAATTGGACTTGAAGACCATCTAGATGATTTTGAGGGATTTCCCATAAGGTGTTTTTTTTATTATATGGATAAAGGAGAAAGGATCTCCAAACCTTGTACAAAAGAGACTAAGCCTCACCCAAAAAGAGGGAGCCAAAATTACTTACATCTAGTAATAATTGAGGAATAACCAATCAGAGGAGTTACCCATTCCAAAGTCAAACCACTACATAGGTAAGACCATAGATAATTTAAAACTTAAAACAAACTGAAACCAAATTAGGGTGTCAAAGATAACCATCCGAAAACATATCAGTAGCAGGACCTGAACCACGAACCAAGCCATGCACCAATTCCATTCTCCCCCATGAGGTCGTTGCTTTCCCAAGCCTACTAGCCCATCAGGGCAAGAATTTATTTTGCATTGGATATTATGGCTTGCAAGGAGAAAACAGTAGCTTGGAGATATGAAATTTGGTGCAAAAACCCAAAATCAACAAGCACCCCCAAGTTTTGTAGCCAAGTCATCAATAACAACTTGACCAGATCAAAGTGAAGGCTAATTGTGTATGAGGTCATTATTGATAGAAGTAATATCCATCAAGAAATTATCCCACCACACAACTAAACCATTATGAATAACTCCTTTATTAGCCAATAGATCGACCACTCGATTACCTTCCCTATATGTATGCTTAAACTGAACCTCTTCTAGATTTTGGATGTATCTTTGAACTTCCAGAAGAAGGTTTAAAATAGTCTAGGTAGGATATTGAGTCCCTCTTACCATATTTATAATATTAAGGAAGTCCCCTTCAATGATTAATATCCTGCAACTTACAGAATCCAATAGAGAAGCTCCTTGGAATAGGGCCTTGGCTTTAGCGAAGTTACTGGTTTGATGGCCCAAATTATAAGCAAAGGCTAAAATTATCAAGCCATCATGATTCCTTACAATATCTCCAATACCTGCAGGACCTGAATTCCATTTAGATGGATTGTTGAAATTCAACTTCAACCAACCAATTAGAGGTGGCTCCCACTTAACCTCGGCTCTATCTGAAGGTACAATAAGTTTGACTAGTTGAGGATTAGCATTGAATCTAAGATATATCTCCATTGATCGTTCCTAATCTATAGTCACAACATTCAGATTTAGGGTTCTCATGTTCTCCATGAAAAAATAAATCATCAGCAAAGCCACAAATTTAGCTAAATGAGTGGCATCCTTAAATGCCCTTATGTTTCTTTCCTTCCAAATCCACCACTAGATATGAGGAAGGCTGAATTTCCAAAACCAACGAAGGTGGAGAGGCAGGAAGGGAGAAACCCATTGGGTCAACACATCCTCTAGGTTGTTCAAAACATGCATTGGACATTCAAATATTTGAAAAAGTAGCTGAAAACCTCTTGCGAGAAAGGACAACTAAAAATATGGAGCAAGGATTATTTCACATTTCTACACAATAAATAAGCATTAGGTAAAATCATACCTCTTTTTTTGAAATTGTCTAAAGTTAGAAATTTTCCTTGTACATCCAACCAAAAGAAAATATTAATTTTTGGAGTCAGTCCTTTCAACCAAATTTTATCTATAGAAAACCAAGGATCAGAAGGACCATCTGCTGCTAAATAAGTTGATCTAACAGAGAATTTCCCATCCTTCTCTAATCCCCAGATGAATCTATCCAGAATTTCTCTTCCAAGAATTATAATTTATTTAATGATATTAAAAATTTCATAAAATAATCTCCTTTCCTCCACCAAAAGTCCTGGGAAGTCAAATGGTTTCCATCGAGCATGGTCTTCAATCCTTCCAATGAAATCATAAAACTTATTCTCCCAAATATGATCTGTAATTATTTTGACTAAATCCTTCTCTAATCTTGACTCCAACAGAACCTCAATCGCCCATACGTCACTCTGGAAGTCGATCAAACTACCATATTCCAAACACCACCTACCCCCTCTACGTATATATGATATGCACCATATTAGACTACACCAAAAAGCTAAAACCCGGAGGGGTAAAAATTTTCTAATAAAATGATTCCCATCATTTAGGTATTTGGATTTGACAATATCAACCTATCCCACTTTCTCCTCTTGAACCAGTCTCCAACCCTGCTTGGCAATAAGAGCTTTGTTCATGGATTTCAATATTCTAAGGCCTAAAATGCGCTTCTCCTTCTTGATGCATACTTGGTCCCACCCCACTAGATGAATTTTTTTTTTCTCACTTTCTCCCGACCAAAGAAATGAGCGTTGGATCTATTTTATTATTTCAAGAATATTACTTGGGATTCAAAATACAAAAAGGAAATATACTAGGATGCTTTGAAAGGTGGTCTTAACTAACATCACTTTTCCTGCTTGGATCAGGAGAATCCCTTTCCAGCTTTCTAGATTTCTCTTGACACGCTCCACAACCGATTCCCAAAGGGATGATCTTGAATCCCTAAAACAATTCCCTAGGTAGGCTGAAGGGAGAGACCCAATATTACATCTAAGAATATTCGTAATCCTCAACTACCTTGCTAGAGGAGCAGTGAAGAAATAAATAACACTTTTCCTGAAAGTAACCTTTTGACCCGTCATATGTTCATAATCTTCTAGAATACTTTTGACTAATTTTGCTTGTAAAAATGAAGCTTGAAAGGACATAAGAGTATCATCAATATATTGATGATGGATATCGAACTGATGGACATAGCCGAATTAAGGTCTACAATAGAATAGCTTTTATGGCCCACCCTAGAGATTATGCCAGGAAAATAAAAAGGTATAGGGACAATGGATCTCCTTGACGAATTTCCCTATAGCTCCTGAAATATCTCATCAGAGAGCCATTCACTAGAATTGAGAACTTGGCTAAAGAGACACATGATTCGATCAAACTTATCCAATATTACCTAAAGCTAAATTTATGCAAGACTTAGAAGAGAAACTCCCAATAAACCCTATCATAAGCTTTGTTCATATCCAACTTAAGCAAGGTCCCAAAATTACCACTTTTGGTCATCAAATGGATGATTTCATGGACTACAATGTTTTCATCCAAAGTTTGCCTCCCAGCCACAAAACCACTATGTTGGATATCAATGATGCGTGGTAATAAAAGTTTCAATCTGTTCTCCAGAGTCTTCGTCAAAATTTTAAAAATAGTGTTGCACATACTAATAGACCTATAAGTTGCAAAATCCCACCAAAAACGTAGAGTTGACATCTTAAGGGATCCATTTCAAAGACTAAACATCTCTGATGGCATCACAGATATTTGACCCCAAAATATGCCAAATTTTTTAAAACATATTGAGGGAAACCTATCAGGTCCTGGTGCTTTGAGCCTAACCATTGCAAAAACTACTATACTAATTTCATCATCTGAAAATAGTGTATCCAAATCATTATTCATATCTATAGATACCATAGGTGGTATGTTATTTAGTAAGCAAGATTCATGCTATTGATTTTTGTTGATGTGGAACACAAGAGGTCCTTAAATAAATTCACTACCTCAGATCTAATCTCTTCGATGTCTTCGGAGAGTTCTCCATTTGCTTTCATAATCATCCCGATCCTATTGTTACTCCTATGCCTCAACATAGTAGAATGAAATTATTTGTGTTCTGATTACCATCCTTAAGCCATAGGGTCCTAGATTTTTATCTCCACATAATTTTTTCCCCTGCCATAACATTATGGAGCTCTGTGAGAATAGATATTTCTTGCATCTTTAATTTTGTAGAGTAATCCTGAGTTTCGGTTATCTGCTCAACCTCCTACAACTGGTTGTAAATCTCCATATTTCTAGCGACAAGATTTCCAAAAATATGTTTATTCCAATCCTTCAGCTTAGCCTTTATGAATTTCAAATTGGAGGATATTTGTGCCATTCAAGAACTTGGAAACCTGTGACTCCACTATTCCTCAATGTTGGATTCTAGACTAGAGTGTTGAAGCCACATTACTTCAAATCTAAATGGCCGGGGAAAAAAGGTTGAATCCTGTGACTTTCAAGTAAAATTGGATTGTGATCCAAGGCCAGCTTAGGGAGAGAGTATAAGGATGCATCACCAAAAAATGGGATACCTTCTTTAGACACCCGCATTTTGTTTAGCCTAATTTGAATGTTTTGACTCCCAATTTTCCTGTTATTCCATGTAAATATTGAACCTTTTAGGTCCAAATCCATCAGCTCCTGGGAGTAAATAAAAGAGGTAAATTCATCCATGCTACTAAGCACCAAGGTTCCTCCTTTTTTATCAAACAGATATAAGGGTGTATTGAAATTACCCACCAAAATACAAACCTCTCCTTTAAAATGTTCTCTCATAGAACCAAGGAAATCCCAAAGCATGGTTTTAGAGGATCTCAAATTTGGGACATAAATATTCAAGGTTATCTATTTAAATCATGACTCCTTGGAACAAAATAGGATGCTAATCACTTGATCAGATATGAACACAGTCAATCCATCAATGGTTTTAGGGTCCCACATGCACAAGAGACCCCCTAAGGCACCGTTAGCTGAGTTAGCTATGAACTCAGCCTCCTTCCAAACCTTCCTCTTAACTATTTCAGTACTACTACTATCCATTTTTGTTTCTTGCAGCAAAATTATATTTGGTTTAAAATATTTTCTAATGGATTCCAATGCATGATTTTTAGGTAGCCCATTAAGGCACCTAATGTTCCATGATAAATTTTTTATTTATAATTCTTGTAAATAAAACCCCCATACTTAGATTGGGGGGTCTGACAAAATGAATCTAGCTTCAACTGCTTACCTTTTGTATCCTTGTCTTTTTCGAACTTAATCTTGGATTGAACTCCATATGCAATATCAGCTTCCACCTCTCTGCTTATTTGAACTTTATTGGATGGTTTGCCTACCTTCCTTGGAACTCCCATGTCAATCGGACCCTTATGCAATATTTTGGTTTTAGGATACAACATCCTTACCCCTGAGGAACATTCACCAAAGGGAGATTTGACATCACCAAAGGGGGATTTGACATCACCCAAAATTGGGAGGTCCATTTTCAATTCCATCCTCTGAGGTGATCCCTATCCCACCTGAGGGTCTTCAAAGCCATCCTGCTCAACCTCCTCCAAGTTTAGGCATTGAAAATATTTTTGGAGAAACTGTTTAGGGATTGAAATCTCATAAGTTAAATCTTTATTTTTGAGAACTGGAAGGCCAGAATAAGGACTTACCAATATCATACACCCTTTTTCTCCATATTTTGAAGCTATTTGTTGAATATATTTCTCAATAAATTCCTTCAGACCAAGAGCCTTTCTTGAGGGACTTGCAGAATCAAATATCGCCTTATTTTCCAGGAGCTGGTCTTGATTTTTCTCTGGATTCCTTTTCTCCTAGTTATGCTTGAAATGGGCCTTCCTATTTTGGATCAGGCATGAGCTAGGGACATGGTCAAACTTATTATAGACCAAATATTTTATTGGTCGATTATCATATACAATAGGCTGAATCCATGGCCCGAAATTTGAAAGTAGATTAATGTGATCTAAAATATTAGCTTCAAGGTCTGCCATAACACACATATGAGCAAAGACTAATATGGATTTGGCCCTAGTTGCCGAGTCAATTAGGACTAGTTCACTTATGGGTTTAGCTATGCCTTTGATAATATCATTATGCCAAAGGTGAAAGGGTAGATCTGGTAATTTGAACCACAATGGAACTAGATTAATTTTTTGGATTCTGAGATTAAAATCGTGTCCCTATTTTTGTAGAAATATTCCTCACTTTCCAAAGAACCAAGGCCCTTCACCCAAAATCTTCTTCGAACCCCCCTCATAGTTAAGCTTAATAAGAAAAAATCATTGGAAGCTACCACAATGTCTAGAGCTCCCTTAGGATTCCACTTAACCAAGGCCCAACATCTTATGGCATCAATATCGGGCCTCCTCCCTTGAAATTTTCCAACCAGGTTCCAGGAACCCTCTTCCATGGTGATGGATAAAAGCTCATCTGAAATCGGTAAAATTTCCTTTGAAAGAAATAGGTCAAAGAGAACCGATGACTTTCTAGCAATAGAATAAAAAATGGTAACCATAGCATATGAACACTTACTTGGAGATGAAAATTTACCTAGGTATTGGGACCCATATAGAGATCCGATAGGTGGATCCCCAAGGGCCCATGATTTAAGAGAAATCACAACCACTTCAGCCATGTCATTAGACTACACCTCTCGAAATGGGACTCCAGAACCTTCTACCAATTTGGCTTGAATCCTGCTCCTAGGGATCTCCACTTGATTTCCAACCTTCAAACTATAAGGTACATTATCCTACAGAACGCTTGCCTCTCCATCCATAGCCACTCTCTCCAAAATCTGCACCTTCCCACCATCGCCCATTTCAAATTCTTTGACTCTCATCCTCTCCAAAATGTTTAGTATAATTTCTAAATTATATACCAAATAAAAATATTTTACTTCACTGCCCTCGTACTGTTGCACTCGCCTTCACTACCCTAGCAATGTTGTGGCACTGTTAAAATATTTTTCTTCATTTCCCTAGCATTGCTGCAACTATGTTAAAGTATTTTTCTTTGCAGTCGTAGACTGCTGAACTCACCTTCACTACCCTAGCACTGCTACGGTACTAATACAATATTTTTATTCATTTCCTTAGTACGGATGTGACATTATTAAAATATTTTTCTTCATTGCCCTAGCATTTTTGTGACACTTAAAATATTTTTCTTTGCTTCCCTAGAACTGCTACACTCACCTTTGTTACCCCAGCACTGCTGCAACACTGATAAAATATTTTTCTTCGCTACCCTAGCACTGTCGTGGCACTGTTAAAATATTTTTCTTCACTGTCCTAGCACTGCTGCACTTACCTTTGCTGCGACATTGATAAAATATTTTTCTTTGCTGCCCTAGCACTACTACGACACTGTTAAAACATTTTTCTTTGCTCCCCTAGCACTATTGCACTACTATTAAAACATTTTCTTCGCTACCCTAGCACTGTTGCACTCACCTTCACTGCCCTAACACTGTTGCGAAACTAATAAAATTCCATAAGGTGGTTTTGGGAGGAAGCTTTATAGCAATAATAAGCACGTTTATTTTTCCATTATAGCTTCTTGGAAATTTTATAGGAATATTTTCTCTTTGGCTTGCCAAATTAAAGGACTCATGTTAGGGTTGAAGGCATGCATATAATAAATATATGCTTGGGCATGGGATGGATAGATCTCTTAGGGAATCTTGTTCCAAGTCCTTTTGAACAAAATATTGAAATCCATAATGCTTTCATGGGGAATTCTCTAAATAGAGGAAAATTGAGTGAATAACAAAAATGGATCTCCAAGATTGTCAAACTCTATTATGAAATACTTAGCTAGTTTTACCCATATTTTAATACTCTTGTCTTTTAAAGGATGATACCGCATCAACACTTTACCTTGAAGAGATTGAGCCAATAACCTGATCATTACATCTTCAAAGGTAATATTATATGTAGTGGCTAAGGCAACTATAGCTTGATAGTGTT
This sequence comes from Wollemia nobilis, assembly GCA_028583015.1. Classification (NCBI taxonomy): domain Eukaryota; kingdom Viridiplantae; phylum Streptophyta; class Pinopsida; order Araucariales; family Araucariaceae; genus Wollemia; species Wollemia nobilis. The sequence continues at coordinate 4,808,926 of JAQPPZ010016847.1, read as the reverse complement.
CATAAGTTGTAATGTCTCATTTTGAAGACTATGTGGATGCCACGTATTATAATATTTTATGTTTATTATTTGTGGACAAGGAAGTGGGACACCCCCTTTTTTGCTAGGCTAATAGATGTTTTATGTAATAAGAATTAAGTGTTGGGGATTATTGTTGACGTAACCCTCACTTAATGAATAATTAGAATCCTCTAGTGGGACGACTAGGTATATAGGCTTGGAAAGTTACTTTTAGGGTTTCATTATGTCATGTTCATATTGTGAATTGTAAGAGAAAGGGTTGAACACTTCCTCACCTTTTGCTTCTTAAGTGGTGTGCCCTAAGTCTTCAGAAATAGCCAATCTTGTAGATAATGTGATGTGCCCTTGTTCTTGATTGGAGATTGGGTGGATCTATCTCAGGATTCATAATTATGTTTCAAATTTTGGTGTGTTGGAGTCTGGGAGTGGGTCATATAGCTTTGGGAGGCCATTTGTGCATGTTTTATGAACTTTTTTACCCTCATAGGAGGATAACACAACTTTGGGGATTTTTATAGCCAGTTTTGAGAGTTGATTTATGTTGTTGGATATTTGTTTGGTCCATTTACACTTTTAAAAAATTAATAAAAAAATATGTATGGATGTAACTTCCATTTTTGAGGGTTTTTGGAGTAATTTCAAATCTAATCTACTTTGCAAAAATATGATTTTTATTTATTTAAACCCTAGTTTGATGAGTTAGGGTTATTACAATGGTATTAGAGCTGGTTTCCTACCAGCATGTGAGAGCTCTTTATATAGCTAAATAGGTACTATCTGAGGAGAAATAAGTCAAACCCTAACCTCAACTAGGGTAAAGAAATTCTAGAACTAGAAGTTGAACAAAGGGAGTTGGTGGAAATGGAAGATGAGCAAAGGGATCCTGTTGAGCAAAAATTTGACACCATGCTTAAGTTGCTAACTTGTTTGGTGACTAAGATGGATTAGGATGGAGTTCAGCCACCACCAAACCAAGAAGTAAACCCTAACCCTTATCCATAACCATATCAGTTGAATCCATAAAATAAGATGGCCAGTTTGGACTAAGGAAGTTAGAGGTCTGTGAGATACACTCATTCTCCTTTGCCCAAGTCAGCAAAACTCATGTTTTTACCCAAGAAAGAACCTGATGTATGCTAGGAGACTGATGAACTGGATGCCTTATTTGTAGAATATTAGTGTAGGGCTGAAGAATTCAAAAATATAGTCACTTTACAAAATTACCTAGAGATCGTGGTAAAGAAGGTTGGGAGAGGCAACAAGTATGGAGAAAGAAAGAAATTGCAACAAAAAATGCAAGTACCAGTGTTCAATGGAGATGATAGCATATCTTCTAGGGCATGACTACAAAAATTATAGACTTACTTTACTATCAGCCCTATGGATGAAGAGGATGTAGTACAATTTTCTACCCTACATCTTAAGGGGGTTGCATATGACTGGTGGTATCATGGTTTCAACACACAAGGCCATAGAGAGATAACCTCATTTGATGAGTTTAGTTAGAGGGTCCTGGATCATTTTGAGATGAGGGATGAGGATGACTATTTTAAGGAGTTGGCCACCATTAAGTAAAAAACTATAGTGGAGGCATACGTTGAGGAGTTCTAGAAGATTTCAGTCATGGTGCCTAACATTTTAGAGAAGAGAGTTACCTTTATTTTCATTGAAGGTTTGGTGGATTCCTTGAGAGGCTTCGTAAAAGCCTTTGATTATTCTTCATTGCATATTGCAATGAGAAGGGCTTTGAAATTTGAGTCTATAGCATCACTGAAACCTAGGGTTTCAGCACCACAACATAGGTTTAGCCAAGCAAGACCATCAGGATCATTCCAGAGAAGGAATTTCTTCTAGAAGAGAGACTCCCCCTCTAGGAAAGAATCAATATTTTGGGAAGCCAACACCCACTCCATATAGGGATTCAACACCTACCTCACCATGAAGGAGGTTAAATGAGGAGTATGATGAGCTTAGGAGAAAAAAATTATGCTTCACATGCAAAAGCCCTTGGGTACCGGGCCATTGCTTCTAATGAAAGGTGCAGATTCACTATATTGAGGTCATTTCAGATGAGGAGGTATCAAAAAGTGAATATGAGTCTTCGAAGTAGCATTAGCTTGAGGAGCCAACCCTTGAGTCTCATGAGAGCTCAAATGTTGGCTCATTGGCCATGTTGAGCAGTGTAAATAGGTATCTCACAATCAAGGTGTCAGGAGAGGTATTAGAAAATAAGATGATAGTATTGATAGATGGTGGGGCAACCCATAATTTTGTGGATGAGGATTTTTTAGCCAAGAAAGGGCTAAAACCAAAAACATTTTATGCGTTTAATGTTGCTACTGAAAATGGGAGAATTATGCCTTGCAACAGATTCATGAGGTAAATAAAGGTAAATTTTGAGAATCATTCCATAGTAGATGACTTCTATGTGATTCTATTGGGAGGAATTCCTCATTTCATACTAGGATTTTAATGGCTGTATTCATTAGGAGACTACACCACAAATCACCAAACATTGTAGCTGAAATTTAAAGCTAAAGGGCATGAGGTAGTTTTGCAAGAGATCAAGGAAAATGTGGTCCAAGAGGTGATGTCCAAGAGGATGGAGAGGATTATCAAGAAAGAGGAGATAGTTTGGGTTGCTTGTATATTTATGACAAAAGGTATGTCTTATTCATCTGATAACCATGTCTCTTATCATCCTAAAATTCAAATTTTGTTGGAAAAACATAGCATTGTTATTGGGGATATGCCTAAGGGATTACCACCCCATAGGGGATTTCAACATGTGATTGAGTTGGAACCAGGAACAAAAGATATCATGATAACCCCTTATAAGCATCCTATAATGTATAAGGATGAGATAGATAAGGCCATAAAAGAGCTACTTGCCATGGGTAACATTCGCCCTAGATCTACCCCATTTGCATCACCCGTAGTGTTAATGAAAAAGATAGATAAGATTATGCAAATGTGTATTGATTATAGGGTCTTGAAAAAAAAGACAAAAAATAGATACCCTATTCCTAGAGTAGATGAGCTCATAGATGAATTGCATGGGACTATATACTTTTCTAAGATTGATTTGAGATCAAGATATCATCAAATCAGGGTGAGAGATGAGGATGTGCATAAAACAACCTTTAGATGTCATTTTGGCCATTTTGAGTTTTTAGTGATGGCATTTGGATTGACAAATGTCCCTACCACTTTCCAATCAGCCATGAATCATATTTTTAGGGAGTATTTGAGCGATTTTGTGTTAGTTTTTTTTGATGATATTCTTGTTTATAGTAGCTCATGGGAAAATCACTTGAAGCATTTAGATTATGTTTTGAGTATTTTGAGACGACGACAATTTTATGCAAATAAGTCTAAGTGTGAATTTGGTATGTCTGAAATTTTATATTTTGGGCACATAATCAGCAATAAGGGAGTGCATGTAGACCAACATAATATAGAGGTAATTCAAAATTGGTCTATTCCCATTACCTTAACTCAATTGAGAGAGTTTTTGGGAATTTTCAGCTATTATAGGAGATTCATTAGAGGTTTTTCAACCTTGGTAGCACATTTGACTAAATTAACAAAGAAGGGAGTGTTTGTGTGGAGTGATGAAGCCCAAAAGGCTTATGAGAAATTGAAGGAAGTGATGTCTTCTTACCCTCTACTTTTAATTCGTGATTTCTCTTTGCCATTTACCATTGATTGTGATGCTTCAAGTGTTGGAGTAGGGACTGTCCTAATGCAAAAGGAGTGGCCAATTACCTTTGAGATCAGGAAACTTAGTCCAATGGAGAGAAATTTCAGCATATAAGGCAAGGAGATGCTTGCCATTATGCACGATTTGACCAAGTTCAAGAAATACCTTGTTTGTGGTAAATTTGTGGTAAGGACTGATCATAATAGCCTTCAATATTTCACTAGACAATGAGATTTAAATAATAGGAAGCAAAAATAGGTCACTAAAGTTCAAGCATATAATTTTGAGATTAAGTTTATAAAAGGGAAAAATAATTCAGCTGCTAATGCACTATCTAGAATGCCCACATTTCATGCTGGTCTTCTTCAATCCTTGCCCATTCCCAATCAAAAATGGAAAAGTATATCAATGGACTTCATCACAGGGCTGCCAAAATTTCATGGTAAGGATTGTATATATGTTGTGGTCGATAGGTTAACTAAATTTGCACACTTTTATGCTATTTCAGCTTCATATACAATAGTACAAGTTGTTGATTTGTTCTTTATAGAAGTGTTTCAATTGCATGGTATGCCAAAGAATATTGTGAGTGATAGGGACAACAGATTCATCAGTATGTTTTGGCAAGAGTTGTTCAATATTTGTGACACATTTTTTACCCCAAGTACAAACTATCATCCCAAAACATATGGCCAAACAAATATTGTGAATAAATGGGTTGAAGGCTACTTGAGAAGGGTAGTAGAATGCATGGATTAAATGGAAACACTAGGGAGAATTTGGTTATAATTCTTCTTATCATATGTCTATTCAAATGACCCCATTTATGGATTTATATCGATATGATACTCCTAACTTCACTGATTTGTCGTTGAGTGATAGTAGGGTGCCAAAAGCCAAGGATTATATGTAGGAAAATTAGGATATTATGAAGACATTGAAGGATAATATTCAACTTTCATAAAATAAGCAAAAAAAGTATGTTGATCAGCAATGTATTGAGCATCATTTTGAGGTTGGAGATATGGTTTATTTGAGGTTGTAGCCCTATAGATAGTCCACCATGAAGATAAGTGGAGCAAAGAAGCTCAAGCCACATTTTTATGGCCCTTACAAGGTCATACACAATATTGGGGAGGTTGCATATGATATTGAGCTATCAAACGGTAGCAAAATACACATTATATTCCATGTTTCATGCCTAAAAAAGGAACTTAGTTAGCACATTGTTCCTTCCATTGAGTTACCCCCATTTTATGATGAGGGAAAGCTAATTTTGGAACCTAAAATGATCATGGAGACTAGAGAGAGGAAGTTGAGAAACAAGGTCATCAAAGAGTACTTGGTGAAATGGAGGAGCTTGCCCATTGAAGATGCTTGGGAGGGAAAAGAGATTCTTGCACATCTAGCCCTAAAATGCTTGAGGACAAGCAATTTGGGAAGGGAAGACTTGTAATGTCCCATTTTGAAGATTATGTAGACCCCACACATTGTAATGTTTTATTTTTATCATTTGTGGACAAGGAAGTGGGACGCCCCATTTTTGCTAGGCTAATAGGTGTTTTATGTAAAACAAATTTAGTGTTGGGGATTAATGTTGATGTAACCTTTCCTTAATGAATAATTAGAAGCCTCTAGTGGTGCGACTAGGTATATAGGCTTGGAAAGTCACTTTTAGAGTTTCATTAAGTCATGTTCATCTTGTGAATTGTAAGAGAAAGGGTTGAACCCTTCCTCACCTTCTGCTGCTTAGGTGGTGTGCCTTAAGTATTTATAAATAGCTAATCTTGTAGACAATATTATGTGCCCTTGTTCTTGATTGGATATTGGGTGGATCTATCTCAGGATTCACAATTGTGTTGCAGATTTTGGTGTGTTGGAGTCTAGGAGTGGGTCATCCAGCTTTGGGAGGCCATTTGTGCATGTTTTGTGACCTGTTTTGCCCTCATAGAAGGATCACACAACTTTGGGTATTTCTAACTAGTTTTGAGGGTTGATTTGTGTTGTTGGATAGTTTTTTTGCCCATTTGCACTTTCAAAAAATTAATAAAAAATTTGTATGGATGGAACGCCCATTTTTGAGGGTTTTTGGAGTAATTTTTGAGTAGTAATTGTAGATCTGATCTACTTTGTAAAAATCTAATTTTTATTTGTTTAAACCCTAGTTTTTTGAGTTAGGGTTATTACATAGGTTGTTTTTACATTACCATAATAAATGGGAAAGGCTTTTAGGGCAGCCTTAGGAATTTCATGTAGAATTGGGATATCAAGAGTGCTAACACTGTTCCAAGTAGGGTAGGGTTGTTTAGCCATAGTAGACTTGACTAGGAACTTTCTATGAGGGTAAGGCCTGACATTATTCTTTAGATGATTCTAGATTTGTCTACCAGTAGAGTCATTGAAGTTTTTCATTCATCCATTAGTGGAGTCACCAAGTTAACATGTATTCTTTGCTTATGAGTTCAAGACTATTCACCAGATCTTGAGTCCTTCAAGTAAATAAGCTGGATGTATGATTCACATCCCATCGGGCATGCTAGAAAAAAATATTCGTTCTAAATTTTCCTAGTCTATGAAGTGATTTCTCTTGATTCAACCTCCGAAGAAGGTCGACTCCTTGAAATACTTGCAAAATTAAAACATGGGTTTAAGCTAAGGATAAGAAAAGAGAGGGTTAGGAGAGAGTAAGGGTTTAGATAAATGAATAAATGGTGGACAGGGTATAGCATAACAACATTGGGCACATATTGCAAGAACCTACAATAATTAACTTACAATGATACTTAACATACCAACCATTTTCAAGTGCATAACAAAGTTAATTCAATTACAAACATATACTTCAATCATTCCAAAAATTTAATGAAAATAATCCAACAATGATCCAAATAGTAGAATTTACTTTTACAAAATAAACTATTCATAGTGTAACAACACTAAATTAAAACATAAACTCATTCATAAAAACCTACAATAACACTAAATATGGAGACCAAACAACTATCACTTCTCATTAACTAGCAAAAAAAGTTATATAACATATACCCAAGCAAATGTTATAGAGTTGACCCCTCACTTAGAGGTGCCATGGTGTATTCATAGGCTGCTTTTTGAATCTTGTAACCAAATATTTACAATGGTAGTTACAGGTCTTTTACAAAAACAACCTAGAAAAGGGTTTCTTTAATAGCTCATGATGTGAAGGTGGCAAGTTCAGATTTTTCCCTTTTATTTGAATCTAAATATGTCTATAATTTGCTATGTTGATCTTCAATTATCTTCTACATATGATCGAGCCATTGCAACTGATCTATTAGAGATGTCATTTTCATGTTTGAATGGTATCACCTTGAATAACTAGAAAGAATTAAGGCAGTTGTAACTCTAAAAAGGGACACTTCAAAGTGCTATGTATTGAAACCAAGCTTTTGATCTCCTTGAGGAATTATTTAGAATAAATATGGATCTTAGGAGCACTCTGGTGATGCTAATTTTGGATAAATCTTGACTTCGTTCATCTTAGTCTTCTGAATTTTTGCACTCTTGGCTTTGTTGGTATTTTGGTATTGATAACCCCGATTTGGTTCAATTGTAATGTCTTTTGCATGATATCTAACTTCAATGTGGGGTTGTTGACTTCACCACCCAAAATAGTCCAAAGTCATTCTCATCCATATTTGAGCAAGGAGTGTATTCTTTGATCAATTTCAGGGTTGCATTGTCCTGTCTTTGAGGAGTTTGAATTTGTTCAATACTTTTAGCTCTATGCAGTTAATTAATTTCATACTTCTTCATTCATCTACTAATTTCACCTATTTTAAAGGTCCAAAATTATTCAATTCTAGATTTGCACATTTGGGGCTTCCGACGAGTATTGAGTTTGGCTTTGAATAATACCAAATTTGCATGATGCCAAAAATTTTGTGGACTTAGCCATATTTTCTTTTACATTGACTTAAATTTTATACCTACCAAAGAGGTTCAAACACATAGCCAACCTTTTGAGATATTCAAATATTCAAAGCTCGATTTGTGGAAATTGGGTAGAGGGCATTTTGACCTGTAAGTACTCTTAAACTAAAGGGACTCACTTGAATCTTAGAAATTTTTATAACAAAATTAAAAAGTGCAAGGGATTAGGATGAACACCTAATTGAGTATGACTAGCCATCAAAATACCCAATGATGGAATATTATTGATAAAATTATGGATATGCATAAGACTATGTTAGGTCTATGGAAGTCCAACTATGGGGGGGGATGTGGAGGGGAGCAAACATGGCACTAGGATAACTTAAAGGATATTGAGGAAAGAAGTGTTGAACTATGTTATTGACCATAGACATGGAATTAGATAAGACACATAAGCTAGTGTTGAAGAACACAACATTGGATAGCAACCAAGATTGTACCACCAACATCACTAGTAGTTTGAGTGGCACTAATTAAATATTTTGAAACTTATAGTAGAATTTGCTCAAAATCATAATGAGGGAAAAATTAGGGGGAATAGGACAACATTTAACATGTTTGTATGTCCCATCTTAGTTATGTTGATATATTTTATTTTTTTGCTACCACCAACCATGAAATGTACTTGGTGGAAGGTTGTATGTCCCTATGAAGCACTCACATCAAGGGCACATGGCCAAAATTTCCTCAAACAAAGTGTGGAACCACTCATCTATGAAAAGCACCATCTCAAGATTCCACCATAATCACCACTCTATGTACCTATACTTCCATTATGTGAATCACACGAGCATATTGATTTAGATAAAAGTTTAAGTGGACCTTCAAGAAAGAAGAAATGACCAAGCTCACTTTTTAAGGTGTTTTTCCTATTTTATTTAGGGTTTTAAAAGAATGAGATTATGATTTGTTTTTTTCTTATTGAAAAAGAAGCTTATATTAATAGTAAATGATGCAACATATATAATTATAGGGCCCTAGGCCTTGCAAGTGAAAGTGCTCTCAGTCCATCATGGATAAAATATAAAAACAATATATAGTATCTAAGTCTATATATACAATTAGCTAGTATAGGACACAACCTAACTAGATCCCTCAAGGCAAAAATTTGTTATAAACTATAACTGCTAATACATAAACACATAAGAATGTAAGGAGTGGTTGCTAGAAAAAACAATAGCCAACATATTACCAACTCTTCATACAATAGTCTAATAAGAATCATATTAG